>JAWWQZ010000274.1:0-654375 GCA_033815515.1 Cryptocheilus praepositus
TGCTGGTACCGAAATTGAAATAAAATTCGGAGTGCAAAGGGTTAATAGAAACAAAACCAGTATACTTTTGTAAAGGTAGTTTCCTTTCTTTTGTAAAAAAGAAAAAGTAAACTTAATCGAGGACAGGATTTGTTGTTACCTGATTACATTTTCATTTGTATCTGAAAATGATATCTGTCCTATTTTTCTACTTCTACATTTAAAACACGTAATGTTTCCTATTATACATACGTACTTGTTCTTCCACATTGGCATTGTGTACTTGAGAACAGGAAATCGAGATGAAAACATATCCAACGTCGGTATAATGTCCGTCTCGTTGCGACCAATAATGCCAAGTATCTTTGTAAATGAGCCATTTTTTAAAAATGTTCCAAGGCCTTTAACATCCTCTTTAATTGGCTGCAAGCTATAACATACATTTTATTGTAAAACAACAGTACTGAATGTGCGATACTGATACGTTTATAACTTTAATGGCCGCAAATTGCATTCAAATATAGCTTATCCAACGAAGAGTGTCTACCGTCCATTGGAAAAAGAAAACATTTTAAGATTTTACATGCCTTAAGTGGCAAAACAATATGTGAAAATTATAGTTCAAAAATCGCGTACACCGCCATAAACTTTTCTTCTAAACAAACGTGGACCCTGTTCGCACAATTTTCCGATCACGACAAGTTTTAATGACAAAAGTCTCTCAATTTCTCCTTATTTCAACATTTGCACATTTAGTGCGCTATTTTGCCCACCTCAGCTGAATATTGTTTGTATGTTGGAAGTCCTGTGATTGATAACAAGCTTTGGCCTTATTTACCACCTTGATCAAAAAGTTTTAGGACCCTTCGCCATATGCCGCTCTTAGTCACTAGATTGCAATTGTTTTTCATTTGTTAGGTTACCACATGTGTCATTACCGTTCCCACCAAATTGCAGCGTCATAGCTTGAAATTTATAAAAGTTATCGCGTGTTGTGTATATCTACTTTTGTGCGTGTTTTCGATTTTTTACATATGGTACTTGAAAATGGCATCAACTTTGGATCAACGAATTTGCATAAAATTTACGTGAAAAACGGGTTTAACGGTCTGCAAATCTTGGAAATGTTGGAGAAGTGTTTCAGCAACGATATTCTTTCGAGGTTAGTGGTTGTGAGTTGGTCGAGGATGACGAACGCAGTGGCATGCCGTCGACATCTAAAACCGACGAAAACATCGATAAAATCAAAGAAATGGTGACCGAAAACCGAAAATTGACAATCAGAGAATTGGCAGAGGATCTGAACATCGCTTATGGATCTAGTCAAGGCATTTGGTTAATGATTTGGATCTCAGACGTGTTGCTGCAAAACTGGAGCCGAAAGACCTCAATTTCTTGCGAAAAAAGAACCGCATTGAAATCGCGAAGGACATGATTTTCAATGCCGAATTCGACCCAACATTCATCAAATTGATCGTTACTGGAGACGAGACGTGGGTGTACGTGTATGATGCACAACCCAGACATCAAGCGAATGAATAACGTGCATCGAATGAGCCGAGACCGAAGAAACCACGTCGTTTTCAATCGAAAAAGAAGGTGATGCTCACGGTTTTCATGGACTACAAGGGTGTTGTGCATCACGAATTCTTGCCAAAGGAACAGACAGTCGAGAAAATAAATTATTGGGCGTTATGAGACGTTTGCGTGAAGCAATTCGCTCAAAAAGATCGAATTTGTGGGCAAACAACTCGTGGATTTTGCACCACGATAACGCACCGTCGCGCAATGCGATCCTTATTCGCGGGTTTTTGACCAAAAATAATACGAATACTATCCACCAACCTCCGAATTCACCTGATTTAGCTCCCTGCAACTTTTTTCTGTTTAACCGACTTGACAAACCGCTTCGCGGAACGCGTTACAGCACTCGGAAGGATCTTATGGAAAAATCGAAGACGGCACTGATGGACATACCAAAAATTGAATACTAGCGATGTTTCGATGAATGGACCACTCGCTGGTACAAGTGCGTTACAGTCCATGGGGAGTACTTTGAAGGGGACGATATCAATTTTAATGAATAAATTTGTATTTTCGATTTTATGAATAAAGTTCTAAAACTTTTTGATCAAGGTGGTATATGTCCCACTTTTATTCTGAATTGATACACATGTAGTGTATCATATGTAATAGCAAAAAAAGTAATATAAAAACAGCGTTTCGAAATTATAAGACTGTTGGGACGTCTTTACCCCGATTTGAAAGACGGCTGGGACATATACATACATATGTTCCACCGCTTTTTTTACATAAAGATTAAGTCATTTGAATTGGCTACATAAAAATATTCAAAAGAGAGCTAATAAAATACAAAGCAAAAAACTTACCGGCTCATTTTATCTATATACCGAAATAACTTTTTGAAAACTATCTACAAATTATGTTACCGCGCTAGCATTTTACACTTAACGGACTTTGTGACAGTGAGAAATTGTGGTACTAGATTTTAAGGAATGTAACAATAGAGGCCCGTTCATAATGAAGCAATTTGCAAGAAATTTTAGTAGATTGATAGTTAGAATGGACGGTTAAACTTGACTAGGACATATGTGTCCCAACAGTCTCGAAAGGGTTAAGCAATGCCCATTCGCTATCCCGTGGCTATGTCACGAAGAGTGTTACCAAATCAAGGTACTTAACACGTTCCACGTCAGCCATCGGTGGCTGACATTGAACTATTCGTTCACGCCGCGTCAACCACCAGTCGCTGATAGTGTAAAATATTATATAAAACTAAAACTTACATTGTCATAAGTAATTACTGAAAATTTATTTAAAATATACTTAATTTTTATTTATTACAGGATTGTATCATTAATGCATTTATATATTTCTTATTAAAAAATTTTAATGGATTTTATCGAAACACTGCAACACTGTATGGATAAACTTATATTTTCGATTTTATGAAAAAAGTCCTAAAACTTTATGATCAAGGTGGTATACCAGGGTGGTCTGAAAAGTTCTCAGCCTAACAATGAAAAAACAAATTTATAATTGTAAAATTATTTTTATTTTTCAACATAATCTTCCTTAAGACTAATAGATTTATTCGAGCGATTCTCCAGCGCCATTATCCTGTCCCTCTAGTGGTTCTTCGTGAAATCTGTACAATAGACTTCTATAGCTGCATTCGCCTCTTGATTTGAAGAAAAACGCTGACCAGCAAGGAAGAGTTTGAGTTTTGAAAAAGATAAAAATCAGGAGGAACCAAATCTGGGGAGTAGGGTGGATGTTCTAATCATTTATAGCGCAGGTCTCTTAAATTTGCCATTCCCAAAACACCTTTGTGGGCAAGTGCATTGTCCTGATGAAAAATGATTTTTTTCTTTTTCCCTTTTTTGACGATTTTTGTTCAACTAATCTGATTAAAAGATTGGAATAACATTCCCTGGTTATTGTTTTCCCCATTTCAAGGTAATCAATAAATAAAATGCCTTTAGCATTCCAACACACCGATGTCATGATCTTTCCTGCAGATGGAATCAACTTTGCCTTCTTTGGCGCTGAACAACCGACTTCCGTCCACTGTTTTCACTGCTGTTTGGATTCTGGTGTGTAATAGTGAATCAAAATCTCATCCACAGTAACAAATCGACGCACAAAATCACTTTTATTTCTGTTAAAACGCTCCAAGCACTGTTCAGAAATTTTCATTCGAATGCGTTTTTGATTTGCTGTGAGGAAACGCGGCACCCATCTTGCGCAAAGCTTTTTCATGTGCAATTCCTCAAGCAAAATATAATGTACACGTTCTTTTCAAATATCCATAGTGTTACCAATTTCATGCACTTTCACCCGTCGGTCATTCAATACCATATCCTGCACTTGTTCAATGATTTGTAGAGTTGTTGCAGTTTTTGGACTTTCTTCACGTGGACCATCTTCAAGACTGGTACGGCTACGCTTAAACTTAGCAGCCCATTTCTTAATTGTTGAATATGAAGGAGAAGAGTCCCCGTATATTTTTATGACCTTCAATTGAATTTCATTTGGCGTTAAACTGTCTTTTACAAAGAATCTTATAACCCCACGATACTCAATTTTATAAATTTTAAGAGGTTATAGACTTCATTCGTAATTCGGACAGCTGTATAAAATAAACGACTTCAGATAATGACAAGAAATTTCACATATATGTTTATGACAGATGTACCAACTTAGCAAAAGAAAAATTTGGCGATAGTGCAACCGGTTATAGTCGCATCCCAGAACTTTTCAGACCACCCCCGTATACCATTCAGTCAGATACGATGTACTCTGGCACCAGAAACTCCGTTGGATGGGGTTTGTCTGGTTATACAGTCATTTCTTGTTTTCTATCACTTAAATCCTGACATCACGGCTCCACAGCCAATAGAGAAAAATCCTTAACACGTTGAGCGCCAAGCGTATTTTTAAAGAATCCCCGTGCGGCGACGCGCGCTGCCTAGAAGCAGTCGGGTTATAGTATAAGCAAGTAGACGTGTATCTCAGGTTATGAGAAACTCATTAACCTGCATAATATTTGTATAATAATCTTTTTTTTTCGTCAAGGAGAAAATGTTAGGAATTCCTCCCGGTAATACGGGGGTAGTGCCGGATTTGCACCAGCTAAAATCCGTCTGAAACCACCCTGAATTCATTGCTGCGAACTGCGCACATGTTCCCTTTAACACGTTGCACGCCACGTAACCCAGATCTGGGTGACGGCTATGTTTCCCCAGGCGCCCGCCACCCGTAAACGGGTGACGCTATTCTTCGTCCAATTAAAACAGGATTTTTGAGGTAATTTTTGATAGTTTTATTTGTAACATAATTATGATGAGTATAAACAACTGAAAGTAACAATGAACTATAAAATAAACAAAAAGAAACATTAAAAATATACTTATATTTGGTTTTATATAATATACTATTTAGTTCTAAAATATTATAATATTTTATTACTTATGGTATTCGTTAAAACATTTTAAACATAATTGAGGGGACTGTGGACACTCTGGACAATATGTTATAGTCTTTTGCACATTTTTTTTTGCGTCCTGGCGTTCGAGAGTTACCCTCCGTTTTGCGTAGCACCGAACTAGATATTGTCGGATGAACCGACAGTATCAATCTGTTCATTCTCTTCTTCTATAGCCAGGTTTTCTAATAGTTCTTCAAAATCTTCATTCTCATACAAATCCTCATTTTCCGAGCTTGAACTTGACACAATAATATTTCTAACTTTTTTTAGAAAGCTGAATACTTCTTCGTCACCACTCGGCTCACTTTCATCTACACTTTTGCGCTGTCTAACGAACATTTTAGGGATCAAGAAGTAAATAAAGACGTCAAAAATATGCAAAAAATACTGTTAACTGACTGGTTTGAAGAAACTGAAAGTTCGGAGACAACTAAAGGTTCTGAGGAGACTGAAAGTTCTAGTGTAAATGCCATGAGATCTTTCATAGTGAATTTTTTTCCGGAACGCTCATCGCATTCCCCACTTCGAGGCCCTTTATACTTTGTAAGCACCTTCTACAAAGTTATCTTCTAATACTCTTTCAAAAAAATAAACTGTGGTTATATTCATACGACGCATTGCATTGTATCGCTCTTCCTTATCGCGCTGTTTAGACTCCCGGATTTGGGCTCGGGAGAAACTGCACCGATTTACGCTGGGCGTTCAACGTGTTAAAAGCCAAGAACTGGTCCCCGAGATACCACGCCGGGTATTCAATAATTCAGACATGCAGCATGCCAAAAAACACAATTTATACACATACAATGCACATGTGTACATGCATAAGAATACACGCATTCACTGATCTACTAAATCACTAAATCAGTGTGTATGTGTATTTAAAATTTGTATTATTATTATTAAAATTTATATTAACACGTTGAGCGCCAGGCGAATTTTTAAGGAAATCCCCGTCAGGCCACGTGTGCTGCTTAGAAGTAGTTTATTCAAAGTATAGATATTGTGGCATAGTAATGCGAAGTACTCTACTACCAGATTGAAATTTATTCGATACAGGTATGTAAATGAATTAGAGCCGTTGTTACTTATCGCAGTAGAAAATATTTACGTTTAGAATGAAATGCTTATGTGCATTTACTCAACACGTTATGCGACAAGTATATTTTGTCTTGTTTATCGTTTGGACCGCTAGATTTCATCGAAATCGGCTTGCGGCCAGGGTTCTGTTTAGGTCATGACAATATAATACACATATTTTAGATATGCGAGACAATTTGGTAGAGCAATGGCCAGAAAAATGATTAAATAAGTTGCCACATTTTGTGCTACATGTGAAGGACAACCGTTTTTATTTTTACTGTATTTCGATAATATCCATTAAAATTTTTTGATAAGAAATATATAAATGCATTAATGATACAATCCTGTAATATTAAGTGTACAAATGAATAATCCAATTTTTTTCAGCTAAATTCAAGGTTTATTTTAAAACAAAGTAAATTAAATTTTTTAATCAAAGTACTCGCCGTTGCTTTCTATGACTTTAAGCCATCTTTCAGGCAGCTGATGAATTCCATCTTGAAAAAATGTTACGTCTTTGGATACGATAAAATCGTCAAGCCATTTTCGGATCTCATCGATTAATTGGAAGCGCATATCGGACAAGGCGTTTTGCATCGACCGAAACAAGTGGTAATCGGTTGGAGCAAGATCTGGTGAATACGCCGGGTGCTGCAAGACGTCCCAACCAAGGCTCATTACGATGTCTTTTGTATTGGAAGCAATGTGTGGCGTAGCGTTGTCATGCAATCATTTCACTGGACGTTCTCCTTTGCCGATATACGGGCGTTTTCCTTCCAATTCCTGACTCAAGCAGATTAATTGGCGTTGGTAGCAGTCCGCAGTAACTGTTTCACTCGGTGAACAACAACTCATAATAAAGTACACCCTTGATATCCCACCAAATGCAGAGAAGAAACTTTTTTCCGAAGCGATTTGGTTTTGCGACCGATGTTGATGGTTCGCCAGGATTTACCCATGACTTTCTACGTTTCGGATTGTCATAGAGTATCCATTCCTCATCGCCCGTAACGATTTTCCACAAGAAAGACTTTCGACGCTGCTTATTGAGGAGAGAAAGACACGCTGCCACTCGTTGATTTTTGTTGCTTTCACTGAGTTCATGCATTCACCCATTTTCCTTCTTTCCGGATCTTTCCCATCTCATGCAGGCGTTTGGAAATCGTTTGCTGCGTTACTCCCAACTGTTTTGCAAACTCTTTTTGCGTTTGTGCCGAATTCTCAGCGAGCAGTTTTTCCAAATCATCGTTATCGCACTTCCGAGGGCCTATAGGGCGTTGTTTGTCGATTAGACTGAAATTACCGCTTTTAAACCGCTTGCTGGACTTTTTTTAAAACTATTGTTATTTTTAATAGCTATATGTCAACACTGAATAACCACAAAAGAGTGGGAAAATCTATTCAATTTAAAATTGATTTCATAACCGCTCAAAATAATTTGGATTATTCATTTGTACACCTAATAAATAAAAATTAAGAAAATTTTAAATAAATTTTCAGTAATTACTTTTACAACAATGTAAGTTTTTTAGTTTTATGTAATATTTTACACTATCAGCGACCGGTGGTTGACGCGGCGTAAACGAAAAGTTCAATGTCAGCCACCGATGGCTGACATGGAACATGTTAAGTACCTTGATTTGGTAACACTCTTCGTGACATAGCCACGGGATAGCGAATGGGCATTGCTTAACCCTTTCGAGACTGTTGAGACACATATGTCCTAGTCAAATTTAATCGTACATTCTAACTATCAATCTAGTAAAATTTCTTGCAAATTGCTTCATTATAAATTACTAGAAATACTAGATAGACATTCCTTAAAATCTAGTACCACAATTTCTTGCTGTCACAAAGTCCGTTAAATGTAAAATGCCAGCGCGGTAACATAATTTGTAGATTGGTTTCGAAAAGTTATTTCGGTATATAGATCAAATGAGCCGGTAAGTTTTTTAGTTTGTATTTTATTAGCTCTCTTTTGAATATTTTTATGTAGCCAATTCAAATGATTTAATTTTTTATGCAGAAAAAGCGGCGGAACATATATGTAGCCGTCTTTCAAATCTGGATAAAGACGTTCCAGCAATCTTATAACTTCCAAACGCTGTTTTTATATTACTTTTTTTGCTATTACATATAATACACTACATGTGTATCCAATTCAGAATAAAAGTGGGACATATATATCCCAGGCTTCAACTTTGCACTGATGTAAAAAGAATCATTTTTTTTTCTTTTACCTTATTATAACGAATAAATTCTTCACTTGAAGCACTAGAAATATAACCTGCCTCTTTTATTTTCTTAAAAAAAAATCCGTCTTGAAAGGGTTAAAACTCAAGCAAAAGGTTAATGTTAAGTTCGTCGAAAGGGTTGGATGGACTTGTGAGAAAAGATGTTGCGACCAAAGAACGTGGACTGGACGCACGGATTTAGGATGTTTATCGATCGGATAAGCGCTACGTTTAGAGAAAATGCAATCAGTCGGGGAAGGAGCCTCACGCGCCTCCTAGTCGCTGCTGGTCCAATATTTCAATAATGTCATTCCCTCCCTGGACTATGGACCGAGGAATATCTTGCATTTTTTTAATGCGTTACGACTTGGCAGTGTTCGAAAATAGTCTTACGTACGATTTTATGCGAACATTATTTGTATTTTTCTTATGTACTACGCAGCAAAGCCACTGGTGTAAAAATGGTGTTGGCAGTTATATAAATACGGTTGAAATTATTGATTTTTCGAAACAATGCGAAAATGTCGAAATATGATGTTCTACGTGACAGGTTGGTGCGATCTTCTGTTTTTATTATCTTATAATGTTATGTTACCTGAAGTTCAACGATTCTGATATGATATTCCATGCTTCTCCGATCATACCAGTAACCCGTGTCTCATTGTTGACAAAATCTAATATATTTGTTTCCTGTAACAAATTCGAAGAAATATTAACATACAAAGAAAGATAGTAAAGCGTAAATAAATACATATTACGAAGAATATATCTGTACGTTATCTGTGGTTTTAGATTCTCACGAAATTATGTAGACTATTGCAGAAACGATTTCACAGTATTGTTTAATACAAGAACGTTTGCAAAATTGTGAACAATACTTTTGTATTGCAAAGAAGTTGCGTGTAGAATTGTATCTATTAACGTTATCTGTCAATTTCCTCATCAATATTCTAGTAATACATAAACCAATAAACTTGGGTTGAAAATTAGAATTAATACGGTGTATTTTCTACGGCTAAATTTGACATATTTCAGATACAACAGCGATGCTTGAGCATGCTTTGATAAACAAGTGTTACAATTCCACCTTCGGAATAACGGAGTAATCTATTATTCAGATTTGATTTCGTTTAAGTCTTATTTATATTATATATAGGTGTGGGATTCTTTAGTGAGGATGATATGAAATGAATACACGAACTATTAACGGTACACAAAGGTAAAAAGTATTTAACCCTTTGCACTCCGAGCACTTTTTAGCAAGAGGTTTCAGCTACTCCGAAAGTGTTTACAATGTTGCGACCGCGCAATTGAGAAAGGTCAAAGACGCTGCCGTGTCATTAAAGGAAGCTTGCATACATTTGAAAGCTATGTTTTATTAACAAAATTACAATGTAAAGAATATAACAATACATAAAAATAACAATTATCTTTTGAAATTCTTCATTGTATCGTGAAAAGCAATCCCCAAGATGCATTCGTGGCTTGCCAGGACAAGTATCGCAATACTCACTGGTTTCATGCCTTTCACCTTTCTTCTGCCTATTGGAGCAAACGACACAATCTGTTTTTTTATCCTTCCTCATTACGTGAAGCTTCCCGTTTAACCATATCTCAACAGATGCAGACGCAGAAGACGAAGCTCTCGATCTTTCTTGTCCAAAATTGTTAACCAGTTGATCCACTAGCAGTTTCACATATTTCAAATGTGTCAATGGTTTCTCATTTCGATTTTTTTTTACAGTCTTATATATAATATATGAATTGATAACACATACTTCCATGCCCCAAAAAAACATTTTCCTCCACCACTTCAGAGATTTCCTCAAAAAACAATACGTGGCTGCGTATTGATCGGCTCGATCAACGCCGCCCATGGAAGCTGTGTAGCTTGCAATTGCATTTGCTTTCCTAATGTTTATTTTCTTCCCTCCTAGTAGAATTCTTCTTGATGTCATCATTACAGCATCATTCTACGTGCTCAAGAGGGAAACGACTCTCTTGTCTTGTCTCTTGTCTTGATGTGAAAGTTTTTTTTCGGTAGCTTTTGAATACCTTTTCTGTTTGTTTTTATAGTTCCAGTTAAGTGGCACTTTATTTTCATTAATTCTTCTGCCAAAGGTATACTGGTATAATACCTGACCGTAAACATATGATACCCCTCTGCCTCGGGAATTTTATTTAGGAGTTTCTGATATAAATGTAGTGGAATCCTTGCCGTAACAGGTAGATCCGGACGAACAAGATGTTCGTTCGTCCAAGAAGAGTAAATGTAGCCTGTTTCCGAGTCCGCCATCGAATAAATTCTTATATCCCACTTTGTTGGCTTAATAGGATTATAAGTTATACAACCGATTTTCCCTTTAACCCTTTCGCTACGGCAGCCCCGTCCGCCGAAGTACCGTCACCGAACGGAAACTCGCGCCGGAAATATGCACAGTGCGCGAGGTTTCTGTATATATGTTGTTCTAAGTCTTAAATAGGAACTGTGCTGAATAAAACAATCGTTGCTCTAATGTAATAAGTATAATTACATTTTTAATATGAAAACACTTCCAAAATTTTTAAAATACAAAATACAAAACCCTAACCTGAAAAGTCTAATTTTTAAGAGTTAAAAATTATACATTAAGCCGATCTATTCCTAATTCTTGTAAAAACCAAATATGTAAAATTGTTTACTGCCGAATGGATTCGATAGAATATTCGGTATATAACAGTAAACGATCGCCTTGATGTTTGTAGTTTATTGCGTAATACGTTTGGATGTGGTTTCAACAAAGAGCAGTTTCAAAAGTTTTAAGAAATCATTAATTCAATACGTCAATAAAATCAATGGAAAATGCTCTGCCGATAACGAAAAATGTTGCCATAGACTATAAATGGCACTTGGACAGATTATTTCGATGCCGCATATATGCGGCGCTCGGACCCAGAAGTCGTGGTGTAGATGCCGCGTATATGCGGCGCTCGTACCCAGAAGTCGTGGTGTAGATGCCGCGTATATGCGGCGCTCGTACATACAGGTCATCGAGTGGATGCCGCATATATGCGGCGCTCGGCGCGAAAGGGTTAAACTGCACTATCGATTCGTCCACACAAATATTTTGACCGTATAAAGATGATACAATGTTGCCTGTAGATGCTGGCGTGTCGTGTCGCCGCAGCGGCGACAACGGAGTGCTATGGGCTATAATACGTGTCGCCGTAGCGGCGACAACGGAGTGCAAAGGGTTAAAGAATATCGACCATTCGCTTCGATTGGTGTACGTCTGTCTTTTTACAATTATCCGGTGGACCGGAAAAGCCTCTCGCCGACAGGTGCGCATCGCAGGTATTTTGATTGATTCCTCGCATTCCGCACAACAATGTTTGCTTCAGTGCCGACCAAACTCATTTCATTTACATTCGTACACTACATCCTTCACTCGGCCATTCCTGATTGTTCTTTGGTCCCCGAAGAATACGTTTTGTAACGTTTCATATGATCCGCTGACGTCGTTGTAATTTTTTGTCCCTCTCCGTCGCCTACTTTTACGATCTCATATCGATCGTTTTCTTTTACTTGTGACACAATACAAGGCCCCAGGAACTTTTTTTGAATTTTGAGGCCTGACCCGAACTGAGTGCGTTTTATGGCCACCATATCGCCTTCTTTATAAACAGTAGCAGATTTAGACTTTTGATCGTGATATCGTTTATTCTCTTCTTAGACCTTCGGTATGTTTTCCTTGGCTATCTTTCGCAAGTTTTCACGATCTTTATCAAATGATTTTGTCGCTTTCTGTTCTATAATCGGAAGAATTTCTGCGTGTTCCTGTTGCCTCATCTTCGTTCCAACTAAAGTTTCGAGTGGAGATATGCTCTGTGATCTGGTCTTTCGATCGATAGCTTAGCCAGAACCGGAATTAATTCCATTTTTCGCGTGCGCATCACAGGTATTTCGATTTATTCCTCGCATTTCGCACAACAATGTTTGCTTCAATGCCGGACAATTTACATTCACACACTACATCCTTCATAGGTATGATTTGCCCTCAGACTCTTGTGTACAGTCCGACGATGATTAAAAGGTATATCAAATATAATTTTTGCGAGTGCAACTTAATGTATGATGTACCAAAAAATATCCAAACGTATTTTTCGGAAAGTAATGTTTTATACCTTTGAGACATTTTTCTAATAATAGAACATTTGAATAAACTAATATTTAGGTGACAGGATTATTATTTCTTAAATGGCTAATGTTAGCGGAAGTACCGATGAGATATTAAAGATAACGCTGTTAAACACCAATAGCTTTTTATCTTATTCATCAGGTAAATTTTATACATTTCTACGGGCTACAACCGAATCTGGAAACCATCCTAACCAGTCGTCATCAATTTTTTTAAAAATAGATTTATAAGAAATGTTCTTTCACAAACATGATTAACACTCAAGTTGTCACTGTAAAGTTAAACCAATCCTAAAAAGAAAATAATTGTTTAGGCATTCCCGGAAAAAATTGTGCAAATCAATTTTGCAATATAAACTTCTAAATTTGTTTAACACTACACCTACATATCTATACGACTCTTCCTGCATACCTATTACTATCGTATCCAGTCAAAACGACCAGTCCTTAAAAACAATTATTATTTTCACAACTACAGGTAGATGAAAATCAATTTGGTGCTAAATTAAATAATATATCCAACTTCAACAAAGTGACGACACAAATTTGTTTTTATATAATTTAAATGATACACTCGAAAGGAGGATTAAATGTCAACAATAGTTACTTAATTTCTTTAACGTACATACGCAGTACAAGTACATACACATTATTTCATAATGTATAAATAATATGTACAAGGGTGCGTCGCCAAAATCCGGACAAAATTCAATTTAAATTTCCCGTCGTTCTATACCACTTGGAGATGTCGCTATTGGCAACGAAATAATTTGAAGCATGTAATAAACATTCATAACCTCGAAACTGTAACTATGTTAAACCTGTGTGCAGAGTATAATCGAAGAGCCGCGATTATCGAAAGTATTCGCGCTGGGCGCTCAGCGACAGAAATTATTCGATTCTTTGGATACCCAAGATCGACTGTGTATGATTTTTAGGCGAGATATAACGAATCTGAGAAGTCCAGCGAAGGTTTTGCAACACCGACCAGGAAAAGTCACTCGAAGGAGCGCATTTTTAGGACGCCCGAAATCATTCAACGGGCTCAGGAGCTGATTTTTCAGGATCCAGGGCAGTCGATCCGAAAATTATCGTCGATTGTCGGGTGTAAGCGAAAAAACTATGCGTCGAATCCAGGAGGAGGACCTCCGCTAGCGCGTCTTATGCGATAAAAGTGAGACAGATGCTTTCCGAAGCTGCCAGGACAAAGCGAGTTGAACGCTGTAACCTGCTTTTCTGCCTTCCAACAGCCCAGATTTAAATCCTTTCGACTATTATGTATGCAGCGTGATTGAAAGGGTCACCAACAAGTCCAGACGTCCCAACGTCTCATCATTAACACTAGATTGCCGGAGATTTCTTGTATACCTATATTGCCCAAAAACAGTCAAAATGACTGCATTGTGAAAAAATAACAAATATGTAAAGAAATTTGTTTAAAATTAACTTTTAATATTTTTTATGTTATTTACAGTTATATAACAGGTTATTAGTAAATATTAACTGTACATATTGACTGTTTTCAATGAACTTAACCCATATTTCCGAAAGCAAGGTAAATTTATTTGATTGTAGGCGCCTACTGCATTCGGTTCTTTTGTCAAAATGAATAAATCGTAGGATTTGCTTGAACGTTTCTCTGGCCATAGTTTTTCTAAAAGATTCGGGACCCCACTTCGCTGACCATAAATAACTCAATTTAAAATTTGTTGCCTCGTAAGCTCCACGAGCATATAGAATCCCAATAAATGCACGTATTTCCGGTAATGATATTGTCCAACCGTTCCGCAAAATTCGGCGACATTCTTCTGTGCACTTTCTTATATATTTGATAATATAGTTATCTATTATCGACGATAATGCACTGATAAGATTATCTGCCACAATGTTCCTTTTTGCGTAGCCTGTTGGCCATTTCACACTCTTGAAAATACAAGCAGCTGGTATCCTTCCAGGAATACCACCTTCGTCAATTTTTGTCCACACAGTACCATCAGCAGCTGTTTCGACCTCCTGAAACGTATTTTCAGTTTCTTCATCAGAATCTGAAGTAGTTAGCACCCTACACCTTTTCCTGGGCATATTGATGACACTTTCATTTTCATCATTGGTGATCGACTCTTCATCACTATCTTCAGCGTCAGATGTTTCACTTTGAATATAATCCGCTTCATCTTCAGATGATAGTTCAGAATTTGTTGCATTTGATTCTATATCGGAGCACTCTTCACTTATGTTCGTTAGCTTTTCCAAGAACTCATTTCAAAAAGAAATAAAAGAAGCAAAAGAAATAAAATAAACAACTTGTTAGAACAACACTTTATAAAGATTCGAATAACTAGTACTACTTTAGCTTATTGAGCAACTGACACTTATCAAGTATACGCCCAAATCGACAATTTATCATGCATCATATTTCAATACAAAGCCGGACAGGTCATATAAGAAATTTACTCAATTCAATAAATAAAAATCTTTTGATTATTTAAAATTTACCAAGCAGTCAAAATGACTGCTTCTGGGCAATATAGGTATAACACATATATATATACGGAAATAAAGGAAGGCGGAAGTAACTACAATTATTCCTAAACCCATTTATATGTTATAGAAAAAGTCACCAAATTCTAAGAAATTGTGTCATCAATTTCATAATTGTTTTTCTAATTGAAATTAAAAAACAGTCAAAATGACTGCCTTGGGCAATCTAGTGTTAAGGGGACTTTCCACTTTCTCGGGTCGAAAAAATCGATTTTTTTTTATTGCCTTATTCGAAAGTATATACTTTCGAGATTATGTCCTTAAATTTGCAGCGATAAATTCGAAAAATTGGGAAAGTTATAGGCCTCGCATCTAACCCATCTCGCGCGGATAGAAGGGTGACGTCGCCTGACCGGTTGGGCCGTTTTTCTCTTTCGGCGATCTTTATTTATTCTAAGAAATTATCTAATTCTGGAAACGATTTAAAAGAGAAGATCACCCAAATGTAAACATTGCGTTGGTAAACATTACGAAGGAGTGTGTTCCGCGCCCCAAAATAACATCTAAATATCATCTTACCCTTGACCTTGACGATGTCTGTTATGTTTATTGCTTTCTGAACATGCATTCAGTATTCAAACAGTTTTCAAAAGAGACTTATCGTTTTAATATGGATCGAAAACAAAGTAAATTTGTCAATTCGAGACCCTGTCGTTCGCGAAAAAGAAAGTTTATTGGAAATCAGCATATAAGTGAATGCAGTTTAGAGTACGCTAGTACATCGGCAGAAAAATTAAAAGAAAATGCTGATCTGCATGTAAACATTGATCCGGCTATGAATTATTGTATATTACAATTTACTACGTAAGAATCTTTTGTATACAAAAATTCGATATGCAAAACTTTAAATGTGTTTTTCTCAGTACTATATTTTTTCAACTGGCGTGCACGATTCCAAAAAAACTATTCGATCAATCGGTCCGAAATTTGAATATATTATTTTACATACTTATGCCTATCGTATGAACCACGGGTGTGTTAATTAATCAATATTTTCTCATTTTTTTCCACCATAAAAAGACGGAAAAAATGTCATTTTCGTGAACCTAATTTTGGAAAGTCAGTCATTTTGAAAGTTTTCATGCACACTCTTTCTCCGTGGTTCATGCGATAGTGGTTAGTATGTAAATTAAGATTCCTGTTCTGTTTTTTTTTTCTGATTATCCTAACGACCGCAATCACGCACGCCAGTGAGTATGAATTTTTTGGAGGTGCTCCAGCAATCAAGAAGAATTTATATGAAAAAATTTGAAAAAACGTAAAAAAAAATATTTTTGTATAAATAAAGGTCGATATGATACAATGTGAAAGTTTCAAATGGCTGCGTTTCTATTTTCGATAAGAAAAAAATGATTGAAAATCAGTAAAATTTGTCGATGAGAAAGTAGAATGTCCCCTTAACCGTTTGAGTGCCACGGGTCTTTCTCATTTCCCGGTCGAAACTTGCCAAGCGGCGCGATAGCGCTTGTTATATTCCGTGTCGAAACTTGCCAAGCGGCGCTATAGCGCTTGTTATATTACAGCAATTTTTATATGAATGAAAGCATGTAGACCTATAAAGTGTAACATTACTCCAATTTTATCTTTTTTACCTAAGATTGAAAAGTTACCGTAATGTTGTGCATCGAGAGAAACCGAGCCTGCTGTGATTACGCTGCAGTTTTGAGGACAGACAGAAGAAGCGCGATCGCGCCGCTTGGCACTCAAACGGTTAAAGGAGCTCCTGAAATAAAAACTGATGTTGAGTCACACTCGATATAGGAGTGCAAAGGGTTAACTGCGGTTGGTATTTCGTGCGCAAAGGGTAAGTCGTACGCTTCTACCGATAATCGTGAAGTTAGTGAAATTGTTTCCCACGGGGAAGCTGTGATGGTATAAAAGAGCTTTGGGCTATCAAGCAAATATGTTGTTCTACACCCCAAGACATATAAAATCCTAAAATATATTTTGTACCAATGACCAATAATTTTCGATAAATATGCAGACAATAGTGTCCATCTGTGTCGTTTTCTTGTAACGTACTATCTCATTTCAACCAGCGGTATAGCCCAGTCGGTAAGATAAACGGATAATGTTGCAATTGATCTATGTATTTCAAGTCCCGTGACTGAACTTTACTTTATGATACTACACTTAATTCTTTTAAATGAAATCTCTTTTTGTACATAGAAGGCTTGTTGCTATGAGTATGATAGTACATTTATTTGTTTGGAAATCAGTCGATTAATTTGTGGGTGCACACATCTGACATAAGAAAACCACGGTCGATTATATCAGGAAATAACAAACAATTGTATTGATAGCTACATTAGACTTGTTTATTACAATTCGCTGCTTGGTCTCAAGAAAAATGTTTATCGCTCAGGCATTGTGCAATCACTGCAATATCTTCATATGTAAAAATTGACAATTTAAACAAAGATACATAATCATACATCGTGTAAAGTACAGCGAACATGTTTACATAAGAACGAAAACAAAAAATACCATATTTAATAATAACTTGTAGCAAATCGGGCAAATTGTCGAAAAAATTGGTATCACAAATAATTGCAAGCCGTATCAAAACCATACGTCGGTAACAATACATTTGTTTCACTTGTAGATTCATGGGACGGCCACAGGAGTTATATGTATGATTGCATTTATAACAGAACGAAAGTGTGGGAGGGGTTTTACAAAATTGTGTGACTTTAATCAATGAAAAACCTGGACTTTCATCCTATACTGATTCTTTAATTATCCATTTATTAATGCATTAGCAACTTCTGTCACCCATTTTCTGGGATATGTCAATACATATGTGGTACACGGTGGATTTGACGACAGAATCTAAAAATCCAAAATTTTAAAAAATGGTTGAAGTTTGTTTCCCGATGTCTCCAATTCCTCTATGTGCATGGGGTGGTTTTTCTTTGTTAGTTGTTGTTAGTTGACCGGGTACGGCCCAAACAAAAATTTCTATCATACTCAAAATGGCGAATCGTGTAGACATAAAAAGAAATTTGGGTTAAAATAAATAAAGATAAAAAAAGTTCAGTTGCAAAACTTAAACTATAGACCATTTGCAACGTTATCCGGTCACCTTCCCGTCTCAGATATACAGGGTGTCCCACGTAACATGCTCACCTGTTTTATTTCTAAAGTATGCATTGTATAAAAAAACTCTGTTTTCTTTATATTTGTATGGTTCCAAGGGCTGCATTATTTTTTTGATGGAGGCGTTTCGGAGATTTCAAGATCAACTTCATTTTTTTTAATGGAACCCTATATTTTTTACATTAAGATCTGAAAGAGCGTGATATTTTGAATAAAAAAGTACTGATTTGTATGAGTGGTAAGTCTATTAATTAGGTCTATTGGGTTGGCAACTAAGTGACTGCGTATTTTGTCGATAGATGGACTTTACACTTTCTTTTGTTTTGTTAACGTGGTCATTGCATCTAACCTATATTTTTTTCTTATTATTTGGACTTCTACCTTTAATTTAGCAAAAAAAATTATATCGATTAGTGTTTTAGTTTCGTTTTTATCCCAATTTAAAAATGGAAGAACAAGACGTGCACTTCAGACATATTTTATTGTATTACTTCCGAAAAAGCAAGAACGCATCGCAAACACAAAAGAAGTTATGTGCCGTATATGGAAATGAAGCCTTGAAAGAAAGGCAGTGTCAAAATTAGTTTGCCAGATTTCGTTCTGGTGATTTTTCACTGAAAAATGCTCACTGATCTGGCCGTCCAGTTGAAGTCGATGAGATCTATATGAAGGCCATTATCGATTCAGATTGTCATAGTACAACACGTGATATTGCGGAGAAGCTCAATGTATCGCAAACATACATTAAAAAAAAAATTGAAAACGCTTGGTTATGTCAAGAAACTCAATTTATGAATCCCTCACCAGCTTAAGGAAATTCATTTGACGCAACGCATTAACATCTGCGATTCGCTTCTGAAACGCAACGAAACAGACCGATTTCTGAAAAGCCTAATTACTGGCGACGAAAAGTGGATAGTTTATAACAACGTAAATCGGAAGAGATCGTAGGTGATGAAAGATGAACCAGCCCAAACGACATCAAAAGCAGAGATTCACCAAAAAAAGATTATGCTGTCAGTCTGGTGGGATTATACAGGAATTTTGTACTTTGAACTTATACCATAAAACCAAACGATCAATTCAAACGTGTACGTTCAACAACTCGCCAAACTGAGCGATGCAATTCAAGAAAAGCGGTCGGTATTGTCAAAACGTAAGGGTGTCGTTTTCCACCATGATAATGCAAAGCCCCACACCTCTTTGATCACTCGCCAAAAATTATTGGAACTGGGTTGGAATGTTTTATCACATCCATCATATAGCTCTGATCTTGCGCCTTCAGACTACCATTTGTTTCGTTCCATACAGAACTCTTTAAATGGTAAAATGTTTAATAACGCTGATGATGTCAGATCACATTTAATTCAGTTTTTTGATGGTAAAGATCAGAAATGTTACGAACGTGGAATTTTGACACTGCCAGAACGATGGCAAAAGGTCATCGACAAAAACGGACAGTATCTAATTGAATAAAGTTATATTTTTAAACAAAAATTAAGAGTTTTCCTTCTTATTTGAAATGCGCAGTCACTTAGTTGCCAACCCAATAATATTAGGTCGCAGATTCGCATTTATCACAGATTTCCGCAGGACAGTGGGATGTTTACATCACAATATTGTGGTGGACAGTATGAGTGGCCTCCAAGATTACCGGACCTAACTCCTTTAGACTATTTTTTCTGGGGCAATCTGAGAAACATAGTGTACTTTGAACCACCAACAACAGCTGAAAATATGAAACATTGCATTCGGGAAGCATGTTGTACACTCAGTGCCTCAGTTAAAAAATCCATTTCCTCATTAGTTAGTAGACTGCAACATTGCATTAATATCAATGGACATCAGTTCAAACATTTATATTAATACCAGTTATTATTTATATTAATACTAGTGTACTACGTGTTGATAAACTTCACATTATGTAAACATCACCCTGTCCTGCAGAAATCTGCGATAAGTGCGAATCTGTGACCTAATATTACGCGGAAAATACGTTCTTGAAACAAAGTGAAATTACTGGTTAATTAATAGACTTATGACACATACAGATCAGTACTTTTTTATTCAAAATATCACACTCCTTCAGATCTTAATGTAAAAAATATAGGGTTCCGTTAAAAAAAATGAAGTTGAACTTGAAATCTCCGAAGCGCCCCCACAAAAAAGAATAATGCATCTAATAATGTAGCCCTTGGAACTATACAAATATAAAAAAAAAAGTTTTTTCATCCGATGCGTACTTTAGAAATAAAACAGGTGAGCCTGTCACGTGGGACACCCTGTAGATAGTGTTATTTAAAGAGAGATATTACGTTACAGAAAGACGAAATACAAGCAAAATTATTTTACACAATTTTTCGAAAATTTCTGGATCTTGGATAAAAATGTTTTCGGATGTGACACGCCTTGGATGGTGGAAGAACAAATTTGCTTTATATCCCGAAACTCATTTACACTATTTCGTAGCCTCTCTTTGTCAGTGTCGCAACAAATAGGATCAGGTTCTCGATTTGGCGGAGTACTCATTAACCCTTTGCACTCCTATGTCGAGTGTGACTCGACATCAGTTTTTATGGCAGGAGCTCCTTTGTCGAGCTCCACTCGACATTTTTTCATGTCTAAATAAATAGACATCGTGCACACGTTATCGACGCTCTCGCAATGTCACTAGAAGGGTTAGACATTCAGGTAATCGAAGAGAAATAAAAGAACTGGATGTGATCACAGATTATAATAAAAATATAGATGGTGTCGATGTGGCGAACCAATACGCGACATCTTACTGTTTTTTACGTCGAGCACTCAAGTGGTGGAGGGAATATTTCTTTTGGGGATTAGAAATCTCCATGGTAAATGCGTATATTTTATACAAAGAAAAAACAAAAAACCAAGGAACAGAACCTATAGCCCACAAAAAATTTCGCGAAAAGATTTTGTCAATGCTAATTCGTGATTGTCGTCATCCAAATATGAAATTGGGGAGGCCTGGAACACATGATAAACACGATCGCTTAGATGGAAAGCCTCATTTAATCTTCCTACATCCCAAAGGAAAACACAAAGACTGTGCAGTTTACTCAAATAGAAAAACATCTGGAGGAAAAAGAGAAACCACCTATTTTTGTGAAACGTGTGAAAGAAAATCAGGGTTACATCTTGCAAGTTCTTTCAAAAGATATCATACCCTTGAAAATTTCAATATACGACAATACTGTAAATAAAATTGGTATTTAAGTGAATTTGTTTCTTCCTTTATTTATTGAAATTGCTTTATATTTTTAGTTAAAGTAAATTTCAAATAAAACACTTAAAAGCGTTGGGAGCTGCTGGTAACGAAATTGAAATAAAATTCGGAGTGCAAAGGGTTAAGGGGACATTCAACTTTCTCATCGAAAAATTTTACTGATTTTCAATAATTTTTTTCTTATCGAAAATAGAAACGCAGCAATTTGAAACTTTCACATTGTATCATACCGACCTTTATTTATACAAAAATATTTTTTTTATGTTTTTTCAAATTTTTTCATATAAATTATTCTTGATTGCTGGAGCACCTCCAAAAAATTCATACTCACTGGCGTGCGTGATTGCGGTCGTTGGGATAAACAGAAAAAAAAACAGAACAGGAATCTTAATTTACATACTAACCACTATCGCATGAACCACGGAGAAAGAGTTTGCATGAAAACTTTCAAAATAACCGACTTTCCAAAATTAGGTTCACGAAAATGGCACTTTTTCCGTCCTTTTATGATGGAAAAAAATGAGAAAATATTGATTAATTAACACACCCGTGGTTCATACGATAGGCATAAGTATGTAGAATAATATAATCAAATCTCGGACCGATTGATCGAATAGTTTTTTTGGAATCGTGCACGCCAGTTGAAAAAATATAGTACTGAGAAAAACGCATTTAAAGTTTTGCATATCGAATTTTTGTATATAAAAGATTCTTACGTAGTAAATTGTAATATACAATAATTCATAGCCGGATCAATGTTTACATGCAGATCAGCATTTTCTTTTAATTTTTCTGCCGATGTACTAGCGTACTCTAAACTGTATTCACTTGTATGCTGATTTCCAATAAACGTTCTTTTTCGCGAACGACAGGGTCTCGAATTGGCAAATTTACATTGTTTTCGATCCATATTAAAACGATACGTCTCTTTTGAAAACTGTTTGAATACTGAATGCATGTTCAGAAAGCAATAAACATAAGAGACATCGTCAAGGTCAAGGGTAAGATGATATTTAGATGTTATTTTGGTGCGCGGAACACACTCGTAATGTTTACCAATGCAATGTTTACATTTGGGTGATCATCTCTTTTAAATCGTTTCCAGAATTAGATAATTTCTTAGAATAAATAAAGATCGCCGAAAGAGAAAAACCCTTCTATCTGCGCGAGATGGGTTAGACGGGAGGCCTATAACTTTCCCAATTTTTCGAATTTATCGCTGCAAATATGGAGTAAAATCATTTATAATATAAACTTTTAAAATCTTATTATTTAATCTATTTTTTTTAAATTAACCCTTTGCACTCGAACATGTTTCTTCACAAAGTAGCAAATAGCGCAACATTTCGTTTAAAATGGTATAGTTTTGAACAGAATACTCTGCTCAAATCATGTTTGGCATACAACTTTGCTGATACATTTACGTTGAAACAAAATTGAAATTTCATAGCCTATTCTTTCCGAATGCGTCATAGTTCATTCACCAATGTACATTGCGGGTTTATTCAAACACATATCGCAGTAATAACTTGTTTATGATCTTTCACGTGTCATTTTTTCTTCCAAGTTTATATACAATGTTTATACAATAACTTGCAGTTTATCATTCAGCCTATTCTCGGAATATATAGAAGGTTGTTCTTGCAGGCGCTAGAATTCTCCTCTCAGTTTATTGACCACGAATTTACTAAATATTAAATAGCACCCAGATTATTAATTCTATCTCATTGCCTTAACTTGTAACTGCCCGGAAAAATCTTAAGGAAACAAATATTTGAACAAACGTTCTCTGTACATACATTTTCCTCAGTAATAACACGAAGTATCTTCGTGTCCCCTCAGAGGGGACAGTCGAGTGCAAAGGGTTAATTTTCAATAATGTTCTTTAACTTGAAAAATAATCTTAAAAGATAGTATCTAGAAAGAAACATAATCTAGCTTAGAATCTAAGCTCTTATTTCTCTTTAAGGGTAGAAAAAACATTCTATTATACTTAAGTTAATAAAGTGATGATTACTAAAGCTTAGAGAAAAGTTAAGAGTTTAGTTTAAATTAAGCTAGCTAACTCTTATTAAATATTTTATATTCATTGTGTTTAGCTAACTCCAATTAAATATTTAATTTTACTTTAAATCTTCCTTAACTGTAATTAAATTTCTGACAATAATAACTATTTTTAGATATTTTAATCTCAATAAAATAAATATTACTCTTTAAATATTTAACAATCACGTTAATTCTTATTATTCTTCAATAAAAATTTCATAGATAATGCTAATGATTAATAAGACTAGCTTAATTTTAAATAAATTTCTATTTGATTATTTTAAATTAAAGAATAATAGCACCCTCAAGGGTGTTATTTTTAAGTTAAGTTATTATCTAATTAACCTAAAGATTATATAAAGATTATGTGGAGTAAAATCATTTATAATATAAACTTTTAAAATCTTATTATTTAATCTATTTTTTTTATTAATTTTCAATAATGTTCTTTAACTTCAAAAATAATCTTAAAAGATAGTATCTAGAAATAGGGCCAGGACATAATCTCGAAAGTATATACTTTCGAATAAGGCAATAAAAAAAAAATCGATTTTTTCGACCCGAGAAAGTAGAATGGCCCCTTAAATAACACTGTCGATTTATTGGGAATACCCCTAGCACAAATCATTCAGATCATTCGGCACAAATCAACCGGACGCTATTAACGGTAACATTCGTCCCATAGTGGAAAACCTTATTAACATGTTCTGTGCCACGTGTACCATTTATGGTACCCGTGAAGCTTGATCCTCAGGCCATGCGCACCATAGATGGTACACGCAGCCATATTTATTTAACGCACTGAAAACATACATCTTATCACAAATTTAGTGACGTAAAATATATTTCCACTAAAAGAATGAGGCATTGCAAAAAATGCAGTATAGAACAAGTATTTAATATTTCTTTAATTGTTACATATAAAATGATTAATAATTACAAGTAATGGTTGAATTTGTTAATAGAATATATGCATAAATTTGGCTTGTTTGGGCAACCGCTGCAAGACGTCACTCGTCTTCTAGTTTTTTGTCTTGCTACTTCAGTACAAAATTTGTTTACAATTTGATTATAGCATGAAATGCAGCGTTTCCTTACTCTGACCGCTTTACCATTTTACTTTTCATTTTCAGGTTGTTTTCTAGAGCTTGTCGCAATTTCAGGCGATAAGTTGTTGCTTTCATTCTCCCAGTGACATAAATAATTAAGTAATCGTTTTTTAAATTCTACTATTGCTATAGATCTAGGTTGCTGAATATTACATAATATACAAGCATCCATAACTGATGGATTGAGGAAAACCTCAAATGTTACTTTCTTATACCATTTTAAAGTTTTGCGTAATGGATTCCCTATCGTATTGCCTATGTATAAGGTACTGCCTGTTATAAGGCATGCAAATAAAAAGTTTTATCACTCGATTAATACAAAAAATTAAACGATGATAGAATAAACTAATGAAGGATAACAGTAGAAACTTGTTTTTCAACAGAAAAAAATGAAAAACAAAAAATGCTATTTCAGTATATTTACCTACTTTTCCTTTTGGTAAACATTTTATTTTCCTCGTTTTTACTTAACAAATTCAAGTACGGCAGGTTCTTTTTCTAACCGAAAAGTTTTCTACTGACTGATTTTTACAATCGAACTGATTGCAGCGCCACGTGTACCGTAAATGGTACACGATGTGATAACTACTCTAAACAAGTTAATTACTTATGTATTCATAAAGTAATGAAATGTTGTTTGATAATATATCAGTCTTTAGTCAAAACATCAAATGGCCTCAACGACAAATTAAGCAAAAACGGCTTGGCCCGGAACGTGTTAATGAAAATTGAGATCTTGAGACCATTCGCAATAATGCGTCAAAATGTATAAAGGAAAGTCAAAAGTCAATGAAATAACATATATCAGTAAGATGAAAAACATAAAGCTGCGCCTCTGTATAAGGATGAGGATTACGTAGTAATAAATTACGACACTGTCGCAGGGGTCAATAAAAAATGACTACCAAAATATAAAGGCCCGTTATACAATAGCGTTATAAGCGTTGATCACGTAAGATTGTGGTCACGTGAAACTGTAATTACAGTTAAATTGTAATAGTATTTAATCTCTTGAAGCCGAGATACCTCTCTAACGTTCAAGCTTCCTAGTTCAAGTTAAATCCTAGATAACATTAAGTAAAGTTAAATATTACAAAGTTAAATACAACTTGAATATTGTAAAGTTCAATACAACTTAAATTGTTCCCTTCATAGAATTATTATATTTCTGGATATTTGATTAATGCTTATTAAATTGCTTTCTTTTCGTTTTGAATCCTATTGTATTGTATTCTTGCTGTATGCATGCCAAGGACGGAATACTGTGAGAAATTGCCAAGCGGTAGGGAAAAATGTATAAACATCATCCCCCTAAGTAAATAATTCTCTCTCCCCCACAAAGCCATGCACTCTAAAGTGCTTTTAAATTTTTTTTCCCTCCGTTGGTGCTTGTCAATTTAGACTCCCAGATATTCTTTGTATTGAAATCACATCCTACGCATTTATCTTTGTAGAAAGTCTAAATATTTCATTATATTTGGTGAGTCTTTTGGCCGGCAATATACGCCAGCCATAGTAACTGGATCATTTTTAGTTCTAATGTTTATTACGATGGCTTGCATTTCTTGTGTTTTGCATTCTGTTCTTTTGTAGCGGAGGAGGGTCGCATTAATTATTATGGCACTCGTCACTTGGCAGTGTTTTCAGGATTTATAATGTGGTATACTTTATATCTTGTAAAATAAAGGAATAGCTGGCTTGTGAGATGTGCCTTACATTCAGAGACAAGAAGCATCAATCTTGTGGATATCAAGGATTGCTTGCATCCCTTGTTGTTACTCCAGCAATCTATTGCCATTCTTTTTCATAATTGAGCGGCTCAATGAACACATCGATTAACTCCACTTTTTGAAAAATCTTAAATTTAAGTGTCAAAGCCCTTGGTATAGTCATAACTTTTTATATTTATACTAACTTTCCTGAATAATAAATATTAGCCCCGTTAAATGGCAAATTTTTTTGGCAACTGAATAATAAGTAATTTATTTCAGAAGCCATTTCGATTAACTCCATACTCTAATATAAATCGTTTCAGTAACGCCGTATCTGTTCTGGCCGTGCATCGACGCTTATTTGTTTTTAAACAGCCGAAGATGTTCTCTCCCTCTCAATAATATTCGTAACAAAATCGCATCGGTAAACAGATAAAAAGAAGCACAATGCAAGCGGTAGTTAGTATAGCAGTGATCTCGCACGCTGAATGTTACTGTGTACTTCTTAGTCTTTTCAACATTACTCTCAGATTTTTTTTGAAGAAATAAATATTATACCGTTATAATCAAGATGAGTGAGACTAATAATGTGAGTGAGGGAAGCAGTGATGATTCTTCAATACGATTTAGCAACAGAAATTCTGGGTTAAGAAGACGTTTATCCTTTTCCTCGGATTCATCGGATTGCAATAGTACAAACCCAACAAACACATTGATTGGGA
Organism: Cryptocheilus praepositus; assembly: GCA_033815515.1. NCBI lineage: Eukaryota > Metazoa > Arthropoda > Insecta > Hymenoptera > Pompilidae > Cryptocheilus > Cryptocheilus praepositus. Next base: position 26,958 of record JAWWQZ010000274.1, read on the forward strand.
GAAAAAGAAGTCGTAATCCTGTTAAATGGATACGACATTTACAAAAGCATAACAGGATAAAAGGTTTGGCGTACAGGAATAGGGGAGGAAAATGAATACCTGCAAAAACATTTGTCGATATGCAATGCAGATGCCGTCAAAATTGCAATCAAAAAATTATTTTGAATGAGAGAGAGGCTGCCATGAAAGAATTTTATAGTTTACATAGTCAACTTGACCAAAATATTTTCTTAAGAGGTTGTATCAAAGTTAACGAAATAAAAAGAAGGCGCCCTACGAATGAAACTAAAGAACGAAGATCACATTCGTTTACATATTACTTTCGAAAAGAGGGACTTGATATTACCGTTTGTAAGAAATATTTTAGAGACACTTATCAGGTGAGTGACGGGAGGATATACGATTGTTGTTCTAAAGAACAAGTTACATCTTTGGTTGATAAGCGCAAAGGTCGCGTTGCAAGCAATAAAATAGATGATACAAATGTTATAAAGCATATAAAGTCATTTCCAGCCTACAGTAGTCACTACACCAGAGCTCATAATCCAAGACGACAATATTTAAATCCTGACTTAAATATTAAGAAGATGTATGAACTATACGTCACAGAATTTGAAAAGGAAAACGTAGCACCAGTGAAAGAAAAATATTACTATAATGTGTTCTCTACAAAATTTAATTTACATTTTAAACAACCATCAAAGGATACGTGTCAAACTTGTGATACTTTTCAAATAAAAATTCAATCTTCAGACGATGAGGGAATTAACACTAGAAGATTTCGTAATGTATACCTATATTGCCCAAAAACAGTTTTTCAAAATGACTGCATTGTGAAAATAAAAATATGTAAAGAAATTTGTTTAAAATTATTTTTTAATATTTTTTATGTAATTTACAGTTATATAACAGGTTATTGTAAATATTAACTGTACAATTGACTGTTTTCAATGAACTTAACCCATATTTCCGAAAGCAAGGCAAATTTATTTGATTGTAGGCGCCTAACGGTTCTTTTGTCAAAATGAATAAATTTTAGGATTTGCTTGAACTTTTCTCTGGCCAAGTTTTTCTAAAAGATTCGATGACCCCACTTCGCTGACCATAAAAACTCAATTTAAAATTTGTTGTCGTAAGCTCCACGAGATATAGAATGGCGGCAATAAATGCAACGTATTTGTAATGATGTTGTCCAACCGTTCCGCAAAATTCGGCGACATTCTTCTGTGCACTTTCTTATATGTTTGATAATATAATTACCTATTATCAACGAGAATGCACTGATAAGGTTATCTGCCACAATGAGGGAAGCCTGTTGGCCCTTTCACACTCTCGAAAATACAAGCAAATGGTATCCTTCCAGGAATACCACCTTCGTCAATTTTTGTCCACACAGTACCATCAGCAGCTGTTTCGACCTCCTGAAACGTATTTTCAGTTTCTTCATCAGAATCTGAACTAGTTAGCACCCTACACCTTTTCCTGGGCATATTGATGACACTTTCAATTTCATCATTGGTGATCGACTCTTCATCACTATCTTCAGCGTCAGATGTTTCACTTTGAATATAATCCGCTTCATCTTCAGATGATAGTTCAGAATTTGTTGCATTTGATTCTATATCGGAGCACTCTTCACTTATGTGCGTTAGCTTTTCCAATAACTCATTTCTGTTCGACATTTTTTTCATAAAGTTAGGGCGCCAAAGAAATCCAATAAACAACTTGTTAGAACAACACTTTATAAAGATTCGAATAACTAGTACTACTTTAGCTTATTGAGCAACTGACACTTATCAAGTATATGCCCAAATCGACAATTTATCATGCATCGGTATGTTACCGTAATCGAAAAAGAAAATGTTATTTCAATACAAAGCCGGACAGGTCATATAAGAAATTTACTCAATTCAATAAATAAAAATCTTTTGATTATTTAAAATTGACCAAGCAGTCATAATGACTGCTTCTGGGCAATATAGGTATAAGACATATATATATATACGGAAATAAAGGAGTTCTTTTTTAAATAACTTATAGTTTTATTCATAAACTTTTTTTTATATGTTTTCTAATTGAAATTGAAAAACAGTCAAAATGACTGCCTTGGGCAATCTAGTGTTAAGATGGCAAAAATTGAAAAGGAAAATCACTTAGAAGAGGCTGAACGGGCTCGCAGTCAAATGGCTGCCGATCGAATGGCAACATCGGAAAAATTGTTCGTATTTTCTTTTGACTTGGAAAAAGCTTTAGCCTTTCCCAAGTTGACCACATCCGTAGCTTATTATAAGCGAAATTTATATGTTTATAATTTTGGATGTCATGAATTCAATAAAAATATAAGCCACATGTTTGTTTGGCCAGAAACTGAAGGATCTCGTGGGTCTCAAGAAATTTCATCTTGTCTAAAAAAGTACATAAAGACTTACGCTGCAAACTTCGAAAAAAATAATAACATATTCGGATTCGTGTACCGGTCAAAACAGAAATATTAAAACCGTCTTAAGTTTATTGAAACTTGTTCAAAGCACGGAAATCAAAGCTGAATCAATTGACATGAAATTTTTGGTAAGTGGACACAGCTATTTGCCCAATGACTCAGATTTTGCCATTATTGAGTCATGTGCGAAAAAAAATCAAAACATTTTTTCACCAGATGATTGGTACCATATAATCAAAACATGTAAAAAGAAAGCGCCGTTTCATCTAATCCAAATGACTCACCAAGATTTTTTGTCAACAAAACCTTTAGAACAGTCTATCATTAACAGAAAAGTAACCGTCACAGGGCTTCCAGTAAATTGGCTTAAAATACGCTGGATAAAGTTAGAAAGGTCCAAACCCTATCTCATACAATTCAAATGTGACTATAATGAAGATACAGAATTTCAAGCCATTAATATAAGAAAATCTTTAGTGGGTAGACCGCAAAGTTTGAAAAATATAGATCAGCCTTTATTATATCCTAAAGGTAGAACTGTGACAAAGGAAAAATGGAGAGACATGATGGACCTGCTAAAATTCATTCCTCCTGTTAAACACGATTACTATAAGAACTTGTCAACAAATCGAAATGACGAATCCTCGCATACAGCTGATGAAGAAGACATTATTTATAATATTGCTGAATCATCCCAAAGAATAATGCCGCTAACATAAAGCTGCTATAAATTAATTACGAAAATTATTTTATAACCGAACTTCCAACATTCATTTTTATGGAAAAGCTGTGATAAAAATGTATAATAACTAACTTTTTCTGTAATAAAAACTTAAAAATGAAAAGACTAAATTTAACTTTATTACTTTTTTCAGTTGCCAAATCGATTAACTCCATCAGTCACGTAAAAACTGTAACATTACTGACGATTGTTTGTTGGCTATTCTTTCTTATTAATTTTATATACCGTTAGATGAAAGCTATATCTGCAATTATGCATTCCACATTATATATTTGAATTCATATTATCAGAGGAATTTTTAAAAACAATATACATTACATCATCGCGTTTCTCAACTTTTCGTTTTATGATATCCCATTAGTCTTACAAAGATTATGACAAAATCTATTCTGAATTGGTACACATGTAGTGTATTATGTGTAATAACACAAACAATTAATATAAAAATAGCGTTTGGAAGCTATAAGACTGCTGGGACATCTTTATTCCGGTTTGAAAAACGGCTGCGATATATACATCTCACCGCTTATTGTACATAAAGAAGTAAGTAATTTAAATTGGTTACATAAAGATATTAAAAAAAAGCTAAGAAAATACAAAACAAAAAACTACCTTTTTAAAAATTATACTTTTTGAAAACTACCTACAAATGGTATTACTGTGCTGATATTTTACACTTAATGGAATTTTTAACAGGAAAAGATTGTGGTAGTAGATTTTAAGTCAACGCAGGAACAACTTTTAACTCTTTCGGGACGGATTTTTTTTAAGAGAATAAAAGAGGCAGGTTGCATTTCTAATACTTGGGGCGAAGAATTTATTCATTATAATAGGGTAAAAGAAAAAAGAAAAAGATTTTTTGTACATGAATGCAAAGTTAAAGCGTGGGACATACATATATGTATGTTGTACCAAGAAATCGGCGTCCTCTTAAAACAAGCTGTAACCATAAACTTGAAAACAGTATGGAAGTATCGGAACACATGAAGGATAAGAATAATGAAAATATAATACAATACATATAACATAATTGTCTTGTTTGCGAGTACTGTCGATAATAGATAACCGACTTCACCATTTTCCTAATAATTTTGATTAAATATTACTACTAGAATTTACAACAAATATTGAAATTCTGTTTTTAATATGTTAATATATTTTAATATGTTCCTATTTGAATTTCATAATTGACTTCTTTTTTCACCGCATTTTTAAACATTTATTGAACTCCGTTCAATATTTTCCTACAGTACAACCATTTAGCTTGCCACTAAAAGGGTCAAAACATAAAAATAAATAAAACTTTAATGTTTTCAAATATCGACGCGTACATATGCATATCTGTTGTTTATTCTGTCATAGCACAGTTGAAGTTGGGAAAAAAATGTTTAATTTAGTTTTATAGCGAAATTAATATGACTCCATCATTTTTATTGTATGTTTATTTTCTAGCTAACTTAGTTCTTTTCTATCTACTATTGCAAACTGAACATGGTTTTTCCGTGTAAATTGACTGTTACAAACACTGACTTTTACTATTCAAAATGACTGGTGCGGTAGTTCTAGTGTTAATAATTCGCAGAAATATAAGTCCGGTCATATAGCGATTAACATGTTAAAACGTAAATTATCGCCGTGCCAGCAAACGTTCTGCTTTTGGTGTGTCAGGTGAAATTGCCGCGCCTTTCATGTACTCCGACACAAATCGCAGATGTGTGCATCTGACGTCACGAGATGCCCGTCAACAATGGAGTAGAAACGAGTCTGAGTGAAAAATCAAAGGACCCTCGTTGACGTGACGACCTCTAATCAACGCCGGCGGATCCGGAATGAAGCTTTCCGTGTGGTAGAAAAGGCAGCACATAATCTTCGCACGAGCTCTATTGCCTGGCAAATCCTGCGTCTTTATCAGCGTAGTCCCCGATTAAAAGTATCTCCTGTATCTTCTAGCAAAATACGCATTGGTGTTCGTCGCCAATTTTTGTCCCGCATAGAATACAGTGGACGAAATTTCAGTTTTATTTCCATCTCGTATTTCTTCAAAAACACGTGAACGATCGCAGCTTGTAAGTTCTGCGTTGTCACCTGTATAATGGCTGTTATCGTAATTTCCACGCAATTTTCAAAAATTATGTACAGCAATGCTTGATCTGTTAATTTTTTCAGTATTCTAATAAAAGGAGAAATATTTTATATATTTTTATATGCATTTATAAATCGGAATATTACATGATTGCAACGCTCACTTTCTCTTTGTATTACTGACGATCTTGCTGGTTCAACTGATGAAAGACATTTAAGTAAATATAGCTGTTCTTATACAAATTTCGTATCTACCGTGATAAACATTCTTGTGTTTTTGTACACAAACTGAAAATTCGCAAGGTTATATATATTCACCGTTTCACAATAAAGACTGTGCTATGTGAGGTTTCCACGCATTAACTAATAAAACATTACAAATGTTCCTATAGCAACTTCGTCCACTATACCTGATAGTCGATCGAAAATTCCAAACCGCACTGGATTCCGCCCTATCGAATTCCGATTACGCCCACGCATAACCTGCTAACTGCGGCAACTGCAATACAGGGTGACATCGGACTTTTTGCAGTGCGTTACGGTTGCATAACTTCGACTAGTCTGTTATCCAAATTATTCCAAATGATAAAGAAAAGCGTAGTATAGTGTGTAACATTATGACACTCGGTATAATTTACAATCGATACCATTGCAAAGAAAATCACATATTTGATGTATCAATCGTAAATGAGACCTATTCATTGTTTAGGATAATTAAAAGGATAGAGAAAAGAGAAACAACAGAAAATTGAAAAATAAAAGATTGTTTAGACCGCTTAGAAACGGCTAATAAGACGGACGTGTCAAGAAGAGAAAATTCTCAATTAGTTATTTTAAAATTGATGTATTTATTGAAACGTTTATTCGTTTTAAATGCATTTTTAACTTAGTTTTGTTCAATAATTAAACTTGGTTTAAAAAACTACAACAGTATATGGCCCTTTTTGTAACAGGTCCTAGAAGAGTTCAGATTGTTTATTTCATAAAATTATCATTTAGCATTTATTTAAAAAAAATCAAAAATATATTATTATATGTGGTTATTTGTTTTATAAAATTAAGAATTATGAGAGAATGAGAAAAATTAACACTTTTGGGTGCTCAGCGCTGTTGCTGTGCGAAACAACAAGAAAGCAATTCAGAAACTAAATGTGCCCATAATTATGAAAGTGGTCTAAGTCATATATTTCTTGTTTCGAGATATTTAATGAATTGCATTTGAATAAATTAAAAAATATTTTTGCATTATGCGACATTTTAATTTATAATTTTATTAGTCTTAATTAATGGAAATTTACTATGAAAATGAAATTTTGTGTGAATTTTATGCGATAATATTATTTTTAAAGATTGAATTGACTTAGACCATTTTCAAAATTAACTGAATGTCCTATAAATGACTTAAAGCAATAAAGAACTTTGAGTTTTATTTGAAACAATAATTTGATTGAAATAATTCGTGAACATTTATTACATTTATTAATTATTTTTAAACAGTAATCCATTTTTATCATTATTTCGAGTATTTAAGATTCTTAAAATGTTCCTGAAAAACTGGAGGGATGTACGGTAGTAAACTCATAATATCTTTATGTTTTTCTTCCGATACTGGTCTAATGGTGGTGTATAATGGAAGTAATTTAATATTTCCGTATATTTTTGGTCTTCCTTTTTTAGGTGAAAGATCCAAAACGTGAAATTTAGAATCATCTAAAGATGTTTTATAGAACATTTTATAAGGTTCATTTTTCAAGAATCTCATCCATTGAATTTGTAGCCACGAGACAGATTCACCCGCGGTATTTTTTACTCTTCTTGTTATTGATTATAAACCGGAATGAAGTTGTCGTTATTATTAAAATTTGATTGTCATTTATTTTATTATGTAGTTCAGAAACGCGTCAAAGAAGGCCACGTGTCATTTTCAAGTTGTTTATATAATTTATTTAAATTTTTGACTTAGACCACTTTCATAATTAAAACTAAATGAATTCCATATAATGTTGAAATTACAACCACTATCTAATGGTTCATTTTTGACAATTTCGTAAAAATTACATTGAATAAATTTAGTTAAAAATAATGTGGTATGAAATAACTGATAAACTCATTTTTTTTAAATTTTGACTTAGACCACTTTCATAATTATGGGCACAAATAGGCAATAGATTTTTTAGGCAGTGTATTGATACGCATATCATTCTTGAAACTTTATTTGTTTTAAGCGTATTTTAAACTTAATTTTCTTCAATAACTAAACTTGGTGTAAAGAAACTGCAACAGTCATAATGTCATACACCATGACATACCAGGTTGTTCAATAAGTTTTGTCGTTCGATAAGAAAAACACAATGTTATGGTTCAAAATACACTTTATTATTCAGTATAATCTCCCTGAACATTAATGCACTTGCTCTAACGATCCTCCAATCTGTGGATCCCATCCCTGAAGTGGGATTCCAGAAGTTCTGCAAAATACGCTTCAACAGCCGTTATGACCTCTTCATTTAACGAAAAACGCTTGCCACGCATAAATTTTTTGAGTTCTGGAACAATGGAAGTCGCTGAGGGGCAAACCAAATCTGGTGAATACGGCGGATGCTCCAACAATTCGAACTTTAATTCATGGATTTTAGCCATTGTCAAAATGCTCTTGTGACACGGTGCGTTGTCCTGATGAAAAAGGATTTTTTTCTTCTGCAAACCGGGTCTTTTTTCACGAATTATTTCCTTCAACTGGTCCAAAAGGTTGCAATAATATTCAGAATTAATTGTTTTACCAGTTTGCAAGTAATCCACAAATAAAATTCCTTTCGCATCCCAAAAAACTGAAGCCAGAACCTTCTTGGCCGATTTTTGGACACGAACTCGTTTCGAAGCCGAACAACCAGGTTCACACCACTCTTTTACCTCTTGTTTTGATTTAGGATCATGGTGATAGACCCAAGTCTCGTCCATAGTGATGAATCGACGCACAAAATCCACTTTATCCTTTTTAAAACGCTCCAAATGTTGTTGAGAAAGTCGCATTCGAATGTGTTTTTGTTCAATTGTTAGCGAATGCGGCACCCATTGTGCACACAGCTTTTTAAAACTCAAAATTTCAGTTAAAATATGACTCACACTGCCTAATGAGATGTGCAGAGCCTCTACTAAATCATATCAGTCAATCGACGATCTTAAAATTCCAACAATATATCCTGTACTTTGGCTACTTTTTTCCTGGTGTTGATGCGATCAAGAAAATATTTTATTTACTGTTTTAAATATGACGTTATTTTTCGTGGATCGTCTTCAAGGCTTGTACGACCACGTTTAAATTCAGTAATACCCATCTTTCTACTGTTCTAAAAAAGGTGAACGTTCATTATACATCATCTTAACATTCGTTCGTGAATTTATATTTGGTAGATATTATTTAAAACAATTATTTATAAACCTTTAAAAAAATATCACAAAATTTTATCAGTCAGTTTCATCATATTCAATTTTTTCCATTGTCGTAAATAAGCGAAAAACATGGACATGGCGATATATTGAAATGGCTTGTAAACAAAGTAATAAGAGCGGAATTGACTGATTACAAAATGAACCTTCACATGTGTGTACGTTCATCTGATACCAAAATAATTTGCAAAATACAGTGAACCGAATAAGATATATATCTGTATAAAAAACAAATTTGGATTGTTTTTGTATCAATAATTTTACCGTGCATCTTATCGACCGACAAAACTAATCTTTGAAATATATTATATGAGAAAAAATAAGTTTTGGTTTTTTAGTTTATAATCATAATTCATAAAAATAAATTTGAGTTGGATAATAAGTTCTTCATTTTATAAAATATATCATTAATATTAACAAAGCAAACGAACAAAAATGATTATATTGAAAATGTCAGAAGCATGTAAAGATAAAAATTAGTTAACCAAGACTAAACACAATCTCCAACATAAACATTGTTCATTGTAAATTAATTGACACACGATGAAATGTTATTTTAACACTAAATGCATCATTAATCATTGCAAAACCAGTCAAAATGACTGGTCTTAAAAAAATTCTTAATAATAGAATATTTTTAAATTTGTTGATGTATTCTTACATCTATGTTTTTGTAATACAGATTATTAACCCTTTTAGTGCCGGGCGAAAACATCCTATGCGAAGATAACCGGCCGAATTTCACGATTTTACTAGATCCGCGCCACAAAAAACAATATTTATATCATTCAAAAAGCAGTGTGTTAAGGACGAAATAGAGGATAAAACCATTTCTCTATATTCAGAAATGATATAAATAACCAAGGTATAAGTGATCATAAAGAAAATAAAAATTGAATTCTCTCTTTCAAAATGATAATCATTCGAAAAGTCATCTTTTCATCATAACTTTATATAACTATACAGTTTGCGTTTCCAAAATATTTTGTATGAAATAAATAATATTGCATATCAAAAATAAAGACAAAATTTAAGCACCGGACAAATAGCTCTTGAGAAACAAGTAAAGAGAACCAAAACTATTTTTTTTAATTCTCTAACAATAAAATTGACCATTTATAACGTATTATAAATTTATTTTTTCTCGCAATGCGAATAGTAATGAACTAAGATGCGCAACTAATATAATTTTTTTTACACACAAAATACTTATAAGCATTTTTATACAGTTTCGTGTAATAAATACCTTCGTTACTATTCAAAACTCTTGCAAACGTGTGGTAATCCGTCATCCAAGGCTGACATGGCATTCAACGTGGTAAACTGCGCGCACTGACTGAATCCGATTTTAGTAGTTTATGTAGTTTAGGTAGTAAAAGTTCAGGGAACCTAGTTTTATACACTTTTATCACCCACTTTTAACACACGTCAGCAGTCAGGCTGGTCACAGCACACGATGAAATTATTATTTTGTGATTCTTCAACGGGCAACATTTCATTTAGTGGCTGAAAATGATCACTTTTCGAATGAATGGTGGGTGTGCGATATTCAGAAGCAGCATTTTCGAAACAAAATGTGTGCAGTAGAAAAAGAAAGTTGTCATTTTGTACGTAACATGGGAAAATCTTCATTATGACTTCCAACGCAATTGTTTCCATGGGGGAAGAAAAAATATCTCTAATTCAGAAGTAATTGCCGTTACATTAAAAATGTATATTATATTATGTATATTTCTATTATGAGCATTTCTCTATCATTTTCCTTTGAAAACGTTCGAATACATAATTTAATTTTAATTGTGATTCATTAAAAAGTATATCACCATATATCGAAATATGACAATTCCGTAACTATTTCTTCAGTATCACTTTGAGAGCCAGCCATATTTTACCTATTTGCTAAGGGACGCAAAAATCAACGAGGCTCTCCTATTGTGGCTAAACAAGATTCTTTATTCTCGCCACTTTCACGTGCGTTTCAAGGAAATGAGGACAAACGTGCCTTCCGTATCCCATATGGCTTGTCTGCACAAAAAAAGGAACCGTGTAGACAAAATATACCGGTTAAAAAGAGATTCGTACAAAATAAAATCAAAAAATACAAAAATTCATTATGCGTCGAATTAATTTGTTTCGTATTGTAGTAAAAATCTCCATCACTCGAACTATTTATTCTGCTATTATCTGCGTTAAATAACACATCTTAAAATGCCATAACAATAAGTAAAACCTGCAAACAATTCGCGTACAAGTAAACAAATCGTGAGAAAGCAGTATTAAACTAAGTCGAATGTATGGAAACATTGCATAAAAGTTACTAAAGGTACTAAAAGCCATTTTAATTTACAGAAATTGTGAAATGGCACCCGAAAATTGGGTGTATATTTAATTCTAGGCCTATCAGTTGTAAATGGCTTTAGATTTTATAAAGTTATACCAAACAACATGTTAAAGTCACATTTACCAGAGTATAATTAGCTCTTGAATTAACTCTTTCATTATTGTATTCAATCTATACATAAACAAATACAAAGGTCGTTGGTTTACTAATAAATAACATGGCACCCATATTTGTAGTCATAATGCATGGCACTAAATATTTTCCAATAATATTACTGGAATTTACTTCACGTCAAGGTTAATCGTTAATTAACATATCATCACTCTTCCAGCAATATTTCCCGTTTCCAGCTTTCATTATGCCGAACATTGACGACTATGTCGAGTGTCAAACGTCGAGATTAATTGCTGGCAATTACGTTTTCGCGCGCTACGATTCCCAGTCAGTCAAATGAAAACGTCAATCGAAGCAGAAACGATTACGGCTGTTTCCGAAAATCTTTACAATGTGACAACGAAAATTTATTAGCAGGAAGCATCAAAAAGATATTAAGAAAGTTTTCGTAATGTCAGAAGATTTCAGTGAGTTTTTATTTCCGTGCGACGTGAGTTCGCACAAATTACGGAAAAAAAAAACGGAATTCTCATAATCCACCGGGTAAAGATTTCTTAGCGGCGCAAAGGAATTTTTTACAATAGTCCAGCATATTTTCTCCTCGACAGTAAAGACATATCCGTCAATCGATCAATTCCAACAAATCAATAACTTTAATAACTCATAACATTTCCGTTATTAAACATTCCAAACCTACAATAACCCCAGAAAAAGTTCTTGAAAGTCACAATGAACACTTTTGCACTTCGCAAAGCGTTAATTTCCAAAATAACCGTCACTAACCCAACTTTAATCGGCCCAATATTAGTAGCACACCTCATCAGTTCAAAAGAACGGTTGATCACATAAAGTCAACAATTCGCAGTCGAACAACAACAACCGTCCAACAGCGTACCGATCAAAACCACGTCTCATTCCGTTAAGCACTTTCACGAACTTCGCAAACTTCATCTCCAAACTCATCGAACTAGACGCACTTCATGGCGAGGGTTGTAAGTTCTGAGCACGTTCAGTTTGTCAGCGACTGGCGACGTTATCCGGGAGACGGCGGGCCGAAAATTGAAAACGGAATCGATCAGGGTTTAGTTGCTTTTCGATATTTGCGAACGTACCCCTAAAGCGGCGTACACAGCGCGAAAGCCGCGTGGAAACTGGGAGGCAGAATCAGGAAACTGGCGGACGCGCATTCTGTCGGAGTCGATGTCTCCTCTCGCTTCTCTTTTGCACTTTGTGCCCACCTTGCTCTCGGCCAACCGACGCAACGAACCCCGGCGTCTGGTCATGGGGGTGTAGGACGTTTCCTGCTGAACTATTGGGTTGGAGGGAAAGTTCTGTCGTATTTTTAATAGGAAGGTAATTTTTCTTGTAAATAAAAAACACATCTGGCTAGTGAGTCATTCGGATTATTTTGTTTGTTTTTTATAGTTGCTGTATAATATAGCAGGTTGTTCAATAAGTTTTGTCGAATGATTTTTAATATGATAATTTTAATGAATAAGAATTAAGATTAAATTATGTATTCGAACGTTTTCAAAGGGAAATGATAGACAAATGGTCATAACAGAAATATACATAGATGGCATAATATAGTGGTAATAGAAATTCAACAGCCTTTTCAACGTAACGGCAATTACTTCTGAATTAGAGATATTTTTTCTTCCGCTATGGAAACAATTGCGTTGGAAGTCATAATGAAGATTTTCTCTTTCTACTCAACTGCATGCATTTGGTTTCGGAAATGCTACTTCTGAATACCGCACACCCACCATTCATTGGAAAAGTGATAATTTTCAGCCACTAACTGAAATGTTGCCCGTTGAAGAATCACAAACTAATAATTTCACCGTATGCTGTGACCAGCCTGACTGCTGACGTGTGTGAAAAAGTGGGTGATAAAAGTGTATAAAACTAGGTTCCCTAAACTTTTACTACCTAAACTACATAAACTACTAAAATCGGATTCAGTCAGTGCGCGCAGTTTACCACGTTGAATGCCATGTCAGCGTTGGATGACGGATTACCACACGTTTGCAAGAGTTTTGAATAGTAACGAAGGTATTTATTACACGAAACTGTATAAAAATGCTTATAAGTATTTTGTATGTAAAAAAAATTATACCATATCGTTGCGCATCTAATAGTGCCTTACTATTCGCATTGCCAGAGAACTCTATTCCAAAATAAATTTATAATACGTTATAAATGGTCTAATTTTATTGGGAGAGAATTAAAAAAAATAGTTTTTCGGTTTAACTTTACATTACCAATAACAATTACTTGTTTCGAAAGAGATAATCCGTCCGGTGCTTACCATGTACCTTGGAGTTATTCTTTATTTTTGATATGCAATATTATTTATTTCGTTACAAAATATTTTGGAAACGCAAACTGTATAGGGTCTATATAAAGTTATGATGAAAAGATGACTTTTCGAATGTGGTAATTCGTTTTGAAAGAGAGAATTCAATTTTTATTTTCTTTATGATCACTTATACCTTGGTTATTTATATCATTTTCAATGAATATAGAGAAATTAGTGTCATTGTTTTATTCTCTATTTCGTCCTTAACACACTGCTTTTTGAATTATATAAATATTGTTTTTTGTTTGGTTTTTATGAACCTTCTTCCAAACTCTAGTAAAATCGTGAAATTCGGCCGGTTATCTTCGCATAGGCACCTCTTTTTCGCCCGGCACTAAAAGGGTTAATAATACCAAAAATGTATTACATAAAACATAGATTTCCTTTTGTAAGAAAGTAATGAAGCAACAAATTTAAAAATATTCTATTATTAAGTATTTTTTTAAGACCAGTCATTTTGATAGAACTAGGTTTGCTGAATTGTCGGTAGTTCTAGTGTTAAAATAATATAAATTTCATCGAATAAAGAATGTTTCACAAACTTAATTTACTTGATATGAATAATTGCCTTTCTGTTTGGTTCAGATTGTGTTTAGTCTTGGTTAACTAATTTTTATCATTCTACATGCTTCTGAACCTTGATTTTCAAGGGTAGCGTGTTTAACTCAATTTTTGTTACCTGTTCCTACAACACTCGGTCAAAATGGTCGGTGATTAAAAATATTATCGTTTTTATGATTGATCCTAAATTTATATAAAATGAAGAACTTTCATAATACTTCAACTCAAATTTATTTTTATATAATTATGATTATAAACTAAAAAACCAAAACTTATTTTTTCTCATATAATATATTTCTGAAAGATTAGTTTTCAACGTGTCTTATTAATCAACCAAACTTAACATTATGCACGTGTAAAATTATTGATACAAAAACAATAAAATTCAAGTTTTATTTATACAGATATATATCTTATTCGGCTTCACTGCATTTTTTTGCAAATTATTTTGGTATCAGATGAATGTTTTCCACACACATATTTTTCGCATTTCGAACAGATTTTCGTAGTTTTGTAACCTTTACAATATTTTACTTAACACTTTAAGGACCGCTCTTACTTACTTTGAGAAATTGTGTCTTATTTATCTATTTAAGTATTTACATCAATATTCAATATATCAAACTCGATTGTTTCCATGTTTTTCGCTTATTTACCGGTGCTTCACGCAATATCATATTTTAAAAAACTATGATGAAACTGACTTTAAATAAAATTTTGTGATACTTTTTTTAAATAATTTTATAAATAATTGTTTTAAATAATATCTAAAATATTTCCAATTATATAATTTCTGAAAATTTCACAAATACTGCTTTATAAATAACATAGTTATGATTGTTTGTAACGTACAAGTTTCCTAAAAACTTGCGGTCTCAGCCGTATTTTTTACAGATTTCTTGGCGGTCGTTAAAGTGTTAATATATTACTGTATTCGTTTCTTCAAATACGTTACTATTACTATTACGTGCTTGTTAGTGCACCTGATCGATTTCATTCCCACGAAAAATAAATCCCTACATATTTAAAACAGTAAATAAAATATTTTCTTGATCACGGTAGGTAGGACAGACTACAAATATTTCTCAGAAAAAAGATAAAAAAACTAGAAGTAAACACTGAAGAATATATTGTGTGCATATTTTAAGAAACGTCATAAAGTTTGACACCGATATGATAACGTTTAAATATGTGTAAGTTGTACAAAAGTTTGAAAACGGTCAATTTGATCGGTAGTGGTAAGTTTACCATTAGTTAAGTTAACCATAACATTGTGTTTTTCTTATCGAACGACAAAACTTATTGAACAACCTGGTACTTCGAAAAATTCAGTTAGGCAGTTAGGACAATAAGTTATGGTTCTCTTTGATTTCTCAGCTATTTGCCGAACAAAAATTTGTCTACTTGTCTAGTAACATACGCATTCCCAAGTTTGTTTCTGCTTCAAACTTCTTTTTCTGATTATCATTCTGCGTTATGCTTCTGTGCATACCACTACTGGCGCCATTTCTTTGACGAAATGGTAATTGCTAACACATTGTTGGCAGTATACTGTGTGACGCGGATTGAGCGTAAATTCCCACACATTTGCGAATTTGTATTCGAAATCAGGATATTCTTATTCAAATCAATGTGAATACATGAAACGAAATCTTCTATAAAGAATTGGGCGGTGCAATGATTAATGATGCTTTTAGTGACTATCAGTGTGTCCATTACCAAAACAATGTTTATTATGGAGAAGTAGGAAGCGACTTTCTTTCTTTAGCCTGACATCTTCAATATAATAATTTCTGTTCGTTTGCTTTGTTAATATTAATGCTATATTTTACATGATTATTATTCACTGCATCCTTTAGAACGAAGCCCTATTTTTTTACTATATATTGAAACTGCATTGAGGGTCTACGAAGCTATTTTCTTGCAATCACAAAATCAATTGAATGTAATGATTATTACCCGCACAATAATGGTTTTGCGAGCACCAGATATGATTTGTCTTCTGACAATAGCGCAAAGTATTAAGTAGTAATAGACTGAAAATTATTTTCGATAGTACAAAGTTTAGAACCTTACTGATAGTAGATTGGGTATAACGTGAGTATAATATTTCCGAACATAATACCAATCGTAATTACGAAGCCGTAATTCGATGTGTTTACGTTCTAAACTCTCCGAAAAATACTCGGAAGTAATAACTGTACAAATACGCATTGTTCTTATAATTCTGATAATTTTATTATTTTTACTTAGTAACTCTGGAAATTGCTTGAAAATCTATTTATTTGCACTGTACGAATTATAGAAATCTATAATTCGAATTAATAAATCTAATATTCGACAAAGTTCTAAAAGTATGAACAAACTCGTTGTTTATAGAAAATTTGTTAATAAATTACAACTACATGAAATACCGCTCGAAGTTTATCGATATGTAAATACTT
This sequence comes from Cryptocheilus praepositus, assembly GCA_033815515.1. Taxonomy (NCBI): domain Eukaryota; kingdom Metazoa; phylum Arthropoda; class Insecta; order Hymenoptera; family Pompilidae; genus Cryptocheilus; species Cryptocheilus praepositus. Next base: position 43,491 of record JAWWQZ010000274.1, read on the forward strand.
TCAACACTAAGTGTGGATGATCGGAGCAAAGTTATTTACACAGATATTTTGGCAGTATATAGAATAGAACAACGTTTTTAAAGTGAACCGAATGTATTGATTTTTTTGGGTTATTAGAAGAGACAGTTCTCTATACCATATATATAAAATTATTGAAAAATTGCAATTCATAGAAGTGACGGAAAGCAAAATAGTAATGGTGTAACAAAACTACTAATATAATAATAAATTATAAAATAAATGATATAATAATAATAATATAAAAATAGTAATAACGGTTGAAAACAAAATACTAATATACATCCGTGCTGATCATTTTTTTAAAATTTGTTGATGAAGACATGAACGACAGCCTTTGGAACATATAAAAATCAGTAGATTTAATCCGTATATAGGCCGGCAGTCTTGAAAACATACTATTTTCATTTATTTTCATGATCTGTGACTCATAAGGACGTTAACTGGGTTTAATACAATTTTCAGTATGAATATAATTGACCTAAATCCATTAAACATATTATTTAAATTTTCATTGCAGATTCAAGTAAAAACATCAGATCTTTTTTTCTTTAATACCTACAAATTGGAATTTCGTCAAGACTTTTTTCATATATACCGTTAACAATTCAAAACGACAAACTCCAATTTTTGAATTTTTCAATTTTCCGTCTTGAAGTGAATTGATTCCTAACTTTCACTATTTAAGGTGTTCGAATAAGTTTTGTCGGTCGATAAGAGAGGGCGTTGCTACTAGTCCAAATTTGTTTTTGTTTTGTTGGTTCACTCTTCTTATCAACGTATGTGAAGGTTCATTTCAATCAGTCAATTCATTCTTTGTTTACAAGCCATTTAGTGTCGCCGTGTCACAGTATTTTCGACAATGGAAAAAATTGAATATCGTGCAGTGATAAAATTCTTATTTTTGGAAGGTGACACAACATTCACGAACGAATGTTGCTGTATCCCAACGTTCACCTTCAATTAGAACTAGAAAGAGGGGTTGCTGAATTTAAACGTGGTCGTACAAGCCTTGAAGACGATCCAGTGAAGGACGTCCAAAAACCGCATCAACACCAGAAATCTCTAAAGTAATATGGTTTTGGAAGATCGTCGATTGACTGAGAATATAGAGGCTCTACACATTTTTAGGCAGTGTGATATTTTTAAATGAAATTTTTTTTAAAAAGCTGTGTGCACAATGGGTGCCGCATTCGCTAACAATTGAACAAACACATTCATTTCACTTTCTCAACAACATTTGGAGCGTTTGAAAAAGGATAAAGTGGATTTTTGTCGATTCATCACTATGGATTTATAGGCTATCACCATGATCCTAGATCAAAACAAACCTCATGGTGTTCTGGTTGTTCGGCTTCGAAACGAGTTCGTGTCCAGAAATGCCAAGAGGTTTTTTCATTTTTTGGGATGGAACTAATTATTTGTGGATTATGCAAATCTGGTAAAACAATTAATTCTGAATATTATTGCAACCTTTTGGACCAGTTGAAGGAAAAATTGTCCTTGTTGGCAGAAGAAAAAATCCATTATTCACCGTGTCACAAGAGCATTTTGACAATGGCTAAAATCTGAATTAAAGTTCGAATTGTTGGAAAGTACAGATGAGGATGTAGAAAAATAATTTTTACCTGAGATTTGTTGAGATACCACATAACATTCTTCATCTTTTCAGACCTTCCAATGCTTTCTCATCTCGTTGATTAACAAACTGCGTGAGAAGATTAGTAAGGTTATTTAACTGCGTTTGCATTTTTTGCAATTTCTCGTTCTCAGTTTTCCTGTTCGAAAAACATGTCAGTAAATTCCATTTAGAATGTAGGACCGCATTGCATGTAAAAATTTATGTGTGATATTTGGGAAAGATATTGTAAATGTTCGTACTTGTCAAAGATGGTTTAGCAAATTTCGTTCCGGGGATCTGAGCCTCCAAGAAAGTGATCGATCTTTTGGAAAAAAGTTGGAAAATAATCCACATTTAACAAGTCGAGAAATTGCAGAAGAGTTTGGCATTCATCATACAATACATTAAATGTATTATGATTAATGTTAAACACATATTTTTATAAATTAATTCAAATATTTTCTTTAAAATACGACAGAACTTTCCCTCCAACCCAATAGAAAGACGCACAATTTTCGGCAGCTTCGATCTTTGCGATCTGCTATAGACTTGAAACGAACGTTTTACAATTAAGCTATCAGTAAGTAATCACTTTTCAAAGTAATACTAGCAGTTCCGAACGCTTGCTGGTAAAATGGCGAATGGGGCAGATGCAAAAATGTCGGCAGCTTCGATCTTTGCAATCGTCTATACATTTGAAAGTAACGTTCTATAACTAAGTTGTCAGTAAGTGATAACTTTTCAACGTAGTACTAGGGGTTCTAAATGTTTGGTGGTAAAGTGGCAAATGGGACAGATTCGTTCAGGCCCTGCCTATTGTAATGACAAATAAGTATATAAAATTAGAGTCCGATCGGTGAAGTCGTTTTTGAGAAATCGTGGTCACCGCAAGTGATGAAAATAAACCGAAGCTCTAGGAGAAGAGCTATATTTCCTCCATTTTTTAATATTTTCTTACAAAAAAATTTATACAAGTACCACTAAATACGTACTTTTTGGTAGTATTTTGCGAATTTTAATTAGTACTCACTAAAATGGCAAAAAAAAATCCCTGGGGACCGGCAGTCGACTTTTCGCTTGGGCGGCGTGCTCCGTTCTGTTATTAACACGTTGAGTGCTACGCCGGTCCCTAGGGACCGGCAGTGGATTTCCCGTCCAGCCGGCGCCGGTCCCTGGGGACCGGCAGTCGACTTTTCGTTTGGGTGGCGCCGGTCCCTGGGGACCGGCAGTCGCCTTTTCGTTTGGACTTTGGGGACCGGTTCAGGCCGGCGCCGGTCCCTGGGGACCGGCAGTCGATTTTTCGTTTGGGCGGCGTGGATTCTAGGAACTGACCGCGAAATTCTCGTTTGATCGACATCGGTTCATGAAACCGGCATTGCCAAGGGTTAATTTATTAATTACAATTAAAAAATTTAAGTATAAATTTAGTGAAGTTTATTAAAACATTAGTTTTATTAAAACGCTAGTTCACGTTTTTCACGCAGTCGCGTTTTGTTGGAGATACTGGGTCAATGGCGATCGTTTCATTTAGTGACTCGCAATCCTTGTATCTCGTTTGAGTTCCCATTTCGATGAGTTTGAAATTCGTGGAAACTCTATCGGTCTTTTTTCTATTCTCTTTTCCGCGGTTAGCCACACTTTGTACCCTTCTGATTGCTCCGCGTATCCGATGAGGATTCCTTCGGGTGCGTGCGATTCAAACGTACCTGTAGGATCTCAGGTACAGGGTCCTCTAGTTGGCGGACAAAGGCCACCTATGATCTTCAATTATTATATTGAGGTATCATAGGTGACGAGTTTGTTGAATTGTGTTGTTTGGTTGGGTACTAGTCAGTTGACGACGAAACGTAAAGACGATAAGACGTAATAAGACTAAAGTGTTTTTATTGTGTTGTTATTGTTTATACATATTACACTCTCTAGTATCACGTAACTAAATCCTACATACGCTTCTGTTGGTTCGTGTTTAGGCAGGAGGTTCTACAACCAAGTGGGCGAAAATGATTTACTTCAAGAGCTCCGGCACCGCCATTTCGAAGCAAAAACATGAGAATTTTTTTTTTATACATTCAATTATGCACATTAAAGGTCTTTAAACCAAATTTCGATATGTTATATCAAGTAATTAAAAAAAATTCCTAAATTTACCCTATGTTTTTAGGCGTTAAGCTAGATGTTACCCCTTAAGACATGAGGAACATACAAGCTGGTACCTTCAGATCTTCTCGCGCTTTGTCGGCCGTTCCCATGACTACGACTGCATTCCGAAGCCTTGTGTCTGACTTTGTTGCATCTATAACACGGAAATCGGAATGACGAATTATGATCGCCGTTGTACGACTCGTCCCTATACGGCTTTCTCTATTCCTGGAACCCGGTCGAATCTCTACCGATGATCAAAGCGTTTTGCATGTTCACCCGATATGCTCTCTGCGCGTGGTACTCTTTTATAATCTTTATTCTGAGGGTTTCAGGCGAGTAGAGCTCATCACGCGACTCTATGGTGCATGGAAAGGTTTCGAAAGCCCTGGGAAGACTATAGAATGGCAAAAGCGATAAACTATTGCAGTAACTTTGTCATCAACAGGAACCAAGTTGCTGCGGTGGTCACTTGTAACGACCAGCAAAATAAATGCACTATGGATAAAAATGTGGTCTTATGTGACTATGTTTCTTATTAATTTATTATTATACAGTTAGGAAAATGAAAATTCTCTTATGGCCGCTTGAGAGCACTATGTAAATCTGATGTGACAGTCAACGTATTAACGAAAAGTTAAAATGAAATAACGACCGCTCAACTAACATACACAATTTCGATCAAAATATTTTTTGTAATTTCTCGATATCACATTGCTTTTTTGCTGCACTCTCAAACAAAAGACACCTTTGCAATTACACAATATATGTGTCTTCACATGTCACCTGAGAAAAGATACCTAATCTTTGCCGTGTTATAGCACAAAAATCAGTACAAAAACACATGCACTTATATGATTTTGCATTATTATTAACACGTATTTCCAAAAACGAAGCTTCAGTAATGCGAATTATGTCTTCACATTTTGATATTACGACTTTGTAATATAGCCTTATTTCTTGACTATCCTGTAACATTAATTTTATTATTTTCATTGAGAGAACGGCCTGACTGCTTCTTTCTACATAAAGCACAGACACCCTGTATACAGAGTTGGTACCTAACTTGATCATTTGAACTGTCTCGCTAATTTTTTTTATGGAAAAATATAGAGAAGAAAGTAAATCAGTATATACGAGCAAATGTACTGATAGGTAAACATTTTTGTCGACGTCACTTTATCCAATATTTCAAGGTCATCGGGATTTTTGTAGCTAAAAAAATGGTAAATCCAACTTCATTTATATCTATGTAGAATGATCACGATATTCTAACGGAACGTCTTCGAGCAATGTCGACAATAGAGTTGTTAAAAAGTCCAAATATTTTTCTCCACTTAATGTTCTTTTGTTAAATAATGGGCAGATAATTCGTTGATTCACGAAACCGTAGCGTACCTTCACACTCCATGGACGCTGACTCGAAACTTGCTACAAACAATTCGGATTTTCCATAGATCAAACTGCATGCTATATTTATTTGTTTATTCATTATTTGTGAATGAAGCCTCGCCAGTGAATAACACGTAATCGAAGATGTGTTGATTATTCCACAGTTACTCCAATACCTAGCCACAGAAAGCCCGCGATCTCTTAAGGGGACATTCTACTTTCTCGGGTGGAAAAAATCGATTTTTTTTTAGTGCCTTATTCGAAAGTACATACTTTCGAGATTATGTCCTTAAATTTGCAGCGATAAATTCGAAAAATTGGGAAAGTTATAGGCCTCGCATCTAACCCACCTCGCGCAGATAGAAGGGTAACTATTCTAAGAAATTATCTAATTCTCGAAACGATTTAAAAGAGAAGATCACCCAAATGTAAACATTGCATTGGTAAACATTACGAAGGAGTGTGTTCCGCGCACCAAAATAACATCTAAATATCATCTTACCCTTGACCTTGACGATGTCTGTTATGTTTATTGCTTTCTGAACATGCATTCAGTATTCAAACAGTTTTCAAAAGTGACGTATCGTTTTAATATGGATCGAAAACAAAGTAAATTGGTCAATTCGAGACCCTGCCGTTCGCGAAAAAGAACGTGTATTGGAAATCAGCATACAAGAGAATGCAGTTTATAGTACGCTAGTACATCGGCAGAAAAATTAAAAGAAAATGCTGACCTGCATGTAAACATTGATCCGGCTATGAATTATTGTATATTACAATTTACTACGTAAGAATCTTTTATATACAAAAATTCGATATGCAAAACTTTAAATGCGTTTTTCTCAGTACTATATTTTTTCAACTGGCGTGGACGATTCCAAAAAAACTATTCGATCAATCGGTCCGAGATTTTAATATATTATTCTACATACTTATGCCTATCGTATGAACCACGGGTGTGTTAATTAATCAATATTTTCTCATTTTTTTCCATCATAAAGGACGGAAAAAGTGCCATTTTCGTGAACCTAATTTTGGAAAGTCAGTCATTTTGAAAGTTTTCATGCAAACTCTTTCTCCGTGGTTCATGCGATAGTGGTTAGTATGTAAATTAAGATTCCTGTTCTGTTTGTTTTTCTGATTATCCCAACGACCGCAATCACGCACGCCAGTGAGTATGAATTTTTTGGAGGCGCTCCAGCAATCAAGAAGAATTTATATAAAAAAATGTGAAAAAACATAAAAAAAAATATTTTTGTATAAATAAAGGTCGATATGATACAATGTGAAAGTTTCAAATTGCTGCGTTTCTATTTTCGATAAGAAAAAAACGATTGAAAATCAGTAAAATTTTTCGATGAGAAAATAGAATGTCCCCTTAACATGACAAAGCCACAGGTAGAAATTTTGTCTGTAAAAGTATCCTTCTGCGACAAACTTATTCGGAACGCACATTCACGGATTGAAGAAGTGCGAGATTGCATCAACAGCCAAATGAGAAATGTGGCATCACGTTAATAGGCTGCCTCGTCCTCTAGTTCCTTGTACTTATATTTCTTGTGCTGCGACCGTAAAGAATGCTCATCTACGTTATTGGAAGCACTTAACGAGGAAACTTTACTTCAGGGACGTTCCATTACGTTCTTTGTTCTGTAGACTTTATGAGCTCTGAATAGACTTCATATTCCGAAGAAGCCTTGAGTGCATATTCGATAAGTACCGCCTTATGAACTCGCAGTGGTCGATTCTCGTATAAACTCTAATTGTCGTAATACAAGTATTTGGAACTTTTAATGATGTTGCTCTATATGTTTAGCGTTTACGAAACTAACAGATATATCACCGATAATGGCCACTTTATAAGGTTACTACTGATACTACTAGTAAATTTCGAGATCACTAGTATTTCAAATTTCAGTAACGGCCAAACGCAAAATGTCGTGAAAGCACTAAGAGTACATGGCTCATCAGCAACGTTATATCTTTAATTCCCATTCCTGTGATCAAGAAAATACGTCCTACGCCTTCAAGTGCCAATTAAATTGGACGACTTCGGGGAATCTAGTGGGTTCCGCGCAATAGTACTGCAGGGGCAGAAGAATTTTACTGGTCCCCTGAGACTCATTCGGCGCTCTTTCCGAGTTAACGTTTGATCAAACTAAACGTGAAACACGTGTGCAATCGCAAGCCTTCTTATGTCGGAATCCATTGATCCATATGCGTACGGGTACCCATTGGATATTTTGCGGTATGTTTTGCAACCTTCTAGAAGTTTCTACATGTTTCCATTTCGCCATCGATGTATTTGTTTGCGCACATTTATTGATAGATTGTGCAGAATTGTCATTGGGTTTCGTGTATTTTTTGTTTTAGTTGGAGGTGCTATTTAAAGGGTAAGAATTTCTTCCCTTTAGAGATATAAAGATAAAAGAGGCGGGTTACATTTCTAATACTTCAGGTGAAGAATTTATTCATGAGAATAGAGTAAAATAAAAAAAGATTTATTTTTTTATCGGTGCAAAGTTAAAGCCTCGGACATATATATCGCATTTGGCTTATAAATATTATGACAATTTAATTTTTCTGAATTGATACACATGTAGTGTATTATATGTAATAGTAAAATAAGTATTATAAAAACAGCGTTTGGAAGCTAAAAATTAACAGAAATGTTAAATTTTTTATATAATACTAAAATTTAATATGTATATATTATAAATTATATTATATAACATTTTTTATAAAAATGTTCATACGTTAAGGTATATAAATAAAGAAAACTTTGGGCATGTAAATAATCTTTCTTAATGTAACACTTGATTTTATAACCTATTTTCTCAACAAAATCCAAATGTTGAATCCATTAAGCAAAATTTGATAAATGTTGTATTTTTAAATAAATACAAGTTAATTGAAAGGAATATATGTTTAGTAAAACTTTATGCTACTTTTCCTTTAATTACTCTTCTTCATCTTTTGTATTAATACACGTTTTATCATGTATAAATGTATCTGTATTATTTATGAAATAGGAGCCTAGGCGCAAAGATTAGCTATTTTTTAAAAGTCTGTCTTGAAAAATATATAAAAAATATATAATAAATAGTGTGCATACAATCTAAACAAACTAAATTTAATTAAATGTATACGTTTTTAGGTAATAATTAACTGTGTGCCGTCTATCCAAAAATATTTATCATTATCGTCTAAAAAAAGTTTTCAGTAATTTAAAGACCCCATCTATAGCATACATTTTTGTATTACACTTTTACTGTTGAAATTAATAGTAAATTCTATTGCTTTTGTTTCACACGTGCATTCCTACTTTGCAACTTCAGTTTTCAGACAATTCCTCTGTAAATGCACAAACGATGCAACATTGCTACTTTTTAAAAATTAAAACTATGATTTCATATGATATGATTGACTCTCACGTTTCCACTTGATTTTTTTTATTCAATAGCGCCTTTGAAGTCTCATTGCCGCTGTTATTTTTTGTGCAATCTGTGTCAAATGTAATTCAGTAGCCAATTTGTTTGAAATTAAATTAGAAGTATTAATATTAGTTTCATCAAAAGTGAAGATTTGTGTTTTATTAAGATTACATAAGGAAATGTAGATAAGCACAAGTATTAAAATTTGATGCTGAAAAGCACATTTTAGTTGCATTTTAGAATAAACCGTATAATGGAAAATTTAGTCAAACTTTTTTAGTGGCGCCTGAGGCCATCCTCCCTTGTTATTCCTGATTAGACCCATAGTAATACGGGTTTAACGTTGGCCATCAAATGTAGGATGTTTCTTTACATTCTTCAGTTAATTGTACACATAATTTATTTATAATAAATATTTATATATATATATAATATAATTTTGTATATAATACAATTCTATGTATAATATAAAATATATATATATTTGCAATTTAAAAAATATGACATATATTCAAAATAACTAATTCACAATTTTCTCTTTTTGATTATATCCGTCTTGTTAAAAATATAATCTATTATATATACATGATCATTATGTTTTATTATATATACTTATTCTTATATTTTTTTTATAATGTATTTGATTTAAATCACACCGTCATAGTAACATAGGATATAATTATCCTCAACTAAGATGTGACGTTACAATGATTCATCTATTTTTTATGAGAAAATTTATTTGATATGCAACGCTTTTTCACACACAAAAAATAAAAAATACATTGCGTTTTAATGGGCATCGGAATCTAATATCTCTCGCTTGCACTCTCCACTTCCTCTCCGTGCTTTATTATTCCCGCAACCGATGTCAAACTTCTCATAACGTATATTACGACATAATGAAATACAGTATAATTTCTCAAATTGTCACTCAGCTATTTTGCGATCCGTGACAACGTTGGGACAAAAAATAAATATAAAAACCACGTATTCGCTTCAAACAGACCGTTTTTAACCCTAATTATATAACGCATTAAGCTTAACGTTTCGGATCGCAAAATACAGATCATCAAAAATATTTTTAACGTCCTAATATATCTATTTTTCATCGGTTCCTTTTTAGTCTTCAGCGATGACATTTTATGAGGGGTAGAAATTTGCCATATATTTTTTCGGGACCCACGTTGCCAGGAAACTGTTTACCTCGATTAAAATTTTGCATATATATATATGTACATAAACACATAAATAATATATGTATATAAAAGTAAAAAATAGTACAGCTATATTTTTCACTTCTTTATTGGCATACTTTAACGTAACTAGTTAATTGTTTTATTATTTTTTTCGGATATTTTATTTTGAAACCGTCATATTTCCTCCACTTTTTTGTTTTAATTGTATTTTTTACGTTGCATCAACATGATTTATGCTTTTCAGAACAATAAGTTTGATAACAATTTATTTCAAAAGTACGTTTTAACCTGTATCATTAATGAAAACAAACTCTTCAACTCCATCAAAGAATAAAACATTAAGTAACCGTTTCAGAAAGAAAACAGATCATCAAAAATCATTTTTAAAAGAAAATGGAAAATTTTCCTGGTTGGACCTTTTTAGTCTTCAATGACATTTTAAAACTTAAGTAAAATTTGAAATCTTTACAAAATTCATGGTTTGATAACTTCATTTACCTGGGATTAAAATTTTGCATATATATATATGCATTACACATAAATAATATATGTATATAAAAGTAAAAATTGAAACAACTTACAATTTTTCATTTTTTATTAGCATACTTTAACGTAACGAGTTATATTTTTTTATTAATTTTTTCGGATCTTTTTATCAAGTTTGTATGACATATTAAAAAAAAAATGTTCTAATGGTAACACGAAACATCGGGTTAAAAATGTTTGCAATATCACCAAACTTAATAATTAATTCATTTTTGATAACAACAATTTATTTAAAAGTACGTTTTAACCTGTATCATTACTGAAAATCAAACCTTTCACTCTAAATAAAAAACCCATTAAGTATTTAGTCAAAGATCATCAAAAATCATTTTTAACGCGGCATCTATTTTTCCTGACGGTATATTTTTAAATGTCTTCAATGACATTTTTGTAAGGAATTCTGAAATTTTCCAACGTCTTTTCTTTGTTTTATCCATTCCAGGGAAGGGCAATTTTTACCTCGATTAAAATTTTCCATATATATATATATATGTACATAAACACATAAATAATATATGTATATAAAAGTAAAAAATAGTACAGCTATATTTTTCACTTTTTTATTACCATACTTTAACGTAACTAGTTAATTGTTTTATTAATTTTTTCGGATATTTTATGAAGTTTGTATGGGGGTGTCCTCCATTTTTGTTTTGGCTACAGACATTTTTTACGTCTGCATCAACACGATTTAGTTTCAGACTCAATAAGTTTGATAACAACAATTTATTTCAAAAGTACGTTTTAACCTGTATCATTACTGAAAATCAAACCTTTCAACCCTAAAGAATAACCCATTAAGTAACCGTTTCGGCCCGACAGATCATCAAAAATCATTTTTAACGCGGCATCTATTTTTCCTGGTTCCTTTTTAGTCTTCAATGACATTTTATGAGGCTTCTGAAATTTGTTATCTTTTCGGGACCCACCGGAAACTGTTTACCTCGATTAAAATTTTGCATATATATATATGTACATATACACATAAATAATATATGTATATAAAAGTAAAAAATAGTACAGCTATATTTTTCACTTCTTTATTAGCATACTTTAATGTAACTAGTTAATTCTCTTATTAATTTTTTCGGATATTTTATGAAGTTTGTACGGGGGTGTCCTCCATTTTTGTTTTGGCTACAGACTTTTTTTATGTCTGCATCGATACGATTTACTTTCACACTCAATAAGTTTGATAACAATTTATTTCAAAAGTACCTTTTAACCTGTATCCGTTAAGTATCCATTAAGTAACCGTTTCGGCCTGAGAGATCATCAAAAATCATTTTTAACGCGGCATCTATTTTTCCTGGTTCCTTTTTAGTCTTCAATGACATTTATGATGCTTCTGAAATTTGTTATCTTTTCGGCACCCACCGGAAACTGGTTAGCGACCACATTTTAGCAGGTGCTATTTCACTCGACCATTTTCCACACTGCGCAGGATGTTACATCGTGCCCCAATTGCTTTACCCTCCAAACGCATTATCATTCAATTTGGATTCGGTGTAACAGTGTCGACTGCATTACACTCGCGCCCATACGAAATGATTCGACTAAAACTGACCGTTACTAATAGTTCCCGTATTATTCATGGGAGCAGTTTCCAACATCCATACGAGTACAAGCAAAGCATGTCGCACATAGTGCTTGTTTGCGTATCAGTGCCATTACGATGATTAAATGACCGTAAGTGCTTTTGTTCAATTGCGGCGCTGGTTCAATCATTTAATTATCTAATATACGGAGCCAAGTTGATTTTGAATGCAGGTGACAATACGGGTGTTTTGAAAATGTCGGCGCAAGCTACAGGGTGTGTTCTATTGGGTTGGCAACTAAGTGATTGCGCATTTCAAATAAGAAGGAAAACTCTGAATTTTTGTTTAAAAATGTAACTTTATTCAATTAGATACTGTCCGTTTTTGTCGATGACCTTTTGCCATCGTTCTGGCAGTATCAAAATTCCACGTTCGTAACATTTCTGATCTTTACCATCAAAAAACTGAATTAAATGTGATCTGACATCATCAGCGTTATTAAACATTTTACCATTTAAAAAGTTCTGCATGGAACGAAACAAATGGTAGTCTGAAGGCGCAAGATCAGGGCTATATGGTGGATGTGATAAAACATTCCGACCCAGTTCCAATAATTTTTGGCGAGTGATCAAAGAGGTGTGGGGCTTTGCATTATCATGGTGGAAAACGACAGCCTTACGTGTTGACAATACCGACCGCTTTTCTTGAATTGCATCGCTCAGTTTGGCGAGTTGTTGAACGTACACGTTTGAATTGATCGTTTGGTTTTATGGTATAAGTTCAAAGTACAAAATTCCTGTATAATCCCACCAGACTGACAGCATAATCTTTTTTCGGTGAATCTCTGCTTTTGATGTCGTTTGGGCTGGTTCATCTTTCATCACCTACGATCTTCCGATTTACGTTGTTATAAACTATCCACTTTTCGTCGCCAGTAATTAGGCTTTTCAGAAATCGATCAGTTTCGTTGCGTTTCAGAAGCGAATCGCAGATTCTAATGCGTTGCGTCAAATGAATTTCCTTAAGCTGGTGAGGGATTCATAAATTGAGTTTCTTGACATAACCAAGCATTTTTAATTTTTTTTTTTAATGTATGTATGCGATACATTGAGCTTCTCCGCAATATCACGTGTTGTACTATGACAATCTGAATCGATAATGGCCTTCATATGGATCTCATCGACTTCAACTGGACGACCAGATCGTTGAGCATTTTTCAGTGAAAAATCACCAGAACGAAATCTGGCAAACTAATTTTGACACTGCCTTTCTTTCAAGGCTTCATTTCCATATACGGCACATAACTTCTTTTGTGCTTGCGATGCGTTCTTGCCTTTTCGGAAGTAATACAATAAAATATGCCTGAAGTGCACGTCTTGTTCTTCCATTTTTAAATTGGGATAAAAACAAAACTAAAGCACTAATCGATATAATTTTTTTTGCTAAATTAAAGGTAGAAGCCCAAATAATAAGAAAAAAATGTAGGTTAGATGCAATGACCACGTTAACAAAACAAAAGAAAGTATAAAGTCCATCTATCGACAAAATACGCAGTCACTTAGTTGCCAACCCAATATTTCCAATATTTTATTTACGAATTTGATTCATTCAGGACTACGAAGAAAACGCATTATGCACCTTCTAGTACAATTACTCGTGAATGTTTCATATTATACATAAAACCCAAATAATACAATTACTACTGGAAAAAATATAGGGTGGTCAAAAATTCACCAAATTATTTAAGAATTAAATAAATATTTTTGCTATTATTAGTTAATTGGTTCACATTAATAAATATTTTATATTAAGTACTTACATTGAATATATTAAAAATACATTCTGTAATAAAATTTAAATTGAATAAAAAAAAATTAAATAAAAATAAAATTAAAATTAAAATTGTTTCTTTATTGGATAATCCGTGTTGCAATGTGACAAGTGGAAATTAAAAACATGCATTTTAGATTATAGTGGCGTATTTGCCCATAGTGGAAAAATTACATCGTGCCCTGTCTCCTACACTTTTGCCCAAAATTAATTATAAATCGATGAACTAATCTCAATGTTTAATTTAACAACAACTCTCTGTTAAACTTTCTGTTAAAAGTAAATCAATGGCATTTTTTTTTCTTTCACAGCTGTCTGAGCTCTCTTTTAAAATAATCGGAAAATTGAATTATACAAATAAATGTACAATAATAAATTTGTAAAAATTAAATGAAGAATTAAGAATAAAAAATAAATTATTCGAATTTTAAATGATCTAGTCATATTTACTGGGTTACTTCGTATTACCAATGTTTTTTCAATGGGATAAATGTTTACGTGCTACTGACATTCATTAAATTCATTCAAATTCATTCATTAAACCAATTCTTAATTCCTCGAAGTGAGAGCTGATAAACGGTTTTTTTTAGTCGTTATTTGTGAATAGCTTCTGAGACATTATCTTATAATAATCTCAGTAATTAGGAAACTTATATCGCAGTGAATTTTTCAGCAACGTTAATTAGTTTTTAATTAGAGGAATACATATTATTCTTATAATATTATTCTCTTCAGATTTTTCATTAATTTTCATTTATTTCTGTATAAATCTTTGAAAACACTTTGATTTTTGAAGCTCGGTTTCCATTTTCTTCGACCTGTTTACATCCCTTTTATTTTCTTAAATCATTTCCAACTCCTTTTGATATATTGAAAAGACAACTAAATAAGAAAATCTCTTTTTTTGCAAAATAGCATGGCATATACATTAAATAATGGTTAATTTATTACTGAATATACATAAAATGAAGAACTTTCATAATATTTCGACCAAAATTTATTTTTACATAATTATAATTATAAAGTTAAAACATCAAAACTTCTTTTTTCTCATATAACATATTTCTGAAAGATTCGTTTTTAATGCGTCTAATTAATAAACCAAACTTAACATTATGCACATGTAATATTATTTATGAAAAAAATAAGTAAAATTAAAGTTTTATTTATATAGATATATATCTTATTTGAAAATAATTCCCTGCATATTTAAAACAGTAAGTAAAATATTTTCAGTGCATTTCTTAGAAAAAATTTTGCAAATTATTTTTTTAATTTTTGAAACACAGGCCTACGCAGAGTATTGTAAAAGTTTTGTTTATCTTTTTGGTCATGTCCGGTTGACTATAAGAAATAGACTTTTCTTGGAATTGAGACTTTTATTAAAATTCAGGTATTAGAAAGTCTTAACAATGAGGGAAAGTGACGCTAACGCATTTTTCAATTAATTATACGCGAATGCTTTACTGATTTTTAGAATAAATTGTGATGTAAATGATTGTTTATCAGAACACCATTATGAATTTGATATCAGACTGAAGGGCATAATCTAGTTCTGTAACTGGAAAGCCCAATGAAAGAAGATATAAGTGCAAAATATATTTTCTACAACTACGGGTAAATTACTGTTGTACAATTAATCGTATGATAATATGTTAATAGTTATATAAACTATGTGTCCGAAGTTTAATTTTAATTCATTAACTCCACACTCATCCTATTCTGTAGCCAACTCGAACCCTCATGGTGGGAGGCTGACCTGGCCAGTGTCGTGCCTAATGTTTTTTTGTTTTGGTTCGCAACAACATGTGCAGAAGAACTGCAACTATGAGTATTTTCCCCTCCTTATTACCAAAAAAGAAAGCAAACAATTAACGAGCACCGAAGAAGAGTCTCCCCATCACTGATATCAATAGAGATCCATAACAATCCGCACGGCACCCCGACCAATTGATCACTCCGAAGAAAATAAAAAGTCCTATACACCCATCTCTTATACTATATCCCCAAATGCTTATAATCTCTACCAAACAAAAAACTATCGAAAAGCCGCCTTCTATAAATATCGTTCAAAAGTCAGCAACAATAGTAATTGGTAGCGGGAGATGTACGACTGAACCACAACATCTAGCTCTATTGATGCCTTCCATAGGGTTCCGATCAAATGGTTCAGGTTGACCTGGTACCGAATTTCGTTTAGTTAGTACGTCCTTCTCCAGACCATTCACTGGTTGTGCAAAAGTCTTGACTCTTTATGTCGTCGGTGAGGTCTCCATAGGCGGTAAGTTTACCGTTGGTTGCCTTGTTGCTTTCTCAGGCGGGGGTGTCGGTTTTCGCCCTTTTCTGGAATCTACCCGGTTTACTGACTAATGTCCACATTAGGCACCCGGTTGGGGGTGTAATGTGCACTAAATACCCTGTGCCCAAAGTTTCTTAAGCGGGGGGCGTGTAGGCTTTCGCCCTTTTCTGGGGCCCACCCGGTTTACTGACTACTGTCCACATTAGGCACGCGGTTGGTGGGGTAATGTGTCCTAAACACCCTTGTGGCCAAAGTTGCCACACCTATTGTACCGCCTGCGCTAGCCCTTTGTGCTGGTACACTGCTGGTAAACTACACTGGTGTCCCTGCTGGAGACGGCTGTAGTATTGTAGGAGGCATGCCTCCTTGGCTCTATTCAACCAAACATCATCCGACGATGAGCATACTGTTGAGGATAATTTTATTAGAAATAAAAGAAGAAAAGTTAGAAATAAAAGAAGAAAGAGAGAAGACAGAGAAGAAAAAATGGTCTATCCGTTTAACCATTACTAACTAACTGAAGAGTTTTTCCAAGGCGTAGCCCCAAAGTGGCATGCCGAACTTGAGTACAGCCTAGATAGTAATTGACAAGGTGATAAAGGGGTAACCAGACAAATCCAGACATATGCTGACTGTCTGTCCTGGGAGTGGAAGGCCAACTTCTGCTGGCCCGGATTGCTGAGGTTCCATGAAGGAGCCCGCTGGATAATTTTTGAGGTGGCTGACCTCGTCCAAATTACCGAGACGAGCAGGTCACGTACGAATGTCCCGTCGAAATTAGAGGAATGCATGGAGACCCTGGCAATCTGCTAGACAATCGCACCGAGTTCACCGAACAGCGCCGTGCGCATATTATTAGCCACCTTGTTCGGGTCTGATAGACCAACGTGGGAATCCTAATAATATCAGGTTGTTCAATAAGTTTTGTCGTTCGATAAGAAAAACACAATGTTATGGTTAACTTAACTAATGGTAAACTTACCACTACCGATCAAATTGACCGTTTTCAAACTTTTGTACAACTTACACATATTTAAACGTTATCATATCGGTGTCAAACTTTATGACGTTTCTTAAAATATGCACATAATATATTCTTCAGTGTGTACTTCTAGTTTTTTTATCTTTTTTCTGAGAAATATTTGTAGTCTGTCCTACCTACCGTGATCAAGAAAATATTTTATTTACTGTTTTAAATATGTAGGGATTTATTTTTCGTGGGAATGAAATCGATCAGGTGCACTAACAAGCACGTAATAGTAATAGTAACGTATTTGAAGAAACGAATACAGTAATATATTAACACTTTAACGACCGCCAAGAAATCTGTAAAAAATACGGCTGAGACCGTAAGTTTTTAGGAAACTTGTACGTTACAAACAATCATAACTATGTTATTTATAAAGCAGTATTTGTGAAATTTTCAGAAATTATATAATTGGAAATATTTTAGATATTATTTAAAACAATTATTTATAAAATTATTTAAAAAAAGTATCACAAAATTTTATTTCAAAGTCAGTTTCATCATAGTTTTTTAAAATATGATATTGCGTGAAGCACCGGTAAATAAGCGAAAAACATGGAAACAATCGAGTTTGATATATTGAATATTGATGTAAATACTTAAATAGATAAATAAGACACAATTTCTCAAAGTAAGTAAGAGCGGTCCTTAAAGTGTTAAGTAAAATATTGTAAAGGTTACAAAACTACGAAAATCTGTTCGAAATGCGAAAAATATGTGTGTGCAAAACATTCATCTGATACCAAAATAATTTGCAAAAAAATGCAGTGAAGCCGAATAAGATATATATCTGTATAAATAAAACTTGAATTTTATTGTTTTTGTATCAATATTTTTACACGTGCATAATGTTAAGTTTGGTTGATTAATAAGACACGTTGAAAACTAATCTTTCAGAAATATATTATATGAGAAAAAATAAGTTTTGGTTTTTTAGTTTATAATCATAATTATATAAAAATAAATTTGAGTTGAAGTATTATGAAAGTTCTTCATTTTATATAAATTTAGGATCAATCATAAAAACGATAATATTTTTAATCACCGACCATTTTGACCGAGTGTTGTAGGAACCGGTAACAAAAATTGAGTTAAACACGCTACCCTTGAAAATCAAGGTTCAGAAGCATGTAGAATGATAAAAATTAGTTAACCAAGACTAAACACAATCTGAACCAAACAGAAAGGCAATTATTCATATCAAGTAAATTAAGTTTGTGAAACATTCTTTATTCGATGAAATTTATATTATTTTAACACTAGAACTACCGACAATTCAGCAAACCTACTTCTACCAAAACCAGTCAAAATGACTGGTCTTAAAAAAATACTTAATAATAGAATATTTTTAAATTTGTTGCTTCATTACTTTCTTACAAAAGGAAATCTATGTTTTATGTAATACATTTTTGGTATTATTAACCCTTTTAGTGCCGGGCGAAAAAGAGGTGCCTATGCGAAGATAACCGGCCGAATTTCACGATTTTACTAGAGTTTGGAAGAAGGTTCATAAAAACCAAACAAAAAACAATATTTATATAATTCAAAAAGCAGTGTGTTAAGGACGAAATAGAGAATAAAACAATGACACTAATTTCTCTATATTCATTGAAAATGATATAAATAACCAAGGTATAAATGATCATAAAGAAAATAAAAATTGAGTTCTCTCTTTCAAAACGTATTACCACATTCGAAAAGTCATCTTTTCATCATAACTTTATACAGACCCTATACAGTTTGCATTTCCAAAATATTTTGTAACAAAATAAATAATATTGCATATCAAAAATAAAGAATAACTCCAAGGTACATGGTAAGCACCGGACGGATTATCTCTTTCGAAACAAGTAATTGTTATTGGTAATATAAAGTTAAATCGAAAAACTATTTTTTTAAATTCTCTCCCAATAAAATTAGACCATTTATAACGTATTATAAATTTATTTTGGAATAGAGTTCTCTGGCAATGCGAATAGTAAGGCACTATTAGATGCGCAACGTGGTACTTCATATTGATCCAATTTTGTTTACAAATAATGACAAGATATAAAATAGAAGTAGTGTTTCTAATCTTAGATATTAATTACATTGTTAAAATGATAAGATATTGGTAGTATTGACTTATGTTTTGCATATGGCAGTGTTTTGAAATATTCGTGATACACCGGAGGCATATAAGATAATAACTGCTTGATGTCTTTATAGTTTTCATAAGTAATAGGCTTGGAATCTTGGTACAAAGGCGCCTGGGCAATTTTTTCAAATTTTATTTGAATTGCTGGAATGAATTTTCCTCTTTTTGTATAGTACTTTTGTGCGGTATTTCGCTTAATTTTGTTTATTCGTTGCATATATTTTCCTTTATTTTGTTCTGCAGAATCTAAGTTCTCAGTAACAATATCCTTATTTTTCTATACCTCTATAATTCTTGTTCTCTTTTTACGTTTCGTTAATTTATTTTTTATAGTAAAATTATCTTCAACCTCCGATTCTAAGATTATTCTTTTGTTTTTATCCATGGGCTTTATTTCTGTGCAAATTTATTTAAAATTAAATAAAATAAATATTTTTAATCGTCATATAATAATACTGATATACCATTTGTTCTTACCCATAACACACATGTTGTACTCAATTAACTCCGGTTAACCTCTCCGAACATAGTTCTCCATATGTGTAGATTTAGTTTTTTAAAATTATAATTATTTTTACAGACAAAAAATTAAAATTGTCTACAAAATGAAATTTTACTACAGAATTTCTCGACAATAAAGATAAAAATCGTATGGTGTATCTATGCTGACCCAATTTTTCTTCATTCTACAGTGGGAAATATGAAAACACTTATTAAAAAAACTCGCGCTTGAATAAATTAAATTATTTCAGACAGGAACCATTTTTACATGGGACGAACAAGGCTGGGCAGGATTTTCCTGATATCGAGGTAGTTCACTATGATAACTATACCGCTTCGACAAACTCTCGAGTCGCGATAAAGTCCCGATGGAGCCGACGTTCTCCTAGATCCAGGCGAAACTTTCGTGTCGTTAGGTGAACTTCGGTGAAGTTGGTGGTCTATATTTGGTCAAATCCACTCAGCTCATCATCGCATTGCGCCCCCTGTTACTACGCTCTAACTTCGGTCGGTGCGGAGTGCGAAAAAGTAGGTAGTAAAGCCCAGGGACTGGAGACCTGTAACCCATAGTACAGGTCAGGCGAACCCTGGCTACCAGACCTGGGTGCGCTGTATGTCCCCTAATATCGTAAACCTCTTGGCGGCTTCAACGATCATCACAAAGCGTGGTGATGGTACGTTATCGTCAAGATGCCCGGAAGCCTTGGCTTAATCGTCCGACCTACGATGAAAAAAACCTCTATAAGAATGATATCCAATTCTAAGGTTTGATGCGAGTCATAGGGATGGATGGCCGGTCGATAAAACGATCCCTAGCGATCAACCCCTGGGGCACCTGCTGATCACCAGGATATACAAGGCTTGCTCGAGTAAGGCGACTTAACTCGGGTGAACACGATTTTCGACCCATGTTAAGAAAATACGTTACAGACATAATAATAAAATAAAAGTATAATAAATGAAGAATATAAAAATGAATTTAGAATAAATTAAGAATATAATGTTTTTCTTTATCAGTAAGAAACTAGTGAAATTATTTACAATTTCTAATTTCACGAGGAGGCACGTGGTGCGTGCGTATAGTGAAGAACAATTTGAAAATAAATGCAACCTATTCACGGGATAAAGTATAGAAAATATAAATAAAAAAACCAGGGATAAGCGAGAAGCCAGGAGAAAGGTGGAGAATTCCGCCAAAAACAGGACGGTGATCTTGGCAACAACAACAAAAAGGAAGGATGTGCCTCGACGTCTTCGCCAAAATTAAGAGGCCGGTAACAAAAACCGCAGCGATCAAGCGGCGTCCAACCAACGAAGCTATGATAAAAGTGTAGGCGAGGATGCCTTAGCGACCTTTCATCGGACGATTGTGCCGCTTATCTCTATTAGGTGCAAGATCCAAAAGTCGCCGTTCCGCAGGCGAAGTGCATAGAGCAAATAAATTATTAGTCAACCTTCATCGAAAGCGATCTGTGTGTACTTTTACCCCTTTTTTATTTCTCTTAGTTTGGCTTCCACACCCCACATAAGAATGCCTGGAGGAAGTCCCAGACGAGGACATCGCGGATTCCTCGAAGCAATACCACGTTGTTCAATAAGTTTTGTCGGTCGATAAGAGAGGGCGTTGCTACTAGTCCAAATTTGTTTTTGTTTTGTTGGTTCACTCTTCTTATCAGCGTATGTGAAGGTTCATTTCAATCAGTCAATTCATTCTTTGTTTACAAGCCATTTAGTGTCGCCGTGTCACAGTATTTTTGGAAGGTGTAGCACCAAAAGAAATTCACGAACGAATGTTAAGAGTGTATAATGAACGTTCACCTTCAATTAGAACAGTAGAAAGATGGGTTGCTGAATTTAAACGTGGTCGTACAAGCCTTGAAGACGATCCACGTGAAGGACGTCCAAAAACCGCATCAACACCAGAAATCGTAGCCAAAGTACAGGATATGGTTTTGGAAGATCGTCGATTGACTGCGAGGGATTTAGTAGAGGCTCTACACATTTCATTAGGCAGTGTGAGTCATATTTTAAATGAAATTTTGAGTTTTAAAAAGCTGTGTGCACAATGGGTGCCGCATTCGCTAACAATTGAACAAAAACACATTCGAATGCGACTTTCTCAACAACATTTGGAGCGTTTTAAAAAGGATAAAGTGGATTTTGTGCGTCGATTTATCACTATGGATGAGACTTGGGTCTATCACCATGATCCTAAATCAAAACAAGAGGCTAAAGAGTGGTGTGAACCTGGTTGTTCGGCTTCGAAACGAGTTCGTGTCCAGAAATCGGCCAAGAAGGTTCTGGCATCAGTTTTTTTGGGATGCGAAAGGAATTTTATTTGTGGATTACTTGCAAGCTGGTAAAACAATTAATTCTGAATATTATTGCAACCTTTTGGACCAGTTGAAGGAAAAAATTCGTGAAAAAAACCCGGTTTGCAGAAGAAAAAAATCCTTTTTCATCAGGACAACGTACCGTGTCACAAGAGCATTTTGACAATGGCTAAAATCCATGAATTAAAGTTCGAATTGTTGGAGCATCCGCCGTATTCACCACATTTCGCCCCCAGCGACTTCCATTTGTTTCCAGAACTCAAAAAATTTATGCGTGGCAAGCGTTTTTCGTCAAATGAAGAGGTCACAACGGCTGTTGAAGCGTATTTTGCAGACCTTCCGGAATCTCACTTCAGGGATGGGATCCACAGATTGGAGGATCGTTGGAGCATGCAAGTGCATTAATGTTCAGGGAGATTATACTGAATAATAAAGTGTATTTTGAACCGTAACATTGTGTTTTTCTTATCGAACGACAAAACTTATTGAACAACCGGGTAATGATGCCTTATGGACATCTAAAAGGTGCCAAAATATTAAAATTATAAAAGATGTCTTTTGTGCTAAACACTAGTTGGCGCCGCCATTTTGAATTACTAATGTGAAAATTAGTTCGGTGTGGTTCGGTGAAACAAAAATAATTTAACGGTAACAGAATAATTTAAAGAATAGTATGCGATTGGCATAAATTACATTGATTTTATAGTAGGATGAAAAAAATAAATAAATTAGAAAAACGAGGTTATTTAGATTTAATTATTGTATACTAAAGTCCAGTTAAATTACTTTTTCTATTTTTCAGTTTACATTTTTATTTTTATTTTTTCTAAATATTTTAAGATGCGTGTAAATAAATAATACGATTTCCTTCTTGGTTGTGATTGATGCTATTTTCAGTATTATAACATTTTGTAGTGTTAATTTATGCCGAAGGTCGAATAAGTTCGGACAAGATGCCAAAACGAAAAGGTTTCCAGCATTTGGGACAAAGGCAAAAAAATATCGTCTAAAAGCGTCGTCTTGTATTTATCCTATCTATTTACAGATGAAACTTATAATATTTATTATTGTAAACGAACAACATCCATAATAAAAAATAAAAATGAAACACAAATAAATATCCTTGCAATAATTTTAATATAAAACATAAAAGAGTATTTAGGCATGCCCAAGAAAAAATAATTTTGGCTGATAATATCTTTATATTATATGAGCCGTTTATTTTCAAAGTGATAAGTCCAAAATATATATATATTTTTGGTTGACTGTAATAAAGTTTATAATTTTAGATTAGCTGTCATAAAAACAGTTAACAAAAAAAAATCACATTTGGACTTACCACTTTATATATAATAAACGGCTCATATAATATAAGATATATCAGCCAAAATTATTTTTGTTTGGGCATACCTAAATGTTGTCCTTCGACTGTGTCTAAACGCCGTCTTTTAATGATGCCTGGATGTTGTCTTTCAGAGTATTTTGTATTTCAGTGTATTTTGAACCATAACATTGTGTTTTTCTTATCGAACGACAAAACTTATTGAACAACCTGGTACTTCGAAAAATTCAGTTAGGCAGTTAGGAGAATAAGTTATGGTTCTCTTTGATTTCTCAGCTATTTGTCGACCAAAAATTTGTCTACTTGTCTAGCAACATACACATTCCCAAGTTTGTTTCTGCTTCAAACTTCTTTTTCTGATTATCATTCTGCGTTATGCTTCTGTGCATACCACTACTGGCGCCATTTCTTTGACGAAATGGTAATTGCTAACACATTGTTGGCAGTATACTGTGTGACGCGGATTGAGCGTAAATTCCCGCACATTTGCGGGATGTATTCGAAATCAGGATATTCTTATTCAAATCAATGTGAATACATGAAACGAAATCTTCTATAAAGAATTGGGCGGTGCAATGATTAATGATGCTTTTAGTGACTTTCAGTGTGTCCATTACCAAAACAATGTTTATTATGGAGAAGTAGGAAGCGACTTTCTTTCTTTAGCCTGACATCTTCAATATAATAATTTCTGTTCGTTTGCTTTGTTAATATTAATGCTATATTTTACATGATTATTATTCACTGCATCCTTTAGAATGAAGCCCTATTTTTTACTATATATTGAAACTACATTGAGGGTCTACGAAGCTATTTTCTTGCAATCACAAAATCAATTGAATGTAATGATTATTACAGGCACAATAATGGTTTTGCGAGCACCAGATATGATTTGTCTTCTGACAATAGCGCAAAGTATTAAGTAATAATCGACTGAAAATTATTTTCGATAGTACAAAGTTTAGAACCTTACTGATAGTAGATTGGGTATAATGTGAGTGTAATATTTCCGAACATAATACCGATCGTAATTACGAAGCCGTAATTCGATGTGTTTACGTTCTAAACTCTCCGAAAAGTACTCCGAAGTAATAACTGTACAAATACGCATTGTTCTTATAATTCTGATAAATTTATCATTTTTCTTATTAACTGTGGAAATTGCTTGAAAATCTATTTATTTGCACTCTACGAATTATAGAAATCTATAATATTATTCGACAAAGTTCTAAAAGTATGCACAAACTCGTTGTTTATTAACTTCCGGAATCTCGCTTCAGGGATGGGATCCACAGATTGGAGGATCGTTGGAGCATGCAAGTGCATTAATGTTCAGGGAGATTATACTGAATAATAAAGTGTATTTTGAACCATAACATTGTGTTTTTCTTATCGAACGACAAAACTTATTGAACACCCTGGTATATTTGAAGTAATATTTAATTGTTTACAATTGAAATTAAACGATTTTTACAATTTTGAAAGTGGCGTAAGTCCATTTGCAGCCCGTAAATATACGTTAGTTTAGTCGAATTCGCCTAAAACAAATTTGTACAACCAAATTACATATTGATGAATCAATAGAAACATTGCCTTCATATAATACTTCATATAATACCATTCGCCTAAATTTTTTGATTAATGGATATACTAATCTTTAATTTTCTCGAAGCAAGAGAAAATGGACTTACACCACTTTCAAAATAAACGGTCCATATACCGTATGTCATCTTATTAGAATTACAACAATATTATAATCACTTATTATTATATTTTACAACCATATATAATTAATTATTATAATTACAACACTGCCGTACAGGAAAAGATAGGCACATAAAAATGTATGCAACGCCTTTGTCACAAGAATAGTACACAGGAAAAAGAAAATGATGAAATTGGAGTTAAGGTGACAAAACACTTAAAAAACAGCGTATTAATCCTATAACAAAGACGTTGTTCAAGCTTTTGTATATTTAATTTTTCCGTGTGGAAATGTTTATATACGTTATGTTATTATTTATATAGTTTACATTGTAGTAATCAAAATGACACCAAACATGAAATTATTCGATACATATTTACTTTTGAATGCTTATTGAGCAACTTATTTTCAACAACAAGTTAATGTGGTCGAAATTATATGGTGCTTGGTGTCATTTTAATTGTAAAAATCTCTCCACTGCGTTATCTCAATTTTCAGATAAAAAATATGTAAATATAAAAATTATATTGCTGTATTATGACTCGCCAAGCCATGAACTCTGTTGTAGTTTCTTTAAACTAAGTTTAAGTAATGAAGGAAACAAAGTTTAAAATACAGTTAATACGAACAATGTCTCAAGAAATATAACGGTTTTAAAATAACTAATTCACTATTTTCTCTTCTTTGTCACGTCAAAATGACTTGTTTGACATTTCTTACAATTATAACTCATTTCAGGTACATTTTGCTTCTGAAAATTTTGCACGACTTTTTCTAAGATATACAAATAATTAATTTTGTAAAACAGTTTTCTGTTTTGTTTATCATTTTGTTGTAAATTTGTATGCAGTATACCTACATATACCGAGATGAGTCATTTTGACCCCCATGGAACATTTGTTTTCGGTGCTGAACAGCATTTTCTCTGAGACTTTGCAATAGTGTTACGAGACATATAAAAACTTGCACTGAAGCAGAAGCTCGTCGAATTCTGAATGACCATGACTGGACCGTATCGTTAGCAGAGTTGAATGCGTTTATAGCAATTTTATATGCTTGTGGTGGATACGAAGCAAAAAACTTAAAACTTCCATATTTATGATCCAAAAAATGGGGTCCGAAATTTTTCTCTGAGACAATGAGCAGAAATAAACTTACCGAAATTCTTCGGCTAATTCGGTTCGATAACAAAAATGAAAGAAGCCAAAGATTGCAAACAGATAAATTTGCATTAGTTTCAGAGGTATGGAATAAATTAATTGAAAACAGTCAAATATGTTATAAACGCCGGCTGAACGGAAAGTCCACTGCCGGTCCCTAGGGACCGGCGCCGGCTGAACGGAAAGTCCACTGCCGGTCCCTAGGGACCGACGCCGGCTGAGCGGAAAGTCCACTGCCGGTCCCTAGGGACCGACGCCGGCTGAGCGGAAAGTCCACTGCCGGTCCCTAGGGACCGGCGTAGCACTCAACGTGTTAACCCCGAATTTGATTCATCAAAATTATATAATTTTGTTACAGTTGATGAGCAATTATTCCCGACGAAAACTAAATGTAGATTTACGCAGTATATGCCAAACAAGCCGAATAAGTTTGGTATAAAATTCTGGTTAGCGTCGGATGTAAAAAGTAAATATGTTGTAAATGCATTTCCCTACTTAGGAAAAGAGGAAATGAGATTATCCGTACCTTTAGGTGAATTTGTTGTCCTAAAACTTAAAGATCCATATATTGGTTGCGGGAGAACAGTTATTATACAACAGAAAATTTCTTTACAAGTTTGCCATTAGCAACAAAACAAATAACTAAAAGAACTTCCTTAGTTGGCACCGTTAGACAAAATAAGAGAGAACTAGCTAAACTTGCAAAATCAAAAAAGGATAACATGTCTCGTTTCTCGACAGTACTTTACAAAACAGAAAAATGTACTCTGACCATATACAAGAGTAATGCCAATAAAAAAGTATTAGTGCTCAGATCAAAACATAAGTCAGTGAAAATTGAAAAAGATGGCAAACGTTTACCTGAAACGGTTACATTTTATAACAATACCAAATTTGGCGTAGATATTATGGATCAAATGGCTCGGAAATATACTGTGAAAGCTGGATCCCGGAGATGGCCATTACAATATCCTAGATATTTTACAATATCCTAGATATTGCCGGAATAAATGCCTGGATATTATATAAAAAAACAACAGGAGAAAATATTTCAAGAAAAGACTTTCTATTCCAGTTATCCGAAGAGCTTGCAATTGACTACAAAGAACTAACCGGTCGATCTACAGTTCAAGCAGAAGGAATATCATCATCTATATCGTCACAAAACCAGATACATATTTCGATGGTGTCAAATAGCACAGTGTACTAATAATAAAACGAACAATATTTGTGGTACATGCCATAAACGAGTCTGTGGTAAATGTTCTGCTAAAATAACTGTAACTTGCAAAAAATGTCTTTGATTTTTATGCATAATTATTTAATAAATTTTTCCTATTATATTACTATTATTATTCAGATTATATTCAATTTTTGTTCATAAAAATAAGAAATGTATAAAAACGTAAACATTGCTGTCTTTTCTTAAATGGCTTAGTAATTTAAGAAACAAGTCATTTTGACCCCTCCGGTAGAAGTAGGTATACGTCAATCGTCGGTATTTCTAGTGTTAATTGCATCAGGAAATTGAGTAGGAGAATGTGATGGAAGGAGCAGAAGAGACAATGAGAAACCACTCAACTTACTGTCGTTCAGAAGTTATCTGTTCGTGTTTGTACTCAGTCATCGTTCATGATGTTCACATCTCTTTAAGTAAAGCATAAAAGCTTCATAAAGTCGTGCGACAAATTCTCATATCAGCACCTTGAAAACTTGTGGACGACAAAGCCACGTCGTGAGAAATCGACTCTTTCGCGACTTATGAAGCCGTTAACTTTCAACGTGCCGTTCGTCGTGTCAGACATTTACTGCTTGGTTTATCGTTCAACTGCGCGCACTATTTTACTACTGACACAGATCGCTTAGGCTAGCGACGTAACGTGAGTTATTGAAATTCTTTTTGTGCCCAAAAGTCTCATACATATGCGACATTGCTTGTCTAGGTAAAAGAATATGTTGTGAAGTATAACACATACTTCTATAACTCATGTTATACCGTACTTTTTTTATATTTAATGAATATTATTTTTTACAGTTATTAAGGATTACAGAGTGTATTAAATACGTTTTGGTTATAATTATTAACTTAACAAAAAAAGAATAAGAATGTTTACCGAATGTAGTTCCGCATTTAAAATTACTTTTTCTAGTATCCGTTGCGGTTTAACACATGTTTGATATTTTATTATAAATCAACGTTTTATGGTATTTTTACACGTTAACGTTCACCGCTTGAAGAGAGTTTCAGGCATAACGAAATAAGCAATTTATAATGTTGTAAACATTTATAAATTAAATGTTGTGTATGATTCTACGTAGAAGTATCTACCTGCGAATTAAATTTTAATTTTATTCACAGATATTCCTATGTCGACTCATAAACGACGTTCATAAATTGCCCATTTAAATATGCATTAAATTTCGCAATATTGTTTCTTTTCACTTAAGCACATATATTTGATCCCTTTTATAACAAAAGAGTTCTCAAAGTGCTCCAATATATTCTCGTATTACAAAATCAATCATGTCCTATGTGTTTATAAAAGAATAATTTATTTTTAATGAGTGTTTATAAAAGAATAATTTATTTTTATAAAAATGAAATGCTTCCACTCACTAGAAGGTTCAAGTTTTCAGAACGTTCCCTTTCTTATTCCTATCCTTATTTTTCAGTTAAGTATGTTTAAAAATTCAACAAATATTAGTTCTTGACGGCGTTGTAATGTTACATTCATTGTAATTGGTAATTAAATAGCTTACATTAGTTTCAATCAATTACCCATTGAGTTAGATTTCAAATAAAAAACTTAAAATAATGCGGGGGTATTGGAATCAAAAGGGTTTACATTTGGAAACTACTTATAACAACACATTTTTTCAAAATTGCATGAAACGATTTGGTTGTTTTGGACGTTACAAAAGTTGATTTCCTAAATGACACGAAAAAAGTATGTCAAAGTTCCAATATATCGGAATTACGAATAAAATAGTAAAATAGATTTTTCAACCTTAGTACGTCACAATTACTGATTAATGTATAGTGCATCACAAAGTTAGTCCTATTTGCAATATATAGAAAATGAATCAGTACATTGAAAACATTAATACTTCCTCTTGATTATTTTTCCTTGAATGGAGGGTTCTGAATCCACAGGCGTGAAATCTGTATTCCAGGAAGCCAAACTCTCAGGCGCAGTTTTGCTGAAGCCGCACAGTCGATTGAATCAGAAAAATCTAGTTAGTTTGCGTTTCTCGAAGTAAGTATAGTAAACCCCACCCGGTTTTAAAATAATATGGAACGGAACTTCCGGTTGTTTTCCTGTAAAATATTGTTTCTTTGCAATACAACTTAAGGGATCATTCTACTTTATACACTTGAAAATGGACTGTTTATAATTTTTTTGACGTTATTTTTATGTATAATTAACAAAATGGCAGGCTTTTTTCTTTTTCTTTTTTCAGACTTTCTTTTCTTTTGGAAACGAAGTCCGCCATTTTGTTAATTATATATAAAAATTAATAATTGTAGTTTGAGGTGAACCCACGGATATACTTTATCTAATGGTGTGTGATTTTTATGTTTAAAATCACTTGTTCCAGAGAAATCGATAACATGAGTCACCTGTTTACTTTTCGGACAGTTATCTTTATCTACATTTTCTGCAGATAAATACTTAGTAAAATAAATAAAAAAATTTGTTTCATGTAGTTTAAGAGTGTATTTATTGAGCCCAATAATTTGATATTAATATTTATAGTAGTATATTAACATCTATAAGAGCAACGTCAAAAAAAAGAATAAAAACAGCCCATTTTTCGAGCGTCTAAAGTAGTTCAGCATTTAGTTTATCTACATTTTTTGCATATAAATACTTAGTAAAATACATAAAAAAAATTTGTTTCATGTACTTTAAGAGTGTATTTATTGAGCCCAATAATTTGATATTAATATTTATAGTAGTATATTAACATCTATAATAGCAACGTCAAAAAAAAAAAAAAAATAAAAACAGCCCATTTTTCGAGCGTCTAAAGTAGTTCAGCATTTAGTTTATCTACATTTTTTGCATATAAATACTTAGTAAAATAAATTAAAAAAATTTGTTTCATGTAGTTTAAGAGTGTATTTATTGAGCCCAATAATTTGATATTAATATTTATAGTAGTATATTAACATCTATAATAGCAACGTCAAAAAAAAAGAATAAAAACAGCCCATTTTTCGAGCGTCTAAAGTAGTTCAGCATTTAGTTTATCTACATTTTTTGCATATAAATACTTAGTAAAATAAATAAAAAAATTTGTTTCATGTACTTTAAGAGTGTATTTATTGAGCCCAATAATTTGATATTAATATTTATAGTACTATATTAACATCTATAATAGCAACGTCAAAAAAAAAGAATAAAAACAGCCCATTTTTCGAGCGTCTAAAGTAGTTCAGCATTTAGTTTATCTACATTTTTTGCATATAAATACTTAGTAAAATAAATTAAAAAAATTCGTTTCATGTACTCTAAGAGTGTATTTATTGAGCCCAATAATTTGATATTATTTATAGTAGTATATTAACATCTATAATAGCAACGTCAAAAAAAAGGAATAAAAACAGCCCATTTTTCGAGCGTCTAAAGTAGTTCAGCATTTAGTTTATCTACATTTTTTGCATATAAATACTTAGTAAAATAAATAAAAAAAATTTGTTTCATGTAGTTTAAGAGTGTATTTATTGAGCCCAATAATTTTATATTAATATTTATGGTAGTATATTAACATCTATAATAGCAACGTCAAAAAAAAAGAATAAAAACAGCCCATTTTTCGAGCGTCTAAAGTAGTTCAGCATTTAGTTTATCTACATTTTTTGCATATAAATACTTAGTAATATAAATTAAAAAAATTTGTTTCATGTACTTTAAGAGTGTATTTATTGAGCCCAATAATTTGATATTAATATTTATAGTAGTATATCAACATCTATAATAGCAACGTCAAAAAAAAAGAATAAAAACAGCCCATTTTTCGAGCGTCTAAAGTAGTTCAGCATTTAGTTTATCTACATTTTTTGCATATAAATACTTAGTAAAATAAGTTAAAAAAATTTGTTTCATGTTCTTTAAGAGTGTATTTATTGAGCCCAATAATTTGATATTAATATTTATAGTAGTATATTAACATTTATAATAGCAACGTAAAAAAAAAGAATAAAAACAGCCCATTTTTCGAGCGTCTAAAGTAGTTCAGCATTTAGTTTATCTACATTTTTTGCATATAAATACTTAGTAAAATAAATAAAAAAAATTGTTTCATGTACTTTAAGAGTGTATTTATTGAGCCCAATAATTCGATATTAATATTTATAGTAGTATGTTAACATTTATAATAGCAACGTCAAAAAAAAAGAATAAAAACAGCCCATTTTTCGAGCGTCTAAAGTAGTTCAGCATTTAGTTTTCTACATTTTTTGCATATAAATACTTAGTTAAATAAAAAAAAATTTGTTTCATGTACTTTAAGAGTGTATTTATTGAGCTCAATAATTTGATATTAATATTTATAGTAGTATATTAACATCTATAATAGCAACGTCAAAAAAAATAATAAAAACAGCCCATTTTTCGAGCGTCTAAAGTAGTTTAGCATTTAGTTTATCTACATTTTTTGCATATAAATACTTAGTAAAATAAATAAAAAAAAATTGTTTCATGTAGTTTAAGAGTGTATTTATTGAGCCCAATAATGTGATATTAATATTTATAGTAGTATATTAACATCTATAATAGCAACGTCAAAAAAAAAGAATAAAAACAGCCCATTTTTCGAGCGTCTAAAGTAGTTCGGCATTTAGTTTATCTACATTTTTTGCATATAAATACTTAGTAAAATAAATAAAAAAAAATTGTTTCGTGTACTTTAAGAGTGTATTTATTGAGCCCAATAATTTGGTATTAATATTTATAGTAGTATATTAACATCTATAATAGCAACGTAAAAAAAAAAGAATAAAAACAGCCCATTTTTCGAGCGTCTAAAGTAGTTCAGCATTTAGTTTATCTACATTTTTTGCATATAAATACTTAGTAAAATAAATAAAAACAATTTGTTTCATATACTTTAAGAGTGTATTTATTGAGCCCAATAATTTGATATTAATATTTATAGTAGTATATTAACATCTATAATAGCAACGTCAAAAAATAAGAATAAAAACAGCCCATTTTTCGAGCGTCTAAAGTAGTTCAGCATTTAGTTTATCTACATTTTTTGCATATAAATACTTAGTAAAATAAATAAAAAAAATTTGTTTCATGTACTTTAAGAGTGTATTTATTGAGCCCAATAATTTGATATTAATATTTATAGTAGTATATTAACATCTATAATAGCAACGTCAAAAAAAAAGAATAAAAACAGCCCATTTTTCGAGCGTCTAAAGTAGTTCAGCATTTAGTTTATCTACATTTTTTGCATATAAATACTTAGTAAAATAAATAAAAAAAATTGTTTCATGTACTTTAAGAGTGTATTTATTGAGCCCAATAATTTGATATTAATATTTATAGTAGTATATTAACATCTATAATAGCAACGTCAAAAAAAAAGAATAAAAACAGCCCATTTTTCGAGCGTCTAAAGTAGTTCAGCATTTAGTTTATCTACATTTTTTGCATATAAATACTTAGTAAAATAAATTAAAAAAATTTGTTTCATGTACTTTAAGAGTGTATTTATTGAGCCCAATAATTTGATATTAATATTTATAGTAGTATATTAACATCTATAATAGCAACGTCAAAAAGAAAAGAATAAAAACAGCCCATTTTTCGAGCGTCTAAAGTAGTTCAGCATTTAGTTTATCTACATTTTTTGCATATAAATACTTAGTAAAATAAATAAAAAAAATGTGTTTCATGTACTTTAAGAGTGTATTTATTGAGCCCAATAATTTGGTATTAATATTTATAGTAGTATATTAACATCTATAATAGCAACGTCAAAAAAAAAGAATAAAAACAGCCCATTTTTCGAGCGTCTAAAGTAGTGCAGCATTTAGTTTATCTACATTTTTTGCATATAAATACTTAGTAAAATAAATAAAAAAAATTTGTTTCATGTACTTTAAGAGTGTATTTATTGAGCTCAATAATTTGATATTAATATTTATAGTAGTATATTAACATCTGTAATAGCAACGTCAAAAAAAAGGAATAAAAACAGCCCATTTTTCGAGCGTCTAAAGTAGTTCAGCATTTAGTTTATCTACATTTTTTGCATATAAATACTTAGTAAAATAAAGAAAAAAAAATTGTTTCATGTACTTTAAGAGTGTATTTATTGAGCCCAATAATTTGATATTAATATTTATAGTAGTATATTAACATCTATAATAGCAACGTCAAAAAAAAAAAAAATAAAAACAGCCCATAACGATCACTACTGATTGAACGGGAACTTTTATTTGCTCGACGTCTTGGACCAATCAGAATTCGTTCTGCTTTCCCTTTCCCGTTTCAAATAAAATGAACGTATTAACGCCTTCAGAAAAAACATGATTATTTTCTGACAACATCACAAATTTTGGAAATGTATATACACTATAATGTATATATGTCAGTCACAAATACCCTCTTTATAAAACTGTGATCAAATGCAATACTAAAATCACGTCTCTCAGAGAATCGTTACCTTCTAAATTAAATATTTTATTTTTGTATCCAGCATATAGATAAACGAATACAAAAATCTTTCTTCTGCACGTAAATAAGATCGTCTTCTATGTTTGGGAAGCGTGGCACCAAACTCTTAATCTAGTGTGTTTCCTTCTTGTTCTTACTTTTGTTTCTTATTTTTCTTACTAAGACGTTGTTATATCTGTATAAAATTGCACACAACACCATATATTACGTTTATTTTTTCTCTCTACATAGCAAAACTATGTATTCTCATGTACAAATGTTCTTCTTCCCTTTATCGCAGTCAACGCACTCCAACTTTCTTGTTAGATTCTCCCCTCGTGAATGTTTTCATACCACCTCCTTTCGCGTTTGCTCTCTCTTTCACTAAATCTCATACAGGAACTACCAAACGTACACATACTGAGGGACTGTTCAACTATATTCATCTATTTTAATTCTTCTGCATACTTTTTTTATCAAAGCATACATGTCAGCATATTTTGTTTTTATATGTATCATCTTTATTGACGTAGTTACATCAAAAATCAGTTAAATGGAAACTTGCTCACACTTATATTTGCAAACATTTATTTACACCCTCAACCAGTTTTCTAGCCGTATGATTTACTACTAATAAATAACAATACGACAAATAAGTGATGCATAAAGATATACGAAATTATGACAAATTAAATATAATAAAGTAGGTAAAATAAAATATAATAAATTAGAAGCTTAAAATACCTACAGGAATATATTAAGTTTCCTATTCGTTCTATTTCATTTGATTGATTTCAATGTATTACAATTTATCATTATTCAATTTAATTGTATACATCTCTTATATTGTCATATTATTATTTGTCATTTACACCCTCAACCAGTTTTCTAGCCGTATGATTTACTACTAATAAATAACAATACGACAAATAAGTGATGCATAAAAATATACGAAATTATGACAAATTAAATATAATGAAGTAGGTAAAATAAAATATAATAAATTAGAAGCTTAAAATACCTGCAGGAATATATTAAGTTTCCTATTCGTTCTATTTCATTTGATTGATTCCATTGTATTACAATTTTTCATAATTCAATTTAATTGTGTACATCTCTTATATTGTCATATTATTATTTGTCATTATATAAGTTCCTGATGAGGAATCCGCATGGTTCCGAAACATATTGAATGTGTAAAGCAATTTGGGCAGCAATAAATCTACCAATCACGACAAGCGGCATTATATCCTATTCATTAATATCAGAAATCAGTCTCTGTAAGGAGTATACGATATCGGAGGGATCAGTTGGTAGAGTTGTCTCAAGCGGCCAAGCTCAGTACAATCCTTCAGATACTGAGGGCGTACAAGATTATACAGGGATAATTGAGCCGCTCAGTGCACACATCGATTAACTCCATAAAACGAAAAGTTGAGAAACGCAATGATGTAATGTATATTGTTTTTAAAAATTCCTCTGATAATATGAATTCAAATATATAATGTGGAATGCATAATTGCAGATATAGCTTTCATCTAACGGTATATAAAATTAATAAGAAAGAATAGCCAACACACAATCGTCAGTAATGTTACAGTTTTTATGTGACTGATGGAGTTAATCGATTTGGCAACTGAAAAAAGTAATAAAGTTAAATTTAGTCTTTTCATTTTTAAGTTTTTATTACAGAAAAAGTTAGTTATTATACATTTTTATCACAGCTTTTCCATAAAAATGAATGTTGGAAATTCGGTTATAAAATAATTTTCGTAATTAATTTATAGCAGCTTTATGTTAGCGGCATCATTCTTTGGGATGGTTCAGCAATATTATAAATAATGTCTTCTTCGTCAGCTGTATGCGAGGATTCGTCATTTCGATTTGTTGACAAGTTCATATAGTAATCGTGTTTAACAGGAGGAATGAATTTTAGCAGGTCCATCATGTCTCTCCATTTTTCCTTTGTCACAGTTCTACCTTTAGGATATAATTAAGGGTAATCTATATTTTTCAAATTTTGCGGTCTACCCACTAAAGATTTTCTTATATTAATGGCTTGAAATTCTGTATCTTCATTATAGTCACATTTGAATTGTATGAGATAGGGTTTGGACCTTTCTAACTTTATCCAGCGTATTTTAAGCCAATTTACTGGAAGCCCTGTGACGGTTACTTTTCTGTTAATGATAGACTGTTCTAAAGGTTTTGTTGACAAAAAATCTTGGTGCGTCATTTGGATTAGATGAAACGGCGCTTTCTTTTTACACGTTTTGATTATATGGTACCAATCATCTGGTGAAAAAATGTTTTGATTTTTTTTCGCACATGACTCAATAATGGCAAAATCTGAGTCATTGGGCAAATAGCTGTGTCCACTTAACAAAAATTTCATGTCAATTGATTCAGCTTTGATTTCCGTGCTTTGAACAAGTTTCAATAAACTTAAGACGGTTTTAATATTTCTGTTTTGACCGGTACACGAATCCGAATATGTTATTATTTTTTCGAAGTTTGCAGCGTAAGTCTTTATGTACTTTTTTAGACAAGATGAAATTTCTTGAGACCCACGAAATCCTTCAGTTTCTGGCCAAACAAACATGTGGCTTATATTTTTATTGAATTCATGACATCCAAAATTATAAACATATAAATTTCGCTTATAATAAGCTACGGATGTGGTCAACTTGGTAAAAGGCTAAAGCTTTTTCCAAGTCAAAAGAAAATACGAACAATTTTTCCGATGTTGCCATTCGATCGGCAGCCATTTGACTGCGAGCCCGTTCAGCCTCTTCTAAGTGATTTTCCTTTTCAATTTTTGCCATCTTAATTCCCTCATCGTCTGAAGATTGAATTTTTATTTGAAAAGTATCACAAGTTTGACACGTATCCTTTGATGGTTGTTTAAAATGTAAATGAAATTTGGTAGAGAACACATTATAGTAATATTTTTCTTTCCCTGGTGCTACGTTTTCCTTTTCACATTCTGTGACATATATTATAGTTCATACATCTTCTTAACACATTAAAGGCGGGCGATCTTGGCGAAAGTATACTAGGTAACGCGGCGACCGCCCGCTTCGTTTTTCGTCTAGAGCGCGCGATATTTTCATAAAAATATTAATAGTAATATACTAGTAGCAGTATAAAAATATTAGTAGTAGTATATAAAATAATAGTATTCATAAAAAAATTTAGATTTAAAAAAGTTTATTTAAACTCTTAAAACTATAAGAAATATTAAAAAAGAACTGGACACTAATTACAAAAAATGTTTTAAAGTACATATTTATGAGACGAATCTAGTATTTTTTATGAGTGTGATAATATTGATAACACTCGCCACGGTGAAGAGGTGCATTGCAAAACTCGCATTTGAAGCAAGTCAACTTTCTTTTTTTATGTGCCGCACAAACTACGCAGTTTCATTGGGCATATAGCTTTTTGCCTTTATTTTCTATCCGAATTAATTGGTGCTTTTTGATGTCTAGCGAAAGACGTCCAGGTGGATCAATTTTATATCGTGGAGTCCGTGGTGCCGAGTTCGATGTACCAGGTTGTGGCTCTTCAATGTCCATCAATTCCAGATCTTCGGTTTTTTTTGTCAGTTATAAGACAGCGTGATAATTCTAACAAATATTTTTTATATGGCAAGCTACTATTATTATGCATGTTATATACTAAATAGGAATTGAAAAATGCACAATTTAACAAATACATTACAGCCCGCTTGGTCCACTTTCTTGTTTTTCGCAATATTGAGTAATACGAAAGGTACTGGTCTGCTCTATCAACACCTTTCATATAGTTGTTGTATTCTATTATGCATTTTGGTTTAATTATTTTTGTATTTGTGTGCCAATCTGTATTGGAACTTTCTAATAGTTCACTCGAATGAATATTCGAAATCATCCTCACTTCTCTCTTTGACTGCCAAATTTGTAATAACACGTCTCCTTTTCTCCGGAAAATTGACTGTCTGCGTTGCAACTTATTATTTTTTAATTCATGTGGAAGTCCTCGGTTTACATGTATTATATATATTGTTCCACAACTTCGTATTTTATGTTTTAAAAGAGTTTCGTTTATATCTACACTGTTATAATAATTATCCATAAACACATGATAATATTTGTCTTTATAAGGAGTAAGAATATCTAATATTGTTTCCGCCAGTTTCCTTCCTTCTCCACAATATGGTACATTTTCATATTACAAATGTAGCCACTTTTCGATTCAGCCACAACTCTCACCAAGATTCCATATTTAATCATTTTCGAGGCATTTTAAACTTTAAATCCCAATCTTCCACGCCATGGTATGATGCTTTCGTCCAGTGAAATTTCTCTTCTTGGTGTATATACAGTATTGAATTTTTCAACCAAACTGTCATAAAATGGTCGAATTTTAAATAGACGGTCGCTCGAATCATCCATTTCATCGTTGTTCACAAAGTGCCACCATCTCCATATCTCTTTAAATCTATCACGACTCATTGTCTTTGGAAATATTAAAATGTTTCTAATAATGGATCTGTTGTCCAATATTCATCGGAATTTGGCCCATTAGAATTGATAATCCTAAAAATTGCTTGAATTCGCCAATAGTGAGATCCGTCCATGTTATCGTTTTCTTCTTTTTAACGTATTTTTCGACGTTTTGGTGGTGATATCGGTTAGTTTCTGTTACCATAATTTCGTAGAAATTATCATCAAGGAACACATCGAGAGATCCTTCAACGCCGTTCTGTGGTAAAATATTTAACCCCGTTCGATCCAAAAACGGTTCTATGGTAGGTGGAATGTCGACTTCAGTCCATTGATGTATAATTTCTTCTTCATAATCATTTTCACTTTCATCATCGCTAATCGGTAGTGGAAAAACTCGGGTCCTTCTCACAGGTCGTATAGAACTATCACTATCATTACCGTCAATATCACTATCATTATTATCAATAGCTAACTCTCTTTCATCGCAATCAACGTCAGATAAATCGTCTGCATATATATCTTTATTTTCGCGTGAACCCATATTGAAGGATTTCAAAATTTACTGTAAGTAGAATTTGAACAACCGAACAGCTTCAAACCACAAAACATACTAAATACAAATGTAAACAAATGTAACATCGCGCATGGATTGCGCAATGTGGTTTCAATCGTACTAATACGACTCCCGCCTTTAATGTGTTAATATTTAAGTTAGCATTTAAATATTGTCGTCTTGGATTATGAGCTCTGGTGTAGTGATTACTGTAGGCTGGAAATTACTTTATATGCTTTATAACATTTGTATCATCTATTTTATGGCTTGCAACGCGACCTTTGCGCTTATCAACCAAAGATGTAACTTGTTCTTTAGAACAACAATCGTATATCCTCCCATCACTCACCTGATAAGTGTCAATTTAACGGGGCTAATATTTATTATTGAGGAAAGTTATTATAAATATAAAAACTTATGACTATACCAAGGGCTTTGACACTTAAATTTAAGATTTTTCAAAAAGTGGAGCTAATCGATGTGTGCATTGAGCGGCTCAATTGTAGATGGGCCACTTCGCTGACATACTTTACACGTCGTCGGTCGTTCGATGCAAACTCACTGACGCACGTCACACTTTACACTTCTTTTGTTATAAGCGGCCCCTTTGAAATGCGCGTCTCAGAGCTCTGAATATTTTCGTTTTTATATCTGCCTTAAACCTTATTACTACACTCTTTACGACTACGTTACCATTTTACTACATCACTACATTACTATTTCTTTCCTTCACTTTGTCTTCCCTCTTCGATAGCACTTCATGCAAGAAATGGACGAAACACATATAATAAAGTAGGTAGCGTAACATTCATTCAGTTTTATAATTAGTTCCTTTTAAATTATTAATTAGTTCCTCTTTTCCTTCTACGCTGTTATTAACGGAATACCTACAATATCGTGTTCGCTTCTGTCATTTTATTTTTAATATTCCAGTGAAGGTATGCTATGTCATAGCACTTTAATGCATTCACACATTATTTTATGCTATCCTCAGAACCGCCTAAACAACTTACAAAAATCAAGACAAGTTTTTCTTCTTCCCCTGAAATTTGTGCACTGCTTCCTGTCACTTTTTCTTCTCTCGTTGGCAAAGCCAAGGCAGAGACTACACAGCACGCACACATTAGCACCGACTCACGGCAATACTGTTAGGCAAAGGCCGAAGCTCTCTAGGGTGGAGTTCCGTACGAAATGGTCCTAGCGAGGGAGGGCCGAGATTAGGATTTAGGGCACGTGACTGCGAGTTAAGGGGACGCCACATGCCTTCTGTCTTCTCTTTCTCGACCCTCTGTTCTTCCCTTGTCCGCCCTCCTTCAGGCCTTTTGTTCCACGACGACGTGTGACCGGAATTTTAGTGCGGCGCGTAAAGCCAAATAACTATAAATATTAATGATGGCTGCAGCGGACACCTTAAGCACATCGACCACGAGGAAGGATAGGGTGTTTGAGAAATTTAGCGCTTGCCCGAGACCCAATGACAAAATTGCGGTGTCTGAAGTTGCGGAGCGTCGAATATAAAAAATGGTCGAAACGTATGTCAGTCAAAAATGATGAAAATCTGTCATTTTTGTTATTTAACAAATCTAATAATAAATATTATAAAATATTGTAATATAATAACAAATATTATGAATTATATTTATTTTAATCGCAGGTTTGAATGAAAAAAGGTGTAGCCAATTATGTTTATTCTTTTTCTTCGTAATTTCTTACATAGATTTGAGACAAATATTTAAGTACTTCTGCCTATTTATTGTCTCTTCATTTCCTAATATGTTCTTATTCGAATGTTTCATTATCACTTTTTATATCATTTTTATGCTTTGCCCCCCAAATATTATCAAATTACCAACTTTGCTCCGTATTTTTCACTTAATGTAGCTTCTTCGGTTCGCACCAAAAAGGCTAGAGCAACAATATGTCTACACGTACGTGTATTCCAATAAACTGCCACTTCGCATCCCCTTGCTTGTGCCTGAAACAAAATCAGCCGGGCGAAATTCAATTCGGCCGAAGTCAATTCAGCCACTGACGTTTTTTCGATGCAAAAAACATCGACGGAGTACTCAGCCAGAAGAGACAGAAGCGAAGAAGAAAATAAGGAGCAATTTATTTCTCGTTTCCCCTCGCGATCTCTGACGAACAACGTTTCGATCTTTTTCCGTACGTTTGATCGACCTCTTCGCAATAACCATAGGGCCGGTATGGGACAACCCAGACAGCACACAGAGATCTAAAATACATAAACTAGAAAAATAGAAAAAGTAAGGTTAACCGGACTTTAGGTATACAGAATTGAATCTAAATAACCTCGTTTTTCTAATTTATTTATTTTTTTCATCCTACTATGAAATCAATGTAATTTATGCCAATCGAATACTATTCTTTAAATTATTTTGTTACCGTTAAATTATTTTTGTTTCACTGAACCACATCGA
Source organism: Cryptocheilus praepositus (assembly GCA_033815515.1). NCBI lineage: Eukaryota > Metazoa > Arthropoda > Insecta > Hymenoptera > Pompilidae > Cryptocheilus > Cryptocheilus praepositus. The sequence continues at coordinate 84,866 of JAWWQZ010000274.1, forward strand.
ACTAATTTTCACAATAGTAATTCACAATGGCGGCACCAACTAGTGTTTAGCACAAAAGACATCTTTAATATTTTGGCATCTTTCAGATGTCCATAAGACATCATTAAATTATACCGAAAAGACATCTTTCAAAAGTCGTCATATGGACATCTTTTAGTAATATGTGCTGTCTGGGAATAAATATCTCCGGGAATACGAATGTAACTGGTCGTGCAATAGCGGCACAGGTTCTCGTTGTAGTTACTTTAACACGTTGACTTCCGCGTCACCCGTATTTGGGTGACGGCAAAATATTGACTGTCATGTCACCCGTATTCGGGTGACGGCAAAATATTGACTGCGCGACGTCACCCGTATTCGGGTGACACGTATTTGAGTACTTACAAGGTAAATTAGTAGGTATTTGGAAAAATATTTCAAAGGATATAATAATACTATTAATCAGTTAACTGTTTATGACGAATTTATTCGTCATGGGAAAAATGTAAAATTTTGTGTTCTGACGAATATATTCGTCATGCGTCTTCAGTAGTGACCATTGACGGTTAATTTGGAAATTGTATTTAAAACTAAAATATATTCTTAAACTGCAAGAAGTTTGGAATATTTTGAGGCCATGTCGAAAAAAATGTAGAAATAATTATTATAGAAAATAAAACAGTAATTTAATTATTGTAAAAAATATTAAAGTCATTTTATTGTAACCTAATTTCATATCAAACATACTCTGTAAATTAGTAGGTATTTGGAAAAATATTTCAAAGGATATAATAATACTATTAATCAGTTAACTGTTTATGACGAATTTATTCGTCATGGAAAAAATGTAAAATTTTGTGTTCTGACGAATATATTCGTCATGCGTCTTCAGTAGTGACCATTGACGGTTAATTTGGAAATTGTATTTAAAACTAAAATATATTCTTAAACTGCAAGAAGTTTGGAATATTTTGAGGCCATGTCGAAAAAAAATGTAGAAATAATTATTATAGAAAATAAAACAGTAAATTAATTATTGTAAAAAATATTAAGTCATTTTATTGTAACCTAATTTCATATCAAACATACTCTGTAAATTAGTAGGTATTTGGAAAAATATTTCAAAGGATATAATAACACTATTAATCAGTTAACTGTTTATGACGAATATATTCGTCATGAAAAAATTGTAAAATTTTGTGTTCTGACGAATATATTCGTCATGCGTCTTCTGTAGTGACCATTGACGGTTAATTTGGAAATTGTATTTAAAACTAAAATATATTCTTAAACTGCAAGAAGTTTGGAATATTTTGAGGCCATGTCGAAAAAAAATGTAGAAATAATTATTATAGATAATAAAACAGTAATTTAATTAATGTAAAAAATATTAAAGTCATTTTATTGTAACCTAATTTCATATCAAACATACTCTGTAAATTAGTAGGTATTTGGAAAAATATTTCAAAGGATATAATAATACTATTAATCAGTTAACTGTTTATGACGAATTTATTCGTCATGGGAAAAATGTAAAATTTTGTGTTCTGACGAATATATTCGTCATGCGTCTTCAGTAGTGACCATTGACGGTTAATTTGGAAATTGTATTTAAAACTAAAATATATTCTTAAACTGCAAGAAGTTTGGAATATTTTGAGGCCATGTCGAAAAAAAATGTAGAAATAATTATTATAGAAAATAAAACAGTAATTTAATTATTGTAAAAAATATTAAAGTCATTTTATTGTAACCTAATTTCATATCAAACATACTCTGTAAATTAGTAGGTATTTGGAAAAATATTTCAAAGGATATAATAATACTATTAACCAGTTAACTGTTTATGGCGAATATATTCGTCATGGAAAAAATGTAAAATTTTGTGTTCTGACGAATATATTCGCCATGCGTCTTCAGTAGTGACCATTGACGGTTAATTTGGAAATTGTATTTAAAACTAAAATATATTCTTAAACTGCAAGAAGTTTGGAATATTTTGAGGCCATGTCGAAAAAAAATGTAGAAATAATTATTATAGAAAATAAAACAGTAATTTAATTATTGTAAAAAATATTAAAGTCATTTTATTGTAACCTAATTTCATATCAAACATACTCTGTAAATTAGTAGGTATTTGGAAAAATATTTCAAAGGATATAATAATACTATTAACCAGTTAACTGTTTATGGCGAATATATTCGTCATAAAAAAATTGTAAAATTTTGTGTTCTGACGAATATATTCGTCATGCGTCTTCTGTAGTGACCATTGACGGTTAATTTGGAAATTGTATTTAAAACTAAAATATATTCTTAAACTGCAAGAAGTTTGGAATATTTTGAGGCCATGTCGAAAAAAAATGTAGAAATAATTATTATAGAAAATAAAACAGTAATTTAATTATTGTAAAAAATATTAAAGTCATTTTATTGTAACCTAATTTCATATCAAACATACTCTGTAAATTAGTAGGTATTTGGAAAAATATTTCAAAGGATATAATAATACTATTAATCAGTTAACTGTTTATGACGAATTTATTCGTCATGGGAAAAATGTAAAATTTTGTGTTCTGACGAATATATTCGTCATGCGTCTTCAGTAGTGACCATTGACGGTTAATTTGGAAATTGTATTTAAAACTAAAATATATTCTTAAACTGCAAGAAGTTTGGAATATTTTGAGGCCATGTCGAAAAAAAATGTAGAAATAATTATTATAGAAAATAAAACAGTAATTTAATTATTGTAAAAAATATTAAAGTCATTTTATTGTAACCTAATTTCATATCAAACATACTCTGTAAATTAGTAGGTATTTGGAAAAATATTTCAAAGGATATAATAATACTATTAACCAGTTAACTGTTTATGACGAATATATTCGTCATGAAAAAATTGTAAAATTTTGTGTTCTGACGAATATATTCGTCATGCGTCTTCAGTAGTGACCATTGACGGTTAATTTGGAAATTGTATTTAAAACTAAAATATATTCTTAAACTGCAAGAAGTTTGGAATATTTTGAGGCCATGTCGAAAAAAATGTAGAAATAATTATTATAGAAAATAAAACAGTAATTTAATTATTGTAAAAAATATTAAAGTCATTTTATTGTAACCTAATTTCATATCAAACATACTCTGTAAATTAGTAGGTATTTGGAAAAATATTTCAAAGGATATAATAATACTATTAATCAGTTAACTGTTTATGACGAATTTATTCGTCATGGGAAAAATGTAAAATTTTGTGTTCTGACGAATATATTCGCCATGCGTCTTCAGTAGTGACCATTGACGGTTAATTTGGAAATTGTATTTAAAACTAAAATATATTCTTAAACTGCAAGAAGTTTGGAATATTTTGAGGCCATGTCGAAAAAAAATGTAGAAATAATTATTATAGAAAATAAAACAGTAATTTAATTATTGTAAAAAATATTAAAGTCATTTTATTGTAACCTAATTTCATATCAAACATACTCTGTAAATTAGTAGGTATTTGGAAAAATATTTCAAAGGATATAATAATACTATTAATCAGTTAACTGTTTATGACGAATTTATTCGTCATGGGAAAAATGTAAAATTTTGTGTTCTGACGAATATATTCGTCATGCGTCTTCAGTAGTGACCATTGACGGTTAATTTGGAAATTGTATTTAAAACTAAAATATATTCTTAAACTGCAAGAAGTTTGGAATATTTTGAGGCCATGTCGAAAAAAATGTAGAAATAATTATTATAGAAAATAAAACAGTAATTTAATTATTGTAAAAAATATTAAAGTCATTTTATTGTAACCTAATTTCATATCAAACATACTCTGTAAATTAGTAGGTATTTGGAAAAATATTTCAAAGGATATAATAATACTATTAATCAGTTAACTGTTTATGACGAATTTATTCGTCATGGGAAAAATGTAAAATTTTGTGTTCTGACGAATATATTCGTCATGTGTCTTCAGTAGTGACCATTGACGGTTAATTTGGAAATTGTATTTAAAACTAAAATATATTCTTAAACTGCAAGAAGTTTGGAATATTTTGAGGCCATGTCGAAAAAAAATGTAGAAATAATTATTATAGAAAATAAAACAGTAATTTAATTATTGTAAAAAATATTAAAGTCATTTTATTGTAACCTAATTTCATATCAAACATACTCTGTAAATTAGTAGGTATTTGGAAAAATATTTCAAAGGATATAATAACACTATTAACCAGTTAACTGTTTATGACGAATTTATTCGTCATGAAAAAATTGTAAAATGTTGTACTCTGACGAATATATTCGTCATGCGTCTTCAGTAGTGACCATTGACGGTTAATTTGGAAATTGTATTTAAAACTAAAATATATTCTTAAACTGCAAGAAGTTTGGAATATTTTGAGGCCATGTCGAAAAAAAATGTAGAAATAATTATTATAGAAAATAAAACAGTAATTTAATTATTGTAAAAAATATTAAAGTCATTTTATTGTAACCTAATTTCATATCAAACATACTCTGTAAATTAGTAGGTATTTGGAAAAATATTTCAAAGGATATAATAATACTATTAATCAGTTAACTGTTTATGACGAATTTATTCGTCATGGGAAAAATGTAAAATTTTGTGTTCTGACGAATATATTCGTCATGCGTCTTCAGTAGTGACCATTGACGGTTAATTTGGAAATTGTATTAAAAACTAAAATATATTCTTAAACTGCAAGAAGTTTGGAATATTTTGAGGCCATGTCGGAAAAAAATGTAGAAATAATTATTATAGAAAATAAAACAGTAATTTAATTAATGTAAAAAATATTAAAGTCATTTTATTGTAACCTAATTTCATATCAAACATACTCTGTAAATTAGTAGGTATTTGGAAAAATATTTCAAAGGATATAATAATACTATTAATCAGTTAACTGTTTATGACGAATTTATTCGTCATGAAAAATTTGTAAAATGTTGTACTCTGACGAATATATTCGTCATGCGTCTTCAGTAGTGACCATTGACGGTTAATTTCGAAATTGTATTTAAAACTAAAATATATTCTTAAACTGCAAGGAGTTTGGAATATTTTGAGGCCATGTCGAAAAAAATGTAGAAATAATTATTATAGATAATAAAACAGTAATTTAATTATTGTAAAAAATATTAAAGTCATTTTATTGTAACCCAATTTCATATCAAACATACTCTGTAAATTAGTAGGTATTTGGAAAAATATTTCAAAGGATATAATAACACTATTAACCAGTTAACTGTTTATGACGAATTTATTCGTCATGGGAAAAATGTAAAATTTTGTGTTCTGACGAATATATTCGTCATGCGTCTTCAGTAGTGACCATTGACGGTTAATTTGGAAATTGTATTTAAAACTAAAATATATTCTTAAACTGCAAGAAGTTTGGAATATTTTGAGGCCATGTCGGAAAAAAATGTAGAAATAATTATTATAGAAAATAAAACAGTAATTTAATTATTGTAAAAAATATTAAAGTCATTTTATTGTAACCCAATTTCATATCAAACATACTCTGTAAATTAGTAGGTATTTGGAAAAATATTTCAAAGGATATAATAATACTATTAATCAGTTAACTGTTTATGACGAATTTATTTGCCATAAAAAAATTGTAAAATTTTGTATTCTGACGAATATATTCGTCATGCGTCTTCAGTAGCGACCATTGACGGTTAATTTGGAAATTGTATTTAAAACTAAAATATATTCTTAAACTGCAAGAAGTTTGGAATATTTTGAGGCCATGTCGTAAAAAAATGTAGAAATAATTATTATAGAAAATAAAACAGTAATTTAATTATTGTAAAAAATATTAAAGTCATTTTATTGTAACCTAATTTCATAAAAAACATACTCTGTGTTTGACGAATATATTCGCCATCGCTTAATTTGTACGACGCACGTAGGGGAGAAATTTTCCAACGAAGTCGAAAGAGTTAACTGATTAAATTGTCATAAAAGTAACTTTAACCGTGCGTCGCTACAGAAAACATATTTGAAAATGATATAATTAAAACGGATAAAGTTTTAAGAAACATATCTGTTTTAAAATAACAAATTCATAAGTTTCTCTTCTTGACACATCCGTATTTTTGCATCCGTATTTTTTAATGGGGATGTGTTACGTTAATAAATCTTTATTTGTACGATTTATGACGAATAAATCTCGTGTGTACATTCTACATTACAGTTCGTACGGATTCATTCAGTTTTAAAGAGATGATTTGTGCATTTTCAGTTACAGTTTGGAAACGGCGGGAATTTGGAACTTTGGTAGACAAGGAGTTATTAATTTTGAGTCTTGCCTTTTAAGGCGGTTCTAGGAACTGTATATACAGCTTTCTTTTTTATTTGAACAAATTACTGAACTCAATTACTGGTGTAATTTCTTTACAATACAGTTAAACCGAATAAAGTTTCAAGATATATAACGATTTTAAACTAACCAATTGACGATTTTTCCTTCTTGACACATCCGTCTTGTTAGGCGTTCTATACGATTTTATCTTTTATTTTTAACTTTTCTGTTGTTTCTCTTTTCTCTTTCCTTTTGCAATCACACCGCCGGTAACGTAGAATATAATTATCCCCAACAGTTCTTCCTCGGCGACACTTTTCCATCCTCCTTCCTTTGTCTTCCCGTTCTTACAAAAGAATTAAATAAAAGATTAGATCGAATAGAAACGCCTAATGACAGGAAGAGAAAATAGTAAAAGTTTTTTCTCAATGCTCCTGTTCAGCGACTCATGAGATGGCTGGCTTATCGATTTTTGGTACGTCGTCGGTAATTTCCTCGTTTAAACGTTGCTACGGCGTACATAATGAACGAGCGGCCAGATCGGTTCAATTTAGTGACGAGACTTCAAGGCGCTGCCTCGTCAAATCTCGACCAAGCTACGCATAGGGAACTTTTAGACTCTTCGGTCCTTGGGGTTGAAAAACGGCATCTAGGCTCAAAATACAGTCGAACTTCGATTCAACAATTTCATATAATTAAATTCCTGGAACGAATAACGCATTAACCGTATTAAATAACCAATAACATCCATTCATTCTTTTTATGTTTGGTTTTTATTATTGACACAACTAAAAAAGTCTCTTGACTGAAGGTGAAACTGAAGAACATTATTATGGAAAACTGAAATACATACTCTAACAAACTACGAATAATTGTAACATCTGCAATTTTTTTTTACGAAGCATTTGCCGTTCCATATTTTAGTTTTTGATAATACTGCCTTTAAGTCTACCTGTGACGAGTCACGTAACAATGTGTGTATAATACATAGTGTGGTAATAAATAATGCGACTCTTCTTTGTTGGAAAATAACAAACGTAACAAAATAATTGCTTATATAGGATTAAAAATGTAAGTTAATTGGATGTGCCGTTTCCGAGGAACGAAGCGAAAGATTCCAAAGTCACTATTTCGAGACATTTTTTAACTTTACAAACTAAATCCTCATTCCCTTCCCTCATTCTTGAAAAGAAAGCGTGAAAGTCTTGAAAGTCTTGATAGGTGTCAAAGGCTTGGACATTAGATGACAAAGTTAGACGGTGTGTAGGAGTGCCTGCCTTTTTTTAACATTTGTAACATGGGAAAATCTTTACAAATACCCCCGCACTGTCTCTCCAAGATTTAGTGCCGGGTTCTTACCGACTAAAAATCACCCCCATGCCACAACCCTGCTCCGGTAATGGCGGTCTCCGAGACTCTTCTGAATTCGTCCAGAGCCCGTCCGGCGCTGCAAGATATGCTCACTCGATCCCGTCCCATAGATACCATACATCGATTAGGACCTCTCCTCCGGACGGCTTCGTGTGCATTCATTGCCGGATCAAGACCTCACTTGTGTAGCCCCGTACTTGCATTGGAGGCGTCGGTCAAACTTCCACATCAGGCCTAAGTCGAGAGCCCACTTTGATTGATTCACCTCCGCCGATAAGCAACGAGGTTGGCGGAGGTCCGGGGCCTCGAAGTCAGTGGTCAGTCATTGGTTTTCCTCTGGCAATCCGCAGACCAACTGACGCAATTAGCCGACATTAAAGGCTACCTCCTGTTCCGCCTGAAATCCCGCAAGGGGGTGGTGATCTTGGTGCGGTTGCTAACCACCCACTGAAGGCGTCCCCCACCACGTTGAAGAGTGAAGGTTCCACGGCCTCAGTTGGTACGCCAGTTTTACCGAGCCTGCAGGGGCGACCACTGGTAGTAGACTTATGATAACATGTCTATCCCTACCATCTTTTCACGAAGGTCCCACCAGAGACTGTGCGTCTGGAATTCCACGGGGGCTATGTTCTGCCCATGGAATAGCCATCGGGTACGGCACTCTTCAGAAGCTGCAATCGTAGTGTGGTGCACTTCTTCAGGAAGGCTTTGTTGCGACCGTTTTCTTTGTGCAAACACGCGACTTCTCGACAAGGAACGACAAGTCCCATCCGTAGTCGATCATAAATTCTTCGTTATCGGTAGGACATTTTCTGTTGATTTTATTGGCAAATTAAATTAATCACTTCTTAAAGCTACTCTCTTGTACCATACATAATTTCTTTGTACACTTCTTGTAACTTCTGGGTGCATAATCTGCGTAGTGCATCCCCACCTACGCTTTTTCCCGTCAGTTGTACTATGTCCCGGTTTCTGCTTTCTGTATTCCACCCCTAGTAGCAAGGGTCGGAGATTTGCTTGGATCAATCTTGCGAGCCAACTTATCAGCCCCACTTTGATATTTTTGTAAGTTAATTTAATAGAAGAAGCCTTAATCACATCAAGAATTATCTTCATCGTCTCTTGGTCGAGGTTTTGCACCACGGCGGCACTTATATTAGTAAGTAGTAAACCACAACTTCGGCTCTTCTTCTTTCACGTTGCGGAATTCATGTGCTTCGACTTCTTAGCGGAAACTTGTTGCGTCTCCATGAAGTTTCTTTATGTTTCGTTCATCTTGTCGTATGGCTTTCCAACGGTGTTCCTGAGTTTCGGCATCACATATGGAAGAAACTTGTTTAATGGGAGCTGCTGAACTACTTTAGAAACGCTTCTATATTACCTTTTATTTAGAATGTTACACAATGATGCCACAAGGTACACTGCTATGGGCAGTCATTGTGTGTAGAATGTTGGAGTTTCACTTTGAAACGTAGAAGATGTGCGTCGCTGGTTTCTGATAACTAACGTTATGCTTAGTAATTGAGCCGCTCAGTGCACACATCGATTAACTCCATAAAACGAAAAGTTGAGAAACGCGATGATGTAATGTATATTGTTTTTAAAAATTCCTCTGATAATATAAATTGAAATATATAATGTGGAATGCATAATTGCAGATATAGCTTTCATCTAACGGTATATAAAATTAACAAGAAAGAATAGCCAACAAAAAATCGTCAGTAATGGTACAGTTTTTATGTGACTGATGGAGTTAATCGATTTGGCAACTGAAAAAAGTAATAAAGTTAAATTTAGTCTTTTCATTTTTAAGTTTTTATTACAGAAAAAGTTAGTTATTATACATTTTTATCACAGCTTTTCCATAAAAATGAATGTTGGAAGTACGGTTATAAAATAATTTTCGTAATTAATTTATAGCAGCTTTATATTAGCGGCATTATTCTTTGGGATGATTCAGCAATATTATAAATAATGTCTTCTTCATCAGCTGTATGCGAGGATTCGTCATTTCGATTTGTTGACAAGTTCTTATAGTAATCGTGTTTAAGAGGAGGAATGAATTTTAGCAGGTCCATCATGTCTCTCCATTTTTCCTTTGTCACAGTTCTACCTTTAGGATATAATAAAGGCTGATCTATATTTCTCAAACTTTGCGGTCTACCCACTAAAGATTTTCTTATATTAATGGCTTGAAATTCTGTATCTTCATTATAGTCACATTTGAATTGTATGAGATAGGTTTTGGACCTTTCTAACTTTATCCAGCGTATTTTAAGTCAATTTACTGGAAGCCCTGTGACGGTTACTTTTCTGTTAATGATAGACTGTTCTAAAGGTTTTGTTGACAAAAAATCTTGGTGAGTCATTTGGATTAGATGAAACGGCGCTTTCTTTTTACATGTTTTGATTATATGGTACCAATCATCTGGTGAAAAAATGTTTTGATTTTTTTTCGCACATGACTCAATAATGGCAAAATCTGAATCATTGGGCAAATAGCTGTGTCCACTTACCAAAAATTTCATGTCAATTGATTCAACTTTGATTTCCGTGCTTTGAACAAGTTTCAATAAACTTAAGACGGTTTTAATATTTCTGTTTTGACCGGTACACGAATCCGAATATGTTATTATTTTTTCGAAGTTTGCAGCGTAAGTCTTTATGTACTTTTTTAGACAAGATGAAATTTCTTGAGACCCACGAGATCCTTCAGTTTCTGGCCAAACAAACATGTGGCTTATATTTTTATTGAATTCATGACATCGAAAATTATAAACATATAAATTTCGCTTATAATAAGCTACGGATGTGGTCAACTTGGGAAAGGCTAAAGCTTTTTCCAAGTCAAAAGAAAATACGAACAATTTTTCCGATGTTGCCATTCGATCGGCAGCCATTTGACTGCGAGCCCGTTCAGCCTCTTCTAAGTGATTTTCCTTTTCAATTTTTGCCATCTTAATTCCCTCATCGTCTGAAGATTGAATTTTTATTTGAAAAGTATCACAAGTTTGACACGTATCCTTTGATGGTTGTTTAACACGTTGCGTACCGCGTCACCCGTACTTGGGCAATGATGCGCGATGTTACGTTTGTTTACATTTGTATTTAGTATGTTTTGTGGTTAAACAAGATTTTCTGTTACGATTGTTCAAATTTACTTACGCGTAAACTTTTGAAATCCTTCAATATGGTTTCAAGCGAAAATAAAGATATATATGCAGACGATTTATCTGACGTTGATTGCGATTTAAGAGAGTTGCTATTGATAATAATGATAGCATTATTGGCGATAATGATAGTGATAGTGGGTGACATTTTCTTGTTGGAAGATTTTCCACTTGCATTTGAAAATGAAAATTAAAAAGTTATGAAGAAAAATAGAATATACATCAATATAAAAAAGTCGACAAATTCCACTCTACTTTTTATTAATTTATATAGAACCGTTTTTATCGCATGGAATTCGTTGAAACAGTCCAAGCACATTTTAAATATTTTACCACAGAACGTTGTTGTATTTTGAAGGATCTCTGGATGTGTTCCTTGATGATAATTTCTACGAAATGATGTTTAACAAAATAACCGATATCACCACCAAAACGTCGAAAAATACGTTAAAAAGAAGAAAACGATAACAGGGACGGATCTCACTAGTTGGCGTTGGTTTGCAAGCATATCTCTTAGGATCTATTAATTCTAATGGGCCGAATTCGAAAAGTAATATCGATGAATATTGGACAACAGTAAATCCATTATTAGAAACACCAATATTTCCAAAGACAGTTTTCCTTTTGCATTCGTATAGATTTAAAGAGATATGGAGATGGTGGCACTTTGTAGAACAACGATGACTTTAATGCTTTATAATCGAGCGACCGTCTATTTTATTCGACCAGTTTATGCAGTTTGGTTGAAAAATTCAATACTGTATATACACAAGAGAGATATTCACTGGACGATAAGCGTCTCTACCATTTCGTGGAAATTGGGATCTAAAGTTTACAATTTTCGAAAATGATTAAATATGGAATCTTCGTTAGAGTTTGGCTGATTCGAAAAGTGGCTACATTTGTAACTTTGAAAACGTATTTGGAGAAAAGGTCAAGTTGACTATGTAAACAATATTAATATTCTTACTCTCTTATAAAACAAATATTATCATGTGTTTATGGATAATTATTATAACAGTTTTTGTAGATATAAACGAAACTATTTTAAAACATAAAATACGAAGTTGTGGAACAATACGTAAAAAGGACTTCCACATGAATTAAAAAATAATAAGTTTGCAGCGCGGACAGTCAATTTTCCGGAGAAAACGGAGACGTGTTATTACAAATTTGTTGATCAAAGAGAGAATCAGGATGATTTCGACATATTATTCGAGTGAACTATTATAATAATTTCTTCCAATAAAATTGGCACACAAATACAAAAATAATTAAACCAAAATGCGTAATAGAATACAACAACTATATGAAACGGTGTTGATGGTGAAGATGACCAGCACCTTTCTTATTACTCAATATTGCGAAAAACAAGAAAGTGGACCAAGCGGGCTGTAATGTGATTTTTAAATTCTGCATTTTTCAATTCCTATTTAGTATATAACATGCATAATAATTTTAGCTTGCCATGTAAAAAATATTTGTTGGAATTATCACGCTTTCTTATAACTGAGAAAAAAAACCGAAGATCTGGAATTTTGGACATTGAAGAGATGCAACCTGGTACATCGAACCCGGCACCACGGACTCCACAGATATAAAATTGATCCGCCTGGACGTCTTTCGCTAGACATCAAAAAGCACCAATTAATTCGGATAGAAAATAAAGGCAAAAAGCTATATGCCCAATGAAACTGCGTAGATTTGTGCGGCACTGTTAAAAAAAGAAAGTTGACTTGTTTCAACGTGTTAAGGCCGAGTTTTGGAATGCACCTCTTCACCGTGGCAGTGTTATCAATATTATCACACTCAAAAAAATATAGATTCGTTGCATTGCATAGTTTTTCATATATTATACATAAATATGTTTAATAAAACATTTTTTGTAATTAGTGTCTAGTTCTTTTTTAATATTTCTTATAGTTTTAAGGGTTTAAATAAACTTTTTAAGTCTAAATTTTTTTATGAATACTATTATTTTATATACTACTACTAATATTTTTAAACTACTACTAGTATACTACTACTAATATTTTTTATGAAAATATCGCCCGCTGTAGATGAAAAACGAGGCGGGCGGTCGCCACGTTACGTAGCATACTTTCGCCAAGATCGCCCGCCTTTAATGTGTTAATTCCATCATCGTCTGAAGATTGAATTTTTATTTGAAAAGTATCACAAGTTTGACACGTATCCTTTGATGGTTGTTTAAAATGTAAATTAAATTTTGTAGAGAACACATTATAGTAATATTTTTCTTTCACTGGTGCTACGTTTTCCTTTCCACATTCTGTGACGTATAGTTCATACATCTTCTTAATATTTAAGTCAGGATTTAAATATTATCGTCTTGGATTATGAGCTCTGGTGTAATGACTACTGTAGGCTGGAAATGACTTTATATGCTTTATAACATTTGTATCATCTATTTTATTGCTTGCAACGCTACCTTTGCGCTTATCAACCAAAGATGTAACTTGTTCTTTAGAACAACAATCGTATATCCTTCCGTCACTCACCTGATAAGTGTCTCTGAAATATTTCTTACAAACGGTTATATCAAGTCCCTCTTTTCGAAAGTAATATGTAAACGAATGTGATCTTCGTTCTTTAGTTTCATTGTTAGGGCGCCTTCTTTTTATTTCGTTAACTTTGATACAACCTCTTAAGAAAATATTTGGGTCAAGTTGACTATGTAAACTATAAAATTCTTTCATGGCAGCCTCTCTCTCATCCGAAATAATTTTTTGATTGCAATTTTAACGGCATCTGCATTGTATATCGACATTAATTTTCCTCCCCTATTCCTGTATGCCAAATCTTTTATCCTGTTATGCTTTTGTAAATTTCGTATCCATTTAACAGGATTACGACTTCTTTTTCTCCCAATCAATGTGTTTGTTGGGTTTGTACTATTGAAATCCGATGAATTCGAGGAAAACGATAAACGTCTTCTTAACCCAGAATTTCTGTTGATAAATCGTATTGAAGAATCATCACTGCTTTCCTCACTCACATTATTAGTCTCACTCATCTTGATTATAACGGTATAATATTTATTTCTTCAAAAAAAATCTGGGAGTAATGTTGAAAAGACTAAGAAGTACACAGTAACATTGAGCGTGCGAGATCACTGCTATACTAACTACCGCTTGCATTGTCCTTCTTTTTATCTGTTTACCGATGCGATTTTGTTACGAATATTATTGAGAGGAAGAGACCATCTTCGGCTGTTTAAAAACAAATAAGCGTCGACGCACGGCCAGAACAGATACGGCGTTACTGAAACGATTTATATTAGAATATGGAGTTAATCGAAATGGCTTCTGAAATAAATTACTTATTATTCAGCTGCCAAAAAAATTTGCCATTTAACGGGGCTAATGTTTATTATTCAGGAAAGTTATTATAAATATAAAAAGTTATGACTATACCAAGGGTTTTGACACTTAAATTTAAGATTTTTCAAAAAGTGGAGTTAATCGATGTGTGCATTGAGCGGCTCATATGTAAATATCTCTGCACCTCGCCAACTTTACTTTCGACACAGTTCCGAATTAGACGCGTATCATTAGTTTGCAACACGGCAGTTCCGTTAAGGTCGGAACAGTACACGCCATTAATAGAGCTTTATTTTCATTGAATTGTAACATACTATTTTCCGAAATTGTAGAAAGTTTTTAATACTTTTAACACGCCATTCCGCGTAGATAAGCAATGTGAGTTCCGCCACTCAGGTTTTCAGCCGTTCATATTCAGCTAGTGTAAAATGGCTTAATAAAACCATATCACTTTCTAGCGTCGGCGAAAATTATGCCGCTTTGCAAATTCGTAGTGATTGTCTCCCAACGCAGGGCCGGATGACGGTTAATTAAATGCCATAGGTGCGTTAATTACTTGTGCTTAGGGTCAACGTGAATTCTCTCGACAGCGGCATGATATCGACTATTGGCTGATGTAATGTAATGGGGTAAAGCGTCGTTTACTGCGATAATTACATTTTGAATGCAACGTCACCCATGCGCGAGATGCAATTCCGTAACCGTTAAATGCGTTAGAATGTGTTTTGAACTTGAAAACAATAAAGTTTAACTGTTTTGCTCGAAATTTGTCACTGAATGCGTAGCGAAAAACGTTAATGTAATTAATTATTTTCCTGCGCGCGTGTAATATACGATGAGCAAATAGTACACTGGAATTTGACATAGTGAAAGTGATGCGTCCGCAAGCAAAAGATCTTTAAGAAAAAAAAACATTCAATTGCAAGATTCGGATAATTCCGAAAATTTTAACGGACGGTATAAACATTGTTTGAGAATTTTCAAATAAATATATTCTAAAAATGTTACCTTCTTCTTGCAAATCCTTTTTCTTGTTAGACGGTATCGAAAAAGTAATAGTTTCCCGTTGGTTGCTATTTTTGAAGACGAATATTAAGTGGCCAAGTAGTAAAATGTGTTTCTAGTCAGCCAAACACGAGGTGCGCGTTGCACAGCCAGTTTTGTTTCAAGTAAAACATAAACCGATTATATGTACTTGCTAAACTAAAAGCAATAGGTATTGCAACACAATGCTTTGAGTTTCATATAGATATATTTCAACATTTTACAAAGACCATTGTGATCCATTGAGACGGGAATGTTCAATAGCCTGTATGTCCACGATTAGATTTATTACATACGATAGTTTCTCGTACTGTTAATTCTTTGTCAAATATTCCTTTAAATTTAACCAATCACTCTTTCTAATACTGCCTCTCATTCAGCCATAATCACTTAACCAGTATGCATTGTCATATTTTGTACTCAACCGAATCTTGTGTATTTTAAAATAAACTTAGTGACCAAATGAAAAGAGTTTCTTAAGAATGTATTTAACACAGTGTTTAAAACAGAGTTACTCTATAAACTTTCGACAAAATGGCTTGAGTTTTTCAATACCTTAGACGAATTACTCTATTAGAGAACATGTAAAGGGTACTGGAAAAATTTATAGAAATACCTTAAAAGGTAGTAGAGATAATTTTACCTTTTCCTTATAAGAGCCTATAATTTTGAAAATTAGCTATTTTAATGTTTGAAATGCAGGACAATGCAGAATATTGCAAAAGTTTTGTTTGTCGTATTCAGTCGTGTCCGCTTCATTACAAAAAAATATACTTTTCTTGGTAATGAAGTTTTTATTACAATTATAATAGGTACACAACTTTGCAATATTCCCGCCATTTTTTCCATTTCATCCAATTTTCAAAAAAGGCTCTTATAAGGGAGTAAAATTATTGTACTACCTATTAAGGTGTTTCTATAAATTACATTTTTCAGTCTCAACAACGACGGAGCCGTACGGTGGAGCATTTTTCAATGAATTATATGTAAATGATTTATCTGGTTGCCCAAGTGATTTTTGAATAAGCTGTAGTCACTTAAAAAATGACTATTTATCGGAAAATAGTTATGAATCTGATACTAGGCTCAATGGCATATTCTAACTTTTTAAAAGGAAAGTATAACGAAAGTAGATACATGTGCAAAACCTGTTGGATAGAACTACACGTAAATGACTGCGGTATAATTAATCATACGAAAAAATATTAAAAGTTATATGAAATATATGGTAAATCAGACAATTGTGTTCTTACAATATATAAAAGCAAACCAAATAAAAAAGTAGCTGTTCTAAGTTCTAAGCATAAATTTGTTAAAATTGATAAAAGTAATAAAAAAGTGTTACCGGAATCAATTCAATTTCATAACAGTACAAAATTTGGAGTTGATACGGCGGATCAAATGGCCAGAAAATATACAGTAAAAGCTAGATTTTTTCTCGTAGATGGCCCCTCCAAATATTTTTCAATATTTTAGATTTGGCTGCCATAAATGCTTGGATAATTTACAATGAAACGACAGGAATACAAATAGAACGAAAAGAGTTCTTATTTCAATTAGCAGAACATCTTTCCAACGAATATAGAGTTGCAAGACAGAAAAATTTATCAGAACATGAAGACCCACAAAGATCAACTGCAACGTCATCAAATGCAACCAAATACTTTGCCACAACAACAAAACAAATAATATCTGTGAACATTGTCAAAAGTATGTTTGCGGAAGATGTACACATAAAAAGATTTCCACTTTCATTTGCATAAAATGTACAAATAATAATGCATAAATTATTTTTTTTTTAATGAAAGTAAATGTTTTTATTGTTAATATTTACTAATAACTTGTTGTTTAATTGTAAATAATATAAGAAATTGACGTAATTTCGGGGAATGCGGCCAAACTCAAGGAACGACTCAATGATATTGTCCTTGGCGCCGACTGTCCTTCCGATAAACTCTTTACTAAAAACATGTTTTTGATTAAAAGTCATTCATTTACCTATATATTTTCTTGGGGTTACAATTTATTTATATTTTGAAAATTCTAGAAATTTCTAGAATTTTCTTAAACTGAATAAAATAATTTTTGAAATGTGGTCAATACCACAGAAATATTAAAAATTAATTTTAAACAAATTTCTTTACATATTTGTTATTTTTTCACAATGCAGCCATTTTGACTGTTTTTGGGCAATATAGGTATACAAGAAATCTCGGGCAATCTAGTGTTAAGGATGCGCGGGTTCCCAATATTTCGGGTTTGGGTCGGGATCCCGAAAGATCATAAAGTTCGATTACCAGAAGCAAAGTCGGGTCAGACTGTGACCCTGACAATTTCAAACCTCATGTGATGCTTTTTCATGATATCCGAAGCGCATTTGGTACTTTAACTTCCTGGCTTAAAAGGGATTTCCATATTCTGGAGTATAATTAGGCTCGAACTTACGTGTACCCAAACAGTACCAACTTTCGGGATCCCGACCTGATCCGATCCGAACCTACCCGAAACGAGGCTCGTGCTGTTTGCAGGTACCGTAATCTCTAAAATGAAATTCTGATTTGTTGAGCGTGGAGGAGCAAGTATGTAAGATCTTACCTCCATATGTCAATATCACGTGCCTACACAGAATTTATAATTGTAGGTTCCCTACAACTGTAGTTGCAGGTAAAAGATGCGATCAATAAGAAAGGTGACTTATTGATTCAACTTCAACGAAGTTGAAAACATCTCTTTTAACCCTTTCGAGACTGTTAGGACACATATGTTCCAGCCAAGTTTAAAACACTATATTTCTTACAGTTATGCAACCGAAGCTTATTTCTACTGCGAAATATATTAAAAACTTCCAAAACCCATAATATATGAAAAACTACCACACATGCAAGATTATCGAAGCATATATGATCTTTAAGAATTGTTGAATCATTAAAATGTTTCAATTACAAATATCTTCCAAAACCTTAACCGAATAAGGCCTTAACACACTTCAAATGCCATCAATAATTCAACCCTATCGATCGTCCAACAGTACATACAGTTGCAATTGATCCGTGGCAATTATGTTGACCAGTTGCAATAGAGTTTGCTGATGGAAATTTGCCCCGAAGATAATGCACACAACGTCTCAGATATCGGTGCGCCAATCGCATAACATTCCAATACCAGAATAGCCAGTATCCATAGTTTCTGTGCAATGGAAATGGTGTATAGTAAGTTTACTATTTGATCCTTAACCCATTTGCATCATCGCACTAAATCCGCAATCTTACTCAAAAATCCGACATCCGAAGACTTTTAGTGTTTA
The DNA here is from genome assembly GCA_033815515.1 of Cryptocheilus praepositus. Classification (NCBI taxonomy): domain Eukaryota; kingdom Metazoa; phylum Arthropoda; class Insecta; order Hymenoptera; family Pompilidae; genus Cryptocheilus; species Cryptocheilus praepositus. Next base: position 103,407 of record JAWWQZ010000274.1, read on the forward strand.
TTCTCATTAGAAATAGTGTTATAGGGTTATTCAATATTTTTTGGACTAGTTCCACGTTGAAAATAATTCGAAATTGACGTTGATGGTTACACCACTTACGACACTAAAATCATATAATGTTGGCATACAATTTCGTTTTCCCCATAAGAAATCTCCAGTTTTAATATTATCGGGCTGGTCATCTTCACTACCATCTATTAGAGCTATAGCACGTTTACGCTTATGGGATATTTGCATTTCTATGCTTGAATCCGAATCCGAAGACGACAATATTTAAATCCTGACTTAAATATTAAGAAGATGTATGAACTACACGTTACAGAATGTGAAAAGGAAAACGTAGCACCAGTGAAAGAAAAATATTACTATGTGTTCTCTACAAAATTTAATTTACATTTTAAACAATCATCAAAGGATACGTGTCAAACTTGTGATACTTTTCAAATAAAAATTCAATCTTCAGACGATGAGGGAATTAAGATGGCAAAAATTGAAAAGGAAAATCACTTAGAAGAGGCTGAACGGGCTCGCAGTCAAATGGCTGCCGATCGAATGGCAACATCGGAAAAATTGTTCGTATTTTCTTTTGACTTGGAAAAAGCTTTAGCCTTTCCCAAGTTGACCACATCCGCAGCTTATTATAAGCGAAATTTATATGTTTATAATTTTCGAATGTCGTCATGAATTCAATAAAAATATAAGCCACATGTTTGTTTGGCCAGAAACTGAAGGATCTCGTGGGTCTCAAGAAATTTCATCTTGTCTAAAAAAGTACATAAAGACTTACGCTGCAAACTTCGAAAAAATAATAACATATTCGGATTCGTGTACCGGTCAAAACAGAAATATTAAAATCGTCTTAAGTTTATTGAAACTTGTTCAAAGCACGGGAATCAAAGCAGAATCAATTGACATGAAATTTTTGGTAAGTGGACACAGCTATCTGCCCAATGACCCAGATTTTGCCATTATTGAGTCATGTGCGAAAAAAATCAAAACATTTTTTCACCAGATGATTGGTACCATATAATCAAAACATGTAAAAAGAAAGCGCCGTTTCATCTAATCCAAATGACGCACCAAGATGTTTTATCAACAAAACCTTTAGTACAGTCTATCATTAACAGAAAAGTAACCGTCACAGGGCTTCCAGTAAATTGGCTTAAAATACGCTGGATAAAGTTAGAAAGGTCCAAACCCTATCTCAAACAATTCAAATGTGACTATAATGAAGATACAGAATTTCAAGCCATTAATATAAGAAAATCTTTAGTTTTAACCGCAAAATTTGAAAAATATAGATCAACCTTTATTATATCCTAAAGGTGTGACAAAGGAAAAATGGAGAGACATGATGGACCTGCTAAAATTCATTCCTCCTGTTAAACACGATTACTATAAGAACTTGTCAACAAATCGAAATGACGAATCCTCGCATACAGCTGATGAAGAAGACATTATTTATAATATTGCTGAATCATCCCAAAGAATAATGTCGCTAACATAAAGCTGCTATAAATTAATTACGAAAATTATTTTATAACCGAACTTCCAACATTCATTTTTATGGAAAAGCTGTGATAAAAATGTATAATAACTAACTTTTTCTGTAATAAAAACTTAAAAATGAAAAGACTAAATTTAACTTTATTACTTTTTTCAGTTGCCAAATCGATTAACTCCATCAGTCACATAAAAACTGTAACATTACTGACGATTGTTTGTTGGCTATTCTTTCTTATTAATTTTATATACCGTTAGATGAAAGCTATATCTGCAATTATGCATTCCACATTATATATTTGAATTCATATTATCAGAGGAATTTTTAAAAACAATATACATTACATCATCGCGTTTCTCAACTTTTCGTTTTATGGAGTTAATCGATGTGTGCACTGAGCCGCTCATATATACATTAAGGTGGCACATACACCTAGAAATTTTGAAAAAATGCATTTTTCGTTTTTATATATTCGAAAAGTATATGGTCTTGAGAATAGCTCCTGCAAGTTTCAAAGTGATTCCTTAAAAATTGTCGGAGGTATAGCATTTGAAGCGAGACAGGCCCAAGCGTATGTGTAATTCGAGCTAAAGATGAACAGTGTGCCGGAGTAGTCACATTTCTTTCGTTAGTAGCTGTCCGTTAATTAAAGTGTCCGTTTCGATATGGTTATAAGCGCGGCAACGTAAGAAAATTGTTATACAAAATAATTTTTTGATAAAAATGGAGAGGAAAAAGAGTTCCAGAGAAGCTCATCGGTCAGGCAGTTTTATAAAAGATACGAAAAGAAAGAGATCGCGTCGTCTCCATAAACACGAAGCAGGAAAAGAGACAGCGCGTATCAACGCTTTGTCGAGAAAATTAAAAACAGCGAACGATGTATATGTTCCTGAACAACGAAGCATCGGATATCGCATTTTAAATTTTATCACTGTTTCTCAGCAATTTCTGAGCATGTGAAGTGCAAAGTACATATGTAACTCTAATGTAGAGTTTAAAACAGAAAGCACTCGAAGACTTGGTTTTCAAATTTTCGATTGTGTATCCATCTTGCAACCCAATGGATAGTCGTGTAACGAAAAAGTGAAATTGTTATAAAAGTAACTTTAAGCATGCGTCTCTCTATAAAACATATTTGAAAAAGAAGAAATAATTTTCCAAGCACACACGCTTTCTTAGATACTTTCTTTTTTGCGGAAAGATTTTCAACTGAATGCATATTCCGAAACGTTTTGATGTAAACGTGCTTATCTTCTGCTACAATAAGAAACAGAAAGAAAATAGGTCTGGTACGATTTTCCAATACAGAATTTCAACTCGATGGAAATCCTCAGGCATTTTATTATTTAAACACTACAAAACATTGTCCAGAAAATTTACGACGTATTTGAGCGACTGATAAGGGCGAGTTCTATTTCACATTTATGTTGTTTTGTTTTATACAGTTCAGCGTGAGATCGTGTTATTGCAAACTGCTACACTTTTTATCCAGTATACAAAAGAACGAGTTACGTGTATGTGCGTTATAAATACATAAATAATCCTTTTCTTTATTGACAGTTTCATTAGACTGCTTGTAAGAGAAATAAAAATTATTAATTGAGTTTGTCGAGTACGACTGTAAGTCTTCGTATCAGTTCTGCTAATTAAGATTCTTCTGTAGTCGAATATTACGAGTATTCGCAGACGTCTATTATTTACGTATATTTGTATTCCGCAGGCTTCCAATAAGATATTCATTCTTAATAAGATATTCTCTTCTTATTGCGGCGACAAGGCGTCCCGCAAAATATTTCGAAGTTCCATTACTTCTTTCCTCAGAGCCTCCGTATCACTCTCGTCGGCCTCCTTGTTCTTACGCCGAAAATAACGCTGCACAAGTTGTCCCATCACCGTCGCGAAATCTTCATTATGGTCTTCTTCGAGATCCTCCTACGAGAAGCAGTAGAGAAACGTGAAAAACAGTTGTGTGTTATTTTGTACATATGAACTACTTAGGTATGATTAATCCTTCGATTTCGGCAGACTTTGAGACGCCTCGTATATATATACGCATTATGAGTGCAATAAAAGTGAAGCAAGATTACGTATTTATCAATGGATCGAATTGCTCGACACTTCATTGGATTGTTATTTGTTTGCGAAGAAAGCTGCAAGCTAATGTGACATTTTTATCCATCGTATATATATTGTATATATCGTATATATCGTACATGCCATCGTATATGTATATATATACTTTCACGATGGCTAATAGTATATGTTGATGAGATTTTTCCAATTGAAATGAAAACAGACACGATATAATTCGAATCACATTTACTCTTTGTTACTTATTACGAAGTAAGTTGTTCAATTACTACTCAAAAGTAAATGTAGACCGAATTATATCATACTTAATCTTATTTTGATCACAACCATGTGAAGAACACGCTGTAAGCATTTTCGTACAGAACGGATTAATCCTTTTGGGACAGATTTTTTTTTTAAGAAACTAAAAGACGCAGGTTACATTTCTAATATTTTAGGTGAAAAATATATTCATTATAATAGACTAAAAGGAAAACAACACATTTTTTTTTTACATCAGTGCAAAGTTAAAGCATGGAACATATATGCCCCATTAATCTTATAAAGATTATGACAACATTTATTTTCAATTAACACTAGATTGCCCAAGGCAGTCATTTTGACTGTTTTTTAATTTCAATTAGAAAAACGATTATGAAATTGATGACACAATTTCTTAGAATTTGGTGACTTTTTCTATAACATATAAATGGGTTTATGAATAATTGTAGTTACTTCCGCCCTCCTTTATTTCCGTATATATATATATATATATATATATATATATATATATATGTTATACCTATATTGCCCAGAAGCAGTCATTTTGACTGCTTGGTAAATTTTAAATAATCAAAAGATTTTTATTTATTGAATTGAGTAAATTTCTTATATGACCTGTCCGGCTTTGTATTGAAATAACATTTTTTTTTTCGATTACGGTAACATACCGATGCATGATAAATTGTCGATTTGGGCGTATACTTGATAAGTGTCAGTTGCTCAATAAGCTAAAGTAGTACTAGTTATTCGAATCTTTATAAAGTGTTGTTCTAACAAGTTGTTTATTTTATTTCTTTTGCGCCCTAACTTTATGAAAAAAATGTCGAACAGAGATGAGTTATTGGAAAAGCTAACGAACATAAGTGAAGAGTGCTCCGATATAGAATCAAATGCAACAAATTCTGAACTATCATCTGAAGATGAAGCGGATTATATTCAAAGTGAAACATCTGACGCTGAAGATAGTGATGAAGAGTCGATCACCAATGATGAAAATGAAAGTGTCATCAATATGCCCAGGAAAAGGTGTAGGGTGCTAACTAGTTCAGATTCTGATGAAGAAACTGAAAATACGTTTCAGGAGGTTGAAACAGCTGCTGATGGTACTGTGTGGACAAAAATTGACGAAGGTGGTATTCCTGGAAGGATACCATCTGCTTGTATTTTCAAGGATGTGAAAGGGCCAACAGGCTACGCCAAAAGGAAGATTATCGCAGATAAACTTATCAGTGCATTCTCGTTGATAATAGATAATTATATTATCAAACATATAAGAAAGTGCACAGAAGAAGAAGGCCGCCGAATTTTCAGGAACGATTGGACAACAACATTACCGGAAATACATGCATTTATTGGGATTTTATATGCTCGTGGAGCCTACGAGGCAAAAAATTTAAAACTGAGTTATTTATGGTCAGCAAAGTGGGGTCCCAAATTTTTTAGAGAAACTATGGCCAGAGAAAGGTTCAAGCAAATCCTTCGATTTATTCGTTTTGACAAAAGAACCGAAAGAAGTAGGCGCCTACAAACAAATAAATTTGCCCTGGTTTCGGATATATGGGACAGGTTTATTGAAAATAGTCAAGCTTGCTATCAACCAGGGCAAAATATAACAGTTGACGAGCAATTATTTCCGTCAAAAGCCAGGTGTAGATTTACACAATATATGCCTAATAAACCCAACAAATTTGGCATCAAATTTTGGCTTGCATCAGATGTTAGTAGCAAATATATTTTGAATGGTTTTCCTTATTTAGGGAAAGATGAACAACGACCATCATCGATGCTTCTCAGTGAACACGTTGTTCTGAAACTTGTCGAGCCATATACAAACTGTGGAAGAAATATCACAACCGATAACTAAAAATGAAAAGACTAAATTTAACTTTATTACTTTTTTCAGTTGCCAAATCGATTAACTCCATCAGTCACATAAAAACTGTAACATTACTGACGATTGTTTGTTGGCTATCCTTTCTTATTAATTTTATATACCGTTAGATGAGAGCTATACCTGCAATTATGCATTCCACATTATATATTTGAATTCATATTATCAGAGGAATTTTTAAAAACAATATACATTACATCATCGCGTTTCTCAACTTTTCGTTTTATGGAGTTAATCGATGTGTGCACTGAGCGGCTCAAATAATATATTCTGAGTATTTGAAATAAACACACGCTATCACCTCCATCCCTCAATCATGAGCGATAGACAACCAATAAAAGTGAAGAGGCATTTCATGTATTAAATATTTTAAATGACAAAATTGAAAAATTAATGTTAATGAAAAATACTTCCAAAACGACGATGATTCTTCGTAAATAATAAATCGTGACAAGGATTTATGTTTAATAGAACATTAAGGTCGCCTTGAGTTTTTACCGATTACTGTGTATTTTTTAACTTGATGATAGCTGAAGTAAACAGTTATGAACAGGTGAATACTACAGGTTAATATTTTCATATCTTGTAACTGGATAATTACATACCAGTTATTCTTCACAATCTCTTAGCGACTACTGCGTTTTTAATCATTTTGTTGTATATAATTGGCCATGCTACTATCCGGACAGTCTTTAATATAGAATAACACATTTTCAGACGATTCATTAGTTACTTTACTTACGCAGAAACCTGGAAAAGTTGTTTATTACATGTTTTCTTTTTACTAAACCTGTGATGAAAATTTAAATAATATGTTTTGTAGATTTAGTAAATTATATACAAGCTAACGGTTTAATTCAAATTAGTTGACGTTCTGATGAATTACAAATAATGAAAAATAATGAAAACCTGTAATTTTTAGAGCTTTTAGCTTATAAACATAGTAAGTCCATATTTATACATATTTCAACGCCTGACGTTTATATCGGTATTAACCTTTTTCTATAACATTTTGAGCAGATACATAATTTACCAAGATATACAAAATGCACTCTAACAAATTTTAAATTGAGTTATTTATGGTCAGCGAAGTGGGGTCCCGAATCTTTTAGAAAAACTATGGCCAGAGAAAAGTTCAAGCAAATCCTTCGATTTATTCGTTTTGACAAAAGAACCGAAAGAAGTAGGCGCCTACAAACAAATAAATTTGCCCTGGTTTCGGATATATGGGACAGGTTTATGGAAAATAGTCAAGCTTGCTATCAACCAGGGCAAAATATAACAGTTGACGAGCAATTATTTCCGTCAAAAGCCAGGTGTAGATTTACACAATATATGCCTAATAAACCCAACATTTTGGCATCAAATGTTGGCTTGCATCAGATGTTAGTAGCAAATATATTTTGAATGGTTTTCCTTATTTAGGGAAAGATGAACAACGACCATCATCAATGCTTCTCAGTGAACACGTTGTTCTGAAACTTGACGAGCCATATACAACCTGTGGAAGAAACATCACAATCGATAACTTTTTCACTAGCGTGTCACTCGCGACAAAATTATTGGCCAAAAAATCAACTCTAGTTGGAACTATTAGAGGAAACAAAAGAGAACTACCCAAAGCAGCCAAACAAACGAAGGATAACATGCCTCGTTTTTCCACTTTGCTATATAAATCAGAGAATTGTGTTCTTACAATATATAAAAGCAAACCAAATAAAAAAGTAGCTGTTCTAAGTTCTAAGCATAAATTTGTTAAAATTGATAAAAATAATAAAAAAATGTTACCGGAATCAATTCAATTTTATAACAGTACAAAATTTGGAGTTGATATGGCGGATCAAATGGCCAGAAAATATACAGTAAAAGCTAGTTCTCGTAGATGGCCCCTCCAAATATTTTTCAATATTTTAGATTTGGCTGCCATAAATGCTTGGATCATTTACAAAGAAACGACAGGAATACAAATAGAACGAAAAGAGTTCTTATTTCAATTAGCAGAACATCTTTCCAACGAATATAGAGTTGCAAGACAGAAAAATGTATCAGAACATGAAGATCAACTGCAACATCATCAAATGCAACCCATTCTCACAAACGCAAATTTTGTCAAGTACGACTTTGCCACAACAACAAAACAAATAATATATGTGAAAAATGTCAAAAGTATGTTTGCGGAAGATGTACACATAAAAAGATTTCCACTTTCATTTGCATAAAACGTACAAATAATAATGCATAAATTATTTTTTTTTAATTAAAGTAAGTTTTTTTATTGTTAATATTTACTAATAACTTGTTGTTTAATTGTAAATAATATAAGAAATTGACGTAATTTCGGGGAATGCGGCCAAACTCAAGGAACGACTCAATGACATTGTCCTTTTTGATTAAAAGTCATTTATTTACCTATATATTTTCTTGGGGTTACAATTTATTTATATTTTGAAAATTCTAGAAATTTCTAGAATTTTCTTAAACGAAAATAATTTTTGAAATATGGTTAATACCACAGAAATATTAAAAATTAATTTTAAACAAATTTCTTTACATATTTGTTATTTTTCACAATGCAGTCATTTTGACTGTTTTTAGGCAATATAGGTATACAAGAAATCTCGGGCAATTTAGTGTTAAGGAATGTAACAATAGACGCCGATTCACAATGAAGCAATGTGCAAGAAATTTTAGTAGATTGATAGTTAGAATCTATGATTAAACTTGACTGGGACATACCTGTCCCAAGAGTTTCGAAAGAGTTAAATATACAATAGTTTAAATGTCAATTTCGTTATTACGTTATTTTCGTTTTACGTGGCTTGATTGCCGCGACATTCATTCCATCATTCCTTCATTATCTATTTTTCACATAAGCCAAATTGAAATGTACTAACGATATAACAACAGTGCTGCAGATCCCAACGAGCTTTCTTGTACGGCGATCGTTTGACAAGTACTTTCAAATACTCCACCATCGAATGCAAACCACTAAGCGTGGGAATAAGGTTGAACGGCGGCGGAAGAGTTGTTGACAACATAAAATCAACGTACACCTGTAAAGATTAAAATTCACAATGTCTTTCAACTCACGTCCTATTTGAATATCACTTGAATTTTCACTTGAGACACTTTTGAAATAAAATGTCTACTCTATTTATGTGCCATTACGTATTTAATAAAATTATGCATATACTGGGTTGTAAGATTTAAATTTCAAATTCATACGTAGATACATTAATAGCAAATTTAGATAAAATATTATCAATAGCAAATACTTTTGGGCGGAATGATGTTCTACGTAAACAATTATGATAAATGTGGTCGGACATTTTTTGGCAATTATATTGATATCGGTAATTAACCTCTGTTCGTCCAAAAATCCATTCCACCATGACGTTGTCGGTGACTTTCGTGAATGTGTTGGACATACAGGCGATTAACATGTTGAAGGCAACGATTACAGTGATGAAATGGAATGCTGCAAGTAAACATTACATAATTAATTAATGGCTTAACTGTGATGCGCATTGATGTCCCAAAATTCATCAGCTATTTGGTTTTTGTTACCTGTCTTCGCTTATTTACGAAATATAACTACAGCTACTCGCTGATTTACGCAAAATATGGATTTCTTAGAACCCCAAAAGTTACTGCGTCAATTAATATGAATGCTTCTTATGTACAGAACAGCAGAACTCCATAAAAAGCGGGAACGTGTAAAAAAAGGACCGTGTAAATCGACGGATTATTGTGTTGGGATTTTCTAAAAAAAGGTTGTGATTATTCAGCTTCACGTTTATATCCTTTACTGAAATCCATAAACCGAGCTTTTTTCCATTCATTTTAATTAATTCCATTCTACAACATTGAAGCACTGAACTTAAGTAATACTGGCTGGAAAAGTAAAATTCGAAAATACGTAGAGAGCTTTAGCTGACATAAAGCTAGAAAACAGAGCCTTTTGAGGAATTAAAACATTGAATTTTTTTTGAACAAGAAACTAATAATAATATAACAAAAAGAAACATTAAAAATATACATATATTTAAATCAATCTGAAGAAAGAAATGAAAATAGCAGCCACAAATGAATTTTTATTAAACCAATAATAAACAAATCAATGTATATGAAACTAATAATAAAGGTGACAATCATATAAAAGCATAATGCGCAATGCTTGATTCAGTAATAACATTCAGAGTTGTTTCTCTTCCTACATACGGTAGAGCATCAATTATCAAAACATCGATTATGGGAAACGTGGATTACCTAAATGTCGGTAATCCAAATTGATTAAAGAATGAGTCACGTACATATATATTCCAGCTACATATTTAACAACATTTATGTATGGGACACGTATCCTAGCTGCTTCAAATGTCAAAGTTTACTATTTTGTTTGCATTCAGTGTCTTTATACTCCACAGTTTACTTATCGTAGTATCTTTATTGTTCCTCATGGGGTTACAGTTTCCATGTCATACAATGTCATTAGAATGTTCATATCCATACATATATTTCCCTCTTTACATTCTCCCACCTCCCTTCCTCCACGGGCCCGTCACCCAGATATGGGTGACGGCTACGTTTTCGCGGGGGCGTCACCCAGATATGGGTGACAGCTATATTTCCGCTGGACCCGTCACCCAGATATGGGTGACGGCTACGTTTCCAAGGCAACCGTCACCCGTAAACGGGTGACGCTATTCTGCTTCCAATTAAAACAGATTTTTGAATAATAAACTATAAAATAAACAAAAATATACATATATTTACACTTTTGCGCTGTCTAACAAAGATTTTAGGGATCAAGATATAAATAAAGATGTTAAAAATATGCAAAAACTACTGCGCTATTAAATGAATTGAAGAAACTGAAAGTTCTGGTGCAACGAGATCTCTCATAGTGTTTTTTCGAAACGCTTATCATATTTCCCACTTCGAGGTCCTTTATACTTTGTAAGCATCTTGTACAAAAGTCCCTTTTAATACTCTTTAAAAAAAAATATCTTCTAAAAATAAAAATTATACTTATCCAAAACATGTCTTCGAAAAAAGATCCTCTAATATACCAAAATAAACTGTGGTTACATTTAAACGACGCATTTGAATTCCGTTTTTGCGCTATTTTTTCCTTCTACTTTTCCTTTCTTCCCACTGCTTCTCCTACCCTTGTCCTCGTATTCCTGCCCTTTCTCTTTTTTCCATCTCCTCTCTCGCTAAGTCTTGTCCCCACCGCTGTCCATCCCTCTTTCAATCTCACCTCAAACTTCCATACTCTTCTTTCGGCTCTGGATCTTACTTTCTCCCTCTTCAACTCCTCAGTTAAATCCTGGCGTATTCCACTCCATTCTCATCGTCTACCCCATGCATCTGTGCTGTATTCTTTCCATTCTTTCCCTTTCCTTTAACTAATCACGGTCCGTACTAGCCTGTCAAATAGTCACATCCTTCTCTTTCCGTCTCATCTGTTCTTGCTTTTTCCTATTCCCCATATCTGGCTCATTACCCTTGCTTGTTTCACTCTCTCCCTCACGTGTTCCTTTTGTCCTCCGTTTTTTTGCCATTGTGTATCCTAGGTAATTACATTTCTTTACTTCCTCAAATGATTTCCCCTTGCATGTCTATTTTATCCTAGTTCTTCCTCCCTACTTTCTAAACCGCATTACTTTAGTTTTTTCCGCAGTTAACTGTAATCCTCTTCTATTTAAGTATCCTTCTAGTCCCCACATCATCTCTGTTAAGAAAATACGTTGCAAACTCGCACAGTGCAAAAGAATCATTTTTTTTTGTTCCGTTCTATCTTCAGCCGACTTTATCACGTGTTATTGCATATTTGTGTCAATAAAGGATCCATGATTCGTGTTTTTCGTTATTTTCAAGAAACTAGCAAAATAATTTATAATTTCCAGTTTTACGAAAAGGCAGGTGGTGTGTGCTTATAGTGAAGAACAACTTAAAAATAAACACAATCCCTTCCATTTCTTCCTTGTCCTTCACTGTTGTCATATTTCTTCGTTCAGCTATATCCCTCCTCTCCCTCTTCTCATATCCTCTTTCCAATTTGCCACCATTAGGTTGAAGAGGAGTGGGCTCGTGTGGCATCCAAGATACTTCTCTTATTTCCTTTCTGCTCTTTGTTTCCTTACATATCTTCTCGAACCTCATCCTTTGTCCATTCCTTACTCCTTACTTCCTCAATTCCTCCCTCAGCTTCCCTGCAGCAGCTACTGCATAGAATGCTATCTTTAAATCTACAAGCAAAGACACCATCCCCCCCCCCCCTTTTCCTGTACCCGCTTGTTTATTAAATAGTTTAGTGGTATATACGTTGTCCATAGTTCCCATTCCTTTTCTAAACCCCACTTGATTCCTCGGTAGTATCCCTTTCTCTTTTACTTCCTCCTCTAGTTGCCTCTGTAGCACCATTGCATGTAGTTTGTACAGAGTGGCAACCCGCCCCCTATGATCCTCAACCCTCCTGCATTCTTTCTTCTTCACTATCAGTACTAAAATCCCTTCCTTCCATTCTTCTGGCCATCCCTCCCCCTTTCAAACCCTCCTGCATATTTCTTTCGCTGTCCTCTTTATCTCCCTTCCTCCATACATCCACACCTCTCCTGGTACATTATCTACCCTCCACACCTTGTTGTCTTTTAGACTCCTCATTGGCTCTTCTACCATACGTTGTCCATAGTTCCCATTCCTTTTCTAAACCCCACTTGATTCCTCGGTAGTATCCCTTTCTCTTTTACTTCCTCCTCTAGTTGCCTCTGTAGCACCATTGCATGTACTTTGTACAGGGTGGCAACCCGCCCCCTATGATCCTCAACCCTCCTGCATTCTTTCTTCTTCATTATCAGTACTAAAATCTCTTCCTCCCATTCTTCTGGCCGTCCCTCCCCCTTTCAAACCCTCCTACATATTTCCTTCGCTGTCCTCTTTATCTGCCTTCCTCCATACATCCACACCTCTGCTGGTACATTATCTACCCTACCTTGTTGTCTTTTAGACTCCTCATTGGCTCTTCTATCTCCATATCTCTCAGCTCCTCTTCCCTACTGCTTTACTCTTCCTTCCACTCCCCCCAACAGCTATGCAAAATACCCTGTCTATTCTTACATTTTAATGCCCTCGTCCATCATTTTCCTTGCCTTCCTCTCTCTATTTATTATTCTCCATACATTCGTTTCTCTGATTGCCATCTATACTTCTAATATCCGCCTTTCCCTCGCTTTTTCCTTTTTTGTTTCACACATCTCGCACTCTTTTCCCATTTTCTTACAGACCTATTCTTGTTACCGTTCCCTCCTCCACCCGTCATAGTTTTTCGTATCATCTTTTTCATGTTCCTGCACTTCTCATCCTTGGTGTTCCCCCCCTGCTTCTTTTTCACTTCTGTCTCTTCTAGTATCATCCCCACTTCTTCCTTTAACCTTTTCATCTTCTCATTTACTCCTCCATTCTCTAGCACCACCTTCTCTGCTCTTTCCCTGAATTTTCTTTTACCATCCTGTAACCAGTCTCCTCTTATCTGTCCTTCAAATTTAACTACCACTTAGCAATGGTCTGATTTTACTCTTTCCTCCACCCTCATTTCTTTTACCCATCTTCTACTTTCTACTCCTACCAATATGTAATCTGTTACAGTTTCTCCGTTCTGTCCAATGTATGTAGATTCCCCTTCTTTGTGTCTCACAGTATTTTTCATTTAATATTTTTCCACAACATTTATTCTACTTGTCGTAGCAATATTCTTCTTTCCTTGCCCACTTTCTTCCCCCTTGACTTATTTTCTTCTCCCTGCTGTTTGCCTCCCATCCCTTCTTGCCTGATTCTTGCATTGAAATCTCTTCCTATAATTGTCTTTTCTTCCCCTCTAATTCCTCCATCATCGTCCCCTTAGCTGTTTTTTCAACTTCACCTCCATGTTCCCTTCTTTGTGTCTCACAGTATTTTTCATTTAATACTTTTCCACAACATTTATTCTACTTGTCGTAGCAATATTCTTCCTTCCTTGCCCACTTTCTTCCCCTTTGACTTATTTTCTTCTCCCTGCTGTTTGCCTCCCATCCCTTCTTGCCTGATTCTTGCATTGAAATCTCTTCCTATAATTGTCTTTTCTTCCCCTCCTAATTCCTCCATCCGTCCCCTTAGCTTTTTCAACTTCACCTCCATGTTCTCTTCTTTGTGTCTCACAGTATTTTTCATTTAATATTTTTCCACAACATTTATTCTACTTGTCATAGCAATATTCTTCCATCCTTGCCCACTTTCTTCCCCTTTGACTTATTTTCTTCTCCCTGCTGTTTGCCTCCCATCCCTTCTTGCCTGATTCTTGCATTGAAATCTCTTCCTATAATTGTCTTTTCTTCCCCTCCTAATTCCTCCATCGTCCCCTTAGCTCTTTCAACTTCACCTCCATGTTCCCTTCTTTGTGTCTCACAGTATTTTTCATTTAATATTTTTCCACAACATTTATTCTACTTGTCGTAGCAATATTCTTCCTTCCTTCCCCTTTGACTTATTTTCTTCTCCCTGCTGGTTGCCTCCCATCCCTTCTTGCCTGATTCTTGTATTGAAATCTCTTCCTATAATTGTCTTTTCTTCCCCTCCTAATTCCTCCATCCGTCCCCTTAGCTCTTTCAATTTCACCTCCACGTATACCCCCATCACCTACCATCTCTGACATCTTATTATCATCGTCCCATATTCTCTGCGATCCCTTCTCATCATTCTACATTTCCATCATCACTATTACCTCCTAACTCTCCAGCTCATTCAAGAAATCCCTATCCTTATTCTTCAGTCCTGCCACCCCTCATTTCCCTTTCTTCTTTCCCCTTCCTTCCAGTTCTCCATGTCTCATATTTCCATTTGTATCTTTTAGTTTGTTTTATTCCTTGTCCCAACTCCACCACTCTGCCTCTATTTGAATCATTCGACGTCCTACTCTGAGTCTTTTCCCTTTCTTTCTTTCTTTGCTTACTATCTGCCCTGTTCTCTCTACTTCATTCTTCTTACTGCACTTTTATCCTTTCCTTTCGTCCTTTCACTCTGCTCTCCTTCTTCATAACTTTCCTCCTATCTTCCTTCTTTTACTCTTCTCCCCCTTACTGCCATTCTTATACTATTTAGTATTCATTTTACTTCCCTCTCTATTATTTTCCTCACCTCCCTCACATTTTCCTCAAGCCTCCTCTTTTCTTCTCTTCCTACATTCTCCTCCTTATCCCTTGTTCTTTCTAACGTCTTTATTCTCTCTCCCATTTCTTTCATCTTCTCAATCTTTTCTTATTCTTTCATTTCCCTCTCCATCTCTTTTATCTTTCCCTCCACCTCTATTTTTTCTTCTCGCTCGCTAACATTCTTTTCCTGCCTCTGGCGTCTTTATCGCCTAACCTAACTTTTCTCCCTGACTCCTAACCTCTATGTCAGTTCCACACCTCGTATTTTCCTTGCCTTTTAAAAGGTTGATGTTGAAATTAGAACATAAGTTGAGCATTGCTGATCGTTTTAAAAAAAGGTGAATGTACATTTAATTCACTGAAATATTAAATTGTTGACGAATCCACGGCTACCAACATTAAGAGCAGTGAATCAAAATTGTTGAACTTTTAACAGAACTGTCTTAAAATCTTTAAAATATATTTCTGTTTGATTTTCTCTTTTATGAGAAACTTGGTTTAAATGTTGGGTTTATATGTTGAGTGATGCATGGAAAATATAAACAAGTAGTGTGCTTAATAATAATGAGGATAATAGCAGCCAAATTGAAATTGATAGGAATTGGAAAGTACAGAATATATTTAATAATCTAGGTTTATAAATTATAAGCGAAGATGATATTTTATATATGCAGGAGACAAGTGATAATACAAATGTTAGTGTAAATAAACATACGACAGAATATAATACTAAATCAACGAAAACGAAGCTGAAAATTCATTGAGTATTACGTTGGAATAAACAAAACACCAAAATTGAATTGATGCTGTGCTAATGTTCATATTGGAGGAAATTCACAATTTAGCAGTACCAGAACATCTAATTGTTTATATTACTCGTTCTTTTTTAATATATATGTTTTCGTTTATTAATTTTCGATCAATTTATGACATAATAAAGAATTTTTTTTTTTTGACCTATTATCAAAACAAACTTGTTTCCAAATTAATTCGGATTTGCCTTCTACGATACAAATACGTGTATATACAATTCCATGAATATTTACTGGATCATTTACTGAAATACTTAGACTATGAAAAATGGTAAGTGTTTAAAAAATGAAGCTTGTGTATAAAATAGAAATCAGTACATTACTTGCAAATGCGATGTAACCGATGATCTCCGTGAAGTCGTGATGATTGATGATCGTCTCAGATTCGGACTTGCCGGGCAAATTCTCGATGATTACATCCGCGCTTTCGATAGGACTCATGCAAAAAATAGCCCAGAAAAGAGTTTTCAGCGTCGACGTGAAGTCAACGAAAGAGTCCGCCATTCGAGTTTTGATGTTCGATTCGTCGTCGGTCTGTACCATGCCGGCATAATAATTGTAGAGTCTTGCCAAACCTAAATATTATGGCAATTAAACGTAAATTAAACAAAGCAGAATTTGGTAGGAAGATCAGTATTTTGCTTTCCTTCAGAAGAGGGAGTCAGAAAAATGGGGAGAATAGCGGCAATTAACGTAATTTAGGTTAAATATTGATGCCATATAATCTTCTGAATTAAGCATACATTTTCTAATCAACGAGAATTACAGAATACGGAAGAATATAAACTACTAATTGAAAACAGAATAAGAGTACTTTTAACCCTTATCGGTCGCTAGCTTTTCATACCCGATTCTCACTGTAGCTGGTTTCAGTAAATATGCGAAAAATCTTCAGAATTATAAGAATAACATTTTATTAAAAATTACTTCTTTTTTGAAGGGGTGTTACAAATGTATACGTTTAAAATAATTATTTATAAGTTTTTAACGTATGATATTTTTTGAAACAATTTGCAATATGAACGAATGGTTTTCTGTTGCACGTTTGCAATAGACTGTACCCATATTCAAAATCACACCAAAAAACGTACGCATATTGTCATACGAAACTTTTATAGTTTAATTTAAACGAAACTTTAAATAGTCTATAGGCTGTACATTTTCAAAAGTTTGGCGATTGGTATTTGCAAAAAGAATCCTATTAGGAAGATCATCATCATTACTCCCGATTTCAATCCAATCATCGTCTAAGTTATCGACATTTTCTATTTCTACATCATGTTCTTCGTCACTTGAATATTTTATGGGCATAACTTTTCTTTTCTTATGATGCAATAAGATCGGACTGATAGTCTCATCACTAGAATGAACATAATTTTCAAAACTGTTTTCGTATTATTGCTATTATCACTATCAAAATTTCTACAATTTTCTTTATTCATTTTTGGGCTCAAAATATTAAAAATTCAATACAAAAGGCAGTGATATATCAGTGGAGATGTCAATTGCTTCATTTCTAATGCTTAACTCACAAGTCAGTCGTGCCCGCATTTCATAGAACGCGAATTTCGACTGGTTACGAGGACGAGGTGACTTACGACCGTTAAGGGTTAACATTTTGCCTACACCTGCAATAACTTGCAAGCTAAATTCAACTGCACGATGTTAGTATTTATTACCACTAGATTGCCCGAGATTTCTTGTATACCTATATTGCCCAAAAAGAGTCAAAATGACTGCATTGTGAAAAAATAACAAATATGTAAAGAAATTTGTTTAAAATTCATTTTTAATATTTCTGTGGTATTAACCACATTTCAAAAATTATTTTTGTTTAAGAAAATTCTAGAAATTTCTAGAATTTTCAAAATATAAATAAATTGTAACCCCAAGAAAATATATAGGTAAATAAATGACTTTTAATCAAAAACATGTTTTTAGTAAAGAGTGTATCGGGAGGACTTGAGTTTGGCCGCATTCCCCGAAATTACGTCAACTTCTTATATTATTTACAATTAAACACCAAGTTATTAGTAAATATTAACAATAAAAAAATTTACTTTAATTTAAAAAAAAATAATTTATGCATTATTATTTGTACATTTTATGCAAATGAAAGTGGAAATCTTTTTATGTGTACATCTTCCGCAAACATACTTTTGACATTTTTCACATATATTATTTTTGTTTTGTTGTTGTGGCAAAGTCGTACGTGACAACATTTGCGTTTGTGAGAATGGGTTGCATTTGATGATGTTGCAGTTGATCGTTGTGGGTCTTCATGTTCTGATAAATTTTTCTGTCTTGCAACTCTATATTCGTTGGAAAGATGTTCTGCTAATTGAAATAAGAACTCTTTTCGTTCTATTTGTATTCCTGTCGTTTCTTTGTAAATGATCCAAGCATTTATGGCAGCCAAATCTAAAATATTGAAAAATATTTGGAGGGGCCATCTACGAGAACTAGCTTTTACTGTATATTTTCTGGCCATTTGATCCGCCATATCAACTCCAAATTTTGTACTGTTATAAAATTGAATTGATTCCGGTAACATTTTTTTATTACTTTTATCAATTTTAACAAATTTATGCTTAGAACTTAGAACAGCTACTTTTTTATTTGGTTTGCTTTTATATATTGTAAGAACACAATTCTCTGATTTATATAGCAAAGTGGAAAAACGAGGCATGTTATCCTTCGTTTGTTTGGCTGCTTTGGGTAGTTCTCTTTTGTTTCCTCTAATAGTTCCAACTAGAGTTGATTTTTTGGCCAATAATTTTGTCGCGAGTGACACGCTAGTGAAAAAGTTATCGGTTGTGATATTTCTTCCACAGTTTGTATATGGCTCGACAAGTTTCAGAACAACGTGTTCACTGAGAAGCATTGATGATGGTCGTTGTTCATGTTTCCCTAAATAAGGAAAACCATTCAAAATATATTTGCTACTAACATCTGATGCAAGCCAAAATTTGATGCCAAATTTGTTGGGTTTATTAGGCATATATTGTGTAAATCTACACCTGGCTTTTGACGGAAATAATTGCTCGTCAACTGTTATATTTTGCCCTGGTTGATAGCAAGCTTGACTATTTTCAATAAACCTGTCCCATATATCCGAAACCAGGGCAAATTTATTTGTTTGTAGGCGCCTACTTCTTTCGGTTCTTTTGTCAAAACGAATAAATCGAAGGATTCGCTTGAACCTTTCTCTGGCCATAGTTTCTCTAAAAGATTCGGGACCCCACTTCGCTGACCATAAATAACTCAATTTAAAATTTGTTAGAGTGCATTTTGTATATCTTGGTAAATTATGTATCTGCTCAAAATGTTATAGAAAAAGGTTAATACCGATATAAACGTCAGGCGTTGAAATATGTATAAATATGGACTTACTATGTTTATAAGCTAAAAGCTCTAAAAATTACAGGTTTTCATTATTTTTCATTATTTGTAATTCATCAGAACGTCAACTAATTTGAATTAAACCGTTAGCTTGTATATAATTTACTAAATCTACAAAACATATTATTTAAATTTTCATCACAGGTTTAGTAAAAAGAAAACATGTAATAAACAACTTTTCCAGGTTTCTGCGTAAGTAAAGTAACTAATGAATCGTCTGAAAATGTGTTATTCTATATTAAAGACTGTCCGGATAGTAGCATGGCCAATTATATACAACAAAATGATTAAAAACGCAGTAGTCGCTAAGAGATTGTGAAGAATAACTGGTATGTAATTATCCAGTTACAAGATATGAAAATATTAACCTGTAGTATTCACCTGTTCATAACTGTTTACTTCAGCAATCATCAAGTTAAAAAATACACAGTAATCGGTAAAAACTCAAGGCGACCTTAATGTTCTATTAAACATGAATCCTTGTCACGATTTATTATTTACGAAGAATCATCGTCGTTTTGGAAGTATTTTTCATTAACATTAATTTTTCAATTTTGTCATTTAAAATATTTAATACATGAAATGCCTCTTCACTTTTATTGGTTGTCTGTCGCTCATGATTGAGGGATGGAGGTGATAGCGTGTGTTTATTTCAAATACTCAAAATATATTATTTGAGCCGCTCAGTGCACACATCGATTAACTCCATAAAACGAAAAGTTGAGAAACGCGATGATGTAATGTATATTGTTTTTAAAAATTCCTCTGATAATATGAATTCAAATATATAATGTGGAATGCATAATTGCAGGTATAGCTCTCATCTAACGGTATATAAAATTAATAAGAAAGGATAGCCAACAAACAATCGTCAGTAATGTTACAGTTTTTATGTGACTGATGGGGTTAATCGATTTGGCAACTGAAAAAAGTAATAGAGTTAAATTTAGTCTTTTCATTTTTAGTTATCGGTTGTGATATTTCTTCCACAGTTTGTATATGGCTCGACAAGTTTCAGAACAACGTGTTCACTGAAAAGCATTGATGATGGTCGTTGTTCATCTTTCCCTAAGTAAGGAAAACCATTCAAAATATATTTGCTACTAACATTTGATGCAAGCCAAAATTTGATGCCAAATTTGTTGGGTTTATTAGGCATATATTGTGTAAATCTACACCTGGCTTTTGACGGAAATAATTGCTCGTCAACTGTTATATTTTGCGCTGGTTGATAGCAAGCTTGACTATTTCCAATAAACCTGTCCCATATATCCGAAACCAGGGCAAATTTATTTGTTTGTAGGCGCCTACTTCTTTCGTTTCTTTTGTCAAAACGAATAAATCGAAGGATTTGCTTGAACCTTTCTCTGGCCATAGTTTTTCTAAAAGATTCGGGACCCCACTTTGCTGACCGTAAATAACTCAGTTTAAAATTTTTTGCCTCGTAGGGTCCACGAGCATATAAAATCCCAATAAATGCATGTATTTCCGGCAATGTTGTTGTCCAATCGTTCCTGAAAATTCGGCGGCCTTCTTCTTCTGTGCACTTTCTTATATGTTTGATAATATAATTATCTATTATCAACGAGAATGCACTGATAAGGTTATCTGCGATAATGTTCCTTTTAGCGTAGCCTGTTGGTCCTTTCACATCCTTGAAAATACAAGCAGATGGTATCCTTCCAGGAATACCACCTTCGTCAATTTTTGTCCACACAGTACCATCAGCAGCTGTTTCGGCCTCCTGAAACGTATTTTCAGTTTCTTCATCAGAATCTGAACTAGTTAGCACCCTACACCTTTTCCTGGGCATATTGATGACACTTTCATTTTCATCATTGGTCATCGACTCTTCATCACTATCTTCAGCGTCAGATGTTTCATTTTGAATATAATCCGCTTCATCTTCAGATGATATTTCAGAATTTGTCGCATTTGATTCTATATCGGAGCACTCTTCACTCATGTTCCTTAGCTTTCCCAATAACTCATTTCTGTTCGACATTTTTTTCATAAAGTTAGGGCGCAAAAGAAATAAAATAAACAACTTGTTAGAACAACACTTTATAAAGATTCGAATAACTAGTACTACTTTAGCTTATTGAGCAACTGACACTTATCAAGTATACGCCCAAATCGACAATTTATCATGCATCGGTATGTTACCGTAATCGAAAAAAAAATGTTATTTCAATACAAAGCCGGACAGGTCATATAAGAAATTTACTCAATTCAATAAATAAAAATCTTTTGATTATTTAAAATTTACCAAGCAGTCAAAATGACTGCTTCTGGGCAATATAGGTATAACACACATATATATATATACGGAAATAAAGGAGGGCGGAAGTAACTACAATTATTCATAAACCAATTTATATGTTATAGAAAAAGTCACCAAATTGTGTCATCAATTTCATAATTGTTTTTCTAATTGAAATTAAAAGACAGTCAAAATGACTGCCTTGGGCAATCTAGTGTTAAATATGTCTTCTCCACCGTTAAGTTACAGTGTCAATTGAGTATATACCTTCTGTGTGGGCAAAAATAGGGAAAAAATGTTTAACTCGTTCGCTACCAGCGTCACAAATATGCAACCTTTGTTGTTTCTAAGCCCAACGTCGCATATATGCGACATGTCTATTTTATCAGTTTATGATAACATGCTGCATGAATTTTTTGCAGAAATAGATATATTGAGCTATATAATACATACAATAAAATAGATTTAGGTTGTTGTTGGTCTGGAAATTGTTACATTTTTAAGCTAGTGAGAAGCAGTGAATCCTCCGTGAAAATAGTAGCATTCTAGATCCCTATAGGTTAGATCCCTATAGGTAATAACCCATAGGTTATTCTTTCCCTCGGAAGTCGTTACGTTGGTATATAAAACTATTTTTCATATAATGCACATTACAATTTGGAATGCATGTTGGGTATACAACAAAGTCCATTCAATTAAAATGAATTATTTAGCTTTTAGAAATGATCTTGTTAAAAAAATTAATTTGTATAAGTAAAATAACTGTGTTTCTATATAACAATACCTTGAATACAAAACATTTTGCTAAAAAAATGGATAAAAGAATAAGATGTCGTTTGAAGAATGTATGTGTAGTATGAAAAAATGTTTATTTTTTTGTATAATTGGAATGTTATAAATATATGTACTCAAACTCAATGCCAGCTGAAGTCATATTAGAAGAAAAAACACCATCGTCTGTGAAGGCCTGATAGCGAACGAGTTAATTAAATACAATTTCTGCCGTCTATTCTACTCCCAATCCATAGTACTAATTGAATATATACCGCCCGTATACGCGAAGATGATGATGAAAAACAAAGCGATGAACTTCAAAACGTCCTTTATCATCTTGATTAGAGACAGTTGAAGGGGACCAAGGTGATAGTCGAGTTGGCAGACGAAGAGCAATCGGAGGAAGGCCATGATCGTCGCCACGCAGTAAATGCCTTCAGCGATCAATGTCGGATCGTACTTGTACCAGTACTTTCTCTCGAGTTCACGCTGTCCGTTCAATCTAACATCGATGGCTGCTGCTATCCAGAACATGAACGTCAGTAAAAAGAGGCTCAGCATCACTACGTCGTACCTAAAAATCAAAAAATATGTTCAACGTTCATTTACTGTAGAGTACCTTGGGATGCTACCGATGTTTATATACAACAGACTTTAGATAACTTGAAATCTTCGAGGAATATATGATGTAATACAATATATGGGGCACATATACTCAATTTACAATAACAAAATCTTGTAATTGAAATTATCTGAATTAGGGTTCAAGTGTCGCTTACCAATTCCAAAGAATCTTGAAGAATCTCTTTGGACCGTGCATTATGCAATGATGAATTGCTGCCCAAATGTACGAAATGATATACGCACCGAGTAACCACTCCAATCCTGCAGATTATATTTGTTTTTAGGGAATATAATGCAAGAAAAATGGGACACCTGTTATCAAAGTGCCTTATAACGACGCAACATTAATCACTGTCGTACATAACAACATGGTATAACAATTAATGATATTATGGCGACGTTATTTAACACGTTGATTGCCTAACGTAAATTCAATATGTTTTCCGTGGAGGTAAACTTGTGAACATATTGGAACATAAGTTGCAGACAACGGTTTATTTATCTTTTCAAAACAATTGGAACTGTTCGGACACAAATTAATGCTACACGATTTAGGAAACTTTTAGTTACAAAGAATTTGAGTTTTCACGATAATAGCGCCATAGTGTGCATGATATGATTTCATAATTAGAAAGAAGTCCGAAGAAAAAATAACTATGCGAATGTGTATTTTTTTGTTGCTAGACAAGTGGACCAACATTAAATCCGCAAATAATTGAATGAAGTGTAACAAAATTGTGACTTATTACCCTAACTGTCCTGAAACGCAACTATTATGCCAACATTTTTTTTAAGAATATTATAAAACAACAGCAATATTATATACTTTTTGGATGTAAAGTGCTTATAAGTAGTTATGTGTATCCGTATGCGTTGACTCAAAACTCTTGCAAGCAGACGTTATTTAGTCCGTTGCTCATATATGGCCGATATGGCGTCCAAGATGTTAAAATAATTTTTCGCAGTGACTAAACATCACAATGGAACACCTGTCGATTGGGTAAGACTGTGTTGCTTTTATCCTTTATAATACCGAACAACCCCATGTCATTGGTGAAAAGTATCAACAACGATACATTGTTGTGGTACGAGGGCAGTCCGATAAGTACTTAGCCTGCAAAAGAAAAACGAAAATTTTGGAAAGTTGACGATTTATTTTTCAACATAGTCTCCTTTTAACTCGATACACTTGATCCAGCGATGAAATCTGGGCATATCCTGCATGAAATATTGGGCATGAGAAAGCTTTCTGCTCCATGGGTGCCGCGTTTGCTCACTCCGGATAACAAGCGCATCCGTGAGACCACTTCAGAGCAGTGTTTGACACTGTTTAAGCGCAATCCGAAAGAGTTTCTACGTCGTTTTGTAACTATCCACGAAACGTGGATCCACTGGTACACACCAGAGACCAAGAAACAGTCGAAACAGTGGACTGCACCCGGCGAATGTGCTCCGAAGAAGGCGAAGACTGTCCTATCGGCCGGAAAGGTGATGGCCACCGTTTTCTGGGATTCACAAGGTGTGATCTACATAGACTACCTGGAGAAGGGCAAAACAGTCACAGGGCTGTACTATGCCGAACTATTGAGCCGATTCGACGCCGAATTAAGGAAAAAAACGGCCCCATTTGGCGAAGAAAAAAGTGCTCTTTCACCACGATAACGCACCGGCTCACACCTCTGCCCAAGCTACAGCCAAATTGGTTGAATTAGGCTACGAACAGCTGCCCCATCCACCGTATTCTCCAGATTTGGCCCCGTGTGACTTCTTTCTCTTCCCAAACTTGAAAAAGTGACTCGCTGGGCGGAAATTTGAGTCGAATGAGGAGGTTATCACCGCCACGGAGGCCTACTTTGCAGATTTCCAGAAAACGTATTTTTCAGACGGGTTGAGGAAGTTGGAGCATCGCTGTGTCAAATGTATCGAGTTAAAAAGAGACTATGTTGAAAAATAAATCGTCAATTTTCCAAAATTTTCGTTTTTATTTTGTAGTAAGTACTTATCGGACTGCCCACGTATAATCCAGACAGCACACAGATATCTAAATTACCAGGTTGTTCAATAAGTTTTATCGGTCGATAAGAGAAGGCGTTGCTACTAGTCCAAATTTGTTTTTGTTTTGTTGGTTCACTCTTCTTATCAACGTATGTGACAGTTCATTTCAATCAGGCAATTCATTCTTTGTTTACAAGCCATTTAGTGTCGCCGTGTCACAGTATTTTCGACAATGGAAAAAATTGAATATCGTGCAGTGATAAAATTCTTATTTTTGGAAGGTGTAGCACCAAAAGAAATTCACGAAGGAATGTTAAGAGTGTATAATGAACGTTCACCTTCAATTAGAACAGTAGAAAGATGGGTTGCTGAATTTAAACGTGGTCGTACAAGCCTTGAAGACGATCCACGTGAAGGACGTCCAAAAACCGCATCAACACCAGAAATCGTAGCCAAAGTACAGGATATGGTTTTGGAAGATCGTCGATTGACTGAGAGGGATTTAGTAGAGGCTCTACACATCTCATTAGGCAATGTGAGTCATATTTTAAATGAAATTTTGAGTTTTAAAAAGCTGTGTGCACAATGGGTGCCGCATTCGCTAACAATTGAACAAAAACACATTCGAATGCGACTTTCTCAACAACATTTGGAGCGTTTTAAAAAGGATAAAGTGGATTTTGTGCGTCGATGCATCACTATGGATGAGACTTGGGTCTATCACCATGATCCTAAATCAAAACAAGAGGCTAAAGAGTGGTGTGAACCTGGTTGTTCGGCTTCGAAACGAGTTCGTGTCCAGAAATCGGCCAAGAAGGTTCTGGCATCAGTTTTTTGGGATGCGAAAGGAATTTTATTTGTGGATTACTTGCAAACTGGTAAAACAATTAATTCTGAATATTATTGCAACCTTTTGGACAAGTTGAAGGAAAAAAATCGTAAAAAAGACCCGGTTTGCAGAAGAAAAGAATCATTTTTCATCAGGACAACGCACCGTGTCACAAGAGCATTTTGACAATGGCTAAAATCCATGAATTAAAGTTCGAATTGTTGGAGCATCCGCCGTATTCACTAGATTTGGCCCCCAGCGACTTCCATTTGTTTCCAGAACTCAAAAAATTTATGCGTGGCAAGCGTTTTTCGTTGCCACCTTCCGGAATCTCACTTCAGGGATGGGATCCACAGATTGGAGGATCGTTGGAGCAAGTGCATTAATGTTCAGGGAGATTATACTAGATTATAAAGTGTATTTTGAACCATAATATTGTGTTTTTCTTATTGAACGAGAAAACTTATTGAACAACCTGGTACATCTAACATGCATCGATTGGGAAGATGATGTTATTTTTACGCTGTCCGTACTTTTTATATCAATTTGATTCATACCAATTCGAAATAACATAACATGCGTAATACTAATAGACGTACAGTAATTTTACGAAAAGCTAGCATTTAATTAAGCGCCTTATGAATTACGTAACGCGTGCAAAACTGCTAAAATAATATAGAGTGTCTAAGTCAATTTTTTTTAACTTAAAATTGTTATTCTTAATTTAAAATTTTTAATTTTTAATTTTTAATCTTTATTTTTAATTTTTAATATTTAAGTTTAAATTTAAAATTTTAAATTTTAAATTTTAATTTCGATTTTGTGTTCAATTTCTCCTTAGTTTCTCCATGCACGTGCAAGCGTCTTGTATTTATCAGTCCATTCGATTATTTTGTCAACTACAATTTTGCTAAAGTGTAATTGTTCTACAGACTGATGGCAATATGTCATCGAACACCTTACTTTTTCAAGTTGCAGGATTTTCTTTGAGGAGTAAATTCTACAAAAATATCTAACCCTCCTAACTAAATATCTTACAATGACATATCGGAATTCGGAGTTAAATAACAAGGTAATGTTAAAACTTTATCTTTCCCGCATTAACGTTTTTAGCAAAATATCTTATGCAAAATCGACGAAGATCTACTAAAACCAGTTCGCTTCAATTCTTGCGCATTCATAGATACGTATAAGTAAACGATGTTTGTTTCTTATGAATGTCTACAGGAAGGTCTTCTTCTTTCAAAGACAAAATGTTTAACAAATAATGCTACTATCACCTAGTCCCGGGCAAAAAAAACATTGCGTTTCCAACAATGTGTGCTTTTATGTATTGTCGATCTGTTATTGCTTAAGCAGGTTATTGATTTTTCAGTGATCGAATAATTCATGAAAGTTGAAATACCCCCAAAAGTATTGCCTGGTTTTAAGCAAGAAATACTAAATTAGGTTGTTTATTTTAAGTTCTTACAGACAGTATAAGTGAGGTATGGGGGAAACCTTTTGTTTTCAAGTTATAACAAAAAATTGGGGTAACGCCGGTTATATTGGAGTCATATTTACCTTACAACATTGTTCCTCCAACACGTTAAAGACTGTCCTCACCTTCGTCCGTATGTTCGGTGATAAGCTCGATGTACAGAAAATGGCGGTATAAGAATTCAACTGTTTCGACGTACTCAGTAAGTGCTAAAATGTAAATGTATTTTATCACTGACCCTAATGAAACATAATCAATTCAAGTACGAAGTGTGCAGTATCAACTAATATAAAAACTGAACATATTTTCTGAAGATTATATAATATCTTATTAGTTTATTGATTAATACTAATAAATCAGTTACTCTATAAGGACGAATCTCTTACGAACACCTTATAGAAGATGTTGAATTTATTTACATTCAAACTTTAAATTAAAATTTACATCACAGTAAATGCCTATACTGTTTTGTAGATTATAATTCCTATGTCGTTCAAAACATTGTATACAAAAAATACATTCATTTTTCGTATTAGTTAGTACTGCGCAGTTTGCATCTGAATCGATGGTGTTGTACTAGTATCAATGCCGAAACAGAGCCAAATTATTTGTTTCATATTTAGGGACTGGACGCCATATGAACAATGGTTTAACAGCTACGGAATCTTTAAATCATCGTTTCGCGTACATGAAGCTTATCACAGACGATACGGATTAAGGTAATGGCTGATCACTGATTTATTGGAAGAACAATGTTCAAAGCTAGATAAATAAGTGATTTAACTAAAATTTAACAATAAATTAACCTATGTAACAGTATATCAGGTATTTTTAGCATCTTTGAAGTATTTCTTTCTGTCCTAAGTCTCTCTGTGTTCCAAATATTTAATATTAGTGCTTAATATTATTATTGTTATGACTCGGAAATGAAGTTTACCGAACTTTTAACTTACACAGTCTGACAGAGGATGAAAGAAAGCTGTAATTAAATTGTTTTTTCATATAAATGAGGACATTTCAAATTTATGAATTATTCGACCATTAAAAAATCAATGAAACACTTAAAACTCTCGTTTACGAATCGATTGGAGGAAAATCGTGTTTCTATCGATTCTTTTTCATAGAAATCAGGTTTCAGTAGCATTATTTGTTAAAAATAACATAAAAAGATTTTAAATCGGTCTCATTCAATATTTGTCAGAATTTATTATATTCATACCGGTGTGAGGTGGTCCACGAAGTTGTGCTTTCTTATCGGCACTTCCTTCAACGAAAACAACGATCAAGAATGCCACGTAACTTGCTTGAGCGGAGAGAAACTTGTTCACTGGAATTTGCCATCTTTCGCCAAGTTTTGATTTCGGGGCCACAAGTATGACGGCTACGATTATTGGTAGTTGGATTATTCGTATAAACACGCTACAGACCATTCCAAACGTGCTTTTGATTTTCCATTCGTACCAAGTGCCAATCCATTTATCTTCCAGCACCTGAATTTAAAGAATTTTACGTAAATGACATTTCAAAAACGTTTACATTGGTACACATTCTTAACTGTTAACACATTAAAGGCGGGAGTCGTAGTACTACGATTTATCTCGACTGTAGCTTAAAGGCAGGAGTCGTATTAGTACGATTGAAACCACATTGCGCAATCCATGCGCGATGTTACATTTGTTTACATTTGTATTTAGTATGTTTTGTGGTTTGATGCTGTTCGATTGTTCAAATTCTACTTACAGTAAATCTTGAAATCCTTCAATATGGTTTCAAGCAAAAATAAAGATATATATGCAGACGATTTATCTGACGTTGATTGCGATGAAAGAGAGTTAGCTATTGATAATAATGATTGTGATATTGGCGATAGTGATAGTTCTATGATGTGAGAAGGACCCGAGTTTTTCCACTACCGATTAGCGATGATGAAAGTGAAAATGATTATGAAGAAGAAATTATACATCAATGGACTGAAGTCGACATTCCACGTACCATAGAACCGTTTTTGGATCGAACGGGGTTAAATATTTTACCACAGAACGGCGTTGAAGGATCTCTGGATGTGTTCCTTGATGATAATTTCTACGAAATTATGGTAACAGAAACTAACCGATATCACCACCAAAACGTCGAAAAATACGTTAAAAAGAAGAAAACGATAACATGGACGGATCTCACTATTGGCGAATTCAAGCAATTTTTAGGATTATCAATTCTAATGGGCCAAATTCCGATGAATATTGGACAACAGATCCATTATTAGAAACACCAATATTTCCAAAGACAATGAGCCGTGATAGATTTAAAGAGATATGGAGATGGTGGCACTTTGTGAACAACGATGAAATGGATGATTCGAGCGACCGTCTATTTAAAATTCGACCATTTTATGACAGTTTGGTTGAAAAATTCAATACTGTATATACACCAAGAAGAGAGATTTCACTGGACGAAAGCATCATACCATGGCGTGGAAGATTGGGATTTAACCTTTTGCACTCCTATGTCGAGAGTGACTCGACATCAATTTTTATCTCAGGAGCTCCTTTGTCGAGTCCCACTCGACATTTTTTCATATCCAAATAAATAGATGTCGCACATACGTTATCGACACTCTCGCAATGTCAGTAGAAGAGCTAGAAATTCAGGTAATTGAAGAGAAATAAAAGAACCGGATGTGATCACAGATTATAATAAAAATATGGGTCGTGTCGATGTGGCGAACCAGTATGCGACATCTTATTATTTTTTACGTTGAACAGTCAAGTGGTGGACGAAATATTTATTTTGGGGATTAGAAATCTCGATAGTAAATGCGTATATTTTATACAAAGAAAAAACAAAAAATCAAGGAACAAAACCTATAGACCACAAAAAATTTCGCGAAAAGATTTTGTCGATGGTTACTCGTGATTGTGCTCCAAATATGAAATTGGAACACATGATAAGCACGATCCCTTAGATCGAAAGCCTCATTTCATCTTCGTACATCCCAAACCAAAACACAGAGACTGTATAGTTTACTCAAATTGAAAAATACTTGGAGGAAGAGAGAAACCACCTATTTTTATGAAACGTACGAAAGCAAACCAGGGTTGCATCTTAGAAGTTGTTTCAAAAGATATCATACGCTTGAAAATTTAAAAGTACGACAATAGAGTAAATAAAACTGGTATTTAAATGAATTTGTTTCTTCCTTCATTTATTTAAATTGCCTTACTTTTGAGTTAAAGTAAATTTTAAATAAAACACCTAAAAGCGTTGGGAGCCGCTGGCAACGAAATTGAAATAAAATTCGGAGTGCAAAGGGTTAAAGTTTACAATGCCTCGAAAATGATTAAATATGGAATCTTGGTGAGAGTTGTGACTGAATCGAAAAGTGGCTACATTTGTAATATGAAAATGTATTGTGGAGAAGGAAGGAAACTGGCGGAAACAATATTAGATATTCTTACTCCTTATAAAGACAAATATTATCATGTGTTTATGGATAATTATTATAACAGTGTAGATATAAACGAAACTCTTTTAAAACATAAAATACGAAGTTGTGGAACAATACGTGTAAACCGAGGACTTCCACATGAATTAAAAAATAATAAGTTGCAACACGGACAGTAAATTTTCCGGAGAAAGGGAGACGTGTTATTACAAATTTGGCAATCAAAGAGAGAAGTGAGGATGATTTCGAATATTCATTCGAGTGAACTATTAGAAAGCTCCAATACAGATTGGCACACAAATACAAAAATAATTAAACCAAAATGCGTAATAGAATACAACAACTATATGAAAGGTGTTGATGGGGCAGACCAGTACCTTTCGTATTACTCAATATTGCGAAAAACAAGAAAGTGGACCAAGCGGGCTGTAATGTATTTGTTAAATTGTGCATTTTTCAATTCCTATTTAGTATATAACATGCGTAATAATAGTAGCTTGCCAATAAAAAATATTTGTTAGAATTATCACGCTGTCTTATAACTGACAAAAAAACCGAAGATCTGGAATTGATGGACATTGAAGAGCCACAACCTGGTACATCGAACCCGGCACCACGGACTCCACGATATAAAATTGATCCGCCTGGACGTCTTTCGCTAGACATCAAAAAGCACCAATTAATTCGGATAGAAAATAAAGGCAAAAAGCTATATGCCCAACGAAACTGCGTAGTTTGTGCGGCACATAAAAAAAGAAAGTTGATGCGAGTTTTGCAATGCACCTCTTCACCGTGGCGAGTGTTATCAATATTATCACACTCATAAAAAATACTAGATTCGTCTCATAAATATGTACTTTAAAACATTTTTTCAATTAGTGTCTAGTTCTTTTTTAATATTTCTTATAGTTTTAAGAGTTTAAATAAACTTTTTTAAATCTAAATTTTTTTATGAATACTATTATTTTATATACTACTACTAATATTTTTATACTCTTACTAGTATATTACTACTAATATTTTTTATGAAAATATCGCCCGCTCTAGACGAAAAACGATAGATATCTAACTTAGAGGGAGTCGAATTAATGCTGTATTCTGAACATTATTCATTATGTTGATTATTCTTTCCATTGGTCCATATAATAACGTGTATTACTATTCACACATTTACTAAAACAGTACAACTTTTAAAAATTGGTCTAAACTACTTGAATGTGTTTCAAATATCAGGGGATTTAGTTCACTACGTGTCACCTAAAAAATCCTTGAATAAATGGTAGTTTATAGACATTATGAAGAAAATTGTTAACCCATTGTATTATTTAATTTGTACAACTTACTATGTTTTACTAATACGTTTAATTGTTGAATAGTGCACTTTCTGTGTCATAATATTATCTTGTTATTTACATTATTCAAAATTCGTTAGGTGATGGCATTCATCTTATTTGAATCATTCCAGAACTAAAGACTAACGTGGCTGTCAATGTGTTATGGCCATTTTCCATAATTTTTTTTTCATCTGAGCCTATATCGAAAATTGAAATAATTGTTGTAGGTTTAGATGAATTAGACACATGCTGAATATACAATCCACCTATCTTCCCGTTTGCACTGTTTTCCAGTTAACGATTTTCCAGAAATAAAAACTACTCAAACAAAAAAGAATCCTGCATACATATTAGTACAGTGATTTTTTTATACGTTCGCTTGTTAACACTGGCATTAAACCTACGAAAGGAAATTCGCAGATATTGTGAAACGAGTGACAAATAAATAAGCAGCTGAAAATTATTTTGTTAACATGCTTAGTAATACAAATGATCGTTAGAATGGTTGTGATGAGCAAAAGGAATCAGTTGCATTTACAGCAGAAATCATTAGCGCAGGACTTGAATTCGGACAAATATTAGATAATAATTTTCTACAAAATAACCCTAATGTTAAGCAGACTCTCTAATTCTAGCGAGATAATAATCAATGTTTACTCAGGGTGATGAGGCCTATAAATAACTAACTTAATCTAAACATAACTGTTAATTATGGGCTCCATTATCAAGCTTCCCCTATCCAAAATTATCATTAATTTCATGAATTATTGATCCAGAATTGCTTCAAATACTATTAAGTGATGAAAGTGAAATATCTATTATAGTAATGACAGTAATTTCATTTTTAAACTAATTTGTTATGAATTCTGTATTTGTACTTTCTATAGAATGCATTATATATAGCTTTACATATTTATTATTTCATGAATGGACTGCAATTTTTTCTCTTCTAATTCTATTTTATTTTTGTTTTATCTTGAGATAAATAAATTTGGTTAAAAAATCTGACTACATTATATGTATTTTGTAATCTTTAGATTTTTACACGGTTTTATACAATAACCCACGATTTTAATTTACACGATATCCTGTTCAACCTATAAATTTCAATCTATCTAATTATCAAGCGCGAGTAGATCTAATAGGTACACAACTTTGGTCCCGCCGTTTTTCCCTTTCGTCCAATGCAAAAAACGGCGGGAGCAAAGTGTTTTGTTATTTGTTATTGACAAAACAAAAATTTAATAAAATACAAATTCAAATAAAATTAATTAATTAAAATGTCATAATAATCAGTGAGTAAATATATGCATACTCATTTCGTAGCAATTGAACGATATTACTTACGTTTGTGCTGCATGGTGTATCTTTTTTATTATATACAATAGATTTTTTTTAGTAAAGATTAAAAAATCATGCATTTAAGAGTTAATGGCATACTCGAAATAGATACTAGAAACTAATACATTCGCGGCTAGTAACGTAGTATTTTTTTATTCAAAGAGCTGCAGCCAACGTCCGGCAATGTAGTCTTACGTCACTTTAAAATAAATTTTCATTGATTAATA
Source organism: Cryptocheilus praepositus (assembly GCA_033815515.1). Lineage (NCBI taxonomy): Eukaryota > Metazoa > Arthropoda > Insecta > Hymenoptera > Pompilidae > Cryptocheilus > Cryptocheilus praepositus. Next base: position 136,865 of record JAWWQZ010000274.1, read on the forward strand.
AACTTGTGTAAACATTGTATAACTGGTGATCGCAGAATGACTTTTTGTCATTTTTTTCAATTTTATTTCCTTCATCGTATAACATAATAGGTACACAACTTTGCTCCCGCCGCTTTTTCCCTTTCGTCCAATGCAAAAAACGGCGGGAGCAAAGTTGTACACCTAATATATTAAAAAAAGTTAAAAAAGAACCACTTATAAATATGCTGCGATGCAGAAATATTTTGCATATTCACACACTTTGCTCCCGCCGTTTTTTGCATTGGACGAAAGGGAAAAACGGCGGGAGCAAAGTTGTGTACCTATTACTACGCATTTCATCCCAGACTTTTAGCATATGCATAAGAAAATGCTCCCGTACTCAAACGGTTAAACTCGTATATTTTAACATTATTTAACATTCATTTAACTTAATGAAGGATATTTATTAAAGATTACGTTCTATAATTTTTCTCCTCGTGGTATTTTGTAAAACAATCTCCAATATTAACATAGATAAGACATTTTATCTCAAAAGTGCGAAGACGGTGATTGGTTCTTTTCGTACCTTTTTTTGAAAGAAGCGAATTGAAAGAAGCGTTGCGATGTCTATCAGCGTTCTATAATATTATTCTCAAGACATAATGCACGCATTGAAATTCGTTTGTGTTTTTGAGCTAAGACATCTTTATAATAGGTACACAACTTTGCTCCCGCCGTTTTTTCCCTTTCGTCCAATGCAAAAAACGGCGGGAGCAAAGTTGTACACCTAATAGCTATGTAGACACCTCATAAAATGATCTACAAAAGGCCAGCTAGACTTGTCAAGCGATATTCGTTAGGCCAAACACAAATAAACATCGTTACCACTTAATTTACCGCATCGATGCGAGTGGTGCCTGAGAGGCACCGCTAGAGCGCAAAAAAACTACCAGTTGCGGATGCATTCATGAAACAAAGTTGAACAAACTTGCCCACCTGTTGAAGATGCGGATGAGCGACGAAGGTTTTCTGTTTGTAGTCCAGTGCCAGTAAGAGACGAGGATAGATAAACTTCGCAGACCGGGCAAATCCCTCCGTCTGTCTCAACACCAGATCCACTTCCTCGGCTTTGCGGGCGCAGTCGATTAAATCGGTGGCGAACGTAGACACCGTCTAGTAAAGAAAAGCAATGTGACTAGAGTATTGGCAAGGCCGACTTAGAATCCGTGTGTTGGTGGACCGACCTTCGCGAGGTCTTTGTACTCGTGGTAAAACTCTCGATCGTAACTCGCGGCTTTGTTAAGTTCGTTGGACAGCTTGAAGGCCTCCAGGATTGGATCGTTTACTGTCTGACATATGTAGGCCGGATTAGAGACGGCCTTGTACAGAAAGAGACGCATCCTGTCCAACGTCAGAAGGTCGTGCGTTTTTCTTTGTTCTCTGAAGAAGGAGAATTGTTGGATTGAGTTAATAAGAAAACAACGGAACTTAATATTAGACTTTAGGGTGGTTACACCATTCCTGAAACAGAAATTATTGGCAGATTAATGTGTAAGACAAGAAAGCAATTTACCATTCGAGTAATATACTGAAACTGTATTTCTTCTTAAATTAACATTGTAAGAGAAGAACGGAATTTATAATTAGACTGAAGTTGTAAAGCGATACAAGACCGAGAAGACAAATGCTAGAAGATTGTAAGTTGGTTTTCTCTCTGCGAAAGGAAATTTGTCATTAGGCGGATATTATAACAATAATATAGTGCAACCAACAAAATTCGTGCGTTTTCGTTAACTGACATATTTTCAGTTGTTTCTATCATTTTCGCATGTTTATAAAATTTGTTTCAATTTTTCTTCGACTTCTTTTTTACTTATCTTACTAAGTATAAAAATAACCATCTCCTGATGATGTCACGATAAATGTGTCGAAATATTCAGTCAATATGTAATTATTGTATTAAATATTGATTATGAAATCAAGTATTTCGATGAAAACAAAACGACTAAAGTTCCCTCACTTAAGTTGTAAAGAATTTGAATCGTCGCATACTTGCACTCATGACAATTACAGTCAGGGGGATCGGGTTTCTTCAGATTGTGATGACGTTTCCTTAGCTGAGCAATTAGTTCGAAGTGTCCGTATTGAGCGGCGACAGCTAATGGAGTCGTGTGATCTGGAAAATCCGGACTATTTTCAATACCGGCTGTCTCCAAAATGCCCTGTTGATCTCGCAGCTTGTCCAAAATCATTATGGCGATCTTCGATTGATTGCCCCTGATAGCATGCAAGTGAGTGTCGCCCGGGTCGATCTCGGGATGAGCGAGCAGTGTCTCCACCATTTGTATGTTTCGATCTTGAACGGCAATGTGCAGTGCAGTGACACCCTGAATTAAAAAAAAGTGGAAGTTAATTCGGTAATTTGACAAGTGAGTATGCGTAAATGTAGGGGTGTGGTGATTTAAGTGTCAAGGTCAAGGGTTAATGAGACGTGTTAGGTATATAACCGTACGTTTTGTAATATGAATGAAATGTGTCATGCATGTAATAACTCAAGTCGTGACGAACAAAACAGATATTAATTACATGTGTTATGTCTACAAGTGGAATAATACAGTCTTTTAGTTATGCGCTGATAGAGCGTTCAAAGATGAATAGAATTATCTAGTCCGATGATTATTCAAAGTCACTCAAGGTCAACTGCAACATAAAATAAATTATCAACGCACTTTTCGAGTACTGTTAATATAAGTGCCCACAATGGTGTCCTTTAACACTAGATTGCCCAAGGCAGTCATTTTGACTGTTTTTTAATTTCAATTAGAAAAACAATTATGAAATTGATGACACAATTTCTTAGAATTTGGTGACTTTTTCTATAACATATAAATGGGTTTGTGAATAATTGTAGTTACTTCCGCCCTCCTTTATTTCCGTATATATATATATGTTATACCTATATTGCCCAGAAGCAGTCATTTTGACTGCGTGGTAAATTTTAAATAATCAAAAGATTTTTATTTATTGAATTGAGTAAATTTCTTATATGACCTGTCCGGCTTTGTATTGAAATAACATTTTTTTTCGATTACGGTAACATACCGATGCATGATAAATTGTCGATTTGGGCGTATACTTGATAAGTGTCAGTTGCTCAATAAGCTAAAGTAGTACTAGTTATTCGAATCTTTATAAAGTGTTGTTCTAACAAGTTGTTTATTTTATTTCTTTTGCGCCCTAACTTTATGAAAAAAAATGTCGAACAGAAATGAGTTATTGGAAAAGCTAACGAACATAAGTGAAGAGTGCTCCGATATAGAATCAAATGCAACAAATTCTGAACTATCATCTGAAGATGAAGCGGATTATATTCAAAGTGAAACATCTGACGCTGAAGATAGTGATGAAGAGTCGATCACCAATGATGAAAATGAAAGTGTCATCAATATGCCCAGGAAAAGGTGTAGGGTGCTAACTAGTTCAGATTCTGATGAAGAAACTGAAAATACGTTTCAGGAGGTCGAAACAGCTGCTGATGGTACTGTGTGGACAAAAATTGACGAAGGTGGTATTCCTGGAAGGATACCATCTGCTTGTATTTTCAAGGATGTGAAAGGGCCAACAGGCTACGCTAAAAGGAACATTATCGCAGATAACCTTATCAGTGCATTCTCGTTGATAATAGATAATTATATTATCAAACATATAAGAAAGTGCACAGTAGAAGAAGGCCGCCGAATTTTCAGGAAGGATTGGACAACAACATTACCGGAAATACATGCATTTATTGGGATTTTATATGCTCGTGGAGCCTACGAGGCAAAAAATTTAAAACTGTGTTATTTATGGTCAGCAAAATGGGGTCCCAAATTTTTTAGAGAAACTATGGCCAGAGAAAGGTTCAAGCAAATCCTTGGATTTATTCGTTTTGACAAAAGAACCGAAAGAAGTAGGCGCCTACAAACAAATAAATTTGCCCTCGTTTCGGATATATGGGACAGGTTTATTGAAAATAGTCAAGCTTGCTATCAACCAGAGCAAAATATAACAGTTGACGAGCAATTATTTCCGTCAAAAGCCAGGTGTACCAGGTTGTTCAATAAGTTTTGTCGTTCGATAAGAAAAACAATGTTATGGTTCAAAATACACTTTATTATTCAGTATAATCTCCCTGAACATTAATGCACTTGCTCCAACAATCCTCCAATCTGTGGATCCTATCCCTGAAGTGAGATTCCGGAAGGTCTGCAAAATACGCTTCAACAGCCGTTATGACCTCTTCATTTGACGAAAAACGCTTGCCACTCATAAATTTTTTGAGTTCTGGAAACAAATGGAAGTCGCTGGGGGCCAAAGCTGGTGAATACGGCGGATGCTCCAATAATTCGAACTTTAATTCATGGATTTTAGCCATTGTCAAAATGCTCTTGTGACACGGTGCGTTGTCCTGATGAAAAAGGATTTTTTTCTTCTGCAAATCGGGTCTTTTTGCACGAATTTTTTCCTTCAACTGGTCCAAAAGGTTGCAATAATATTCAGAATTAATTGTTTTACCAGTTTGCAAGTAATCCACAAATAAAATTCCTTTCGCATCCCAAAAAACTGATGCCAGAACCTTCTTGGCCGATTTCTGGACACGAACTCGTTTCGAAGCCGAACAACCAGGTTCACACCACTCTTTAGCCTCTTGTTTTGATTTAAGATCATGGTGATAGACCCAAGTCTCATCCATAGTGATGAATCGACGCACAAAATACACTTTATCCTTTTTAAAACGCTCCAAATGTTGTTGAGAAAGTCGCATTCGAATGTGTTTTTGTTCAATTGTTAGCGAATGCGGCACCCATTGTGCACACAGCTTTTTAAAACTCAAAATTTCATTTAAAATATGACTCACACTGCCCAATGAGATGTGTAGAGCCTCTACTAAATCCCTCTCAGTCAATCGACGATCTTCCAAAACCATATCCTGTACTTTGGCTACGATTTCTGGCGTTGATGCGGTTTTTGGACGTCCTTCGCGTGGATCGTCTTCAAGGCTTGTACGACCACGTTTAAATTCAGCAACCCATCTTTCTACTGTTCTAATTGAAGGTGAACGTTCATTATACACTTTAACATTCGTTCGTGAATTTCTTTTGGTGCTACACCTTCTAAAAATAAGAATTTTATCACTGCACGATATTCAATTTTTTCCATTGTCGAAAATACTGTGACACGGCGACACTAAATGGCTTGTAAACAAAGAATGAATTGACTGATTGAAATGAATCTTCACATACGTTGATAAGAAGAGTGAACCAACAAAACAAAAACAAATTTGGACTAGTAGCAACGCCCTCTCTTATCGACCGACAAAACTTATTGAACAACTTGGTATTCTTTAAATTATTTTGTTACCGTTAAATTATTTTTGTTTCACCGAACCACACCGAACTAATTTTCACAATAGTAATTCACAATGGTGGCGCCAACTAGTGTTTAGCACAAAAAACATCTTTAATATTTTGGCATCTTTCAGATGTTCATAAGGCATCATTCGATTATATCGAAAAGACATCTTTCAAAAGTCGTCATATGGACATCTTTTAGTAATATGTGCTGTCTGGGAATATAGCATTCCGATCGTTGTTCTTAATGAAATTAGAAAGTTGTTTAGCGTGTATCGATAAATTCATATATTGAAATATATTATTCAAAAAGCTTATCTTTCGACACTAGATGCGTGTTCCTATCAAACAAGCACATCTTAATATTATATTATAATTTTATTTTTCATATTCAGTACTGTCATTTTGAGGTAGAAAAACGTATACCTCAGATAAGAGCGTGCACCTACTGCCGAAGCGTAAGATTTTTGACTAATGCATTTGATTATATTAATTTATGGATAAATTGGTATTGGTAAATGTCAAACGAATTCTTAATTCCTTTGATATGTCGTTGTTCATGCGTGGGTTCATCAGTATACATTTCGCGAGCGAAAATGTAGTGTAAGATTTTGCATAGGTTCATCAACTTAGAACTAATTTCTTTTCTGCCGTTGCCTTATTATTAAAAAGAAGTACACAGTTGGGGATAATGTGGCAGATCAGTGCCACATTTAAATTCAGCAACCCATCTTTCTACTGTTCTAATTGAAGGTGAACGTTCATTATACACTCTTAACATTCGTTCGTGAATTTCTTTTGGTGCTACACCTTCCAAAAATAAGAATTTTATCACTGCACGATATTCAATTTTTTCCATTGTCGAAAATACTGTGACACGGCGACACTAAATGGCTTGTAAACAAAGAATGAATTGACTGATTGAAATGAACCTTCACATACGTTGATAAGAAGAGTGAACCAACAAAACAAAAACAAATTTGGACTAGTAGCAACGCCCTCTCTTATCGACCGACAAAACTTATTGAACAACCTGGTATATAATACCCAATTGTATTATTAATTATTAAAGGGAATTGTTAAAGTTAGAGTATGTGCAATATATTTTTAAGAAAAATGATAACTTAACCCCTTGGGTACATTTGACGTCTGAGACACGTCATTTACTTTTTTTCCCTAAGACCGGATGACGTGTCTAAGACGTCAAACCAAAACTTAAACTCTTGGGTACATTTGATGCCTGAGAGACATTTACTTGTTTTCCCCAGGAGCGGATGACGTGTCTAAAACGTTATTTAAGGTTAGGCACAATTATATTCATTTTATTGTAGCTTGTACACGTATCAGTCATAATAGAAGAGGCAATTACAGTATTTCGGTGAACATTATTTGCGATACACTGCCCCATTATGTCAAAAAGAAGGAATATATTTTATGGTAGTGATAGCGAAAGTGACTTTGAGAAATCTAAAGAAGAATTGTTTAGTCATCCTGAAATTAACAATTACAATGAAAGACAAAGCGAAGGTGATGAAGACGATATTGAATTAGAAAATGATGACAAATGTAATATAAAACCAAGGTTTCGAAGACGCACAAGACGTCTATCGAGCAGTGATAGTGAATCTTCTCGTGAACCAGTATCAGAGGAATGAATTTGAGAAGAAGAATCTGGAATATAAATTTTCTGAAATATCTGGAATTAGTAATTGGTTTTTTGTTATAGCTTGAATTTATTTCATTTAGTTTTATTTTGTTGTTATTAATTTATTTTTGTTTTGCGATTCTAATTACTTGAAGACATCTTAATACTACATATGTCACCAATATTTTAGAAATAAATAAATTCTTACGTAAAATGTACTGTTTTTACATACTACTCCAAGCAACCAAAAATTATATCCGTTCCACATGCAAATATTTTCTCAAATAAATCCGTACCCAAGGGGTTAATCCTCAAACACTTCTTTCCAATGTACTCGTGTAGAAAACGGCATTGGCCGTCAGACGTTGCAGTCCTCTATCGTTTCGAAAACAACTTTTTTGTTAAACTTAGTTCGCGTTTAACTCTGCCGTCCAGGGAAATAGCCACACGCAGAATTCATTATACCTAAAAGGTTAATTTGCCGATACCATTTGCGAGAGAAGATGAATATCGCTCCCGAATAATGTAGCTTTCGGGTACTCGATGGGTCCCGGGCCACCTACGTGGACGCATCAGTATGAAAGCAAGAGAGGCACGTAGGTAGTTTCTGAAAAGAGAGACCCTGGCGCGGGACGCGTGTAAACCATTTGTTGGGCCTGATTCGGGCCCGATTCGACGCATGCTGTGCCCAGACCACAGAAATTGCCGCGGAAAGCGACAGACCCCAGACGCCTTTGCCGGATAAGCGGACGAAGAATGAACGGCGGCGAGGGCCACTTTGTAGGACCACTTAAAATAGAACGCGGCTTCTGCGCGTAAGGTCGATCGGCCGGAAGGTAAGCTACGGAATGTTCATTCAGTTCGCGGGAAAGGTGTTTGTGATGTAAGTGCGGTCAGAGAACAGATTGTAAGCGCGACTGTTGGCACGTGTTTCAACTTGCTGCGACGGTCGAGTGCCTGCGTTGGCCTTTTCTCTTGTATTGTGTTGTCGGCGGGACCCTTCGATCGCCTGAGTGTGTCTGCTTTTAATGCAATGTGTAGGAAAACTAAATGTGTGGAGCCTAAATGCGGATGCGATTTAGTAGTCATTTTATCAATTCCAGAAACAAAGACGGTTGAAGTGAAACTTGTTTAGAGAGTTTTAGAAGTATTTGTGGTAAAAGTATTTGGCCACCGAACAGTTTCGAGGAATCCTTTGTCATTGTAGTTTTGTTTAAGATTGTAATTTTGTTAACTAATTCTGTATAAGCAATGATTTCGTAAATATTTTCGGAAATCTTGCTAATACGTAACGTACCTACAAAATTAATTTATCCAATACATTACGGTGTTAACAAGAGAAGACGGAAAACTTGCAGAATTATAAAAACAATAAGTATTCGTACATTTCTTATTTCAAATAGTTCTTATTTACAGGAGAGTTAATTACGTAAATAAGACACAGTATTGTGTTGTAATTATGATTGGCATAGTCAGAATGTTTAGATATGTTATGGTATTCTTCTTTCATATTGCAAATCATCATTGAAAAATTGGGTGGAAGCGCAAGAAGCTGCGATAAAAGAAAGGAAATCTAAGGAAAACATTGCAGTAAGAACTAATGAACAGTTTCCTTTGCAACAGTTTATTTGCATTAATAGAAAATTAGTTATTAGAAAGAGTAATTGGCGACCCCGTACGAAATGGTTTTATGGATCCTTTAACTATTAGAATGATTGTGCCCGTCATTGTTTGCAACTTTGACGCAAAAAATAGACGGCCATTGGATATAGTCATGTTTAAAATGCTTAAGCCGCAGTGTGTTAATATATCATGAATGGTCCTAACTAAAATGGCGCTGCTGAAAAGGTATTCAGCGTACCATTCGCCACACATATTCATAATCGAATTGCATGCTCTTCGTAAGTACCTAGATAACAGTTCCTTATTGTATTGCCGCTTCCATGTATGTGTCAACAGAACAATAAAATAATCTTCCGTCTCTCATACGGTTTATCTATATTGTCATCGTTTTAGTTCATAGAAATTGAAGTCATCGGCTGTGTTAGATTACAATTTAAGAAACGATGAGAAAAGATATTATATAAAATTATACCGAAAAGTATATACATTTTTAATTGTAGGGCTATCCGTTGTAAATACTTTAGTAGTGTATATAAGTGCGACCAAGAGAAAAACACTAAAATCACAATATCCAGAGAATGGCTAACTCTAAAACTAATTATCTTATTATTGCCTTCCGCTTATGAGACAAATAAGTACAGAATTCGTCCCCCTTCAAATAAATAAGTTTTTGGGACACGGGGTCCCTGAAAAATCATCCGCTCATCATTTTTGGGAGACGGAACACGTAGAGTCTTAAGAATTGAATACAGTCCATAAATTAATTTGTCGGTCTCTCTCAATTTTACCAACATCACCTACAACAGCTTTCCTTTACTTTAACTTGTTCACTGGTGGGGGAACGGAGAACGTCTTATAATAATAACATATTATTTTAAAGAAAATCGCGAAATTTCTTAACATTTATTACTAACTACTTGCAAATAGGGTCTCTGAGTAGTATTTATAACAATCTGAAGACAAAAAAAATTCAATAAGATATTTCATAGCTTTCACTCACAGTACCTACTCTTTACTATTAGATCGTTATTCTATTATCTTAAAAAGGAACCGAAATCTGACAATACCAGTATGGGTCCATCAAACTGATCATATACCGGTATACTGGTATTTCGGTATAGTACTTGCAAAATACCAGTAAATATTTCGGGGAAATGAGACATCAAATTGGTGAAATATGATTCGAATACACTTAAGTCAATGAAATTACGAAATGCATAGTGTATTTGAATAAAAATAAATGGTTGTAAACGACTAACCGATAAACTAAGCTCATACAATATATATGCGCTTTCTTTCTCTCTATCGTTCCTCAGTGTTCTCCTACAAGTGATACATACTGTAATGTTCTAAATGCAAGTATGTCAATATTATCGGACGTTTAAAACCCAATTCTTGATCTCTCTTAACCACGGGTAACCAATGGGCATGTTTTATTCTCGTCCAATACATATAAACAAGTCACGTGTTACCGATCTGTTGAAGTTGTTGGCGAATTCAGTATCCACCAACTTTAAGCGACGAATATTGCTCTCAGACATCTGTTTTACTTGTTTACATATATATTTCGGTATATATACCGGAATTACATATAATACTGGCGTTAAAAATATTCACCACACAGCGGTTACGTTAAAGCGATCTTAATGTAAATACCGGTATAATACCGAGATCTCCGAATATATCGGTATTCCGTTTTTAATCAATATGCATGCTTTAGCCTTGTTTATTTACTATCTCTCATCACGTGCTTGTCATCTCTCTCACATTTTCCCTCTATACTTTTCCGCCGCGTCCCCAACTTCGTTCCAGAAAGCGTTTACACTCTCGCCTCCTCTCATTCTATACTATTCCGGAACAGTCACCTCAAAAGTACCATTCTCCCGATGCCGTCTTTTTCCCCTCATCTCCGGCATGTCGTTCTTTGTACCCAGTATGGGTCGACGACGTTTGGTCGCCCATCTGCGGCGCGTTTGCAGATAGACAGAAAGAGGGGTAGAAAGACACAGATGGAGAGAAAGAGAGCGGGCCCGACAATGGATCGGACCCATTGTTGTCCTCCTCGGCACCGGTCACAATATTCCGTGATATCCTTCCACAATATCCTGCCTTTTCGACCCTGGTCCCCAGGGCAAACGTGTTGGTAGCCCTGCAACGTCTATACGCGGTACAATGCGCGCCGTGATATATGCTGATCGCGTGTCTCTTTTTGGGTTTGACCTATGAGCTACGGTTTGTCTGGCTCCTTCTCATCGGCTGGCTTACGCCGACAGCTGTGTGAACCGACAAACGATTTTTCCGGAGACAAATATTTGCCCGCGCGCGTCACCTTTAAATCGAAAGTTAATTATGGGCAGGCTATCTCACGGTAATATCATTACTGGGGTAAAAATGTTATAGCACCTTTATCACCGTTTCTTATATGGAAAATCATTGCAATATAAAGATCCGCTATCTCAAATTGTCAAGATCATACAAAGGTTATTTGTGCTTTTTAATTTGAATTTTGTAGTCTTGTTTATATTATCAAAGCTCAGAAAAATAGATCCAGTACCAGGCTTTAAAGACATTGAGGCAATTCGATGTCATGAAAAAGCAAAAGTTTTAAAAGTCTTTATTACTTCTCAGACTTTCAGTTTCGAATTCTGTCGATGGGACGAGTAAACTGTTTTTGCACTGTCATTTGATTTATCGGATTTACATGCGAGAACATTGATCTTGAACAACGAAAGTCATTGTGACATGCTGTGAGATGGACGTCCAAATTGAATCGGGGATATGTCTTTAAACATGCAAGTGATGACACTGGGAATTTTCTGTCCGGCAATAGCCAGATAAATAAAAATACATCCGCAGTTCCAAACTTCAATATACAGTTTAATGAATGCGTTTTCAAATTTGACAGTGTTAATATGTTAATGAATGTTTCGTTGCTAGCTTTATAACTACTTTCGATAGCGCATTCGTAGTTATGCTAATATTTTGAAGTGATACTGGATACATTGAGGACTACATATGAATTCATTACTTGTGAAGGGAACATATGGATACCGTATATATTTGTCAAACGGAAGAGTCTTAAAATGGTATTACTTTATGATTATGTTAAAAATGTGATATATTTTATTCCGATCGTCGTTGTTATTAATAACCAAGAAAATTTTGGAACTAGAGATTTTTATTAGTCTCCACTTGAAGCATAACTTACATCATTCGGGGTTATAAAGGATTTGTCTTTTTAATTTTTAATCAACTCCATTTAAATGGTTTTCGTTCTCTGTTTTGATTTAACTTAGTAAAAAAATGATCTACTGATGCACTCATTATAAATTATCTTCCTAATCAACGTGCCGAAACGACGAGCTCAAATGTTACGCAGAACCCGAATATCTAACAATTTATTTTTTTTCTATTTACTGAAGTATCAGTGACAATTTAATTTACACATCCAGTTTGGTGCTGTCACTGACATATTTATCACGTTATTTGTTGCTGTTTTAATGCCCATATGTACTCAATACTCGTTCAAATAAAGTCGATATACTTATTACTGTCGCATTAGCAAGACGTGTTCAGTGATCATTGTACTGCAGCTTGTCTCAAATGTTAATATAAAGTACTGAAGTTTTCGAACGCATCAAATTTTCCAAATGGTTACTTAGTAATTCAGTCGCTGAAATCTTACGACGAAGCCTGGGATTATGCCCATGACCACTATTGACTACGAATCAACAATATTCGGTAATATTAACAAATTGGCGACGGTGTACCAGGTTGTTAAATAAGTTTTGTCGGTCGATAAGAGAGGGCGTTGCTACTAGTTCAAATTTATTTTTGTTTTGTTGGTTCACTCTTCTTATCAACGTATGTGAAGGTTCATTTCAATCAGTCAATTCATTCTTTGTTTACAAGCCATTTAGTGTCGCCGTGTCACAGTATTTTCGACAATGGAAAAAATTGAATATCATGCAGTGATAAAATTCTTATTTTTGGAAGGTGTAGCACCAAAAGAAATTCACGAACGAATGTTAAGAGTGTATAACGAACGTTCACCTTCAATTAGAACAGTAGAAAGATGGGTTGCTGAATTTAAACGTGATCGTACAAGCCTTGAAGACGATCCACGTGAAGGACGTCCAAAAACCGCATCAACACCAGAAATCGTAGCCAAAGTACAGGATATAGTTTTGGAAGATCGTCGATTGACTGAGAGGGATTTAGTAGAGGCTCTACACATCTTATTAGGCAGTGTGAGTCATATTTTAAATGAAATTTTGAGTTTTAAAAAGCTGTGTGCACAATGGGTGCCGCATTCGCTAACAATTGAACAAAAACACATTCGAATGCGACCTTCTCAACAACATTTGGAGCGTTTTAAAAAGGATAAAGTGGATTTTGTGCGTCGATTCATCACTATGGATGAGACTTGGGTCTATCACCATGATCCTAAATCAAAACAAGAGGCTAAAGAGTGGTGTGAACCTGGTTGTTCGGCTTCGAAACGAGTTCGTGTCCAGAAATCGGCCAAGAAGGTTCTGGCATCAGTTTTTTGGGATGCGAAAGGAATTTTATTTGCGGATTACTTGCAAACTGGTAAAACAATTAATTCTGAATATTATTGCAACCTTTTGGACCAGTTGAAGGAAAAAATTCGTGAAAAAAGACCCGGTTTGCAGGAGAAAAAAATCCTTTTTCATCAGGACAACGCACCGTGTCACAAGAGCATTTTGACAATGGCTAAAATCCATGAATTAAAGTTCGAATTGTTGGAGCATCCGCCGTATTCACCAGATTTGGCCCCCAGCGACTTCCATTTGTTTCCAGAACTCAAAAATTTATGCGTGGCAAGCGTTTTTCGTCAAATGAAGAGGTCATAACGGCTGTTGAAGCGTATTTTGCAGACCTTCCGGAATCTCACTTCAGGGATGGGATCCACAGATTGGAGGATCGTTGGAGCAAGTGCATTAATGTTCAGGGAGATTATACTGAATAATAAAGTGTATTTTGAACCATAACATTGTGTTTTTCTTATCGAACGACAAAACTTATTGAACAACCTGGTACTTCGAAAAATTCAGTTAGGCAGTTAGGACAATAAGTTATGGTTCTCTTTGATTGCTCAGCTATTTATCGAACAAAAATTTGTGTACTTGTCTAGCAACATACACATTCCCAAGTTTGTTTCTGCTTCAAACTTCTTTTTCTGATTATCATTCTGCGTTATGCTTCTGTGCATACCACTACTGGCGCCATTTCTTTGACGAAATGGTAATTGCTAACACATTGTTGGCAGTATACTGTGTGACGCGGATTGAGCGTAAATTCCCGCACATTTGCAGGATGTATTCGAAATCAGGATATTCTTATTCAAATCAATGTGAATACATGAAACGAAATCTTCTATAAAGAATTGGGCGGTGCAATGATTAATGATGCTTTTAGTGACTTTCAGTGTGTCCATTACCAAAACAATGTTTATTATGGAGAAGTAGGAAGCGACTTTTTTTCTTTAGCCTGACATCTTCAATATAATAATTTCTGTTCGTTTGCTTTGTTAATATTAATGCTATATTTTACATGATTATTATTCACTGCATTCTTTAGAATGAAGCCCTATTTTTTGCTATATATTGAAACTGCATTGAGGGTCTGCGAAGCTATTTTCTTGCAAACACAAAATCAATTGAATGTAATGATTATTACACGCACAATAATGGTTTTGCGAGCACCAGATATGATTTGTCTTCTGACAATAGCGCAAAGTATTAAGTAGTAATACACTGAAAATTATTTTCGATAGTACAAAGTTTAGACCCTTACTGATAGTAGATTGGGTATAACGCGAGTATAATATTTCCGAACATAATACCGATCGTAATTACGAAGCCGTAATTCGATGTGTTTACGTTCTAAACTCTCCGAAAAGTACTCGGAAGTAATAACTGTACAAATACGCATTGTTCTTATAATTCTGATAAATTTATTATTTTTACTTATTAACTGTGGAAATTGCTTGAAAATCTATTTACTTGCACTGTACGAATTATAGAAATCTATAATATTATTCGACAAAGTTCTAAAAGTATGCACAAACTCGTTGTTTATTAACTTCCGGAATCTCACTTCAGGGATGGGATCCACAGATTGGAGGATCGTTGGAGCAACTGCATTAATGTTCAGGGAAATTATACTGAATAATAAAGTGTATTTTGAACCATAACATTGTGTTTTTCTTATCGAACGACAAAACTTATTGAACAACCTGGTATTCAACGTTTCAGAATTTAGGACTATATTTAATGATAGAATTAACATTTTGAAAGTGGTAGAAAAATATCATTATCTACCAATTTTGTACTATTTTCATGATTCCAAAGCTTAGGCCGGTATATAGTGAAAAGAATTGAAATCTTAAATACGGTATCTACTTTATAAAGGTCTCGCACTTGCTATCGAAATCTCAGGAGTTTCAATATTAACTTTCAACATGTCAATTTTTGACGGCTTGTCTAAGTACCAGAAGAAACTATCGATATTTCGAACATGGGTTCAAATGCCAATAGCTAATAATGATTGTCTAGTTGTTGAGAGACTCGATCCATGCTAACAGTGTAGTTAATTTCCTAAATATAACATTAGCTTTAAACACTAATACTATCTACTCTTTAAATTTCAATGAAGCAAAGTATAGTATTACCAATATTTCGAATTTACAAAAGTCAAGACGATCTTCCAACTTGGAAGTGAGTGGAAGCTCTAGGTGCAATACTGCCTGCAAAAGTTTAAAGTAAAGTTATGTTACACAGTAATTAATATGTTTTAAGTGTATCGTGGATAGTAGATTGATTATAAGCCTTAAATTTTTCTTACTTTAACTGTTTCTCGATACTGCAATTCATATTATTAATCATTCGTTAATCCATATTGTCCTCAATTTTCTTAATCGTTGACCGAGCTATTTATGATATGCCACATACATTTAATATATCTTTTTGAAATACTTTATAAAATCTCATCATTAAATTCTGTATTAGACACAACGAAATTCCTTTCTAAAATAGCTATTCTCTAACAAGATTATAAAAAGCATAACAAAATGTCGCGAAAAATACAAAACATTTCATCTTCTATCAACAACCAACGTAACAAAGACATTTTTGCCCTATCTCTGGCCAGACAGGTCACCATAACATTGTGTTTTTCTTATCGAACGACAAAACTTATTGAACAACCTGGTATACGGATTATGGCGGAGTCGAACTCCTTTGATTTGTCCAGAATCCGCCCAACGGTTCGAGATTAACTGTCTTATTCCTTTGGGAATCAAGAAAAGTTCCCGAAATACCATGCCAGGTATTTAAATGTAACACACATTCACCATATCACCGACACAATATATGTTGTACGTTAAAAAAAATGTCTGCTGCTATAACTTTGCCATTAATAATATTTTACAAAGAATTGTTGAAATGAGTAACAGTCACTGCTTTGTATGACATTATAATCCGTGTTTCGCAACTTTTTACCGGGAGTATTAAAAAAATGACATTTTAATTATGGTAACGTATTATTGAAGTTAGTTTTCCCTTTGTACGGTATGCTTGAAAACAATTGTCGAGATGTAGGTGAACTTCACAGTATTTACACGTATAAAGTGTTTGCCGATGGATTCTGCAGGAGAGCTTAAGTGCCGTACGTATCTTATCGCTCTAACATATATGCAGTTCCAGTGTCGATAATTCTGAAATAAGAAGAAAAGTTACAAATATTTTCAATTACTCTATCTCACGAAGTATCTGTTTCGATATCTCCGGAAGAAAATTGCACGACCTACAACGGTTTATTCATTTATTTTGGAAGAGAAGTATAAAATATGTGAAGGCGCATATATGCGTTATCCGACGTTAATGCTTGCAATCTGTCCAAATCCATGTTACTTGGATTTGGGCCGATTTACACATTGTGGCCGTATGACGCATATGTGCGTCTTCACATTTTTCACACTACTGTCCTGAAATAATTGAATAAGACGCCATAAACGTTTAAACTTCTCTCTGGAGGTTTCATAACAGACTTTCCGCAAAACGTCAACTATATCCACCTGCCCCCGACAACCAATCACCGGATCGCATCGGCCTTGCATCTGTACTCTTGACAAAACGAGAGCAAGCGGTCGACATCCTCTGAACTCGCAGCTCGCGGGCCCCACGGTGGCAAGTGGCTTCCCGGATGGAATTTACAGCGCGACGGGTCATTTGAATAATTTTTATCGGTCCTCGCTTGAAACCATTGTCTTGTAAAGGACGGCCTGAAATATGGCCGAAGATACCCGGGGACCGCCGGCTCCCCTCTCAACATCCCGTCTCCCTCCGTTTCTCTTCCCATCTAGCAGCGTCTCTTTCTCACTCGTCGCGTCGCTTCGGCGTTTCACCTCAAAGTCAAACGAGGGTTAGGCTTTTCGGGAACCCCGGAGTGAGGCGAGTAAGAAGAGCGCGCGGCGGAGGCAGGAGCAGCAGAAGAGGTTGGGGAAACATTCCACGGGGGGTACGTGTACCACGACGGGGTGAAGATCTCAGATAACGAGGCCGTGTTGCTTTCTCCTCCCTCTGCGTGCTCCTCCCGTCGCTGCGCCAACGACCTCTGGCTCCCTCCACTTTCCTCCATCCGCCTCAAGTTGTCGCGAGGCGCTGCTCTTTGAACTCGCGCGGGATGCTTTTGCGTAAATCACAGACCGAAGTGATCCGACGCATAGAAGGGGTTGAAAAGAGCGCGGCCCGTGCGAGACCGTTATCTTCGGTACCTGCGAACGATCACGGACACAGGCGAGCTTGGAGTGGACCTGTCGGTCAATGCATATTTTTCCCCTGCGGTAAGGCCTTGACGCCACCTTACCGTTTTCTCTGTGACGACTGATGTGGGACGTTATCAAAGAGCTGCGGTATAAGATGATACGGTGCTTTTACTGGCAATTTAAATTAATGTCATCATGTATACATGTTTATGTGCCTGGGAGTGTATGTGTCAAGTGCACACAATGCATGTTTTTGTGCTGCATTTGGGAGACATTAAGACCACCTCAGCATTTTCGCGCGGCAGGTGACGTTATCAAACAGGCACAGTACAATACCACACGCTGTTCTGGGTGGAAATTGAAATTAAAGTCACTATATACGGCGGTATTTATATGTACATGCATACATATAAAACAGATGAGGTAGAATTCGACGCAACACGTGGAACTGTTGTTCTGTTTGTTCCACGTGAAATTGCAGCACCGATACTAAAAATCATGCATTATTTGAGAGCTTTCTATGTTTAACCGTTTGGATCCCAGAGGTTATCCAGAAAATCTTGTCGAAAAATATCAAGCAGCCCGATAGCGCTTTGTGCGGTTGTGTTTATAAAATAAGTATAATTTAAAGTAATGGAAATTAAAGACAAAATGTTTTGCTCGCAAGGTTCACACCAAAATAGTAACTATGCGAAGAATAATTGAGCCGCTCAATGCACACATCGATTAACTCCACTTTTTGCAAGCAATAAAATAGATGATACAAATGTTATAAAGCATATAAAGTCATTTTCAGGCTACAGTAGTCACTACACCAGAGCTCATAATCCAAGACGACAATATTTAAATCCTGACTTAAATATTAAGAAGATGTATGAACTATACGTCACAGAATGTGAAAAGGAAAACGTAGCACCAGTGAAAGAAAAATATTACTATAATGTGTTCTCTACAAAATCTAATTTACATTTTAACACGTTGCGTACCGTATCGTATTATGTATATTACATGCTAGGCTAACTCTGGTTAATATAACATAGATGCAAGAATAATGTTTGCATAAGTGTAGGAATACCGGGGTAGATACAGTGAAGGAAGGAGTATTAGAGCAATGTAAGAGATTTTATCGTAGTTGGCCTCTTACGCGTCTCTTCAAGTACCATGGCACAGATGGAATAGGAACAGACACGTCACCTGAATTATACATTGTACCCCATAAAAATCAAGGGTTGTTCTCAGCGCACGCTATGTCTACGAACTATGAAAATTGGAACGAAGGTCAAAGTATTAAAACTGGCAGTTCCATCGAACATATGAGATATATATATAGGCAAGCATAGACGAGCTAGGGATAAACCCATTAATCTATGCATATTTTTGTTCTGCATTTGGGAGGCACTAACCAGTTGCAATATAGCATCACAACGCTTATCTTAGTGTGAATTGAAAATGACGCATTCTAGCACGATATCGAAATATTTAGTATCATAAAGCAGGGTCATAAAAAATGTGTAGAGTTAAATTCATTATGAACAAAATTTGTAATAAATATAATCGTCACTTGTAGCGTTGCTTGCAGAGTACGCATGTGATAAATTAGTTTCGCCGTTACATTATTGAAATCCACAATACGCATATATGTTCAGAGTATACACATATATGTCAATCATATATCTATCTCGTATAATAGACGTCATCGCCATACTTGGCACTTTGTTCGTAGTTTTAGTTCCACCGTTCTTAACCGTTTGAGTCCCATGCAGCGCGATTGTGCTGTTCAGACTTCATGTCGAAAAGTCCCACTAGTTTTATCGCGATGCGCTATTGGCGATAGCCGCACAATTTTACTGATAATTATTCTTCGCATAGTTACTATTTTGGTGTGAACCTTGTGAGCAAAACATTTTGTCTCTAATTTCCATTACTTTAAATTATACTTATTTGGTAAACACAACCGCTGTTGCCCCGTTTGACGTTTTCTGATATACATTGAAACAAGTGCTATCGCGCCGCTTGATATTTCTCGACAAGATTTTCTAGATAACCTCTGGGATCCAAACGGTTAAACATAGAAAGCTCTCAAATAATGCATGATTTTTAGTATCGGTGCTGCAATTTCACGTGAAACAAACAGAACAACAGTTCCACGTGTTGCGTCGAACCCTACCTCATCTGTGTTATATGTATGCATGTACATATAAATACCGCCGTATATAGTGACTTTAATTTCAATTTCCACCCAGAACAGCGTGTGGTATTGTACTGTACCTGTTTGATAACGGCACCTGCCGCGCGAAAATGCTGAGGTGGTCTTAATGTCTCCCAAATGCAGCACAAAAACATGCATTGTGTGCACTTGACACATACCAATGGTAATAAAGATGCCGGCATGATGCAAATATCTGTATTCTAAGAATCGAATTCTTCAGAACGGCACTGTTAGAGGATCAAAAATTTAAAAACAAATAAAAAATGTTAACAAATGAAAATAACGGGACACTCAGTTTTCGCCAGAGAGTGTACCATTTACCACAGTAGACCTCGATTTACTTATGTTCTTCGAAATTAACAAGGTTATGACGTTTTACAACAATAAATTACCTCATGTAGTAGGTCGTCCAATTTTATTCAAGACATCCCACCATGTTACGAAAAAATAATGTATACGCCGCTTCATTTAAAAAATTCATTTGACGTTGAAATTTTATCCTCATCGTTCTGGTTTTGTTACATTTATAGACATTTTCTAGTCTATAGACCAGACGCAAGCTTTATTGTTGTATAAATTTTTCACTATTATACTGTTAGAGAAGATAGAGTAGAGAAGATACTGTATTTACTCAATTATCTTCATGCGCTTGCATTAATCACACATTGTCTGCATTTATATATAACATTTGTTTTGAAAATGCTTTTGTAATAGGTGTACAACTTTGCTCCCGCCGTTTTTTGCATTGGACGAAAGGGAAAAAGCGGCGGGAGCAAAGTTGTGTACCTATTATATAATGAAGAAATTTGGAAATGTGTCGAAGTGTAAGTTTGACGTTTTATTTGTTTCATTCACTTTTCCTGACCACGGAATAGTATGCCACAACTTTATATATGCATTTGAACATAATGGACCCACCACAAATGTAACGAATAAAGTAGAGAAGTGTCATTAATAAACAAATCATAATAACATGCTGAAAATAAACTTCAATACACGTGACAGCCGTAATATCTATGATTAGCGCAACAACGCGCTATAGCTTTCAATAACGTGATGTATGCAGTTATCGTGGATTACCTCTCAAATATTTAAAGGGGAGCCTTATCACCGATCAATAACCGTTACGTGATTTTGATTTATTAATTAATTGTGCGTAGATGCTCACTTGAAAGTTGGTAGCATTGATATCGAAGTTCGGCTGACTTTGTAGAAAGAGCTCGACCTCTGGAACATTTCCACTTGCGACGATCTCGAAGAACTGTTTCTCTAAATCCTGCAGTTCCGGGAGTATTATGTTTGATTGTTGCTGGAACATCAAAGTAAGTTATTTTAATAGTTGGTTGTAATATGAGTTATGTCATTTATCGACTATCAATAAGACTCTCTCTCTTTCTCTCTCCCTCTATGAGAGACATCTGAATAACTGCATATTGATATATAATGTGCAATATATTTAGCGAATACACTCTTTTACGCCTCAAACGAAATTCAAACATTGTGCATTGAAGAATTGTAATTTATAGAATCTATTAGGTGTACAACTTTGCTCCCGCCGTTTTTTGCATTGGACGAAAGGGAAAAAACGGCGGGAGCAAAGTTGTGTACCTATTATTTAAAAAAAAAAGGTAAAGGTTGCTTTCTACAACTAAGTTTCGTGAATCTAATTTAATTGTATGATGCGCCCGTGTAACTTTCAGGTCACATTTCAATTTATTGATATTTTACCAAATAATTATGCCTTTTGTCGCTAGATGTCGCATAAATCTTAATTCTTTAACGTTGTCATGACAACCAGTATCAATATTTATGACTGTTGCTAGCTTCTTCAGTCTGAAATAACAAAGTATTAGGTGTACAACTTTGCTCCCGCCGTTTTTTGCATTGGACGAAAGGGAAAAACGGCGGGAGCAAAGTTGTGTACCTATTATATGCCCAAAAAACCTAAAAAATGGGGCTACAAAGCTTTTTTACTGTGCGACTCATCAGGACTCATATATAATTTCGAAATTTACACCGGCAAGGTGATACATGATCCCGAATTACCTAACGTCGGAAGTAGTGGTAATGTGGTATTGCGTTTGGCAAAAATTATTCCCAAGCAATCGTTTTACAAAATTTGTTTCGACAATTGGTTTTCGACGTTGCCTTTAATAACTGAGTTAGAAAAATTAGGACTACAAAGTATTGCAACAGTGCGGTCAAACCGACTAAAAAACTGTGAATTTCCGTCCGATAAACTCATGAAAACTAAGGGCCGAGGAAGTTATGAGATAATAGGTACACAACTTTGCTCCCGCCGTTTTTTCCCTTTCGTCCAATGCAAAAAACGGCGGGAGCAAAGTTGTACACCTATTACTTTCTACGTCTATTGACAGGGTCACCATAAATGCGGTAAAGTGGTATGATAATAAGGCTGTTTATTTGATGAGCACGTTTTGCGAAGTTGAACCAATAGACATAGCGAAAAGGTGGGACAAAGAAATAAACAGAATGATCGACGTACAACGACCAAATATAGTAAAAATATACAATCAACACATGGGTGGTGTAGATTTAGTTGATTCATTGATAGCATTGTATCGAATAAAAATTCGATCAAAGAAATGGTACCACCGCATTATGTTTCATCTGTTAGATTTAACGGTGGTCAATGCTTGGCTCTTATATAAGCGAGATTGCATATCGCATTCTGTAAGCCCCAGCCGTCAGAATAGTTTATTGACATTCAAAACCGAAATTGCATCTTGTTTATGTCAGGAACGCAAAGGAACCCAAAAGAAAAGAGGGCGTCCTGCTTCAAGCGAAGTATATAAACAATTGCAAAATAAAAGAAAAAGGAGATCAAATTCAACACTACCTGTAGAAGACGTGCGAAAAGATGAAGT
Organism: Cryptocheilus praepositus; assembly: GCA_033815515.1. Lineage (NCBI taxonomy): Eukaryota > Metazoa > Arthropoda > Insecta > Hymenoptera > Pompilidae > Cryptocheilus > Cryptocheilus praepositus. The sequence goes on from JAWWQZ010000274.1 coordinate 159,372, forward strand.
AGCACATTGGCCAATTTTTTCGGATAACAGAGGACGTTGTAAAAATCCCGGATGTAAAGGAGTTCCAAAAATTAAATGTTCCAAATGCAATGTCCGTTTATGTTTAACGCCAAGTGCAAACTGTTTTGTGGCATTCCACGCTTAAGTTTTCATAGACAAAGTTGCAAACATTATAGGCCGCTGTGACTTGAAAGTCACATAGTGAAATGACTGCAATAAAATTGTTTGAACGGAAATTTTTTGTTCTCATTTGCATATATAGGTTTATAATTGCTGATTTTTTGTTCCACCAATTTTTTTGGATTTAAAACAAAAATTCGGCCCATAGAGGGTTAATTGTATGATGCAATGCAATGCAAAAAGAAGTGATAGACCCTGAACATGTACAAATTTTTAGATTTATTAACTTATGCACATACTCTCATTAATATTTGCGCCTCCTTTATAAGAGAGTAATTACTTAAACTTCGACAAAATTACGTGTATTTTTTCAACCGTTAGAAAAGTTCATCCATTATATAGGATATAACTACTTCTAAGAAAATCGCAAATTATGAGATTTTCAGAAAAAAATGCTGAATAACTGCATATTGATATATAATGTGCAATATGTGTGTTGAAGAATTGTAATTTATAGAATCTATTTAAAAAAAAGGTAAAGGTTGCTTTCTACAACTAAGTTTCGTCAATCTAATTTAATTGTATGATGCAATGCAATGCAAAAATAAGTGATAGACCCTGAACATGTACAAATTTTTAGATTTATTAACGTTACGTTAATAGATATATAAAGTTACGTGTATTTTTTCAGCCGTTAGAAAAGTTCATCCATTATATAGGATATAACTACTTCTAAGAAAATCGCAAATTATGAGATTTTCAGAAAAAAATGGTGAATAACTGCATATTGATATATAATGTGCAATATGTGTGTTGAAGAATTGTAATTTATAGAATCTATTTAAAAAAAAAGGTAAAGGTTGCTTTCTACAACTAAGTTTCGTGAATCTAATTTAATTGTATGATGCAATGCAATGCAAAAAAAAAGTGATAGACCCTGAACATGTACAAATTTTTAGATTTATTAACGTTACGTTAATAGATGTATAAAGTTACGTGTATTTTTTCAGCCGTTAGAAAAGTTCATCCATTATATAGGATATAACTACTTCTAAGAAAATCGCAAATTATGAGATTTTCAGAAAAAAATGGTGAATAACTGCATATTGATATATAATGTGCAATATGTGTGTTGAAGAATTGTAATTTATAGAATCTATTTAAAAAAAAGGTAAAGATTGCTTTCTACAACTAAGTTTCGTGAATCTAATTTAATTTTATGATGCAATGCAATGCAAAAACAAGTGATAGACCCTGAAATGTACACATTTTTAGATTTATTAACGTTACGTTAATAGATGTATAAAGTTACGTGTATTTTTTCAGCCGTCAGAAAAGTTCATCCATTATATAGGATATAACTACTTCTAAGAAAATCGCAAATTATGAGATTTTCAGAAAAAAATGGTGAATAACTGCATATTAATATATAATGTGCAATATGTGTGTTGAAGAATTGTAATTTATAGAATCTATTTAAAAAAAAGGTAAAGGTTGCTTTCTACAACTAAGTTTCGTGAATCTAATTTAACTGTATGATGCAATGCAATGCAAAAACAAATAATAGACCCTGAACATGTACAAATTTTTAGATTTATTAACGTTACGTTAATAGATATATAAAGTTACGTGTATTTTTTCAGCCGTTAGAAAAGTTCATCCATTATATAGGATATAACTACTTCTAAGAAAATCGCAAATTATGAGATTTTCAGAAAAAAATTGTGAATAACTGCATATTGATATATAATGTGCAATATGTGTGTTGAAGAATTGTAATTTATAGAATCTATTTAAAAAAAAAGGTAAAGATTGCTTTTTACAATTAAGTTTCGTGAATCTAATTTAATTGTATGATGCAATTCAATGCAAAAACAAGTGATAGACCCTGAACATGTACAAATTTTTAGATTTATTAACGTTACGTTAATAGATGTATAAAGTTACGTGTATTTTTTCAGCCGTTAGAAAAGTTCATCCATTATATAAGATATAACTACTTCTAAGAAAATCGCAAATTATCAGATTTTCAGAAAAAAATGGTGAATAACTGCATATTGATATATAATGTGCAATATGTGTGTTGAAGAATTGTAATTTATAGAATCTATTTAAAAAAAAGGTAAAGGTTGCTTTCTACAACTAAGTTTCGTGAATCTAATTTAATTGTATGATGCAATTCAATGCAAAAACAAGTGATAGACCCTGAACATGTACAAATTTTTAGATTTATTAACGTTACGTTAATAGATGTATAAAGTTACGTGTATTTTTTCAGTCGTTAGAAAAGTTCATTCGTTATATAGGATATAACTACTTCTAAGAAAATCGCAAATTATGAGATTTTCAGAAGAAAATGGTGAATAACTGCATATTGATATATAATGTGCAATATGTGTGTTGAAGAATTGTAATTTATAGAATCTAAAAAAAAAAAAAAAGGTAAAGGTTGCTTTCTACAACTAAGTTTCGTGAATCTAATTTAATTGTATGATGCAATGCAAAAACAAGTGATAGACCCTGAACATGTACAAATTTTTAGATTTATTAACGTTACGTTAATAGATGTATAAAGTTACGTGTATTTTTTCAGCCGTTAGAAAAGTTCATCCATTATATAGGATATAACTACTTCTAAGAAAATCGCAAATTATGAGATTTTCAGAAAAAAATGGTGAATAACTGCATATTGATATATAATGTGCAATATGTGTGTTGAAGAATTGTAATTTACAGAATCTATTTAAAAAAAGGTAAAGGTTGCTTTCTACAACTAAGTTTCGTGAATCTAATTTAACTGTATGATGCAATTCAATGCAAAAACAAGTGATAGACCCTGAACATGTACAAATTTTTAGATTTATTAACGTTACGTTAATAGATATATAAAGTTACCTGTATTTTTTCAGCCGTCAGAAAAGTTCAGCCATTATATAGGATACAACTACTTCTAAGAAAATCGCAAATTATGAGATTTTCAGAAAAAAATGGTGAATAACTGCATATTGATATATAATGTGCAATATGTGTGTTGAAGAATTGTAATTTATAGAATCTATTTAAAAAAAAGGTAAAGGTTGCTTTCTACAACTAAGTTTCGTGAATCTAATTTAATTGTATGATGCAATGCAATGCAAAAACAAGTGATAGACCCTGAACATGTACAAATTTTTAGATTTATTAACGTTACGTTAATAGATATATAAAGTTACGTGTATTTTTTCAGCCGTTAGAAAAGTTCATCCATTATATAGGACATAACTACTTCTAACAAAATCGCAAATTATGAGATTTTCAGAAAAAAATGCTGAATAACTGCATATTGATATATAATGTGCAATATGTGTGTTGAAGAATTGTAATTTATAGAATCTATTTAAAAAAAAGGTAAAGGTTGCTTTCTACAACTAAGTTTCGTGAATCTAATTTAATTCTATGATGCAATGCAATCCAAAAACAAGTGATAGACCCTGAACATGTACAAATTTTTAGATTTATTAACGTTACGTTAATAGATATATAAAGTTACGTGTATTTTTTCAGCCGTTAGAAAAGTTCATCCATTATATAGGATATAACTACTTCTAAGAAAATCGCAAATTATGAGATTTTCAGAAAAAAATGGTGAATAACTGCATATTGATATATAATGTGCAATATGTGTGTTGAAGAATTGTAATTTATAGAATCTATTTAAAAAAAAAGGTAAAGGTTGCTTTCTACAACTAAGTTTCGTGAATCTAATTTAATTGTATGATGCAATGCAATGCAAAAACAAGTGATAGACCCTGAACATGTACAAATTTTTAGATTTATTAACGTTACGTTAATAGATATATAAAGTTACGTGTATTTTTTCAGCCGTTAGAAAAGTTCATCCATTATATAGGATATAACTACTTCTAAGAAAATCGCAAATTATGAGATTTTCAGAAAAAAATGCTGAATAACTGCATATTGATATATAATGTGCAATATGTGTGTTGAAGAATTGTAATTTATAGAATCTATTTAAAAAAAAGGTAAAGGTTGCTTTCTACAACTAAGTTTCGTGAATCTAATTTAATTGTATGATGCAATGCAACGCAAAAACAAGTGATAGACCCTGAACATGTACAAATTTTTAGATTTATTAACGTTACGTTAATAGATATATAAAGTTACGTGTATTTTTTCAGCCGTTAGAAAAGTTCATCCATTATATAGGATATAACTACTTCTAAGAAAATCGCAAATTATGAGATTTTCAGAAAAAAATGGTGAATAACTGCATATTGATATATAATGTGCAATATGTGTGTTGAAGAATTGTAATTTATAGAATCTATTTAAAAAAAAGGTAAAGGTTGCTTTCTACAACTAAGTTTCGTGAATCTAATTTAACTGTATGATGCAATTCAATGCAAAAACAAATGATAGACCCTGAACATGTACAAATTTTTAGATTTATTAACGTTACGTTAATAGATATATAAAGTTACGTGTATTTTTTCAGCCGTTAGAAAAGTTCATCCATTATATAGGATATAACTTCTAAGAAAATCGCAAATTATGAGTTTTTCAGAAAAAATGGTGAATAACTGCATATTGATATATAATGTGCAATATGTGTGTTGAAGAATTGTAATTTATAGAATCTATTTAAAAAAAAGGTAAAGGTTGCTTTTTACAATTAAGTTTCGTGAATCTAATTTAATTGTATGATGCAATGCAATGCAAAAACAAGTGATGGACCCTGAAACGTACAAATTTTTAGATTTATTAACGTTACGTTAATAGATGTATAAAGTTACGTGTATTTTTTCAGCCGTTAGAAAAGTTCATCCATTATATAAGATATAATTACTTCTAAGAAAATCGCAAATTATGAGATTTTCAGAAAAAAATGCTGAATAACTGCATATTGATATATAATGTGCAATATGTGTGTTGAAGAATTGTAATTTATAGAATCTATTTAAAAAAAAAGGTAAAGATTGCTTTCTACAACTAAGTTTCGTGAATCTAATTTAATTGTATGATGCAATGCAATACAAACAAGTGATAGACCCTGAACATGTAGAAATTTTTAGATTTATTAACGTTACGTTAATAGATATATAAAGTTACGTGTATTTTTTCAGCCGTTAGAAAAGTTCATCCATTACATAGGATATAACTACTTCTAAGAAAATCGCAAATTATGAGATTTTCAGAAAAAAATTGTGAATAACTGCATATTGATATATAATGTGCAATATGTGTGTTGAAGAATTGTAATTTATAGAATCTATTTAAAAAAAAGGTAAAGGTTTCTTTCTACAACTAAGTTTCGTGAATCTAATTTAATTGTATGATGCAATTCAATGCAAAAACAAGTGATAGACCCTGAACATGTACAAATTTTTAGATTTATTAACGTTACGTTAATAGATGTATAAAGTTACGTGTATTTTTTCAGCCGTTAGAAAAGTTCATCCATTATATAGGATATAACTACTTCTAAGAAAATCGCAAATTATGAGATTTTCAAAAAAAAAATGGTGAATAACTGCATATTGATATATAATGTGCAATATGTGTGTTGAAGAATTGTAATTTATAGAATCTATTTAAAAAAAAGGTAAAGGTTGCTTTCTACAACTAAGTTTCGTGAATCTAATTTAATTGTATGATGCAATGCAACGCAAAAACAAGTGATAGACCCTGAACATGTACAAATGTTTAGATTTATTAACGTTACGTTAATAGATATATAAAGTTACGTGTATTTTTTCAGCCGTTAGAAAAGTTCATCCATTACATAGGATATAACTACTTCTAAGAAAATCGCAAATTATGAGATTTTCAGAAAAAAATTGTGAATAACTGCATATTGATATATAATGTGCAATATGTGTGTTGAAGAATTGTAATTTATAGAATCTATTTAAAAAGAAGGTAAAGGTTGCTTTCTACAACTAAGTTTCGTGAATCTAATTTAATTGCATGATGCAATTCAATGCAAAAACAAGTGATAGACCCTGAACATGTACAAATTTTTAGATTTATTAACGTTACGTTAGTAGATGTATAAAGTTACGTGTATTTTTTCAGCCGTTAGAAAAGTTCATCCATTATATAGGACATAACTACTTCTAAGAAAACCGCAAATTATGAGATTTTCAGAAAAAAATGCTGAATAACTGCATATTGATATATAATGTGCAATATGTGTGTTGAAGAATTGTAATTTATAGAATCTATTTAAAAAAAAGGTAAAGATTGCGTTCTACAACTAAGTTTCGTGAATCTAATTTAATTGTATGATGCAATTCAATGCAAAAACAAGTGATAGACCCTGAACATGTACAAATTTTTAGATTTATTAACGTTACGTTAATAGATGTATAAAGTTACGTGTATTTTTTCAGCCGTTAGAAAAGTTCATCCATTATATAGGACATAACTACTTCTAAGAAAATCGCAAATTACGAGATTTTCAGAAAAAAATGGTGAATAACTGCATATTGATATATAATGTGCAATATGTGTGTTGAAGAATTGTAATTTATAGAATCTATTTAAAAAAAAGGTAAAGGTTGCTTTCTACAACTAAGTTTCGTGAATCTAATTTAATTGCATGATGCAATGCAATGCAAAAATAAGTGATAGACCCTGAACATGTACAAATTTTTAGATTTATTAACGTTACGTTAATAGATATATAAAGTTACTTGTACTTTCAGCCGTTAGAAAAGTTCATCCATTACATAGGATATAATTACTTCTAAGAAAATCGCAAATTATGAGATTTTCAGAAAAAAATGGTGAATAACTGCATATTGATATATAATGTGCAATATGTGTGTTGAAGAATTGTAATTTATAGAATCTATTTAAAAATAAAGGTAAAGGTTGCTTTCTACAACTAAGTTTCGCGAATCTAATTTAATTGTATGATGCAATTCAATGCAAAAACAAGTGATAGACCCTGAAATGTACAAATTTTTAGATTTATTAACGTTACGTTAATAGATATATAAAGTTACGTGTATTTTTTCAGCCGTTAGAAAAGTTCATCCATTACATAGGATATAACTACTTCTAAGAAAATCGCAAATTATGAGATTTTCAGAAAAAAATGCTGAATAACTGCATATTGATATATAATGTGCAATATGTGTGTTGAAGAATTGTAATTTATAGAATCTATTTAAAAAAAGGTAAAGGTTGCTTTCTACAACTAAGTTTCGTGAATCTAATTTAATTGTATGATGCAATGCAATGCAAAAACAAGTGATAGACCCTGAACATGTACAAATTTTTAGATTTATTAACGTTACGTTAATAGATATATAAAGTTACATGTATTTTTTCAGCCGTTAGAAAAGTTCATCCATTATATAGGATATAACTACTTCTAAGAAAATCGCAAATTATGAGATTTTCAGAAAAAAAATGGTGAATAACTGCATATTGATATATAATGTGCAATATGTGTGTTGAAGAATTGTAATTTACAGAATCTATTTAAAAAAAGGTAAAGGTTGCGTTCTACAACTAAGTTTCGTGAATCTAATTTAATTGTATAATGCAATGCAATCCAAAAACAAGTGATAGACCCTGAACATGTACGAATTTTTAGATTTATTAACGTTACGTTAATAGATATATAAAGTTACGTGTATTTTTTCAGCCGTTAGAAAAGTTCATCCATTAAATAAGATATAACTACTTCTAACAAAATCGCAAATTATGAGATTTTCAGAAAAAAATGGTGAATAACTGCATATTGATATATAATGTGCAATATGTGTGTTGAAGAATTGTAATTTATAGAATCTATTTAAAAAAAAGGTAAAGATTGCGTTCTACAACTAAGTTTCGTGAATCTAATTTAATTGTATGATGCAATGCAATGCAAAAAGTGATAGACCCTGAACATGTACACATTTTTAGATTTATTAACGTTACGTTAATAGATGTATAAAGTTACGTGTATTTTTTCAGCCGTCAGAAAAGTTCATCCATTATACAGGATATAATTACTTCTAAGAAAATCGCAAATTATGAGATTTTCAGAAAAAAATGGTGAATAACTGCATATTGATATATAATGTGCAATATGTGTGTTGAAGAATTGTAATTTATAGAATCTATTTAAAAAAAAAGGTAAATAAGTTTCGTGAATCTAATTTAATTGTATGATGCAATGCAAAAACAAGTGATAGACCCTGAACATGTACAAATTTTTAGATTTATTAACATTACGTTAATAGATGTATAAAGTTACGTGTATTTTTTCAGCCGTTAGAAAAGTTCATCCATTATATAGGATATGACTACTTCTAACAAAATCGCAAATTATGAGATTTTCAGAAAAAAATGGTGAATAACTGCATATTGATATATAATGTGCAATATGTGTGTTTAAGAATTGTAATTTATAGAATCTATTTAAAAAAAAGGTAAAGATTGCGTTCTACAACTAAGTTTCGTGAATCTAATTTAATTGTATGATGCAATGCAACGCAAAAACAAGTGATAGACCCTGAACATGTACAAATTTTTAGATTTATTAACGTTACGTTAATAGATATATAAAGTTACGTGTATTTTTTCAGCCGTTAGAAAAGTTCATCCATTACATAGGATATAACTACTTCTAACAAAATCGCAAATTATGAGATTTTCAGAAAAAAATGGTGAATAACTGCATATTGATATATAATGTGCAATATGTGTGTTGAAGAATTGTAATTTATAGAATCTATTTAAAAAAAAGGTAAAGATTGCTTTCTACAACTAAGTTTCGTGAATCTAATTTAATTGTATGATGCAATGCAATGCAAAAACAAGTGATAGACCCTGAACATGTACACATTTTTAGATTTATTAACGTTACGTTAATAGATGTATAAAGTTACGTGTATTTTTTCAGCCGTTAGAAAAGTTCATCCATTACATAGGATATAACTACTTCTAAGAAAATCGCAAATTATGAGATTTTCAGAAAAAAATGGTGAATTACTGCATATTGATATATAATGTGCAATATGTGTGTTGAAGAATTGTAATTTATAGAATCTATTTAAAAAAGAAGGTAAAGATTGCGTTCTACAACTAAGTTTCGTCAATCTAATTTAATTGTATGATGCAATTCAATGCAAAAACAAGTGATAGACCCTGAACATGTACAAATTTTTAGATTTATTAACGTTACGTTAATAGATATATAAAGTTACGTGTATTTTTTCAGCCGTTAGAAAAGTTCATCTATTATATAGGATATGACTACTTCTAAGAAAATCGCAAATTATGAGATTTTCAGAAAAAAATGGTGAAGGTGGCTTTTTCAAAACTTTTTTATCCGAGGCTCCAATGAAAATGTCAATAATATGTTCTGTATTATGATTTACGCCAGTTATATACAACAAGGTTTTATTCGAAGGAATAAACGACAGACATTGGAAAATTTTAAAAGTAATAGGTACACAACTTTGCTCCCGCCGTTTTTCCCTTTCGTCCAATGCAAAAAACGGCGGGAGCAAAGTTGTACACCTATTAAAAGTCTTGAAAATTAGCGATTCTACGTATTTACTCTTTGTAACTCACAAAAGCTATCATTAAAACTATTGTTGCGGACTCCAAGATAAAAGTTGCAATAAACGAAGCTTGCTACCGCGATTTTTAAAATCTTAACTCGTTTTATCCAGTGTTGGAAAATTAATTTTGTTTCAAATTGTGCCCGAATTTTTCTTGACTGAACAAGTACTCATGGCTGTTTTCAGACTTCGTTTGCAAATCGCTGATATTTCAACGATAAAACGAAAAATTGTGCTTTATTATTAATTTTGGCATATTACATTACCCTATATTGACTACTGATGATTTTCGATAACCTCTTGAAATATTCGTGACACTCACCCTTTCTCGTTCATTTTCCTCCCCGAAGATGCGATCGATGTCCATTTTTGCTGCTCAGAGCTGTCCTCGTGAGGCGGTCAATCGATGCTCCGTAAAAGGAAACCGACATAATCAAACACGGCAGAAAACTCGCGCAAATCAGAAACACGTATTACGGGAACAGTGGCCATAACCTGAAACTGGTCGCAAGCGGACAAAAATCGATTCGCAAAGATTCTCGGATATGTGTGGGACGGTGATGAATAAAATACTGATTTATGCTCGAATTTAGTAATGTAATTGAATCTATCGACGGTGTATATACATAATTTATAATTTGTTCTTGCGCTACGTACAAATAATAATATTAATAATATTAATAATATTAATCGCTAGAATAAAATAATATATAATAATATATAATTTTTCTGCTGATAACTTAGGCTTCGATAAAGTAGCTGTTACGTTATTGGAATAATTATTAATTTACGTTGGCATTAGCTCTTTTTTAACGGGCTCTTTTTTATTATTACAAGTGCGGCTTAAGGATTATTGTACAGCGAGAGGGGGTCGATTAGTTATTGTCAGCTGTAAATACGCAGCGTTAAATAGATACAATAGTCGATACGCAGAATGTTTATGTTTCTGCTCCCAAAGCATTAAAAAGTCCGAACCATCAAGAACGCGGCACAACATATATGTACAACAGTAGTATCCTCTTTCACTCATATCAAATTTTCACCGTTCGTTCACTCATCAGATTCACTTTTAATTTTCGCAAACAAAATTCTATTTTTCCGGTTGAAGGTACAAATAATAGGTGTACAACTTTGCTCCCGCCGTTTTTTGCATTGGACGAAAGGGAAAAAACGGCGGGAGCAAAGTTGTGTACCTATTATAATTGCAAAAGAGCACTGATCATTTAAAAAATATGCCATACTTGAACACAATTGCAATTGTGTAGATTCGTAAAGTTAGGACCCGAAGGTCCTGAAACATAAAGTTATAAATAAATATTTTTGACAAGGCTATTTGTTTTGTGGAAGATAAAGTAACGTCAAGAAATAAGTTAAAAAAGGAATTTGTAAATGCATCAGAATTGTTTTTAAAACAACTTCCTTCTGCCGCGGGTCTGATCAACTTTTTATTCATGTTACGTTAAATAATTTTTCATCTACACGTTTCTTATACGGATCTCTGATGTTAGTTTTGAATTGATACTGTGAACGAACGATATAGAGGGAATACGCACACAGTCACACGAAATCTTGCACACATTACGTATATTCACTCAACAGCTTCGGATTTTGGGCACGACATTCGAAACGCCGCCGCAAGCAAATTATTTATATTATATACTCGTATGGTACATACACTCTACAAATAATTAAGAGAAAAGCTTCGATTCTCTCTAAAGCTTTGTTCCATCGTTTTATATGGCTATTTATACTACACGTCACTCGGTGAACGGGGTGGAGCACTGGCCTACGACACCTCTTCTATTTAACTTCATAAAATACTTTTACTTTCACATCTTATTCGCTATTCAGACTCTCCTGCCGTTAATTCCCCCTCCCCTCTCTTTCTCTCGCTCTTTCTCTCTCTTTCTATTTTCGCGTCTTAGACATCTAACACGCTTTAAGTACGTTTACAAAATATCAAGAGTGGAATTCTCAAGCTATGAAATTCATCATCGACGACATTCGATAAGCAGCGCTTTAAGTGCCGTTTCGAAATTTAGTCGAGAAACGTCCACGTTACCTTGAACGCTGGTCGTTGACGAGACGGACACGTTTTACGCGTCCATGACAGCGCTGAGGAAATTCTTTATGAATCGAACGGAATTTAGTCCCGCCATTGAAATCGCGTGCCAAGTAGTCATCGACAAATAGCAGGCAGGGGTGCGCGGGTAGTCGAAGCTAAAGTTGGCTTTGGTCGGGTTGAATCAGAATCCCGAAAGGGGACGTTTACGTCTGATTATATTTTGACTGTTTTTTAATTTCATTTTGAATTTTTCAATTATGAAATTGATGACACAATTTCTTAGAATTTGGTGACTTTTTCTATAACATATAAATGGGTTTATGAATAATTGTAGTTACTTCCGCCCTCCTTTATTTCCGTATATATATATATGTGTTATACCTATATTGCCCAGAAGCAGTCTGGGTAAATTTTAAATAATCACAAGATTTTTATTTATTGAATTGAGTAAATTTCTTATATGACCTGTCCGGCTTTGTATTGAAATAACATTTTTTTTTCGATTACGGTAACATACCGATGCATGATAAATTGTCGATTTGGGCGTATACTTGATAAGTGTCAGTTGCTCAATAAGCTAAAGTAGTACTAGTTATTCGAATCTTTATAAAGTGTTGTTCTAACAAGTTGTTTATTTTATTTCTTTTGCGCCCTAACTTTATGAAAAAAATGTCGAACAGAAATGAGTTATTGGAAAAGCTAACGAACATAAGTGAAGAGTGCTCCGATATAAAATCAAATGCAACAAATTCTGAACTATCATCTGAAGATGAAGCGGATTATATTCAAAGTGAAACATCTGACGCTGAAGATAGTGATGAAGAGTCGATCACCAATGATGAAAATGAAAGTGTCATCAATATGCCCAGGAAAAGGTGTAGGGTGCTAACTAGTTCAGATTCTGATGAAGAAACTGAAAATACGTTTCAGGAGGTCGAAACAGCTGCTGATGGTACTGTGTGGACAAAAATTGACGAAGGTGGTATTCCTGGAAGGATACCATCTGCTTGTATTTTCAAGGATGTGAAACGGCCAACAGGCTACGCTAAAAGGAACATTATCGCAGATAACCTTATCAGTGCATTCTCGTTGATAATAGATAATTATATTATCAAACATATAAGAAAGTGCACAGAAGAAGAAGGCCGCCGAATTTTCAGGAACGATTGGACAACAACATTACCGGAAATACATGCATTTATTGGGATTTTATATGCTCGTGGAGCCTACGAGGCAAAAAATTTAAAACTGAGTTATTTATGGTCAGCAAAGTGGGGTTCCAAATTTTTTAGAGAAACTATGGCCACAGAAAGGTTCGAACAAATCCTTCGATTTATTCGTTTTGACAAAAGAACCGAAAGAAGTAGGCGTCTACAAACAAATAAATTTGCCCTGGTTTTGGATATATGGGACAGGTTTATTGAAAATAGTCAAGCTCGCTATCAACCAGGGCAAAATATAACAGTTGACGAGCAATTATTTCCGTCAAAAGCCAGGTGTAGATTTACACAATATATGTCTAATAAACCCAACAAATTTGGCATCAAATTTTGGCTTGCATCAGATGTTAGTAGCAAATATATTTTGAATGGTTTTCCTTGTTTAGGGAAAGATGAACAACGACCATCATCAATGCTTCTCAGTGGACACGTTGTTCTAAAACTTGTCGAGCCATATACAAACTGTGGAAGAAATATCACAACCGATAACTAAAAATGAAAAGACTAAATTTAACTTTATTACTTTTTTCAGTTGCCAAATCGATTAACTCCATCAGTCACATAAAAACTGTAACATTACTGACGATTGTTTGTTGGCTATCCTTTCTTATTAATTTTATATACCGTTAGATGAGAGCTATACCTGCAATTATGCATTCCACACTATATATTTGAATTCATATTATCAGAGGAATTTTTTAAAACAATATACATTACATCATCGCGTTTCTCAACTTTTCGTTTTATGGAGTTAATCGATGTGTGCACTGAGCGGCTCAAATAATATATTCTGAGTATTTGAAATAAACACACGCTATCACCTCCATCCCTCAATCATGAGCGATAGACAACCAATAAAAGTGAAGAGGCATTTCATGTATTAAATATTTTAAATGACAAAATTGAAAAATTAATGTTAATGAAAAATACTTCCAAAACGACGATGATTCTTCGTAAATAATAAATCGTGACAAGGATTTATGTTTAATAGAACATTAAGGTCGCCTTGAGTTTTTACCGATTACTGTGTATTTTTTAACTTGATGATAGCTGAAGTAAACAGTTATGAACAGGTGAATAATACAGGTTAATATTTTCATATCTTGTAACTGGATAATTACATACCAGTTATTCTTCACAATATCTTAGCGACTACTGCGTTTTTAATCATTTTGTCGTATATAATTGGACATGCTACTATCCGGACAGTTTTTAATATAGAATAACACATTTTCAGACGATTCATTAGTTACTTTACTTACGCAGAAACCTGGAAAAGTTGTTTATTACATGTTTTCTTTTTACTAAACCTGTTATGAAAATCTAAATAATATGTTTTGTAGATTTAGTAAATTATATACAAGCTAACGGTTTAATTCAAATTAGTTGACGTTCTGATGAATTACAAATAATGAAAAATAATGAAAACCTGTAATTTTTAGAGCTTTTAGCTTATAAACATAGTAAGTCCATATTTATACATATTTCAACGCCTGACGTTTATATCGCTATTAACCTTTTTCTATAACATTTTGAGCAGATACATAATTTACCAAGATATACAAAATGCACTCTAACAAATTTTAAATTGAGTTATTTATGGTCAGCGAAGTGGGGTCCCAAATTTTTTAGAAAAACTATGGTCGGAGAAAAGTTCAAGCAAATCCTACGATTTATTCGTTTTGACAAAAGAACCGAAAGAAGTAGGCGCCTACAAACAAATAAATTTGCCCTCGTTTCGGATATATGGGACAGGTTTATTGAAAATAGTCAAGCTTGCTATCAACCAGGGCAAAATATAACAGTTGACGAGCAATTATTTCCGTCAAAAGCCAGGTGTAGATTTACACAATATATGTCTAATAAACCCAACAAATTTGGCATCAAATTTTGGCTTGCATCAGATGTTAGTAGCAAATATATTTTGAATGGTTTTCCTTATTTAGGGAAAGATGAACAACGACCATCATCAATGCTTCTCAGTGAACACGTTGTTCTGAAACTTGTCGAGCCATATACAAACTGTGGAAGAAATATCACAACCGATAACTTTTTCACTAGCGTGTCACTCGCGACAAAATTATTGGCCAAAAAATCAACTCTAGTTGGAACTATTAGAGGAAACAAAAGAGAACTACCCAAAGCAGCCAAACAAACGAAGGGTAACATGCCTCGTTTTTCCACTTTGCTATATAAATCAGAGAATTGTGTTCTTACAATATATAAAAGCAAACCAAATAAAAAAGTAGCTGTTCTAAGTTCTAAGCATAAATTTGTTAAAATTGATAAAAGTAATAAAAAAATGTTACCGGAATCAATTCAATTTAATAACAGTACAAAATTTGGAGTTGATATGGCGGATCAAATGGCCAGAAAATATACAGTAAAAGCTAGTTCTCGTAGATGGCCCCTCCAAATATTTTTCAATATTTTAGATTTGGCTGCCATAAATGCTTGGATCATTTACAAAGAAACGACAGGAATACAAATAGAACGAAAAGAGTTCTTATTTCCACTAGCAGAACATCTTTCCAACGAATATAGAGTTGCAAGACAGAAAAATTTATCAGAACATGAAGATCAACTGCAACATCATCAAATGCAACCCATTCTCACAAACGCAAATTTTGTCAAGTACGACTTTGCCACAACAACAAAACAAATAATATATGTGAAAAATGTCAAAAGTATGTTTGCGGAAGATGTACACATAAAAAGATTTCCACTTTCATTTGCATAAAATGTACAAATAATAATGCATACATTTTTTTTTTAAATTAAACTAAATTTTTTTATTGTTAATATTTACTAATAACTTGTTGTTTAATTGTAAATAATATAAGAAATTGACGTAATTTCGGGGAATGCGGCCAAACTCAAGGAACGACTCAATGATATTGTCCTCCCGATACACTCTTTACTAAAAACATGTTTTTGATTAAAAATCATTTATTTACCTATATATTTTCTTGGGGTTTCAATTTATTTATATTTTGAAAATTCTAGAAATTTCTAGAATTTTCTTAAACAAAAATAATTTTTGAATTGTGGTTAATACCACAGAAATATTAAAAACAAATTTCTTTACATATTTGTTATTTTTTCACAATGCAGTCATTTTGACTGTTTTTGGGCAATATAGGTATACAAGAAATCTCGGGCAATCTACTGTTAAACAAGAAAGTTAAAGCAGAACTTTACGTCTGACTGTAATACAAAGCATGAATATCTCTTAAATCTGGAAGTTAAAGTACGACGTCCAATTGACTAATCGTGAAAGGGCTACAAACTTTCGCTTATCTCAACTCAATCCCGCCTCTGATTTGGGTGTCTGACCCGAATTTTACAAATTTTCGTGATCCCGACCCAACACGACCCGAGCCCCAATTGTCGAATACGCGCACACCCCTAATAGCAAGTAACTATGATTATTACTCTTCGCTTCGCCATCCTTCGTTCCGCGACTTGTCAGTATTATATTAGACAGACATGTGCCAACATCTTCATTGGCATCAGGCAACGTTTTACGTTCCTTGACCTGCAAAAACCACCGGTACCCGCTCTTGGTCGCCTCGTTCTAGCCGCGCCATCTCCTCAAGAAGGTTATCAAAAGAGCATTATTCTCCATCAGATCAACCTCTGCCTCTTTTGGGCAGACATCTGTTAGTCTTCTTCTCTCTCGGGTGACGTTTTACGTTTCCCATACTTCGCAGACCTCCGCGGACTTTCCCAGCCCTCTTCCCATCAGTTGTACAGCACTCTCGCGGGCAAAACATAAGCCGACAGCGAGTATAACGCCGACGCGTACCAGTGCACTCCATGTTGCGTCCATCTATCTTCTTGCCTGACTTCAGAATGCCTCGCGTCTTTCTTATCGAGCCTCTGCACGAAGAACGACGTCACGCGGTTCCACAACCTCAACGGCAGGAACGCGTAATGTGCTAATTGTTGGCTGTCGACGACAGCGTAGCAAGAAGCGACCACGTCGTCGATGAGAACCGTGCCTTCGGTCGTCAGGGGCGCGAAGACGCCTTCTTCCAAGATGAGTTTCGTCTCCACGACAGTGTCCCACCGCAGACGATTGTCGACTTCGTTGTCCAGGTCGTTTTCCGACGCAGAGCGCTCTCTGACCAGGATCCTGTCGCCTGGCTGGACTCTGGCGGCGAAAATCGACGAACGGCCTTCGACAGGAACGAGGTGGGCGGGCGTCAAGGTCAGGACGTGGCCGGATTTTGTGGTGAGGCGGATGAACTGTCGCCTTTCGGTGGCCGAGCGGTCCAAGAACGCTATTATTTCGCTGTAGACTAAGTCGCCACGGGCGTCCAGCGCGGCAACGCGATCTCCTAAACGAACCTCGTCTAACCTTTTGCGGACGCCATTTTCCATTGTTACGAGACTCTTGCCTGGGAAGCAACCGCCTGACTTGCCCGCTGAAGATGATTCTGGAAGAAAAAATGATGAAGATAAAATAGAGGTTAAAAATATATTTCTAACTCTATATTGTATAACACGAGTTCATTTTTTGTATAACGCAAAGGTCGTATGGTGGGCTATATGGAAATTTCATTCTTCTGTTTCATAGTGGCTTTGTTTTTAATAGGTAATAACAGAATTTTCTATGACGTGATTTCATAGAACAGGTAGCGTGTTAATTGTGTTACACGGAAGTATATATTGCATTCTATGAAGATAGAGAAGATGGCAGACACGTTTTTATATTAAATATTTAATTTTCCATTGTGTTTTCACTTTGTTGCTCCGGATTTTCTGCAAATTTCTGCAGCGCGAATTCATAGAAAATAATATTGCAATGAGTTTCTCCCTCTCTCTCTCTCTTTCGTTTCATAATTATCTTGTTTCGAAAGAATACGATTTGCATATTTATGTTAGTTATATATACGTTAAATTTTTCATAAAAAATCGGCTAATATAAAAATAAATTTCAGGTATTGAAGCATGTAAATATCTTTATCGGAGAAAATTTTTTACGATCTAAATTTCTATTGCCCTTCTGTCGAGTTTAATTATTATGAGTCTTCTTTTAGTTCAACTTGAGTAAACTAGATGTGTGTTTCCATCGTTAAAATTATTGATATGTGCGAATTTATACAAGTCATGATATACGGGTCTCAAATATTAAAGTGATTCAATTTACAATTGATCACCATATCGAAATCTGAAAGTTTCAATGGATTAAATAAAACGCCAATTTGATAGAGAAAGTCGCATGTATATAAAGACAACAACGCCAGTACACGAAATTGTTAACGACAATTTCTTACAAATCCTTTACTTCAAGGAGATATTCATTAAATGAGTCGCTCAATGCACACATCGATTAACTCCACTTTTTGAAAAATCTTAAATTTAAGTGTCAAAGCCCTTGGTATAGTCATAACTTTTTATATTTATAATAACTTTCCTGAATAATAAATATTAGCACCGTTAAATGGCAAATTTTTTTGGCAACTGAATAATAAGTAATTTATTTCAGAAGCCATTTCGATTAACTCCATACTCTAATATAAATCGTTTCAGTAACGCCGTATCTGTTCTGGCCGTGCATCGACGCTTATTTGTTTTTAAACAGCCGAAGATGCTCTGTCCCTCTCAATAATATTCGTAACAAAATCGCATCGGTAAACAGATAAAAAGAAGCACAATGCAAGCGGTAGTTAGTATAGCAGTGATCTCGCACGCTCAATGTTACTGTGTACTTCTTAGTCTTTTCAACATTACTCCCACATTTTTTTTTTAAGAAATAAATATTATACCGTTATAATCAAGATGAGTGAGACTAATAATGTGAGTGAGGAAAGTAGTGATGATTCTTCAATACGATTTATCAACAGAAATTCTGGGTTAAGAAGACGTTTATCGTTTTCCTCGGATTCATCGGATTGCAATAGTACAAACCCAACAAACACATTGATTGGGAGAAAAAGAAGTCGTAATCCTGTTAAATGGATACGAAATTTACAAAAGCATAACAGGATAAAAGGTTTGGCATACAGGAATAGGGGAGGAAAATTAATACCTGCAAAAACATTTGTCGATATACAATGCAGATGCGGTCAAAATTGCAATCAAAAAATTATTTCGGATGAGAGAGAGGCTGCCATGAAAGAATTTTATAGTTTACATAGTCAACTTGACCAAAATATTTTCTTAAGAGGTTGTATCAAAGTTAACGAAATAAAAAGAAGGCGCCCTACGAATGAAACTAAAGAACGAAGATCACATTCGTTTACATATTACTTTCGAAAAGAGGGACTTGATATTACCGTTTGTAAGAAATATTTTAGAGACACTTATCAGGTGAGTGACGGGAGGATATACGATTGTTGTTCTAAAGAACAAGTTACATCTTTGGTTGATAAGCGCAAAGGTCGCGTTGCAAGCAATAAAATAGATGATACAAATGTAATAAAGCATATAAAGTCATTTCCAGCCTACAGTGGTCACTACACCAGAGCTCATAATCCAAGACGACAATATTTAAATCCTGACTTAAATATTAAGAAGATATGTGAACTATATGTCACAGAATGTGAAAAGGAAAACGTAGCACCAGTGAAAGAAATGAACCGATGTTGATCAAACTATAATGTGTTCTCTACAAAATTTAATTTACATTTTAAACAACCATCAAAGGATACGTGTCAAACTTGTGATACTTTTCAAATAAAAATTCAATCTTCAGACGATGAGAGAATTAACACATTAAAGGTGGGAGTCGTAGTACTACGATTTATCTCGACTGTAGCTTAAAGGCGGGAGTCGTATTAGTACGATTGAAACCACATTGCGCAATCCATGCGCGATGTTACATTTGTTTACATTTGTATTTAGTATGTTTTGTGGTTTGAAGCTGTTCGATTGTTCAAATTCTACTTACAGTAAATTTTGAAATCCTTCAATATGGTTTCAAGCGAAAATAAAGATATATATGCAGACGATTTATCTGACGTTGATTGCGATGAAAGAGAGTTAGCTATTGATAATAATGATAGTGATAGTTCTATACGACCTGTGAGAAGGACCCGAGTTTTTCCACTACCGATTAGCGATGATGAAAGTGAAAATGATTATGAAGAAGAAATTATACATCAATGGACTGAAGTCGACATTCCACCTACCATAGAACCGTTTTTGGATCGAACGGGGTTAAATATTTTACCACAGAACGGCGTTGAAGGATCTCTGGATGTGTTCCTTGATGATAATTTCTACGAAATGATGGTAACAGAAACTAACCGATATCACCACCAAAACGTCGAAAAATACGTTAAAAAGAAGAAAACGATAACATGGACGGATCTCACTATTGGCGAATTCAAGCAATTTTTAGGATTATTAATTCTAATGGGCCAAATTCCGAAAAGTACTATCGATGAATATTGGACAACAGATCCATTATTAGAAACACCAATATTGCCAAAGACAACGAGTCGTGATAGATTTAAAGAGATATGGAGATGGTGGCACTTTGTGAACAACGATGAAATGGATGATTCGAGCGACCGTCTATTTAAAATTCGACCAGTTTATGACAGTTTGGTTGAAAAATTCAATACTGTATATACACCAAGAAGAGAAATTTCACTGGACGAAAGCATCATACCATGGCGTGGAAGATTGGGATTTAAAGTTTACAATGCCTCAAAAATGATTAAATATGGAATCTTGGTGAGAGTTGTGACTGAATCGAAAAGTGGCTACATTTGTAATATGAAAATGTATTGTGGAGAAGGAAGGAAACTGGCGGAAACAATATTAGATATTCTTACTCCTTATAAAGACAAATATTATCATGTGTTTATGGATAATTATTATAACAGTGTAGATATAAACGAAACTCTTTTAAAACATAAAATACGAAGTTGTGGAACAATACGTGTAAACCGAGGACTTCCACATGAATTAAAAAATAATAAGTTGCAACGCGGACAGTCAATTTTCCGGAGAAAAGGAGACGTGTTATTACAAATTTGGCAATCAAAGAGAGAAGTGAGGATGATTTCGAATATTCATTCGAGTGAACTATTAGAAAGCTCCAATACAGATTGGCACACAAATACAAAAATAATTAAACCAAAATGCGTAATAGAATACAACAACTATATGAAAGGTGTTGATAGGGCAGACCAGTACCTTTCGTATTACTCAGTATTGCGAAAAACAAGAAAGTGGACCAAGCGGGCTATAATGTATTTGTTAAATTGTGCATTTTTCAATTCCTATTTAGTATATAACACGCATAATAATAGTAGCTTGCCATGTAAAAAATATTTGTTGGAATTATCACGCTGTCTTATAACTGACAAAAAAACCGAAGATCTGGAATTGATGGACATTGAAGAGCCACAACCTGGTACATCGAACCCGGCACCACGGACTCCACGATATAAAATTGATCCGCCTGGACGTCTTTCGCTAGACATCAAAAAGCACCAATTAATTCGGATAGAAAATAAAGGCAAAAAGCTATATGCCCAACGAAACTGCGTAGTTTGTGTGGCACATAAAAAAAGAAAGTTGACTTGCTTCAAATGCGAGTTTTGCAATGCACCTCTTCACCGTGGCGAGTGTTATCAATATTATCACACTCATAAAAAATACTAGATTCGTCTCATAAATATGTACTTTAAAACATTTTTTGTAATTAGTGTCTAGTTCTTTTTTAATATTTCTTATAGTTTTAGGAGTTTAAATAAACTTTTTTAAATCCAAATTTTTTTATGAATACTATTATTTTATATACTACTACTAATATTTTTATACTGCTACTAGTATATTACTATTAATATTTTTTATGAAAATATCATAAAAATAGCATACTTTCGCCAAGATCGCCCGCCTTTAATGTGTTAAGAAGATGTATGAACTATACGCCACAGAATGTGAAAAGGAAAACGTAGCACCAGTGAAAGAAAAATATTACTATAATGTGTTCTCTACAAAATTTAATTTACATTTTAAACAACCGTCAAAGGATACGGGTCAAACTTGTGATACTTTTCAAATAAAAATTCAATCTTCAGGCGATGAGAGAATTTAGATGGCAAAAATTGAAAAGGAAAATCACTTAGAAGAGGCTGAACGGGCTCGCAGTCAAATGGCTGCCGATCGAATGGCAACATCGGAAAAATTGTTCGTATTTTCTTTTGACTTGGAAAAAGCTTTAGCCTTTCCCAAGTTGACCACATCCGTAGCTTATTATAAGCGAAATTTATATGTTTATAATTTTGGATGTCATGAATTCAATAAAAATATAAGCCACATGTTTGTTTGGCCAGAAACCGAAGGATCTCGTGGGTCTCAAGAAATTTCATCTTGTCTAAAAAAGTACATAAAGACTTACGCTGCAAACTTCGAAAAAATAATAACATATTCGGATTCGTGTACCGGTCAAAACAGAAATATTAAAACCGTCTTAAGTTTATTGAAACTTGTTCAAAGCACGGAAATCAAAGCTGAATCAATTGACATGAAATTTTTGGTAAGTGGACACAGCTATTTGCCCAATGACTCAGATTTTGCCATTATTGAGTCATGTGCGAAAAAAAATCAAAACATTTTTTCACCAGATGATTGGTACCATATAATCAAAACATGTAAAAAGAAAGCGCCGTTTCATCTAATCCAAATGACTCACCAAGATTTTTTGTCAACAAAACCTTTAGAACAGTCTATCATTAACAGAAAAGTAACCGTCACAGGGCTTCCAGTAAATTGGCTTAAAATACGCTGGATAAAGTTAGAAAGGTCCAAACCCTATCTCATACAATTCAAATGTGACTATAATGAAGATACAGAATTTCAAGCCATTAATATAAGAAAATCTTTAGTGGGTAGACCGCAAAGTTTGAAAAATATAGATCAGCCTTTATTATATCCTAAAGGTAGAACTGTGACAAAGGAAAAATGGAGAGACATGATAGACCTGCTAAAATTCATTCCTCCTGTTAAACACGATTACTATAAGAACTTGTCAACAAATCAAAATGACGAATCCTCGCATACAGCTGATGAAGAAGACATTATTTATAATATTGCTGAATCATCCCAAAGAATAATTCCGCTAACATAAAGCTGCTATGAATTAATTACGAAAATTATTTTATAACCGAACTTCCAACATTCATTTTTATGGAAAAGCTGTGATAAAAATGTATAATAACTAACTTTTTCTGTAATAAAAACTTAAAAATGAAAAGACTAAATTTAACTTTATTACTTTTTTCAGTTGCCAAATCGATTAACTCCATCAGTCACATAAAAACTGTAACATTACTGACGATTGTTTGTTGGCTATTCTTTCTTATTAATTTTATATACCGTTAGATGAAAGCTATATCTGCAATTATGCATTCCACATTATATATTTGAATTCATATTATCAGAGGAATTTTTAAAAACAATATACATTACATCATCGCGTTTCTCAACTTTTCGTTTTATGCAGGTGTGCATACTTTATAAAACAGGGTAATTTGCAAATGGACGTTTATGAAAAAGTCGTCCAAAATCTACAAATTAGTCGACCTTTTTGCTTTCTTTCATAAAGTCGTACATTGTCGGCTGAACAATCATTTTCAATTTGCATATTACGCAGGATTTCCACGAAATTAACTATACACTGGATTTGCACAAAAGTATGAATATTTGGTATCTTAATATGAATTAATACATAATATACCATCTAAAAAAGGTCCGAATTATACACTCAACTAAAAGAACTTATCAACGTTAAAATTGTAATTAATATTTTTACAATTACAATTTAAACAAGTAGTTATATCATTCGTATTTCTAAAAGATCAAAACTTCAAGAAAATTGTGCGTTGTTCGAGGTTTATTGCCGACTTAGCAGAGCAACGTTTTGCGTCGGCAAGAGAATTTTGTGCGCAGCGGATATCCGGAAGCGAAAACTGCAACAGGTATTTGCCGAGCCATGATCAAAGACTGCAGTACCATGTTCGTCGGCAAGACAGAGTTCCAATCTGTCGAAAGCAGCCAGTGGCGCTTCGCCTGAGGTTTCACAGTAAATACAGAAATGTGAAACACTTTCTATACTACAAAATTTAATCGTCCATTTGACTTGCCCTTTTTAAAATAAACGTTTTATGATCATTTGTGAAAATGTAACCAGCTTTATTGAAATGTTCGACGATATGTAAGTTATAAATATATATATATACATATATATTTCAACGCTTACAACTTGCAATGTGTATGGAAATGAAATAATATTTAACTCAATTTACGACTCTTTTCCGAATGATTGCCGTGCTTAACAAACTCTTGTTATGGGGTCGAATGTGAAACGAGACATGGCTTATCAGTGATCGAATTGTTGTGTTCTACCAGCACACTCGAATGGAAACAAGCGATAAACAAGGCGCATACAGTTTCTTTGATTGGAGATCAAGTGACCGATTAACAGTGCTAATTTATTACCGCTCGTAATTCACGACGAAAAAAATCATTGAATGATTATACGTACCTTAATGTGTTATGTCTTTAAGATACTACCACTTACATTTGTAGACATAACGTCTAAACAAAACTTTAGACAAAAGATTAGGAAACAAGACTAAAGTGTACTTGATTGTGTTATTATTGTTTATAAACATACTTTCTAGTTTCACGTATAAATCCTATATAAATGACCCGAAAAAAAGGAAGAATTGTAATGATAGCACGTACCTGATTTCACGGAGCAATGGATGTGTGACCTGGACTCGTAATATACCCAATCGAAGCCTGCCTCGACCGCGAGCCTTGCTAGCATCCCGTACTTCGATCGATCACGATCGCTCGTCGTTACGTCGACGGCACGTCCCTCGTAATGGAGGGAGTCGATCGCGTGTTTGCCTTCCTCGTCCCAACCTTCCGTCACCCTCAGCTTCACCCCTGGCCATTGGTTCATCACTGAGATAGCCAGGGTGTTCAGTTTTTCCTTGCACCTCTACAAAATAGAGACGTGTTAGTCGGCCAAACGAGAATGCATGTCAAATGGTAGTTTGTCATTGCAAATTTTTCAATTTTTCACTTTCGACATTTATGGGGAAAAATATAGGAAAGGCGTGGATAGCAATGTAATTTAATTTAGTATATGTAGGATAGTAATGTGATTTACTGTATTAGAACGGTGATGCTATGAAATAGGTTGTTCAATAAGTTTTGTCGTTCGATAAGAAAAACACAAGACTTGACTTGCACTACTTGGAAGACAGGTTTAAAACTTCTATTCATCAAATTTTATGATTGTTCAGCCGACAATGTACGATTTTATGAAAGAAAGCAAAAAGGCCGACTAATTTTTAGATTTCGAACGACTTTTTCATAAACGTCCATTTGCAGTTACCCTGTTTTATAAAGTATGCACACCGTCACGTCTACTTTGATTTAATGAATATCTCCTTGAAGTAAAGGATTTGGAAATATTAATTACAATTTTAACGTTGATAAGTTCTTTTAGTTGAGTGTATAATTCGGACCGTTTTTAGATGGTATATTATGTAGTAATTCATATTAAGATACCAAATATTCATACTTTTGTGCAAATCCGGTGTATCGTCAATTTTGTGGAAATCCTGCGTAATATGCAAATTGAAAATGATTGTTCAGCCGACAACGTACAACTTTATGAAAGAAAGCAAAAAGGCCGACTAATTTGTAGATTTCGAACGACTTTTTCATAAACGTCCATTTGCAGTTACCCTGTTTTATAAAGTATGCACACCGTCAAGTCTACTTTGATTTGCACACATCGATTAACTCCATAAAACGAAAAGTTGTGAAACGCGATGATATAATGTATATTGTTTTTAAAAATTCCTCTGATAATATGAATTCAAATATATAATGTGGAATGCATAATTACAGATATAGCTTTCATCTAACGGTATATAAAATTAATAAGAAAGAATAGCTAACAAACAATCGTCAGTAATGTTACAGTTTTTATGTGACTGATGGAGTTAATCGATTTGGCAACTGAAAAAAGTAATAAAGTTAAATATAGTCTTTTCATTTTTAAGTTTTTATTACAGAAAAAGTTAGTTATTATACATTTTTATCACAGCTTTTCCATAAAAATGAATGTTGGAAGTTCGGTTATAAAATAATTTTCGTAATTAATTCATAGCAGCTTTATGTTAGCGGCATTATTCTTTGGGATGATTCAGCAATATTATAAATAATGTCTTCTTCATCAGCTGTATGCGAGGATTCGTCATTTCGATTTGTTGACAAGTTCTTATAGTAATCGTGTTTAACAGGAGGAATGAATTTTAGCAGGTCCATCATGTCTCTCCATTTTTCCTTTGTCACAGTTCTACCTTTAGGATATAATAAAGGCTGATCTATATTTTTCAAACTTTGCGGTCTACCCACTAAAGATTTTCTTATATTAATGGCTTGAAATTCTGTATCTTCATTATAGTCACATTTGAATTGTATGAGATAGGGTTTGGACCTTTCTAACTTTATCCAGCGTATTTTAAGCCAATTTACTGGAAGCCCTGTGACGGTTACTTTTCTGTTAATGATAGACTGTTCTAAAGGTTTTGTTGACAAAAAATCTTGGTGAGTCATTTGGATTAGATGAAACGGCGCTTTCTTTTTACATCTTTTGATTATATGGTACCAATCATCTGGTGAAAAAATGTTTTGATTTTTTTTCGCACATGACTCAATAATGGCAAAATCTGAGTCATTGGGCAAATAGCTGTGTCCACTTAGCAAAAATTTCATGTCAATTGATTCAGCTTTGATTTCCGTGCTTTGAACAAGTTTCAATAAACTTAAGACGGTTTTAATATTTCTGTTTTGACCGGTACACGAATCCGAATATGTTATTATTTTTTCGAAGTTTGCAGCGTAAGTCTTTATGTACTTTTTTAGACAAGATGAAATTTCTTGAGACCCACGAGATCCTTCAGTTTCTGGCCAAACAAACATGTGGCTTATATTTTTATTGAATTCATGACATCCAAAATTATAAACATATAAATTTCGCTTATAATAAGCTACGGATGTGGTCAACTTGGGAAAGGCTAAAGCTTTTTCCAAGTCAAAAGAAAATACGAACAATTTTTCCGATGTTGCCATTCGATCGGCAGCCATTTGACTGCGAGCCCGTTCAGCCTCTTCTAAGTGATTTTCCTTTTCAATTTTTGCCATCTTAGTTCTCTCATCGTCTGAAGATTGAATTTTTATTTGAAAAGTATCACAAGTTTGACACGTATCCTTTGATGGTTGTTTAAAATCTAAATTAAATTTTGTAGAGAACACATTATACCAGGTTCTTCAATAAGTTTTGTCGTTCAATAAGAAAAACACAATGTTATGGTTCAAAATACACTTTATTATTCAGTATAATCTCCCTGAACATTAATGCACTTGCTCCAACGATCCTCCAATCTGTGGATCCCATCCCTGAAGTGAGATTCCGGAAGTTAATAAACAACGAGTTTGTGCATACTTTTAGAACTTTATCGAATAATATTATAGATTTCTATAATTCGTACAGTGCAAGTAAATAGATTTTCAAGCAATTTCCACAGTTAATAAGTAAAAATAATAAATTTATCAGAATTATAAGAACAATGCGTATTTGTACAGTTATTACTTCCGAGTACTTTTCGGAGAGTTTAGAACGTAAACACATCGAATTACGGCTTCGTAATTACGATCGGTATTATGTTCGGAAATATTATACTCACGTTATACCCAATCTACTATCAGTAAGGTTCTAAACTTTGTACTATCGAAAATAATTTTCAGTGTATTACTACTTAATACTTTGCGCTATTGTCAGAAGACAAATCATATCTGGTGCTCGCAAAACCATTATTGTGCGTGTAATAATCATTACATTCAATTGATTTTGTGTTTGCAAGAAAATAGCTTCGCAGACCCTCAATGCAGTTTCAATATATAGTAAAAAATAGGGCTTCATTCTAAAGGATGCAGTGAATAATAATCATGTAAAATATAGCATTAATATTAACAAAGCAAACGAACAGAAATTATTATATTGAAGATGTCAGGCTATAGAAAGAAAGTCGCTTCCTACTTCTCCATAATAAACATTGTTTTGGTAATGGATACACTGAAAGTCACTAAAAGCATCATTAATCATTGCACCGCCCAATTCTTTATAGAAGATTTCGTTTCATGTATTCACATTGATTTGAATAAGAATATCCTGATTTCGAATACATCCCGCAAATGTGCGGGAATTTACGCTCAATCCACGTCACACAGTATACTGCCAACAATGTGTTAGCAATTACCATTTCGTCAAAGAAATGGCGCCAGTGGTGGTATGCATAGAAGCATAACGCAGAATGATAATCAGAAAAAGAAGTTTGAAGCAGAAACAAACTTCGGAATGTGTATGTTGCTAGACAAGTACACAAATTTTTGTTCGACAAATAGCTGAGAAATCAAAGAGAACCATAACTTATTGTCCTAACTGCCTAACTGAATTTTTCGAATTACCAGGTTGTTCAATAAGTTTTGTCGTTCGATAAGAAAAACACAATGTTATGGTTCAAAATACACTTTATTATTCAGTATAATCTCCCTGAACATTAATGCACTTGCTCCAACGATCCTCCAATCTGTGGATCCCATCCCTGAAGTGAGATTCCGGAAGGTCTGCAAAATACGCTTCAACAGCCGTTATGACCTCTTCATTTGACGAAAAACGCTTGCCACGCATACATTTTTTGAGTTCTGGAAACAAATGGAAGTCGCTGGGGGCCAAATCAGGTGAATACGGCGGATGCTCCAACATTTCGAACTTTAATTCATGGATTTTAGCCATTGTCAAATGCTCTTGTGACACGGTGCGTTGTCCTGATGAAAAAGGATTTTTTTCTTCTGCAAACCGGGTCCTTTTTCACGAAATTTTTCCTTCAACTGGTCCAAAAGGTTGCAATAATATTCAGAATTAATTGTTTTACCAGTTTGCAAGTAATCCACAAATAAAATTCCTTTCGCATCCCAAAAAACTGATGCCAGAAACTTCTTGGCCGATTTCTGGACACGAACTCGTTTCGAAGCCGAACAACCAGGTTCACACCACTCTTTAGCCTCTTGTTTTGTTTTGGATCATGGTGATAGACCCAAGTCTCATCCATAGTGATGAATCGACGCACAAAATCCACTTTATCCTTTTTAAAACGCTCCAAATGTTGTTGGGAAAGTCGCATTCGAATGTGTTTTTGTTCAATTGTTAGCGAATGCGGCACCCATTGTGCACACAGCTTTCTAAAACTCAAAATTTCATTTAAAATATGACTCACACTGCCTAATGAGATGTGTAGAGCCTCTACTAAATCCCTCTCAGTCAATCGACGATCTTCCAAAACCATATCCTGTACTTTGGCTACGATTTCTGGTGTTGATGCGGTTTTTGGACGTCCTTCACGTGGATCGTCTTCAAGGCTTGTACGACCACGTTTAAATTCAGCAACCCATCTTTCTACTGTTCTAATTGAAGGTGAACGTTCATTATACACTCTTAACATTCGTTCGTGAATTTCTTTCGATGCTACACCTTCCAAAAATAAGAATTTTATCACTGCACGATATTCAATTTTTTCCATTGTCGAAAATACTGTGACACGGCGACACTAAATGGCTTGTAAACAAAGAATGAATTGACTGATTGAAATGAACCTTCACATACGTTGATAAGAAGAGTGAACCAACAAAACAAAAACAAATTTGGACTAGTAGCAACGCCCTCTCTTATCGACCGACAAAACTTATTGAACAACATGGTAGCTAGCTGGAGTTCTGAGCTGGAGTTCTAGCTATGATAATTTTCAGACCTTGTTCTGTATTTTCAGCATATTTCATCATTACATGTATGCCGTGGTACTTTAACTACCGTTCATAATAGATTATACTGCTTCTAATGTAGTTATATGGTTCTTAGCTGCCATGGCCTACACTGCAGTTTCATATATTCAGATCGGTTTAATGTGCATTACACACTTTTGCGAGTATTTAATGTGGCCAATTCTTAATCTTGTTACTATTGTCTCTTATCTTCTTGTCAATTTACGCTTTGCTTAATTTGAAATAGAAGACTTTGCCGCGATATTTCACATTTTCTTCACATGAAACATTGTTACTTTCTTAACCACACCTTTTAGAAGGTCTAACCGTTGATTAAGGGACCTTATACAAAATGGACCAAAACCTTCCAAAATTAACATGCTTCATTTGTCGTTAATAGTTCTAAGGTGGGAGGGTTGGAGGTAAGATTCCAACTTCACGAAATGTGAAAGAAAAAAAAAGGTTGAAAATGGACCTTGCCGCCAATGTATACTGTTATACACTTAGAATTTGATGAATAGAAGTTTTAAACCTGTCCTCCAAGTAGTGCAAGTCAAGTCTTGGGCAATCTTTCGTGTTCGAATTATAACAATAAATTTGGGAGACGGTGTGAATGAGTGGTTCAATATTTTAAACGCATAGAAGCCTAGTATAGCAGGCAGTTCGCTAGAAACGTATTGAACACGTCTGAAATACCCTCATACTGCTGAAGGCAAACCTATTTTGTTAATTTCTTGTTGAAACATAAGTCAGTTTATCTTTGACAATTGTTCCCTCATTATGTTGGGTCTCATCCGTCCTCATCTTCGTTCGCACCCCCTGTTATAGACTGAATACACCGAAATAACTGGCAAAGTGCTGCTTTATTTGCGCCTACATTACCCACTGTGCCCAGATCAGGACCCACGACATGCTAATTCGTGGAATATCGCGGAACGCATCTATTCAGTCTTTATAAGCGTAAGATTCTCTGCGATGTTGTTGCGTTTATCGGTAAAATTATCAGTAAAGTTTGCAACATGCGCGGGGCAGATGACCGAGTGATACCTGCCAAGCACCGGTCGTATTTATACTTCTGTTTGCCCGCTGATTCGCCACGGCTCATAGTCCTCGTGGACCCTTTGGTCTCCCGTCGCCCATCCGCATCCTTCGTTTCTTCCCAACCGTCGGCCATTCTCAGTCAAAACACTGTCCTCCGCTTTCCGACTCCTTGTACACCTCTCTTTCATCGTTTCCTTTACCTGTTGTGCTCAGACGATTTCCTGATGGCCGCCCGTGTCGAGAAAATTCAGTGGTGCAGGCAAATCGCGTTAAGCGGAACTTTTCCTTGGCACAGAGGGCAGCGAATTTGCCCGTTGCCTTTTCATGCCGCGTTTTCGGCGGCGTGACGTGCAGAAGATGAAGTTTCTCCGGGGAATCGAATGGGTTAGTGGGATGATGCACCGTGTCGTAACAAACGTCAAAATGTTTGTCTGTGGCAATGCACTGAATGCTTGTTATATGAGTCAGCGGAGTCTATTGTGCATAGAAGGAGAAGATCTGACTATTTTTTTCGACTTTAATAATGGAACTGTGGGTGTTGTACGAAACCTTGGATGGATTCTAAAAAATTAATTTATTAGTTAAAGTATTAAGAATGTCGCACCCCACATAGGTACTAAATCGTAATTTTGTATAATTTGTATTTCTTCGAAGGCCAGGATTTTTCACAGACCACTTATGTTCCTTACGTCGATTAAATAGCCCAAATAAAGTTAGTGATAAAAGTACATTCACCTGTCCATAAAAACGATTCAGCAGTTGCAATTTGCATTACTCGTTACTTCTTGCAAGAAAAATTACAAAGTCGCATGTAAAATATGTCCTATGGAGTAATGACACGGAAGAAACCGGTGCAATTTCGAGATTCTTGACACCGAACCTTGGCATTCCATCTTACACATGCTAATACATGTAAAATGTCTTCACATTGAACTACTGGTTTCACCACACCTTTATTTCAGAGTCAAGAATGAACCATACAGTCTCAAATTACTTTCCAGCTTATAAAATATTTTTTTATACAGAACATAATACCATAATTGTATATTATTTTAAAAACAACTTTTGTGTGACAGTATATTATAAACTGAAGTCGTTCTTATTGGTTATTTAATTTATTATGTATATATTTATTATTGGAGAATACTAAAATTAGACAGCGAGGAGCGAATTAGCTTCTGAAGACAAAACCCTATATGGTTCTGAAACATATAGACCAAAAATTGTTTTTTAATCGAGAAACCAAGCAACCAATAAAAATATGCAATAAAAATTGCATATTTTGTATTGAAAATTTATATAACGTTTTGATGACATTTTTTCAAATGAAATAAAATTACACACGATTTCATTTAGACCACACATACTTGCCCAGTATTTATTATGAAATATATAATAAATATAATACTCGAAACTAAAATGTATTAGGTGTACAACTTTGCTCCCGCCGTTTTTTGCATTGGACGAAAGGGAAAAACGGCGGGAGCAAAGTTGTGTACCTATTACATATCTCAGATATCTATATTTTACGTATCTCAGACGTTTCGACATTTATTTAATTGGCATTTTTTTTTTGGCGTCCTTATCATGGTTCTGTGAGCTGCGAATTATGGGAAACCGTGTTCCTGTTTCCGAAAGAGCCTCCACCATAAAGTCATGCTGTTGTCTATGAGGTTGGCATGTTTACCATGATTATATAGGTTTCTTTATCCTGCTGTCCCATGATTCACTTTCCCTGTGCGTCATCCATGCCCATTTTCTTGCACCTCCATTCTATTTTTCCATTTTTACTCTACCCTCTGCTTTCTCCGTCGAAAGTATACTAATAGGTACACAACTTTGCTCCCGCCGTTTTTTCCCTTTCGTCCAATGCAAAAAACGGCGGGAGCAAAGTTGTACACCTATTAAGAACATTATAGCCCAGATAGCTAGCGATATTTTGGAACCAGCATGATAAGAATGTCGCTTAACGACCATTTATCAAATAAACGCATTCCTCTTCAAACCAATCTCAAATCGACCTAAACTCAGTCCGAAGTCGGTGAAGTATTAGGTGTACAACTTTGCTCCCGCCGTTTTTTGCATTGGACGAAAGGGAAAAACGGCGGGAGCAAAGTTGTGTACCTATTAAGAATCAGGACGTATCCGGGAAATAGTAATAAGACTAAGAATAAACAGTAATAAGATAATATCAACTTCTGCCAGTATCATTCGCGTGGAAAATCTGTGTCCCTGCTTAATCTGGAACGCGGCATATCGGGGGTGCTAGAAGCCAAAGTGGACGTCTTCCTGCTTTTCTCAAGATGGCCTCCCCCATTCTTTCCAGTTGACCCGAAGCGCGGCATTGTCAACGAGCGAATCTACGGGCCGGATCAGAACCGTGTTAAAAGTTCATTCTTAAGAGGTAATCGCTCATGCCAGGTTTGTATCAGACACTTGCATTTTTTCTATTCTCCGCATAACTCCGTGCGCAGATTTTTGTGCTGAGAAAGGTTGAAGTGTTTGACGGCACTGGAAGTCGAAGGGGTGCTTTCATGAACTGGCTGGTGGTCAGCGAAGGATGTTAAGTCGGCGAAAATGTACGGTTGAGGAAATCATTTGGTAGGTTTAAATTGATTTGGTGGATAATAATAGGTACACAACTTTGCTCCCGCCGTTTTTTCCCTTTCGTCCAATGCAAAAAACGGCGGGAGCAAAGTTGTACACCTATTAAAACTATAATATTAGGTGTACAACTTTGCTCCCGCCGTTTTTTGCATTGGACGAAAGGGAAAAACGGCGGGAGCAAAGTTGTGTACCTATTATATGAACATTTACATATGCAACAAAGGAACAAATTTATGCGATTCAACATTTGTTGCAATTACACAAGAGTTTATGTACGAGAACAGCGAAATTGAGACCGAAAAGTATTATTATAAAACAAGTGTGAAAAGATTCAAACCATTACCGATATTCTGCTATTTGCAGTTGCTTTGCTATACGAAACGATAAATTCTCATTAGAGGAGTTTAGTAAAACACTAAATGTGTTACAGTACGTGAAAATGTACAGGGTGTATTCATGTTTTGTAGTCAAAGGGTTAATACTTAGAGGCGTAGCGCTCTAAAACATTTAACAAAGCGCTATAAACATTTACACATGCGACAAAGGAACAAATTTATGCGATTCAACATTCCTTGCAATTACACAAGAGTTTATGTACGGGAACAGCGAAATTGAGACCGAAAAGTATTATTATAAAACAAGTGTGAAAAGATTCAAACCATTACCGATATTCTGCTATTTGCAGTTGCTTTGCTATACGAAACGATAAATTCTCATTAGAGGAGTTTAGTAAAACACTAAATGTGTTACAGTACGTGAAAATGTATAGGGTGTATTCATGTTTTGTAGTCAAAGGGTTAATAAATAGAATATATACGCATAAAAGAAATCGTACAAAAAAATATTCGAAAATTTTATAAATTCTTACATATAATAAACAATTTTGTGCGATATACTACCTAAACATTTTTTTATGCGGTGGATAAGGACCGCATGAAAAAAGTGGGACTAAGAAAATACATCAATGATTTATGAAATAGATGAGAGAATGCTTTC
Source organism: Cryptocheilus praepositus (assembly GCA_033815515.1). Lineage (NCBI taxonomy): Eukaryota > Metazoa > Arthropoda > Insecta > Hymenoptera > Pompilidae > Cryptocheilus > Cryptocheilus praepositus. Next base: position 193,853 of record JAWWQZ010000274.1, read on the forward strand.
AATTAAATTAAATAATTAAATTAGACCTGTAGAAATGGTAAAAATATTTAATTCTTCATTGTACATATATGGTAATTGGTATAAATGAGCTGTCCATAAGGCAAACCGATTAACTTCACCTTTGTTTACTTTCTTTTTCATTTTAGTGTTAAAGGACACGATTAATGTTTGACTTTTTATATTTTGAATAAACTTAATACTTTTTATTTTGTGGACGGAATCGATTTAGTAATGTATTACAAACGGCAGAAATAAATTAAAGAAATTAAACGTTCACTTATGCATCCTCAGAATTACAATGCACGATGTTTTGCCTAAAAAGAGAGCAGATATTGAGGGGATCGAGTAGAGAAAATTTAAAATGTTGTTCAATGTAGATATTGGTAAAAGTGAAAGAGGTGCCTTCTATTTTTTTTCCGTAAAAATCGTACGAAGTTTTTGAATAGACAGTACTGAATGTATTTGCGGTGGAAAAAGTATTGATATTCTAAGTATAATGAGATGCTCTTATTCATGAGATGCTCTTATTTCGGCGATAATTTCGCAAATTTTGTGATCAGAGGAGTGATATTTTACTATGTCATGGGTATTTTATATTTAACTGTAGTTATAGAGTAGTTTTCAATTTTTCTTATAATGCTGTAAGTGGTGATTATTTTCCAAGTCTTTATTTAATATCACCGTATGATACTTCTTTACTATTTTAGTTATTAACTATTTATCAGGTAATATGCACAGTTTTAATTATCAAATAATAAACCAACTGACCACATCAAAATTTATATTTTGTCGTTCTTAGGAAATGTTTATCACTTTAATCTTTTATTATTCGAGTACTGTTGTCGTGTTCATATAATCGGTGTTTCTAAAGGATATTATTCTATTAATTATCTATTAATATCAGTCACATTATGGATCCTCTTGAAACATAATACAACTATAATAATGACATGCACATGTTACTGCTGCAGTACAATAATTTTAAGATTATAGTATAAGATATAAGTACAATATTTTTTTAAAGATTAAATATTTCATGTCGTTTACTAATAGGTGTACAACTTTGCTCCCGCCGTTTTTTGCATTGGACGAAAGGGAAAAACGGCGGGAGCAAAGTTGTGTACCTATTACTTTAAGCATTAAACATTTAATTCGTCAGTATATTTTGCTACCGCAATACAACGATGCTACAACGTCTAGTATGGTTTGATTATATTAAAGTTTATTTCATTTGCTAGGGTTTTGAACGGCTTCGTGTCCCGTCATAAACACTAATTCCTTATTAAATCTTTTTATTAATTTTTTTAAAGATTAAATATTTAATGTAGCTCACAGCATGTCGTTTACTACTTTAAGCATTAAACATTTAATTTGTCAGTATATTTTGCTACCGCAATACAACGATGCTACAACGTCTAGTATGGTTTGATTATATTAAAGTTTATTTCATTTATTTCTTATTAAATCTTCGAAACCAATAATTCAATGCATGTCTTGTCACGGAACATGAACGTTATATTCTTCTCTCCTGGCTAACGGTTCTTGTCCAGTACAAACGAGAAGTTCTTAGTATAAGGCGTCGACACCCAGCTTTGCATAAGCATCCAAAGGCACGAAAAGTAAATGCGAAGCGTACACTTTCGTTTTCACGACAATTTGTCTCGGCATGGCTTGTCAATGGCCCCGCAAACGAACGAGAATCGTTTCGTTTGAATTACTACACTCAAAGAGGAAGTTGTCTGTTGAAAACTGCGGCCCGACGGGGATTTTCTTGTAACTACGTTGGCGAATGAATTCGGGCGAAAGGTTTCATAGAAATATTGTAAGTGGTCACAAATTTGTGGCATTCATGGCGAAGTGTCATATGACTGATGGATTTTTTTTCGCTAATGAGAATTGGCTGCAAAGACTTTGTTCGCAAGCTAAATATAAATGTGGGTCGAAGAGTAAATTTAGAGAGCGTAGGAAGTACACGTAATCAATAAAAATTGAACAGTTCTTATCTTCAAACATTTATAAGAGAGTTGACAAAGCAAATAGATCTATTATTGTTTTTAGTTATGAAACTTTGAGCACGAAATTTTGTACTATTGAAGAACATCTTTGGAAAATGTGCAGAATCAATTATTAGCAGTCATTGGTTGTTTTAGATTTAGTTCTTATCTTCAAACATTTATAAGAAAGTTGAGAAAGCAAATAGATCTATTATTGTTTTTAGTTATGAAACTTTGAACACGAAATTTTGTACTATTGAAGAACATCTTTGGAAAATGTGCAGAATCAATTATTAGCAGTCATTGGTTGTTTTAGATTTAGTTCTTATCTTCAAACATTTATAAGAAAGTTGACAAAGCAAATAGATCTATTATTGTTTTTAGTTATGAAACTTTGAGCACGAAATTTTGTACTATTCAAGAACATCTTTGGAAAATGTGCAGAATTATTAGCAGTCATTGGTTGTTTTAGATTTAGTTCTTATCTTCAAACATTTATAAGAAAGTTGAGAAAGCAAATAGATCCTGTTATTGTTTTTTAGTTATGAAACTTTGAGCCCAAAATTTTGTACTATTGAAGAACATCTTTGGAAAATGTGCAGAATCAATTATTAGCAGTCATTGGTTGTTTTAGATTTAGTTCTTATCTTCAAACATTTATAAGAAAGTTGACAAAGCAAATAGATCCTATTATTGTTTTTTAGTTATGAAACTTTGAGCACGAAATTTTGTACTATTGAAGAACATCTTTGGAAAATGTGCAGAATCAATTATTAGCAGTCATTGGTTGTTTTAGATTTAGTTCTTATCTTCAAACATTTATAAGAAAGTTGAGAAAGCAAATAGATCCTATTATTGTTTTTTAGTTATGAAACTTTGAGCACGAAATTTTGTACTATTGAAGAACATCTTTGGAAAATGTGCAGAATCAATTATTTTCATTGGTTGTTTTAGATTTAGTTCTTATCTTCAAACATTTATAAGAAAGTTGAGAAAGCAAATAGATCTATTATTGTTTTTAGTTATGAAACTTTGAACACGAAATTTTGTACTATTGAAGAACATCTTTGGAAAATGTGCAGAATCAATTATTAGCAGTCATTGGTTGTTTTAGATTTAGTTCTTATCTTCAAACATTTATAAGAAAGTTGAGAAAGCAAATAGATCTATTATTGTTTTTAGTTATGAAACTTTGAACACGAAATTTTGTACTATTCAAGAACATCTTTGGAAAATGTGCAGAATCAATTATTAGCAGTCATTGGTTGTTTTAGATTTAGTTCTTATCTTCAAACATTTATAAGAAAGTTGAGAAAGCAAATAGATCTATTATTGTTTTTAGTTATGAAACTTTGAACACGAAATTTTGTACTATTGAAGAACATCTTTGGAAAATGTGCAGAATCAATTATTAGCAGTCATTGGTTGTTTTAGATTTAGTTCTTATCTTCAAACATTTATAAGAAAGTTGAGAAAGCAAATAGATCCTATTATTGTTTTTTAGTTATGAAACTTTGAGCACGAAATTTTGTACTATTCAAGAACATCTTTGGAAAATGTGCAGAATCAATTATTAGCAGTCATTGGTTGTTTTAGATTTAGTTCTTATCTTCAAACATTTATAAGAAAGTTGAGAAAGCAAATAGATCTATTATTGTTTTTAGTTATGAAACTTTGAGCACGAAATTTTGTACTATTGAAGAACATCTTTGGAAAATGTGCAGAATCAATTATTAGCAGTCATTGGTTGTTTTAGATTTAGTTCTTATCTTCAAACATTTATAAGAAAGTTGAGAAAGCAAATAGATCTATTATTGTTTTTAGTTATGAAACTTTGAACACGAAATTTTGTACTATTGAAGAACATCTTTGGAAAATGTGCAGAATCAATTATTAGCAGTCATTGGTTGTTTTAGATTTAGTTCTTATCTTCAAACATTTATAAGAAAGTTGACAAAGCAAATAGATCCTATTATTGTTTTTTAGTTATGAAACTTTGAGCACGAAATTTTGTACTATTCAAGAACATCTTTGGAAAATGTGCAGAATCAATTATTAGCAGTCATTGGTTGTTTTAGATTTAGTTCTTATCTTCAAACATTTATAAGAAAGTTGAGAAAGCAAATAGATCTATTATTGTTTTTAGTTATGAAACTTTGAACACGAAATTTTGTACTATTGAAGAACATCTTTGGAAAATGTGCAGAATCAATTATTAGCAGTCATTGGTTGTTTTAGATTTAGTTCTTATCTTCAAACATTTATAAGAAAGTTGAGAAAGCAAATAGATCTATTATTGTTTTTAGTTATGAAACTTTGAACACGAAATTTTGTACTATTGAAGAACATCTTTGGAAAATGTGCAGAATCAATTATTAGCAGTCATTGGTTGTTTTAGATTTAGTTCTTATCTTCAAACATTTATAAGAAAGTTGAGAAAGCAAATAGATCTATTATTGTTTTTAGTTATGAAACTTTGAGCACGAAATTTTGTACTATTGAAGAACATCTTTGGAAAATGTGCAGAATCAATTATTAGCAGTCATTGGTTGTTTTAGATTTAGTTCTTATCTTCAAACATTTATAAGAAAGTTGAGAAAGCAAATAGATCTATTATTGTTTTTAGTTATGAAACTTTGAGCACGAAATTTTGTACTATTGAAGAACATCTTTGGAAAATGTGCAGAATCAATTATTAGCAGTCATTGGTTGTTTTAGATTTAGTTCTTATCTTCAAACATTTATAAGAAAGTTGACAAAGCAAATAGATCTATTATTGTTTTTAGTTATGAAACTTTGAGCACGAAATTTTGTACTATTGAAGAACATCTTTGGAAAATGTGCAGAATCAATTATTAGCAGTCATTGGTTGTTTTAGATTTAGTTCTTATCTTCAAACATTTATAAGAAAGTTGACAAAGCAAATAGATCTATTATTGTTTTTAGTTATGAAACTTTGAACACGAAATTTTGTACTATTGAAGAACATCTTTGGAAAATGTGCAGAATCAATTATTAGCAGTCATTGGTTGTTTTAGAAAATTAAAAAACATTTAATTTCACCCAATACATTTTCTAACAACAATCTTAAAAAAGAAAACTGTACTTACACGAGAATTGTAAGCAACACAATGAAAGTTTGAATCTTTATTTTATAATAAGTTGTTTACATGAATAATCATTTTTGTTACGCACTTTCAATCACTTTTGACTATCCGATAACTTCCACATTTAACTGAACGTCTACCAATTTGAACAGATTGTATCGATATCAATAAAATCAACATTAACTCGTCTATTTCTACAGAAATGACTACAATTACCTAATTCCACGATTCGGCATTGAATAGTGAGTACCGTATTCTTAATTTAAAATGTAATTGCTTCAAGTATACCAATCTCCGAGCGACAAATTGCCCGGCAAATTCAAGTCTGGCAATTTCAATTTGCCAGGGGATGAGAATAACGGAATGAGAAAAACGACAGGGTATAAAGAGGCCGAAGGAGAATTGTACGGTGAGCGAGCCGGAGAATGAAAGAATTCGTCTTCCGATTATTTTAGTCCCGACTGTTTTGACAAGAAAGCGACCCCGTAAATTGTTGGTTCTCAGGAATTGCAAATGTATATATATATATATATATATATTGGGTTGGAGGGAAAGTTCTGTCGTATTTTAAAGAAAATATTTGAATTAATTTATAAAAATATGTGTTTAATATTTATCATAATACATTTAATGTGTTGTATGATGAATGCCAAATCTTCTGCAATTTTTCGACTTGTTGAATAGATGGATTATTGTTTTTTTTGAAACACGGATCGTAAATTTTGTACTATTGAAGAACGATCTTGGATGGTCATGCAGAATCAATTATTAGCAGTCATTGGTTGTTTTAGAAAATTAAAAAACATTTAATTTCACCTAAACATAACAACAATTTAAAAAAGAAAACATTTACAATATCTTAAGCAACAAAAGTTTGAATCTTTATTTTATAATAAGTTGTTTACATGAATAATCATTTTTGCGCACTTTCAATCACTTTTGACTATCCGATAACTTCCACATTTAATGCAATTTGAACAATGTATCGATTTATCAACATGACATGTTTTTCACTTTAAATATCACAAGTAAATAATGAACGGTGAATAAGGACTCTTAATTTTTATATTATACAACAGCGACAAATTGCCCGCGCAAATTCAAGTCTGGCAAAAAAAAAAACGGAAAAAAATCCGAACGACTCACTAGCCAGATGTTTTTTTTATTTATAAAAAAAAATTACCTGCCTATTAAAAATTTATAACGGTATTCTTGGGCGCAGTTTTTATTTATATATAAAATACGACAGCCATTCTTCGTGATTGACTTTATTACTTTTTAGATTTTCGTTAATGTATACCACATCTTAATTATTGTTAGCGCAATTAAAAAACACTAAAGTGGCTGCAATTCTACCATATTTTCCACACAATATTTGACTAAATAATTACCTCAATTGTATACATAGTTTTATGATACCAAACAATACTAATGAAAGAAACCGACATATGAACTACATTTAAAACTAAAGAAAAAACGAATATTAATCCCCGAATACTAATAATAAAATAATTTACATAATTATAACACTGAATATAAGTATGAAATTGTATAGAGCTGTCTAATTTGTATTCTTACATAAAATATTGTGTTGTTGACCTTTGTAGTGTCAATATAAGGATACTATTTAATAATGATACCAACAATACTAATGAAAAAATCCGTTAGAATTTTAGAAACTAAAGAAAAAAGGTACATTTTCAATCTCGTAATAAAATAGGTAAATGAATTTAACTGAATATAAGTAGAAAAAAAGCTGTCTAATTTGTATTGTAATAAAATAGTTGAGTATCAATTCAATCAATATTGACACCCTAATTTAAAGCCATAAAAAAAGTTAGTTGCATTTTCAATCTCGTTAAAAGGTAAATGAGTTGCTTATTTGGTAAATGAATTAACTGCAAAGAAGCAAAAAAATACTCTCATTTAGAATGTAAAAAATAGTTGAGTATCTTTTCAATCGCTTGACACCCTAATTTAAAGCCATAAAAATAGAGTTAGTTGCATTTTCAATCTCGTTAAAGTTTAGGTAAATGAGTTGCTTATTTGGTAAATTAATTAACTGCAAAAAAGCAAAAAAAAATACTCTCATTTAGAATGTAAAAAATAGTTGAGTATCAATTCAATCGCTTGACACCCTAATTTAAAGCCATAAAAATAGAGTTAGTTGCATTTTCAATCTCGTTAAAGCTTAGGTAAATGAGTTGCTTATTTGGTAAATGAATTAACTGCAAAATAGCAAAAAAATACTCTCATTTAGAATGTAAAAAACAGTTGAGTATCAATTCAATCGCTTGACACCCTAATTTAAAGCCATAAAAATAGAGTTAGTTGCATTTTCAATCTCGTTAAAGCTTAGGTAAATGAGTTGCATATTTGGTAAATGAATTAACTGCAAAGAAGCAAAAAAAAAATGCTCTCATTTAGAATGTAAAAAATAGTTGAGTAACAATTCAATCGCTTGACACCCTAATTTAAAACCATAAAAATGGAGTTAGTTGCATTTTCAATCTCGTTAAAGCTTAGGTAAATGAGTTGCTTATTTGGTAAATGAATTAACAGCAAAAAAAGCAAAAAAAATACTCTAATTTAGAATGTAAAAAATAGTTGAGTATCAATTCAATCGCTTGACACCCTAATTTAAAGCCATAAAAATCGAGTTAGTTGCATTTTCAATCTCGTTAAAGCTTAGGTAAATGAGTTGCTTATTTGGTAAATGAATTAACTGCAAAAAAGCAAAAAAATACTCTCATTTAGAATGTAAAAAATAATTGAGTATCAATTCAATCGCTGACACCCTAATTTAAAGCCATAAAAATGGAGTTAGTTGCTTTGACCTGTGGACAGCTGAAACGATGCGCCTTTTTACCGGCTGAATTTAAAAAAAACTGTATTTAACTATTCTCTACATGTTTCAAACCTCTTGAGCGTCCTCATAAATAATATATAAATAACCTTTATATATTATACTAATATATTATAATACTTATATATTATAATAACCTTTATATATTATATACCTTATAACAACAACACGTAACTCCGAATAATTTATAATTTTTGACAAGGAGGCTCAACTGTCTCGAAAAGTGCAGAGAAACAATTCAATATATTTTTTTTTATGCCATATAATGTTTTATTCTGACCGTTGTTATTAATGATATGGAATTATCTGAAAATTTGAAATAGTATTGAAAGTTGATAAAGACACATATCTAGAATTGAAATGTTAGATTTTAAAATAATTTCATCACAATAATCGCTTGGAATACGCCAAACATATTTGCAATAAAATATTTCTTTTAATTTCACCAATGAGCAAGGCGTATTATTTTTCCAATCTTTGCTTCTGGCGGACTAAGATCGTCATAAGAAACCCCTGAATCTTACTTTTCACTTGGGCGTTCTACCAAATCGCACCTTATACTTTTAACTAAATGTTAATAATACAGCCAACAGCAATTATCTGCTCCTAGGTGTCAAAGTTTTCGTAATGAGAATCAGTCATTGAATTTCGTTTGTCGCCTATGTCTTTGTTCGGGTCTGAAATGGTGGGAAGACCACAGAAGAAGTAATGGCATTCAAGCCGTATCAACGCTTTTGGAAGATCTTTAGAATTGTGGTCGTGAAAAATGTCGACATGGAGATTTTTAGTATGTTAAAAGCTGACTTGGGAGTCTTGAATGGCGTACAAGACGTCAAAATTGAACTGTTGTAGAATAGAGTAAAAGGATGCTTTGAAGTGCTAGAGAATGTTCATGCTTTGAATTTTGTTAATTAATAATACAAAGCGCAACTAAATTATAGTTGCAATTCTTCTGTTGCAATTATGCCGCTCACTTGCTCAACTCTACAAAACTAAGAGTATTACATTTATTTTAAATAAAAAATGTTAGTATAATGAAAGTGAATTGTATGTTTTTGTCTTAAAGTTAAAATATTTTTTGAAAGTTGAGTTGATCGTTTCAGTTTGTGAACGATTCAATTGCGAGTGCAATACATGGGAAATCTAAAGTCTAACAATTGCATACATAATGCAAGAAATTTGATAAAGGACGTATATATGTTCACTCAGGGATTAAAATGAATCTTAGTTTCATGACGCATGAGAATTGGTCCAAACCAGGCGCAAAATTCTTCTTAACTCTCAAACTTCCTAACCCACCAGTTTTAAAGTACCCAGATGCCCCAAAACTCACCAAACTTAATTTGTCTAAGAATTTGCGCGCAAGTGCTTAGAAGTCCCATCTCTAGACAGAGGACGAAAATGATGATGGAGTCAAGGAGCTTGGCGGTGGAGGGGGTGGTATAAAAGGCCCGAAGAAACTTCGTATAAAGAGAGGGAAGAATGGTGAAGGGACCGAGAGATATACTGGCCATGGTGCACGATGGGGAGCCTTGTTCGCCCAGCGGGGAACCCCCTGAGCCCCTCCCAGACTTTACATCTATTTACAAACATTTTGGCGCAGTCGAGATAGATAGGTAGAAGAGAGAAACGGAGACTTGCTTGGCTAAAGCTGAGAATGTCGAGCCTTATGAAAATCCATTTCGGGTGAAAAATGGCCTGGCTCGTAATCCATTAGATCTGCGGGACGGAGGGGGGAGAAAAATGAAAAAGCCACAGGAGCCGCGCGCGCAAAATGTACGAGAAAGTTGAAAAGACGGCGCCGAAAACATGGAAACTACAGATTTCATATAATTTTCCCAAACAGAGAATGTGGAAGAAGGTAACTATGAAATTAAAAGAAATATTTTATTGCAAATATGTTTGGCGTATTCCAAGCGATTATTGTGATGAAATTATTTCAAAATATAACATTTCAATTATAGATATGGGTCTTTATCAACTTTCGGTACTATTTCAAATTTTCAGATAATTCCATATCATTAATAGCAACGGTCAGAATAAAACATTATATGGCACAAAAAAAATATATTGAATTGTTTCTCTGCACTTTTCGAGACAGTTGAGCCTCCTTGTCAAAAATTATAAATTATTCGGAGTTACGTGTTGATTGTTATTAATGCTTATTTATATATTATTTATGTAGACCCCTAATGAGGACGCTCAAGAGGTTTAAAACATGTAGAGAATAGTTAAATACAGTTTTCTTTTTAATTCAGCCGGTAAAAAGGCGCATCGTTTCAGCTGTCCACAGGTCAAAGCAACTAACTCCATTTTTATGGCTTTAAATTAGGGTGTCAAGCGATTGAATTGTTACTCAACTATTTTTTACATTCTAAATGAGAGTATTTTTTTGCTTCTTTGCAGTTAATTCATTTACCAAATAAGCAACTCATTTACCTAAGCTTTAACGAGATTGAAAATGCAACTAACTCTATTTTTATGGCTTTAAATTAGGGTGTCAAGCGATTGAATTGTTACTCAACTATTTTTTACATTCTAAATGAGAGTATTTTTTTGCTTTTTTGCAGTTAATTCATTTACCAAATAAGCAACTCATTTACCTAAGCTTTAACGAGATTGAAAATGCAACTAACTCTATTTTTATGGGTTTAAATTAGGGTGTCAAGCGATTGAATTGATACTCAACTATTTTTTACATTCTAAATGAGAGTATTTTTTTGCTTTTTTGCAGTTAATTCATTTACCAAATAAGCAACTCATTTACCTAAGCTTTAACGAGATTGAAAATGCAACTAACTCTATTTTTATGGCTTTAAATTAGGGTGTCAAGCGATTGAATTGTTACTCAACTATTTTTTACATTCTAAATGAGAGTATTTTTTTGCTTTTTTGCAGTTAATTCATTTACCAAATAAGCAACTCATTTACCTAAGCTTTAACGAGATTGAAAATGCAACTAACTCTATTTTTATGGCTTTAAATTAGGGTGTCAAGCGATTGAATTGATACTCAACTATTTTTTACATTCTAAATGAGAGTATTTTTTTTGCTTTTTTGCAGTTAATTCATTTACCAAATAAGCAACTCATTTACCTAAGCTTTAACGAGATTGAAAATGCAACTAACTCTATTTTTATGGCTTTAAATTAGGGTGTCAAGCGATTGAATTGATACTCAACTATTTTTTACATTCTAAATGAGAGTATTTTTTTTGCTTTTTTGCAGTTAATTCATTTACCAAATAAGCAACTCATTTACCTAAGCTTTAACGAGATTGAAAATGCAACTAACTCTATTTTTATGGCTTTAAATTAGGGTGTCAAGCGATTGAATTGTTACTCAACTATTTTTTACATTCTAAATGAGAGTATTTTTTTTGCTTCTTTGCAGTTAATTCATTTACCAAATAAGCAACTCATTTACCTAAGCTTTAACGAGATTGAAAATGCAACTAACTCTATTTTTATTGCTTTAAATTAGGGTGTCAAGCGATTGAATTGATACTCAACTATTTTTTACATTCTAAATGAGAGTATTTTTTTTGCTTTTTTGCAGTTAATTCATTTACCAAATAAGCAACTCATTTACCTAAGCTTTAACGAGATTGAAAATGCAACTAACTCTATTTTTATGGCTTTAAATTAGGGTGTCAAGCGATTGAATTGATACTTAACTATTTTTTACATTCTAAATGAGAGTATTCTTTCAAAACCATATCCTGTCTATGACTCATGTTACACTGTCCTTTTTTATACATTTAATAAATATTATTTTTTACAGTTATTAACCCTTTGAGCGCTGAGTTGCCCGACGTTAATTTTCTTACAGAACGACAATTCTTACTAACATTGTGTTTTTCTTATCGAACGACAAAACTTATTGAACAACCTAGTAATTGAGGCACTCATGTAACGAAATTATCCTAAATTGATTTGACCGAATAAATTGTAGGAAATATATAACAGCAACATTTAACTGCAAGAAATCATATCAAATACGTCAATTCGCTAGGGCCTTACATTTAAATGTCTTTCAAACCGAAAACCATTACAGAAAATCTATAAAATACCTAGCTGTAAAAACGACGAAATTAAAAAATGCACACAATAGCCGCAGATTGTCGAGAATTCAACGCAATCGTCATACAACGCCTCGGATATCTGAGCCGGTAATGAGCGCAAATATTCGAATTTAATGCCGAAGAGGGAGTTTCGTAGCGGGACGGCTGAAGGGGGAAGACGAAAGGTAGAAAGCAAACCAGTTCTGACGGATGATGGACTCGAAACAACGAGGATGACGCCTCTCCGCCCTCGGACGGTCCCTATCTCTGCTTCATCTCTCGCCTCGATACCTGCTAATTACCGCACGTCTATCACTTACACCGCGTTTACATACCCTGTATCTTATCGTGCTTAGTAAACGCGTGTTAATCGTCACGCGTCCGCGAGTTCACGTCGATCGTTAAGGATTCTCCGGACATAAACGCATGAAATTAATCGAGAGGCGTTACGCATTGCGATTAAGATCGCACCTTAACCGTTACTGGCATATATTTCAAAAATTTCTGTTGACAGAATAACTGGGATTAAGTGTATTGAAATTGAGTCAATGTAATGTAATTGTACAGAGCTATATCTACTAAGATCTGCTAAGATGACGACCACTCTTTTCGGCACATAAACGCATAGCATACATTCCGGCACCCAACAGGCACTTCCTTGGCCGAGAGAAAGCAGTGGCCGAAGATCACAAGCTTTCTCACGGACAAAAGACCGGATCGGTTCGAATCAACGAGCGAAAAGTCAGAAACGCCGCATGAGGGTGAGAAGGTCAATTCAATGAACGTCTCAGGACCTCGACCGAAGACAAAGAGCGAGTATCACAGGGCATACAAGTAGAAGAAAAAGGAAGACATGGCCGTTAAGGAGGAAGGAGACGAAGCCGCGCAGGAGCGAGCAGGAGAATCAAGGGGATCTAGAAGATTGGCCGCCTTCTGAGTTGGAAAGGGGGTCGGGTCCGAGATGGAGGAAGATGGTGAAGGCCTGGGCTCCATCCCAGCATCCAGAGATGGGCTCCGCCCCCGCCGGTTTCTTCAGGAACCCTCCTCCTTCTCCTCGTGCGAGCCACCTCCAGCCTTTTATTCCATTTTTCTTGTTTCAACTCTCCCCTCTCCGGCCCCTTGCTGGACTCACTTCCCCTCTCTAGGAATCATCCAGGCCCCCTCCCCCGGACCCCATGAAAGCCGGCAAAGCGGCCGCGCGGGCTTTGGTCCCGATCATCCATTCACCACGAAATGAACCGCCCAGGCGTCAGCTGATCTTACAGGAAGCGACTTCCGCCTCGATGGAAACGGATCCCCTCGACACCTGCACGCTCCGTCGGCTTGCATTAACGCGCTCCACGCTGGGAGAGAGTTGATTTCGCCTCTTTCGAGATAGCTGGGCGCGGCGCGGAAATCCCTCACTGGTGTCAACTTAACACGTTATATGCGGCGCGGAAATCAGTCAGTCGTGGCGACTAAACATGTGTGCGGCGCGCGTACAAAGGTGTCTTATTTGCGGGGAAAACAAGATTCACTGTATTTTGCAACACTGCAATGTTGAGCGTAAGGCGGAAATTGTATACGGATGCAAGTTTAACATAATAAATGAGCCGTGCGGTGGTAGAAGCATGTAGGATTAGATAGGGGACTCAAAATTTTTGAACGTTTTGGAATTGCAAATGGTACTTCCTGATAGCAATTGTTAAAGATCAGAACTCTATGTGTGCTACAAAAAAAATGGCGCGTAGTTGAAAATGTCAGGTCATTTTGAGACACCCTATATGTAATTATAATGACACAATGATAATACGAAATATGATGTCATCGACTGCCGGGATGGAATGTCATGTAGAGCAGCACTCGATATAGGACCGGAAAGAATTAATAGAATCGTGACTCTGGAAGTATAATAGATGCCAAACATATATGGAGATGGAACAATCATCTGTGAAACACCCTCTGAAAGTATTGGAGATTTAGTAGTAACTGAATCATAATACTGACATATTTTCAGTTGTTTCTGTCATTTTCGCATGTTTACAAAATTTGTTTCAATTTTTCTTCGACTTCTTTTTTACTTATCTTACTAAGTATGGTATATTTAAGTATTTTTTCGAGTTCATGCAATACACAGAATTAAAAGTAAATTATATAATTAAAACATAAAATTACAAAATGGATAATGTGTTCCAATATTTTTTTGAAACGCATTAACGTTGAAAACAAATAAGTTTAATATCGGGGCTGTAACTTTTCCATTAATTTTAACTAAACTTGTTTAAAAAAACTTGATTCAAAATTGTCTTGACAAAAGGTATTTGATGAATTGCGAACACCTCCGGTTCAAGACTAACTAAATAAGAAAAAACAAAGGAAACAATTAGAGTGTTTTATATCATAATCGTCATTTAATATCTCAATTTCAATTTCTCTTAAGGGGACATTCTACCATATAAGGTTATTCAATGTTAATTATTAAACGTTTTATGTAAGTGTGCAATTGTTAAACACACAATTTTACAATTGTAATGCAACATTCTGCGATTATATCGTAAACAATCATATTCGTCCAAAATACTTTAAATTTGACCAAAAAACGTAATATTTTTACGTAATTTCCCTCGATATTTCTTCTGCATAAATATTTATATATATTATAAATATCGATATATATATCTACCAGGTTGTTCAATAAGTTTTGTTTTGTTTTGTTGAGGGCGTTGCTACTAGTCCAAATTTGTTTTTGTTTTGTTGGTTTACTCTTCTTATCAACGTATGTGAAGGTTCATTTCAATCAGTCAATTCATTCTTTGTTTACAAGCCATTTAGTGTCGCCATGTCACAGTATTTTCGACAATGAAAAAATTGAATATCGTGCACTGATAAAATTCTTATTTTTGGAAGGTGTAGCACCAAAAGAAATTCACGAACGAATGTTAAGAGTGTATAATGAACGTTCACCTTCAATTAGAACAGTAGAAAGATGGGTTGCTGAATTTAAACGTGGTCGTACAAGCCTTGAAGACGATCCACGTGAAGGACGTCCAAAAACCGCATCAACACCAGAAATCGTAGCCAAAGTACAGGATATGGTTTTGGAAGATCGTCGATTGACTGAGAGGGATTTAGTAGAGGCTCTACACATCTCATTAGGCAGTGTGAGTCATATTTTAAATGAAGTTTTGAGTTTTAAAAGCTGTGTGCACGGGGTGCCGCATTCGCTAACAATTGAACAAAAACACATTCGAATGCCGCGCGACTTTCTCAACAACATTTGGAGCGTTTTAAAAAGGATAAAGTGGATTTTGTGCGACGATTCATCACTATGGATGAGACTTGGCTCTATCACCATGATCCTAAATCAAAACAAGAGGCTAAAGAGTGGTGTGAACTTGGTTGTTGGGCTTCGAAACGAGTTCGTGTCCAGAAATCGGCCAAGAAGGTTCAGGCATCAGTTTTTTGGGACGCGAAAGGAATTTTATTTGTGGATTACTTGCAAACTGGTACAATTAATTCTGAATATTATTGCAACCTTTTGGAAGTTGAAGGAAAAAATTCGTGAAAAAAGACCCGGTTTGCAGTTGAAAATGTCCTTTTTCATCAGGACAACGCACCGTGTCACATGAACGTATTGTTGACAATGGCTAAAATCCATGAATTAAAGTTCGAATTGTCATCCGCCGTATTCACCAGATTTGGCCCCCAGCGACTTCCATTTGTTTCGGAAAGAACTCAAAAAATTTAGGCGTGGCAAGCGTTTTTCGTCAAATGAAGAGGCCAAACATAACGGCTGTTGAAGCGTATTTTGCAGACCTTCCGGAATCTCACTTCAGGGATGGGATCCACAGATTGGAGGATCGTTGGAGCAAGTGCATTAATGTTCAGAAAGATTATACTGAATAATAAAGTGTATTTTGAACAAAATTTGTTTTTTCTTATCGAACGACAAAACTTATTGAACAATCTGGTATATTTGCGCATCTTTGCCTTACTATTCGCATTGCCAGAGAACTTATTAAAATAAATTAAAATATAAAATTATAAATGGTCTAATTTTAATAGAATTTAAAAAAATAGTTTTTCGATTTAACATTAATTACCAATAACAATTACTTGTTTAAAATCGGTGCTTACCATTTTCCATTAATTTTATTCTTTATTTTTGATAAATATTATTTATTTTGTTGACAAAATATTTTGAAATGCAAACTGTATAGGGTCTATATAGTTATGATGAAAAGATGACTTTTAAATGTGGTAATACAAGAGAGAACTCAATTTTTATTTTTATATCATCATCGTCATGGTTATTTATATCATTTTCAATGAATATAGAGAAATTAGTGTCATTGATTTATTCTTTATTTCGTTATTAACACACTGCTTATTATTATATAAATATTGTTTTTTGTTTGGTTGTTAAACACACTTCTTACAACTCTAGTAAAATCGTGAAATTCTGCGATTATATCGTAAACAATCATTTTCATCCAAAATAATAATACCAAAAATGTATTTAAAACATAGATTTCTTTTGTAGAAAGTAATGATAAATATTTATATATATTAAAATATTCGATATTATATAAGTATTTTTTTCACCAGTCATTTTGTTTGGTTTTGTTGAGGGCGTTTGCTGAATTGTGTTTTAGTTCTTGTGTTAAAATAACATAAATTTCATCAAATGAAGGTTCATTTCAATTAATTTACTTGATATGAATAATTGCCTTTCTGTTTGGTTCAGATTGTGTTTGTATTTGGTTAACTAATGGAAAATCATTGAATATCTTCTGAACCTTGATTTTTCAAGGGTAGCGTGTTTAACTCAATTTTTGTTATCGGTTCCTACAACACTCGGTCAAAATGGTCGGTGATTAAAAATATTATCGTTTTTATGATTGATCCTAAATTTATATAAAATAAGAACTTTCATAATACTTCAACTCAAATTTATTTTTATATAATTATGATTATAAACTAAAAAACCAAAACTTATTTTTTCTCATATAATATATTTCTGAAAGATTAGATTTTGAACGTGTCTTATTAATCAACACAACTTAACATTATGCAGTGTAAAATTATTGATAAAAAACAATAAAATTCAAGTTTTATTTATACAGATATATATCTTATTCGGCTTCACTGCATTTTTTTGCAAATTATTTTGATCAATGAATGTTTTCCACACACATATTTTTCGCATTTCGAACAGATTTTCGTAGTTTTGTAAACAATATTTTACTTAACACTTTAAGGACCGCTCTTACATTACTTTGAGAAATTGTGTCTTATTTATCTATTTAAGTATTTACATCAATATTCAATATATCAAACTCGATTGTTTCCATGTTTTTCGCTTATCGAACCGGTGTGTCCACGCAAATCGGCCAAAAAAACTATGATGAAACTGACTTTGAAATAAAATTTTGTGATACTTTTTTTAAATAATTTTATAAATAATTGTTTTAAATAATATCTAAAATATTTCCAATTATATAAAAAAACTTCGTGAAAAAATACTGCTTTATAAATAACATGGTTATGATTGTTTGTAACGTACAAGTTTCCTAAAAACTTGCGGTCTCAGCCGTATTTTTTACAGATTTCTTGGCGGTCGTTAAAGTGTTAATATATTACTGTATTCGTTTCTTCAAATGCGTTACTATTACTATTACGTGCTTGTTAGTGCACCTGATCGATTTCATTCCCACGAAAAATAAACCCCTACATATTTAAAACAGTAAATAAAATATTTTCTTGATCACGGTAGGTAGGACAGACTACAAATATTTCTCAGAAAAAAGATAAAAAAACTAGAAGTAAACACTGAAGAATATATTGTGTGCATATTTTAAGAAACGTCTCAGTTTGACAGGGATATGATAACGTTTAAATATGTGGAAGTTGTACAAAAGTTTGAAAACGGTCAATTTAATCGGTAGTGGTAAGTTTACCATTAGTTAAGTTAACCATAACATTGTGTTTTTCTTATCGAACGACAAAACTTATTGAACAACCTGGTACTTCGAAAAATTCAGTTAGGCAGTTAGGACAATAAGTTATGGTTCTCTTTGATTTCTCAGCTATTTGTCGAACAAAAATTTGTGTACTTGTCTAGCAACATACACATTCCCAAGTTTGTTTCTGCTTCAAACTTCTTTTTCTGATTATCATTCTGCGTTATGCTTCTGTGCATACCACTACTGGCGCCATTTCTTTGACGAAATGGTAATTGCTAACACATTGTTGGCAGTATACTGTGTGACGCGGATTGAGCGTAAATTCCCGCACATTTGCGGGATGTATTCGAAATCAGGATATTCTTATTCAAATCAATGTGAATACATGAAACGAAATCTTCTATAAAGAATTGGGCGGTGCAATGATTAATGATGCTTTTAGTGACTTTCAGTGTGTCCATTACCAAAACAATGTTTATTATGGAGAAGTAGGAAGCGACTTTTTTTCTTTAGCCTGACATCTTCAATATAATAATTTCTGTTCGTTTGCTTTGTTAATATTAATGCTATATTTTACATGATTATTATTCACTGCATCCTTTAGAATGAAGCCCTATTTTTTACTATATATTGAAACTGCATTGAGGGTCTGCGAAGCTATTTTCTTGCAATCACAAAATCAATTGAATGTAATGATTATTACACGCACAATAATGGTTTTGCGAGCACCAGATATGATTTGTCTTCTGACAATAGCGCAAAGTATTAAGTAGTAATAGACTGAAAATTATTTTCGATAGTACAAAGTTTAGAACCTTACTGATAGTAGATTGGGTATAACGTGAGTATAATATTTCCGAACATAATACCGATCGTAATTACGAAGCCGTAATTCGATGTGTTTACGTTCTAAACTCTCCGAAAAGTACTCGGAAGTAATAACTGTACAAATACGCATTGTTCTTATAATTCTGATAAATTTATTATTTTTACTTATTAACTGTGGAAATTGCTTGAAAATCTATTTATTTGCACTGTACGAATTATTGAAATCTATAATATTATTCGACAAAGTTCTAAAAGTATGCACAAACTCGTTGTTTATTAACTTCCGGAATCTCACTTCAGGGATGGGATCCACAGATTGGAGGATCGTTGGAGCAAGTGCATTAATGTTCAGGGAGATTATACTGAATAATAAAGTGTATTTTGAACCATAACATTGTGTTTTTCTTATCGAACGACAAAACTTATTGAACAACCTGGTATTCAACGTTTCAGAATTTAGGACTATATTTAATGATAGAATTGACATTTTGAAAGTGGTAGAAAAATATCATTATCTACCAATTTTGTACTATTTTCATGATTCCAAAGCTTAGGCCGGTATATAGTGAAAAGAATTGAAATCTTAAATACGGTATCTACTTTATAAAGGTCTCGCACTTGCTATCGAAATCTCAGGAGTTTCAATATTAACTTTCAACATGTCAATTTTTGACGGCTTGTCTAAGTACCAGAAGAAACTACCGATATTTCGAACATAGGTTCAAATGCCAATAGCTAATAATGATTGTCTAGTTGTTGAGAAACTCGATCCATGCTAACAGTTTAGTTAATTTCCTAAATATAACATTACCTTTAAACACTAATACTATCTACTCTTTAAATTCCAACGAAGCAAAGTATAGTATTACCAATATTTCGAATTTACAAAAGTCAAGATGATCTTCCAACTTGGAAGTGAGTGGAAGCTCTATGTGTAATACTGCCTGCAAAAGTTTAAAGTAAAGTTATGTTACACAGTAATTAATATGTTTTAAGTCTATCGTGGATAGTAGATTGATTATAAGCCTTAAATTTTTCTTACTTTAACTGTTTCTCGATACTGCAATTCATATTATTAATCATTCGTTAATCCATATTGTCCCCAATTTTCTTAATCATTGACCGAGCTATTTATGATATACCACATACATTTAATATATCTTTTTGAAATACTTTATAAAATCTCATCATTAAATTCTGTATTAGACACAACGAAATTCCTTTCTAAAATAGCTATTCTCTAACAAGATTATAAAAAGCATAACAAAATGTGGCGAAAAATACAAAACATTTCATTTTCTATCAACAACCAACGTAACAAAGACATTTTTGCCCTATCTCTGGCCAGACAGGTCACCATAACATTGTGTTTTTCTTATCGAACGACAAAACTTATTGAACAACCTGGTATGTACTTCACACATAAAGTACTGATATGGATAAGCGTAGAAAACATTGGTCTGTATTAAGGTAAGTAATGCCTTTTGCTATGAAATGCGGTACTTGCGGAGAATTGCGATTTTTATAAAATAAACAGAAACTGAACGATATAAAAATGTTATTTTATTCGATTTTGGTAAACTTTCCTTGTTCATGTGGCATCTGTTATAATTGCCCCCCGCATGGTTTCATATGTCCCGTATTTACACAGGCTCAAATTTCCAGTATTTTTTAGCATCAAAATGGATTTGCGTTTCTGATTTTACACTTTAATCAATCACATTTTTATATTTAAGTGTTTCATGTATTCTTGTGTTACTACATACACTATTTAGTATGCGCACATTCCGTTCGTAAGTATACTCGATCACACTTTGTTTCCTGCATATTTCTCATGCCTACGCTCCTCCTGTATATACATATGTATGCCTAAACGATCTATAAACATGCTTTCTTGACTTATTACATATACGGCGTTACCTGGATCATCATTCACATCATTATTCACTGTTTAACACATTCGACTTTGACACAACGGGAAACTTTATCGACGTTCTTCTTACTTGCGTTCCTAATGGGAAAAAGTAATATGTACCGCGCCAATCGTCTCTGAAATTTGAAGCTTGCGTTGCTTGAATATTCGTTACTCGGTTTTCTCGGATACTCAAGCTTTTCGGTCCCACAGCCGTTTAATTCGATTCGAATTTTAAGCATTCCAACACCTCTTGTAAATACACCCTTAATTAATTCACGCTGCCGAGGCCGAACGATACGCACGCACTGGCTGATAATGTGCATACTTGAGGACAATGGCCGGGGCCCAGAGAGATGACACAGCAACAATGAAGGCCGTGTTTTGAGTGAGAATCGTGCGAGTCTCGTTGAGTGTTTGTCGAGCTCTCTGAGAGAAGCTTCTGGCATGACTGAAGAGCGATCCCTGAATGCAGATGACCTATCTCACGCCTCTTTCGTACTCTCCTCGCACACCCTTGCTTCTTATATTTATTCCGTTTCCTCCTACTTCTCCAATTAGGTACCCGTCCTTGACAGTCCATAGCCATCTTCATACGGATTATTCTGGAGTCAGGCTCTAAGATTGCTCGTGCAAGCGAACGGTGGTTCTTTGAAATTTTCATGGGAAATAATCCCAAAAATATTGGGCGAATTTTCTGTTTAAGATTTTTGCTTTGGGCGAATTTAAAATTGCAAATATTTCAAGAAATTCGGTTTAAGGATAATTACGATAATTTCCAAATCAAATGGTAGAATATTATATTATCCACTGAAATAATAGTATTTATCGCATATAACATGCGGAATATGTGTACATAATACACTGGGAAATATAAATTTGGAGATATAGGCGATATTTCACTTCTTACAAATATTAATTAACACATTGAAGGCGGGCGATTTTGGCGAAAATATACTAGGTAACGCGGCGACCGCCCGCCTCGTTTTTCGTCTAGAGCGGGCGATATTTTCATAAAAAATATTAGTAGTAATATACTAGTAGTAGTATAAAAATATTAGTAGTAGTATATAAAATAATAGTATTCATCAAAAAATTTAGATTTAAAAAAGTTTATTTAAACTCTTAAAACTATAAGAAATATTAAAAAAGAACTAGACACTAATTACAAAAAATGTTTTAAAGTACATATTTATGAGACGAATCTAGTATTTTTTATGAGTGTGATAATATTGATAACACTCGCCACGGTGGAGAGGTGCATTGCAAAACTCGCATTTGAAGCAAGTCAACTTTCTTTTTTTATGTGCCGCACAAACTACGCAGTTTCGTTGGGCATATAGCTTTTTGCCTTTATTTTCTATCCGAATTAATTTGTGCTTTTTGATGTCTAGCGAAAGACGTCCAGGCGGATCAATTTTATATCGTGGAGTCCGTGGTGCCGGGTTCGATGTACCAGGTTGTGGCTCTTCAATGTCCATTAATTCCAGATCTTCGGTTTTTTTGTCAGTTATAAGACAGCATGATAATTCTAACAAATATTTTTTATATGGCAAGCTACTATTATTATGCATGTTATATACTAAATAGGAATTGAAAAATGCACAATTTAACAAATACATTACAGCCCGCTTGGTCCACTTTCTTGTTTTTCGCAATATTGAGTAATAAGAAAGGTACTGGTCTGCCCTATCAACACCTTTCATATAGTTGTTGTATTCTATTACGCATTTTGGTTTAATTATTTTTGTATTTGTGTGCCAATCTATATTGGAGCTTTCTAATAACTCGAATGAATATTCGAAATCATCCTCATTCTCTCTTTGATTGCCAAATTTGTAATAACACGTCTCCTTTTCTCCGGAAAATTGACTGTCCGCGTTGCAACTTATTATTTTTTAATTCATGTGGAAGTCCTCGGTTTACACGTATTGTTCCACAACTTCGTATTTTATGTTTTAAAAGAGTTTCGTTTATATCTACACTGTTATAATAATTATCCATAAACACATGATAATATTTGTCTTTATAAGGAGTAAGAATATCTAATATTGTTTCCGCCAGTTTCCTTCCTTCTCCACAATACATTTTCATATTACAAATGTAGCCACTTTTCGATTCAGCCACAACTCTAACCAAGATTCCATATTTAATCATTTTCGAGGCATTGTAAACTTTAACCCTTTGCACTCCGAATTTTATTTCAATTTCTTTGCCAGCAGCTCCCAACGCTTTTAAGTGTTTTATTTAAAATTTACTTGAACTAAAAAGTAAGGCAATTTAAATAAATGAAGGAAGAAACAAATTCATTTAAATACCAGTTTTATTTACTCTATTGTCGTATTTTTAAATTTTCAAGCGTATGATATCTTTTGAAACAACTTCCAAGATGCAACCCTGGTTTGCTTTCGTACGTTTCATAAAAATAGGTGGTTTCTCTCTTCCTCCAAGTATTTTTCAATTTGAGTAAACTATACAGTCTCTGTGTTTTGGTTTGGGATGTACGAAGATGAAATGAGGCTTTCGATCTAAGGGATCGTGCTTATCATGTGTTCCAATTTCATATTTGGAGCACAATCACGAGTAACCATCGACAAAATCTTTTCGCGAAATTTTTTGTGGTCTATAGTTTTTGTTCCTTGATTTTTTGTTTTTTCTTTGTATAAAATATACGCATTTACTATCGAGATTTCTAATCCCCAAAATAAATATTTCGTCCACCACTTGACTGTTCAACGTAAAAAATAATAAGATGTCGCATACTGGTTCGCCACATCGACACGACCCATATTTTTATTATAATCTGTGATCACATCCGGTTCTTTTATTTCTCTTCAATTACCTGAATTTCTAGCTCTTCTACTGACATTGCGAGTGTCGATAACGTATGTGCGACATCTATTTATTTGGATATGAAAAAATGTCGAGTGGGACTCGACAAAGAGCTCCTGAGATAAAAATTGATGTCGAGTCACTCTCGACATAGGAGTGCAAAGGGTTAAATCCCAATCTTCCACGCCATGGTATGATGCTTTCGTCCAGTGAAATCTCTCTTCTTGGTGTATATACAGTATTGAATTTTTCAACCAAACTGTCATAAACTGGTCGAATTTTAAATAGACGGTCGCTTGAATCATCCATTTCATCGTTGTTCACAAAGTGCCACCATCACCATATCTCTTTAAATCTATCCCGGCTCATTGTCTTTGGAAATATTGGTGTTTTTAATAATGGATCTGTTGTCCAATATTCATCGGAATTTGGCCCATTAGAATTGATAATCCTAAAAATTGCTTGAATTCGCCAATAGTGAGATCCGTCCATGTTATCGTTTTCTTCTTTTTAACGTATTTTTCGACGTTTTGGTGGTGATATCGGTTAGTTTCTGTTACCATCATTTCGTAGAAATTATCATCAAGGAACACATCCAGAGATCCTTCAACGCCGTTCTGTGGTAAAATATTTAACCCCGTTCGATCCAAAAACGGTTCTATGGTAGGTGGAATGTCGACTTCAGTCCATTGCTGTATAATTTCTTCTTCATAATCATTTTCACTTTCATCATCGCTAATCGGTAGTGGAAAAACTCGGGTCTTTCTCACAGGTCGTATAGAACTATCACTATCATTACCGTCAATATCACTATCATTATTATCAATAGCTAACTCTCTTTCATCGCAATCGACGTCAGATAAATCGTCTGCATATATATCTTTATTTTCGCGTGAAACCATATTGAAGGATTTCAAAATTTACTGTAAGTAGAATTTGAACAACCGAACAGCTTCAAACCACAAAACATACTAAATACAAATGTAAACAAATGTAACATCGCGCAATGTGGTTTCAATCGTACTAATACGACTCCCGCCTTTAAGCTACAGTCGAGATAAATCGTAGTACTACGACTCCCGCCTTTAATGTGTTAATACTATTATTATATTTAGACGTTACTCAATCAGTGCCTTTTAAACTCACAAATATGTATGTTTCAAGATTATCTTGCGAAATAAAGAATTGAGATAAAATAATATGTATTCACGCACATATCGCTCACGGTGGGGATTTCAATTTCAACGGATGTGTGTACCCGACTATACCGCAGTAGTCCGCCATTTGTTAGTCATGTATGCACGGCCATAACGGAGAAGAGGTTAATTACCAAACATTTCAAGAAATTCGATTTAACTATCGAAGTCACGATGATTTGCAAATCGTTCGGTAGAACACTGCATGATTGTCCAAGAAAACTATTTAGTTTCTATATATTTCGTTTCCACATTCATTTATTTTTGCTATGGTTTTATAGAACTTGACATGTTTCAAGATCCTCGGCTACCTTTTTTGGAGTCTATAGTTCTTTGTATTAATACAGTGCGTTATAATGTTTAAAAATGTGTATTCGTTTCATGGGTCATATTAGTGAGTGACAACCATTATAAATGTTTACACTTTAAGAAACCTGAAAATGTATATATTAATCATTTTTTAGTACCAAAAGTTAAACTAAATCAAATATTCTAAACAGAAGAATATATAAAGCAAGCTCAATGCTTTCGAGAAATATAACTAGTACGCATCAGGAAGTGCGACGAAAAGAGATTTGCGTTGTCAAAAATATGTATGCACTATCGTTCCCGGAGCGCTGTATCAAATTCAAACCAAGTGCCTGTCAACGCAACTTCCTGGAAGCCAAACGTCGTTAAGATCGGCCTCGAGAAGGAATTTTCAACCTGTCGCGGATTCGCCCAGCGTATCTCAGGTTACATCCTCATTGCATACCCGTAGAGTGACACACTCTGGAGGATGCCGACGAGTGGAAAGGTAGCGGGAACGGAACAAAAAGGCAATCGACGTCGATAAGCAACGGTATTACCGAGTATTTCGGCAACCGAACAAGTTTTCTTTAACAAATTTATGTCCTCGTGTACAATTCAACGCAAAATATAATTATGTTTCATGTTCGAACTCTGGTCACGTTTAAAATTGTTTGAAAGAGTACGTTTTGGAAATTAAAACAATGTTTGCCTAAAGTGTCAACATTCTTTATTCATTCTAAAGTGCATGAGGATTCAAATAAAAACCGTATTCAACCATCTAAGATAAAGTATCTATTTGATTAGATTCAATTCAATAGATTTTACGCCAATAAAACTTTGCTTTCCTTAATACGGTATTTCTATTCATAATTTACTTCGATCTTCATGATTCAACACGAATTCTAAGTCATTGGACACCGTTTTGGAGTCTACGACTCCTGACGCATTACATTTGTAATTCTTTTCTCCGAATTCATGTTTAAGAAATACCTCTTTTAAATATCTGCTTTATTAAAATTGCGTGAAGTTCCATCTCTGAAAAACATTGATTTATTTCTTCCCGTTTATTCTTTTCCTACTTCAAAAAGCGCAACTACCAAAACGCGCGATTTTTTCTTGACACGCAGTTTCCTGGAAGTGAAAAGTCCGTCCGATCCATCGATCGCGAAGGCCGAAAAAAAGCTCTCAAACCTGTCGTGGAGCCGATAGGAGCCTCTCCATATCCTGAGGGGCTCGAGTTACATCCTTGTTACATACCTGCATAGGAGACATGGCTACGAACGAGAAGCAAGAGGAGGTGGAAGAATATCGAAGTCGACAGGCCGCACGACGCTTTTGTCTGTGGGAACGGATTAGCTCAAGAAGGGAACGAAAGAGCGAGAGAGAAAATATATATAATGCACTTTCGAGCAATGTCAACTATGGGCAACACAGAATAAATATAGAAATATTAATTTTTATCCCTGGTTATAGTATGCTGAGAATTTTATTATTAATCACAAGCAAATAAATAACCTGGTAAATTTACACAAGTTATATTTTTATCAAGTTTTAATGTCGTATTTATTATAGGAATTCTAAAGAAAAGAATAGATGCGCATAATGCACTTTCGAGCAATGTCAACTATGGGCAACACAGAATAAATATAGAAATATTAATTTTTATCCCTGGTTATAGTATGCTGAGAATTTTATTATTAATCACAAGCAAATAAATAACCTGGTAAATTTACACAAGTTATATTTTTATCAAGTTTTAATGTCGTATTTATTATAGGAATTCTAAAGAAAAGAATAGATGCGCATAATGCACTTTCGAGCAATGTCAACTATGGGCAACACAGAATAAATATAGAAATATTAATTTTTATCCCTGGTTATAGTATGCTGAGAATTTTATTATTAATCACAAGCAAATAAATAACCTGGTAAATTTACACAAGTTATATTTTTATCAAGTTTTAATGTCGTATTTATTATAGGAATTCTAAAGAAAAGAATAGATGCGCATAATGCACTTTCGAGCAATGTCAACTATGGGCGACACAGAATAAATATAGAAATATTAATTTTTATCCCTGGTTATAGTATGCTGAGAATTTGATTATTAATCACAAGCAAATAAATCACCTGGGAAATTTACACAAGTTACATTTTTATCAAGTTTTAATGTATTTATTATAGGAATTCTAAAGAAAAGAATAGATGCGCATAATGCACTTTCGAGCAATGTCAACTATGGGCAACACAGAATAAATATAGAAATATTAATTTTTATCCCTGGTTATAGTATGCTGAGAATTTTATTATTAATCACAAGCAAATAAATAACCTGGTAAATTTACACAAGTTATATTTTTATCAAGTTTTAATGTCGTATTTATTATAGGAATTCTAAAGAAAAGAATAGATGCGCATAATGCACTTTCGAGCAATGTCAACTATGGGCAACACAGAATAAATATAGAAATATTCATTTTTATCCCTGGTTACAGTATGCTGAGAATTTTATTATTAATCACAAGCAAATAAATAACCTGGTAAATTTACACAAGTTATATTTTTATCAAGTTTTAATGTCGTATTTATTATAGGAATTCTAAAGAAAAGAATAGATGCGCATAATGCACTTTCGAGCAATGTCAACTATGGGCAACACAGAATAAATATAGAAATATTAATTTTTATCCCTGGTTACAGTATGCTGAGAATTTTATTATTAATCACAAGCAAATAAATAACCTGGTAAATTTACACAAGTTATATTTTTATCAAGTTTTAATGTCGTATTTATTATAGGAATTCTAAAGAAAAGAATAGATGCGCATAATGCACTTTCGAGCAATGTCAACTATGGGCAACACAGAATAAATATAGAAATATTAATTTTTATCCCTGGTTATAGTATGCTGAGAATTTTATTATTAATCACAAGCAAATAAATAACCTGGTAAATTTACACAAGTTATATTTTTATCAAGTTTTAATGTCGTATTTATTACAGGAATTCTTTAATGGACATTTTATAAAGAAACTTACACTGTAGTGGAACTCAGATGTATTTAATAGGTGTACAACTTTGCTCCCGCCGTTTTTTGCATTGGACGAAAGGGAAAAACGGCGGGAGCAAAGTTGTGTACCTATTAGTAATAAAATCATATTTACTCGCTACTGTATGTTTGCAATTGCTCTTTAATTAATAGGCGCATAGTAAATTTTAAAAGGCGCATTGTTGCTGCAGTTTCGGTAGAGAAACTCGTTAAAAATTTATAGAGATTTGGAAGTAGAGTCTTTAATGGACATGTTAATAAGGAACATATATTACGGCGTAACTTAACTATATCTAATACTGAAAAAATTGTTTTCGTCATTGTACGTTTGGAAACGTTTGGGATCTTTCAGTGATAGACAACAAGTAATAAATATACAACCAGCAAATTTACAATTGTTCTAGAGATAACGCTCCTGACATTCAAAAGCGTAATTCTGAGTTTGCGTGTTTTATAAGAGTGAACGCATAAAAGTAGAGAGATCAGTGAAAGATTGCCTGCAATCATCGATCATGTGTGAGTAAATTTGTGCGAGCGGATTAAAAAAAGAGCGTTTTGACTGAAAGTTTCGACGTATTCTTTAAACGGCGGTATTTCACGGTAATTTGTATTAATATTCGTTCTTTTAGAAGGTTACACGAGTATTTTTTTATAAAGAAACTTACACTGTAGTAAAACTCAGATGTATTTAGTAACAAAATCATATTGACTCGCTACTGTATTTTGCAATTGATCTTTAATTAATAGGCGCATAGTAAAAAATCGCTATTCCGAAAATACACTTGATACCTTGTTGCTGCAGTTTCGGTACAGGAACTCGTTAAAAATTTATAGAGATTTGGAAGTAGAAAGTCTTTAATGGACGTCTTAATAAGGAACATATATTACGGCGTAACTTAACTATATCTAATACTGAAAAAATTGTTTTCGTCATTGTACGTTTGGAAACGTTTGGGATCTTTCGTTGATAGACAACAAGTAATAAATATACAACCAGCAAATTTACAATTGTTCTAGAGATAACGCTCCTGACATTCAGAAGTGTAATTCTGAGTTTGCGTGTTTTATAAGAGCGAATCCATAAAAGTAGAGAGATCAGTGAAAGATTGCCTGCAATCATCGATCATGTCTGAGTAAATTTGTGCGAGCGGATTAAAAAAAGAGCGTTTTGATTGAAAGTTTGGACGTATTCCTTTAAACGGCGGTATTTCACGGTAATTTGTATTAATATTCGTTCTTTTAGAAGGTTACACGAGTATTTTTTTATAAAGAAACTTACACTGTAGTGAAACTCAGATGTATTTAGTAATAAAATCATATTTACTCGCTACTGTATGTTTGCAATTGATCTTTAATTAATAGGCGCATAGTAAAAAATCGCTATTCCGAAAATACACTTGATTCCTTGTTGCTGCAGTTTCGGTACAGAAACTCGTTAAAAATTTATAGAGATTTGGAAGTAGAGTCTTTAATGGACATCTTAATAAGGAACATATATTACAGCGTAACTTAACTATATCTGATACTGAAAAAATTGTTTTCATCGTTGTACCTTTGGAAACGTTTGGGATCTTTCATTGACAGAGAACAAATAATAAATATACAACCAGCAAATGAGCCGTTTATTTTGAAAGTGGCCTAACTCCATTTATCTTCAAATCGAGATAAATAACATTTACTGATAAATAACATATTAGGTGTACAACTTTGCTCCCGCCGTTTTTTGCATTGGACGAAAGGGAAAAAACGGCGGGAGCAAAGTTGTGTACCTATTAAATATGTACAGGCCACTTTAATAAGAGTGAATGCATAAAAGTAGAGAGAATAATCAATGAAAGATTGCCTGCAATCATCGATTATTATTATCGCGGTACCATAGATAAACAGGTTATTTGGTAGTTACCTACCCTTCACTTTTGAGTGAAAGTTTGGACGTATTTCTTTAAACGGCGGTGTTTCACGGTAATTTGTATGAATATTCGTTTTTTTAGAAGGTTACACGAGTAAAAATAGAATGTTGTTAGTTGGTATGTTGAATAGATAAGCCGATAAGGGTGGTGATAGGGGAGAGACACTTTGAACGTGTTGTTTTGGCCTGAGGCCACGTCACGCCCGTCGCCGACAGGGTCTCGAGGCACCCAAGGAGGCAACCACGGGTGATGAAGCCTCGTCCACGGCGATCAAAGTACGCCTCGTCGCTTTCATGGTACCGACACTCAATCTCGGCTTCCTTCCCTCGCTTTCTCTCTCTTCCTCCCTTTTTTCTTCTCTCATTCTCGCGCGGCCGTTCATTCCTGCGCTCGTCAGAGCGATCTTTTTTTCTTTGCCTCGTTCACTCAAAATGCCAACTTCGATATCACTCTGCGAGCTTCACTCCTCCAAGGGAATCGCTGCAGGATTCTTAAGAGGCTTCAATGTTGCCACCTTGCTGCTGTTCTATTTCTACATCGCTGCTATTCGAGCGAACTGGATCGGACGGTCGAATATTAAATGATCACGTTTGCTTATCTGTTCATCGCGACCGACAGACAATGTGCGCGCGTGCGTAATATTTATATGTGCACGGTATGTATTATACGCTATAAAATTGGTTTATCGCGGATTATCGAATATGCTGTGAATTCGGATTTAGAGTCGACAGTTTGGAATTTGATTCTAAAGTGGATTGTGTCTACAAGTATTTCGAAACTGTAATGGAAACAGCTTTGTTTAAGCACTTTTAATATTTAATCTTACGTGTATACGTCTGTTTGCAGGAAAATCTGAAAAGCAATCTTACTTGTACGTTTAGAAGATAACGGGTCAACTGAGATAATCCATCCTTTTCAGGGCGAAAACTTTGTTCTTCAATGGAGTACGTTAATCGCGTCATGCCTTAACACGTTGCGTACCGCGTCACCCGTACTTGGGTGATGAGCATGCTTCCGGGGGCCCGTGTCACCCATATATGGGTGACGCTTTTATTGTTGAAGTTAAATAAGATTTTCAGTTGCATTTTGAAAACAAATTTAACACGTTGCGTACCGCGTCACCCATACTTGGGTGATGAGCATGCTTCCGGGGGCCGTGTCACCCATATATGGGTGACGCTTTTCTTGTTGAAGATAAATAAGATTTTCAGTTGCATTTTGAAAACAAATTTAACACGTTGCGTGCCGCGTCACCCATACTTGGGTGATGGGCATGCTTCCGTGGGGGCAGTGTCACCCATATATGGGTGACACTTTTCTTGTTGAAGTCAAATAAGATTTTCAGTTGCATTTTGAAAAGAAATTTAAAGTGGACAGAAGGGCTAACATTTTGTTAGTCATATGCCGCTAATGAACATTCAAATAATATTTAATTTAGGTAAATTACATACATGCTAAATATTTTATCGAAATTAGTTAACGATCCTGAGTTACGAACAATGAAAAATAATAATGAAATATCCGACTTCGATAACATTTTCAGCATATATATAACAGACCCATATCTGTAAAACGTATTGTTTAATTTTTCATTCGAAGTATAATAAAACGGATGAAAGAAACTTTGTAAGAACTGTGTAAGTGGTGCTAATTGCCGAAACACTTATTATAAGTTCATTTTCAAAAGTGAGCAATACAACAGAGTAAAAATTATTCTACGCATAGAAGAAAATATTGTATCTGAATTAATAATTCGTTCACCATTGAAGAAAATCAATTGTATTAGTTAACGTAAATAAATATTGTTTGTTGTTTCGTTCATATTGTCTTACGATGTTTAGAGCTTGATCAAACGTCAAAAAAGAATAGTTCTTCAAATTATTAAATGTTAAACAAAAGGAAACATGAAAGATAAACTACAACTAAAAAGATGAGAGCGTAACTGTCCTTCTTTGCATAGTGGTTGTACTACTCTTATCAACTTGATATCAAGCACGTAGATCATTGATCACAAAAGTCAATCTAACAGTTCTCCTTGATAAATATTTTATAAACGGCGTGCGTGATACAAATGTGTATCCGCCAATTTATATTATATTTATATAATTACACAGGCGCACCTTAAGTCTTTAGAAATACATTTTTTAAATTAACAGTGCGTCACGAACGACCCCGTAAACGTGCCATTTTCCGCAACAATGCATCGCAATTTACGAAAATGTTGGAAACGAATTACACAGTTAGTCGAACATACGTATTTAGTTATTATCGTCTTACGTCCTGTAACTTGTCACGATCAGTAATCATGTTTCTCTCGATCTTTGCCCAGCGCAATTAGTCTCGATCATTTCCGTTTCGATGAAAACTATGCAAGCACCTACTTAGCGGCTGCCCTGCGTGTTCTAACAACAGAGACAACATAATTACAGGTTGCTTTCAAAGGCGTTCAATGTAGAACGATCGGTTTAAAAACCGTTGGTTTAAACATGCAGTACGAGGGAAGGTGTTGATATGAAAAAAATTGGACTGATAATGATGTAAACACAGTCGTGTCCTATTAATTATGCGAATGATATCGTCATTTTAAAGGTCGGGGCAGGTACGAGTAAAATGTCATGCTGAGGACAAATATTAGCTGCAATATTTATGTTCCAGAGTATTGGCTTGCGAAGAAGATATAATAAATTTTAATTAACACGTTGCGTACCGCGTCACCCGTACTTGGGTGATGGGCATGCTTCCGCGGGGCCCGTGTCACCCATATATGGGTGACGCTTTTCTTGTTGAAGATAAATAAGATTTTCAGTTGCATTTTGAAAACAAATTTAACACGTTGCGTACCGCGTCACCCATATATGGGTGACGCCTTTCTTGTTGAAGATAAATAAGATTTTTAGTTGCATTTTGAAAACAAATTTAACACGTTGCGTACCGCGTCACCCATACTTGGGTGATGGGCATGCTTCCGCGGGCCCCGTGTCACCCATATATGGGTGACGCTTTTCTTGTTGAAGTTAAATAAGATTTTCAGTTGCATTTTGAAAACAAATTTAATGGAACAAGTTCTGAAGTATAAATATAGAATATACAGCGTAAAAATATAAAAAAGACACAAATAACACTCTACTTTTTATTCATTTATATAGGATAACATAAATTAAATGCAATATAATCAATGAATTTTCGGTTTTTTCGAAGATATAATGTAATGTTTAAAATTTATCAAACGATCATTGAATAAAAATGCTGGTTTACTACAAAGAAAAATGTAAACACGTCCTAAACTAAAAATACATGATTAAAAATCTCCAACGTTTTCAAAACCAGTTTTTCATCAGAGTTTCAGATGATTTTTATGTTTACCGTTTTAAATAAATAATTTTGAAATTACATACTGTTAAATGAATAAGAGTCCAGATCACAGATTTAACTGTTCAAAATTACTTTTAGTCTCTTATCTGAAATCTACTCCAGATAATAGTTTACTACAAAGAAAAATGTAAACACGACCTAAATTAAAAATATATGATTAAAAATCTCCAACGTTTTCAAAACGAGTTTTTCATCAGAGTTTCAGATGATTTTTATGTTTACCGTTTTAAATGAATAATTTTGAAATTACATACTGTTAAATGAATAAGAGTCCAGATCACAGATTTAACTGTTCAAAATTACTTTTAGTCTCTTATCTGAAATCTACTCCAGATAATAGTTTACTACAAAGAAAAATGTAAACACGACCTAAACTAAAAATATATGATTAAAAATCTCCAACGTTTTCAAAACCAGTTTTTCATCAGAGTTTCAGATGATTTTTATGTTTACCGTTATAAATTAATAATTTTGAAATTACATACTGTTAAATGAATAAGAGTCCGGATCACAGATTTAACTGTTCAAAATTACTTTTAGTCTCTTATCTGAAATCTACTCCAGATAATAGTTTACTACAAAGAAAAATGTAAACACGACCTAAACTAAAAATATATGATTAAAAATCTCCAAGGTTTTCAAAACCAGTTTTTCATCAGAGTTTCAGATGATTTTTATGTTTACCGTTTTAAATTAATAATTTTGAAATTACATACTGTTAAATGAATAAGAGTCCAGATCACAGATTTAACTGTTCAAAATTACTTTTAGTCTCTTATCTGAAATCTACTCCAGATAATAGTTTACTACAAAGAAAAATGTAAACACGACCTAAACTAAAAATATATGATTAAAAATCTCCAAGGTTTTCAAAACCAGTTTTTCATCAGAGTTTCAGATGATTTTTATGTTTACCGTTTTAAATTAATAATTTTGAAATTACATACTGTTAAATGAATAAGAGTCCAGATCACAGATTTAACTGTTCAAAATTACTTTTAGTCTCTTATCTGAAATCTACTCCAGATAATAGTTTACTACAAAGAAAAATGTAAACACGTCCTAAACTAAAAATATATGATTAAAAATCTCCAACGTTTTCAAAACGAGTTTTTCATCAGAGTTTCAGATGATTTTTATGTTTACCGTTTTAAATAAATAATTTTGAAATTACATACTGTTAAATGAATAAGAGTCCAGATCACAGATTTAACTGTTCAAAATTACTTTAAGTCTCTTATCTGAAATCTACTCCAGATAATGGTTTACTACAAAGAAAAATGTAAACACGACCTAAACTAAAAATATATGATTAAAAATCTCCAACGTTTTCAAAACCAGTTTTTCATCAGAGTTTCAGATGATTTTTATGTTTACCGTTATAAATTAATAATTTTGAAATTACATACTGTTAAATGAATAAGAGTCCGGATCACAGATTTAACTGTTCAAAATTACTTTTAGTCTCTTATCTGAAATCTACTCCAGATAATAGTTTACTACAAAGAAAAATGTAAACACGACCTAAACTAAAAATATATGATTAAAAATCTCCAACGTTTTCAAAACCAGTTTTTCATCAAAGTTTCAGATGATTTTTATGTTTGCCGTTTTAAATAAATAATTTTGAAATTACATACTGTTAAATGAATAAGAGTCCAGATCACAGATTTAACTGTTCAAAATTACTTTAAGTCTCTTATCTGAAATCTACTCCAGATAATGGTTTACTACAAAGAAAAATGTAAACACGACCTAAACTAAAAATATATGATTAAAAATCTCCAACGTTTTCAAAACCAGTTTTTCATCAGAGTTTCAGATGATTTTTATGTTTACCGTTTTAAATGAATAATTTTGAAATTACATACTGTTAAATGAATAAGAGTCCAGATCACAGATTTAACTGTTCAAAATTACTTTTAGTCTCTTATCTGAAATCTACTCCAGATAATAGTTTACTACAAAGAAAAATGTAAACACGACCTAAACTAAAAATATATGATTAAAAATCTCCAAGGTTTTCAAAACCAGTTTTTCATCAGAGTTTCAGATGATTTTTATGTTTACCGTTTTAAATTAATAATTTTGAAATTACATACTGTTAAATGAATAAGAGTCCAGATCACAGATTTAACTGTTCAAAATTACTTTTAGTCTCTTATCTGAAATCTACTCCAGATAATAGTTTACTACAAAGAAAAATGTAAACACGTCCTAAACTAAAAATATATGATTAAAAATCTCCAACGTTTTCAAAACGAGTTTTTCATCAGAGTTTCAGATGATTTTTATGTTTACCGTTTTAAATAAATAATTTTGAAATTACATACTGTTAAATGAATAAGAGTCCAGATCACAGATTTAACTGTTCAAAATTACTTTAAGTCTCTTATCTGAAATCTACTCCAGATAATGGTTTACTACAAAGAAAAATGTAAACACGTCCTAAACTAAAAATATATGATTAAAAATCTCCAACGTTTTCAAAACCAGTTTTTCATCAGAGTTTCAGATGATTTTCGTGTTTACCGTTTTAAATTAATAATTTTGAAATTACATACTGTTGAATGAATAAGAGTCCAGATCACAGATTTAACTGTTCAAAATTACTTAAGTCTCTTATCTGAAATCTGCTCCAGACAATGGTTGATTAATGGAAAGAAAGTAAATCATTTGTGCACTAATTGTATTAGATGTAGTATTGTAGATTTGCTAAGAACTTATTTATGTGCAGTTTCTAAATACTTTTATTATCAAATAAGAACATTTTAATAGATAAAGGGAAAGAACAAAAGAGTTAAAATAAAAGATTGATCAGATCGTACAGAGACGCCAAAGAGGACGGATATGACAAGAATAGAAAACTTCGAAATAGTCATTTTAAATCCGATATATTTCTTGAAACTTTATTCGTTTCAACTGGATTTTAAATTTTGTTTTGTTCATTAATTAAAACTTGGTTTAATGATAATATAATATATACTATTCGAAACTTAACAGCAAAAGCCCAATTTCGCTGCTGCAATATGAACAACCGTTATATTTTGGATCTTCAAATATTTATTACCCAAATCTTGTATTAAGCATGTTCGAATGTATAATTAATAACACCTTGATATTGCAGCATTTAAATTTGTAATTTGCAAACTTTAATTCGTTAATTATACAAATAAACAAAATTCTTAATTATACACATCTTGTTTCGAAACTCTGAAACTATTTCTAATGCTGAAATAATTTCAGAAATTTGCATAAAACCGCCTGTAAAACAGATTTTAAATGTAAAAACTGTAATTGTTTACGAAGTCCGGAGGTGAAATTCTTTCAGAATGTCTTTAGAGGCGAAGTTGTTTTAAAATGTCTTTAAAGGTGAAAGTGTTTAAGAAGTTCTTCGCATCTACAATTCCTGAAGAATGTCTGCAGAAATGAAATCGGCCTTCTTACCGTTCCTCAATTTTCTCTCGCCTTTATCGAGCTTGTTTTATTTGACTGGCTTTGTCGTATTTCATCGACTTTGATGTCTTGAAACATGTCCAGGAAATAATAAAAGTAATAACGAATTATCACATCAAACAAAATGTTGTCGGAGCCGAAACTGACACATTTTAGATCTGGAATCACTTGAAAATGTCGTCCTTACAGCGTTTCTGATACGTTTCGAATGCCATCACTATTCCGAAATATTTCGACTCGTCTGTCGATACTTTCTCGTCTTGATCGACGCTCCCTCATCGAAAGTCCGTTCAAAGGGGCGTGCTCGATATTCCTCTCCATCGAGTGGCCTCTCCCTCCTTAAAGGTCGCCGATGTCTAGACGTTGAATCATCGGCCACGATAGGCGCGTTTGCGATAAATTAAAACGGACGTCTCTCGCGGGCAAAAGTAACGCAATAACGCTCGAGACGTCGTGCTGGATAATAATTACAGGCGCGTTCTGTGTTGCTCGAGGGCCCAGCAATTTTTCTCGCCGCCGAGAAAGATGGCGATGAGGAAAGCTCGCGAGTGGGTGCGTGAGTCTGTCGATGCACGGCCGGAGATACACTGAATGAGTAATGTCGCCTTCGGCCGTTTAGGCACGCCAATATGTGACGGTAATACTTTAGACAATTGCGACATTAACTGCGTCGCTACGCTCAAATGAAATCGCTGACGAAAAATGTCAGTGCAAAGACTCGAGCGAGCCTGACTCTCAGAAGGGCAAACGACCGTTAGTTCATGCAGCAGGAGAGTCTGAGGCTAGTTATCATAAGCTACGTTATGAGACTTTTGTAATTGTCGTGGGGAAGGTTAATGAATAAATCTTACATACCGGGTTGTTCAATAAGTTTTGTCGTTCGATAAGAAAAACACAATGTTATGGTTCAAAATACACTTTATTATTCAAAAGAAATGTGGAAATGGCAGGTCTGTTAATCACAAAGAAGAGCATTATTCTTCATTTATTAATCGAATCAAATATTTTCAAGTATTCAATTCGTCCACAGTCAATTCTACTATAACACGGTTAATTCATACGGTTTATAGGAAATTCAGAATGAGTACAATCGGATTAATTTGTACCGCGTTAACGATTTTCGCACATATATTCCTTTCCCATCCTTTAGACGAAGTAAAATTTTCATTTTATCCTTAATAGGAATTAATTTTCTTTTTAACAGTCTTCGTTTTCCTTATTTGTCAGACTTTTACATACGTGGAATTAAAAATGCTTCAGGTAAAGGTTACTATTTTTTATAACAGCGAATAAAGAATATTACCTAAAGTATTGTGCAATGTTATCCAATGACGATAACGCAAATTAAGTCTAATTATTAATTAGTCTTCATACGTCTGATATTATTTAGAAGATATCGCCTAGTGAATTGCACTTAAAAGAGATTATTCAGGCAACGGAAACGGTAACGGCAGCAGCAGTTGAGGGGTGCTATTCGATAAAAAAAGGCACGTGAGACAGTTAATAGTATCGTCGAATTGCCACTGTCAATGCCTGTTCAATCTATTTTAAGCATTAGTTTCTATTAAAAAAAACCGCAATGCCGCAATGTTTCTGCATTCACAGGAAAATTGCCTGACACTTGATGACGTACACGCATAAAAAAACAGTGTATTTCCCCAATAATTCCAACGATAAAGGGGAAGTAGAAAGATTCAGATTATAGGAAGATTGATTAAGCTAATTAACTCTTTACGGTCATACGGTAAACGTATTGGTTGGAACTATTTTTGAGTAACGCGTACTCAGTCAATTATTCCCTAATAAAGCTACAAATTTTATCCAAATTAGTTTTTTCAAGCCGTATGTATATCATTTGTTATTTTTGTATTCGATATTTTATATAGATTCATCGTATATATCGTATATATGGTATGTATTCTGTAGTTGGCTTCGGTTAAGTATTCTAACTTTGTAGTGTAAGAAACTTCCTTATGTTTATGTCTTGCTTCTTCTAATTGATCATGTTATTTAATATTTTCAAGTAAATTATAATTTAACATCAATTTTAAATTCGTATTATTAACACTAGAACTACCGACAATTCAGCAAACCTACTTCTACCAAAACCAGTCAAAATGACTGGTCTTAAAAAAATGCTTAATAATAGAATATTTTTAAATTTGTTGCTTCATTACTTTCTTACAAAAGGAAATCCATGTTTTATGTAATACATTTTTGGTTTTATTAACTTATTTAATGAGTTAGGGTTATCCCTTACGCATTAGTAAACGTGGTACCGTCTGCAGCAATTTCATTTTATGATTCTAGTAACGTACTTTCATTAGAATCTTCAGAACTTGAAAACACTCGAACACGTCTACTTTTACGTATATTCGAATTATTTTCACATTCGCTTTCTGAAGATTTCTGAACATATTCTTTGTCTAAATCATATGGTATAATTGTTTGTGCCATAAAATCAACAATATGCTGTTGCTTTTCGTAGGACATGCGATAGGCACCTGCCAATGTTTGTATATATATATATAAAATTTGTAAATCTATCTGTTCGCCAGACGCCTCAAAAGAGAAGCCTTTTGCGTTCTTTGCTTTTCGTTCACCTTTTAACATTTTCTTACTTTCTACTCCGAAATACTTAAAAATTCCACAACATAAATCCACAAATATTAAATCGATCGCTTCCAATGAACCATATGTCCTATGATCTGGATTTCAAATGTAACACTTAAAACAATGCGGATGTTTTGGTGCCCAAAAAATTAAGCATCTTATTTAAAATGCAACTACTGGTATTAATATTCACACACTCATCGAATTAAAATAACCTATTATTTAAATCGTCATTACAGATTCAGCTAAAAAAATGTTATAAGAAAACAACCTTTGCTATTTTCTTCATCATTTCCATGAATTGCAAATTTTCAAAACTGCTTTTATATCACCTAATAAATGCACTTTTCTAACGTGCGAAGAAAATTCAAATCGTTTTGTCAAATTTGCGAAAAGATATCTTATTAGCGTGTAATAATCCATGCAAGCCACAATCGTTTATGTCGAGATTCGATTATGAAGACACGATCAAGATGACACGTGGTCAATCCCCTGTTCCTTTGTAATTCGTTGTTAGTCATTAAGCAAGTTGGCAAGATATTGTGTGCATTAAAACCTAATCAGCTGTGCACCACTCTTAACCGTATGCTTTTCATCGCCAATTTTCCACAAGTAACGCAAACTAATCTTCACTGTTTGAACGATACAGAAAACACACAAACATGAGTTTAATCGATAAATTATGTTTGATGCTAATAATCCTGTGTTGCGTGAAGTTTACACAAAACATGGAATTGAAAAAAGATAATATATTTAAGTATTTTTTCGAGTTCATGCAATACATAGAATTAAAAGTAAATGATGTAATTAAAACATAAAATTCAAAATGGATAATGTGTTCCAATATTTTTTTGAAACGCATTAACGTTCAAAACAAATAAGTTTAAAATCGGGGCTGTAACTTTTCCATTAATTTTAACTAAACTTATTTAACACTTTGGTCACCGGTGACCGGCGAAAAAGATTTTACTATAAATGCAAAAAATTCGCCATGAAGCCTATTTGCAATCTAGTAAAAGCCGTTGATATTGGAATGATGCTTCAATACTTTGGCTTTTAATAACTCTGCGTTACCTTCAATTTGCACGATTGCATCATACTCTGCAGAATTTTATCGCATCGCGGTTCTAACATAGCAAAATACGCTTGGTAGTCAAAGTGTTAAAAAAACTTGATTCAAAATTGTCTTGACAAAAGGTATTTGATGAATTGCGAACACCTCCGGTTCAAGACTAACTAAATAAGAAAAAACAAAGGAAACAGAATTAGAGTGTTTTATATCATAATCGTCATTTACCATACCAATGGAATGCTCTAATATAGAAGATGGTGAACTTTATGACTGTGAATATGAACCAGAAGAAAATTGAATTGAATCGTGGGGTATTCACGATAATCTTGTTGATAGTGACAGAAGTGACAATGACGATTTAGACAAAGAATGTGTTCAGAAATCTTCAGAAAGCGAATGTGAAAATAATTCGAATTTACGTAAAAGTAGACGTGTTCGAGTGTTTTCAAGTTCTGAAGATTTTAATGAAAGTATTTTACTAGAATCACAAAATGAAATTGCTGCAGACGGAACCATGCGCGAGGAGCATTGTGTTTACTAATGCGTAAGGGATAATCTTAACTCATTAAATAAGTTAATAATACCAAAAATGTATTACATAAAACATGGATTTCCTTTTGCAAGAAAGTAATGAAGCAACAAATTTAAAAATATTCTATTATTAAGTATTTTTTAAGACCAGTCATTTTGACTGGTTTTGGTAGAAGTAGGTTTGCTGAATTGTCGGTAGTTCTAGTGTTAAATGAGGATGTTCCGCCGCTCAAAAGCGTCGAACGAAAAAATGATCATCCGCATTCTAGTGCTTTTACAGCCAAGAGACGTACATTCAATACGCAACGTCGGAATTCTGAACAAATATAATCCAGAGTATTAACGGTATTACGACAAAACGACGCCCGCGCGTTCAGTTTACTAATCGAGTCACGTGAACCTTCCCGCGTCGCATGGCCCTCCCAGTAAGGACAGATTAACAATAGCAATTTGTTTACGCGAGAACAAGCCGACCTGTCTGGAATGAATACGACTAAAATGGAAGGACAGACAGTTGCTGATCGATACTCTTTATAATTATGTATTGTGTAAAATGCGCTGTACGTGTAGAGTGTGTTTTACATGAAGTTTCTGGGTAGAGTCTATCTTGCGCAATAAGTAACTATAAAGAATTGCGATCTAAAACCGTGTGTTCTACCATTCAAGTTTTAATTCTGGAAGTTAGCACGAATAATAATAAAGCGTTACAAACACATGTATTTGTTCTGAGAACAAATTTACAGAACATGTTCTTCCCAAAGTTGGAAGTTGAAGCTGAATTGTACTTTGTGAGATTGAATGATTATTGCTTTTATTGCAATACCTTGGGAGATCAAATTTTTGTACCGATCTTTGCTTCAATTGAAAATGTTGGAATGTCATGTCAACAAGTAGCATTGCTGAAACCTACAGTTACCTTAATATTCAGGTAGTGTTTAAAACAGAATAACTTTTAAAATATGTCAAAACAACTTGAATTATTCAAAACGGTAAAAAAGTTAGTTCAGTACGTGATATGTGAAGAAAGTCTGCAGAAGTGGCAATTTATAGAATTTATGAAAAAATAGTAATTGCCGTCTTTAAAGTCTTTTCATCTCAGTCTGTAATAAAATATGTTAAAATACATTTTATAAATTTAGGACCGTATACACATGCCGAACATTTTGTTAAAATCAGTTAATGTAAAAAGAAGCGACAGGCATTGGCAAAATCATGAAAAATTCTTCGGACTTATTAAATTTGTAGACCGGAAGTCGTAAGCATCTATCATTCCCATTATTTTTCATTAATTTTATAACTCATGGGAACGTCAACATAAATCTATTTCTATTCTAGTTTTGTTTTCGTGGTTAGTTTAATCGTACTAGCATCAATTTTCGAAACAAGATAATTATGAAACGAAAGAGAGAGAGAAAGAGAAACTCATTGCAATATTATACAACATTTTCTATGAATTCGCGCTGCAGAAATTTGCAGAAAATCCGGAGCAACAAAATGAAAATACCTCCTGTGCGTGTGAAAACACAATGGAAAATTAAATATTTAATATAAAAACGTGTCCGCCATCTTCTCTATCATCGATTTCGCCGAATTTCACGATTTTACTAGAGTTTGGAAGAAGGTTCATAAAAACCAAACAAAAAACAATATTTATATAATTAAAAAAGCAGTGTGTTAAGGACGAAATAGAGAATAAAACAATGACACTAATTTCTCTATATTCATTGAACATGATATAAATAACCAAGGTATAAATGATCATAAAGAAAATAAAAATTGAGTTTGAATTGAGAAAATAAAAAGAAAAACACAATATTATGGTTCAAAATACACTTTATTATTCAGTATAATCTCCCTGAACATTAATGCACTTGCTCCAAGGGGAGATCATTTTTCTTTACTTTTACGCAGATAATCAAACGTAACGTAATTTAAAATATAAATTGGTGGGACCATTTCGATAATTAATTCAAAGTTAAAAAACACTTGTAAATTTGATAAAAGTGTTTTCAAATCATTAACTGGGCAACACAAGTTTACTTGTAACGCCACAAAGGGGATTAACCTGCTTTCTGGGAATAAACTAAAAAAAGTATATCAGCTCACATTTCGACAATCAAATCAACGTCTTGTATCCAATAATAATACAATTAACCATTCCTGCTGTTTAAAAGTCAAAGTGCAATCTTGTAAAAATTATTTTTATTTCTCAATTATTCAAATTTACTTATTAATCCTTCTTTTGCATACTTGGCAAGTGTATAACGCTGAATGAGAATCATAGAGTTTAGAAGTTCTAT
The DNA here is from genome assembly GCA_033815515.1 of Cryptocheilus praepositus. Lineage (NCBI taxonomy): Eukaryota > Metazoa > Arthropoda > Insecta > Hymenoptera > Pompilidae > Cryptocheilus > Cryptocheilus praepositus. Next base: position 237,191 of record JAWWQZ010000274.1, read on the forward strand.
GGCAGACTTAACAGTATCGCATTACATACTATATGGAAGATAAATTAAGTGCAGACGATACCACTTGCAACAATTTTTCGGCACTCATTAATGCGAAATCCGAGGACAGTTATCTGTGAAAGTATTAAATTTGTTTTCAAAATGCAACTGAAAATCTTAGTTAACTTCAACAAGAAAAGCGTCACCCACATATGGGTGACACGGGGCCCACTGAAGCATGCCCATCACCCAAGTATGGGTGACGCGGTACGCAACATGTTAAATTTGTTTTCAAAATGCAACTGAAAATCTTATTCAACTTCAACAAGAAAATCGTCACCCATATATGGGTGACACGGCCTCCCACGAAAGCATGCCCATCGCCCAAGTACGGGTGACGCGGTACGCAACGTGTTAAAGAAACTTTTTCGGTTTTAATGGGGGTATGCATATTAATAAGAGTTACTACATGCATCAATGGTAAAAATAAGAAATTAAATAACTTGCAGCATACAGCATTAAGACTTCTCCTAAATTAAATTAAATTAATCTGTTAATATGTAATAACGCGTCCAAACGTACAAAACGTCCTCAAAATGTTATTTACGGCAAATTCTCTAATTATAGACACTGAGATATAGATCAGACATTTTTGGGGTGCAGTACATTATTTAGAAAAAGAATGAATGAATCAAATTTTTGTCAGACATAGAAATAAATCAACGTCGCATATGCAGCAAAGAATATTTATGTTTACGACGCCATTATAGATACTATATACAAAAACAGCTAAATTCTCTTTACTAATAAAAATATGAACATGGAAACAGTTAACGAATTTAATTATTTACAGTTGGTCTGTTACAAGAAATAATAAATTCTATGTTAGATCAGTTTACCGAAGTAGCAAGCAATGTGTTATAATCAGACATGATGAACGTGTATATTATATTATGACAGTTAATAATATGGAAAGACATTCGTAGTACATTATCCGTTATCTACCGCGGTCATAGAAAATGCAATGCATACATACTACTATAATAATCTATGAGCGGGTCATCAAAGTGTTACACGGTCAAATACGTACAAAGAAGTTTTTTATAATATTTTGCTTGGTTTCAGACAAAGGTATGTTAATTATAGGACAAAGTAAATTTTTCCATATTAATATTTACACGTAACAAGTTGAAATTAAAACCCCAAAATGGAAAGCGACAATGAAGATAGCCACATTGTTCGTTCACGTTACAAAAGAAAACAGCAAATAATAATAATTGAAGATGGAGAAGTTTATAGTACACACAGCTATATTGTTGTACCACTTCGCAAAAGGTGTAGAGTATTTGATAGTGAATACGATGATAGCAGAGCCATGATTTCATTAGGAAGATCCATTAAAGAATGGAGAATATGAAAATACACGAATGTCAGACAATATTTCACAATTCCCGAACACAATAAGCTATTTTAGATTAATTACTTATACAATGTATTGTTAATTTTGCCAAGGTTTATTTACAATAGGTGACAACAAGTATTTTTTGACGTTGTGTGTGCAAAATTTTCATAGAAATGTTTTGAAGTAATTGGTAAGAAGTATAAATACATGCGTTCCGCGATATTTCACGAATTAGCATGTCGTGGGTCCTGATCTGGGCACAGTGGGTAATGTAGGCGCAAATAAAGCAGCAGTTTGCCAGTTATTTCGGTGTATTCAATCTATAATAGGGGGTGCGAACGAAGATGAGGACGGATGAGACCCAACATAATCGGGGAACAATTTTCAAAGATAAATTGACTTATGTTTCAACAAGAAATTAACAAAATAGGTTTGTATTCAGCAGTATGAGGGTATTTCAGACGTGTTGAACACGTTTCTAGCGTACTGCCTGCTATACTAGGCTTCTATGCGTTTAAAATATTGAACCACTCATTCACACCGTTTCTCAAATTTATTGTTATAATTCGAACACGAAAGATTGCCCAAGACTTGACTTGCACTACTTGGAGGACAGGTTTAAAACTTCTATTCATCAAATTCTAAGTGTATAACAGTATACATTGGCGGCAAGGTCCATTTTCAACCTTTTTTTTTTCTTTCACATTTCGTGAAGTTGGAATCTTACCTCCAACCCTCCCACCTTAGAACTATTAATGACAAATGAAGCATGTTCATTTTGGAAGGTTTTGGTCCATTTTGTATAAGGTCCCTTAATGCATCAACGGTTAGACCTTCTAAAAGGTGTGGTTAAGAAACTAACAATGTTTCATGTGAAGAAAATGTGAAATATCGCGGTAAAGTCTTTTATTTCAAATGAACCAAAGGGTAAATTGACAAGAAGATAAGAGACAACAGTAACAAGATTAAGAATTGGCCACATTAAATACCCGCAAAAGTGTGTAATGCACATTAAACCGATCTGAATATATGAAACTGCAGTGTAGGCCATGGCAGCTAAGAACCATATAACTACATTAGAAGCAGTATAATCTATTATGAACGGTAGTTAAAGTACCACGGCATATATGTAATGATGAAATATGCAGAAAATACAGAACAAGGTTTCAAAATTATCATAGCTAGAAATCCAGCTCAGAACTCCAGCTAGCTACCACGTCGTTCAATAAGTTTTGTCGGCCGATAAGAAAGGGTAGTTGCTACTAGTCCAAATTTGTTTTTGTTTTGTTGGTTCACTCTTCTTATCAACGTATGTGAAGGTTCATTTCAATCAGTCAATTCATTCTTTGTTTACAAGCCATTTAGTGTCGCCGTGTCACAGTATTTTCGACAATGGAAAAAATTGAATATCGTGCAGTGATAAAATTCTTATTTTTGGAAGGTGTAGCACCAAAAGAAATTCACGAACGAATGTTAAGAGTGTAGAATGAACGTTCACCTTCAATTAGAACAGTAGAAAGATGGGTTGCTGAATTTAAACGTGAAGGATGTCGATCCACGTGAAGGACGTCCAAAAACCGCATCAACACCAGAAATCGTAGCCAAAGTACAGGATATGGTTTTGGAAGATCGTCGATTGACTGAGAGGGATTCAGTAGAGGCTCTACACATCTCATTAGGCAGTGTGAGTCATATTTTAAATGAAATTTTGAGTTTTAAAAAGCTGTGTGCACAATGGGTGCCGCATTCGCTAACAATTGAACAAAAACACATTCGAATGCGACTTTCTCAACAACATTTGGAGCGTTTTAAAAAGGATAAAGTGGATTTTGTGCGTCGATTTATCACTATGGATGAGACTTGGGTCTATCACCATGATCCTAAATCAAAACAAGAGGCTAAAGAGTGGTGTGAACTTGGTTGTTCGGCTTCGAAACGAGTTCGTGTCCAGAAATCGGCCAAGAAGGTTCTAGCATCAGTTCTTTGGGATGCGAAAGGAATTTTATTTGTGGATTACTTGCAAACTGGTAAAACAATTAATTCTGAATATTATTGCAACCTTTTGGACCAGTTGAAGGAAAAAATTCGTGAAAAAAGACCCGGTTTGCAGAAGAAAAAAATCCTTTTTCATCAGGACAACGCACCGTGTCACAAGAGCATTTTGACAATGGCTAAAATCCATGAATTAAAGTTCGAATTGTTGGAGCATCCGCCGTATTCACCAGATTTGGCCCACAGCGACTTCCATTTGTTTCCAGAACTCAAAAAATGTATGCGTGGCAAGCGTTTTTCGTCAAATGAAGAGGTCATAACGGCTGTTGAAGCGTATTTTGCAGACCTCCCGGAATCTCACTTCAGGGATGGGATTGGAGGATCGTTGGAGCAAGTGCATTAGGGAGATTATACTGAATAATAAAGTGTATTTTGAACCATAACATTGTGTTTTTCTTATCGAACGACAAAACTTATTGAACAACCTGGTATTCAACGTTTCAGAATTTATGACTATATTTAATGGTAGAATTGACATTTTTAAAGTGGTAGAAAAATATCATTACCTACCAATTTTGTACTATTTTCATGATTCCAAAGCTTAGGCCGGTATATAGTGAAAAGAATTGAAATCTTAAATACGGTGTCTACTTTATAAAGGTCCCGCACTTGCTATCGAAATCTCAGGAGTTTCAATATTAACTTTCAACGTGTCAATTTTTGACGGCTTGTCTAAGTACCAGAAAAAACTACCGATATTTCGAACATAGGTTCAAATGCCAATAGCTAATAATGATTGTTTAGTTGTTGAGAAACTCGATCCATGCTAACAGTTTAGTTAATTTCCTAAATATAACATTACCTTTAAACACTAATACTATCTACTCTTTAAATTCCAATGAAGCAAAGTATAGTATTACCAATATTTCGAATTTACATAGTCAAGACGATCTTCCAACTTGGAAGTGAGTGGAAGCTCTAGGTCTAATACTGCCTGCAAAAGTTTAAAGTAAAGTTATGTTACACAGTAATTAATATGTTTTAAGTGCATCATGGATAGTAGATTGATTATAAGCCTCAAATTTTTCTTACTTTAACTGTTTCTCGATACTGCAATTCATTTTATTAATCATTCGTTAATCCATATTGTCCCCAATTTTCTTAATCATTGGCCGAGCTATTTATGATATGCCGCATACATTTAATATATCTTTTTGAAATACTTCATAAAATCTCATCATTAAATTCTGTATTAGACACAACGAAATTCCTTTCTAAAATAGCTATTCTCTAACAAGATTATCAAAAGCATAAGAAAATGTCGCGAAAAATACAAAACATTTCATCTTCATGAATTAAAGTTCGAATTGTTGGAGCATCCGCCGTATTCACCAGATTTGGCCCCCAGCGACTTTCATTTGTTTCCAGAACTCAAAAATTTATGCGTGGCAAGCGTTTTTCGTCAAATGAAGAGGTCATAACGGCTGTTGAAGCGTATTTTGCAGACCTTCCGGAATCTCACTTCAGGGATGGGATCCACAGATTGGAGGATCGTTGGAGCAAGTGCATTAATGTTCAGGAGGATTATACTGAATAATAAAGTGTATTTTGAACCATAACATTGTGTTTTTCTTATCGAACGACAAAACTTATTGAACAACCTGGTACTATATGCATGCATTTAGTAGCCGTCGACTAAAGTCTGTACTTGTACTGCAGATGTTGAACAAATAGCCTGTGCACCTGTACAACGTAAAAAGTTCAGATGAAGCAATCATGCGAATCAACGGTCAGAGAAAGCTACAATGAACTGAAACATAAAAATCCCGCTAATCAAGTCGTCATTATTCCTGCACTGCGTTTGGGAAGTTTTTGAGAGAACATAGATAACATTCGTGAGAGTGAACCGTTCGGGCGATATGCAGGAGATGGTGGTCCTATGCGGAGCCATGATTGACCCCCACAACCTACGTATTTTCAAATTTTTCCTCCTTACCGAAGCAAAGAGCCCAAATGAACAAGCCGTACCATTTTTGCATATTTACCCCTAACCCAGACAAAACTTATTGAACAACCTGGTATATCGCGTGAAAGGGATATGTGACGTGGTCAGTTAATTTCTCGCAGAAGGGGTTAAATGCCTAGCGCGTTTGACACGTTTCGACATGCACCAGAACCGTCTTAGCGTTCAGCACTATCCGAGCACATTCTGCAATGACCCGTGACACTCTAACGGCTAAGGGCACGTGACAGTGGTGTCGTCGACGATTAAAAGCTCGTTAGTTTGCGCGCGCACCAGGCATTCCTCGTGGCCTCCGTCGGCTGAAGATTTAAGGTCCGTTCACAAGGGTGGCGTCTTTTTCTTTTACATATCTCCCTCCTCCAGCTGGTGTCGCTGCTCTTCTCTCGTCCATGCGCCTCTCTCCTTAGCTCCTACCACATCTGTCTCGGCCGTGTATCCGTTTGCTCTCTCCTTCTGCGCCATTCGCCTTTCGCTGCGACGGCGGACGAGATAGGATCAGGCTTCTACATCCTACAGGACCGAGGGCCCCAGGGCCGGCCCCACAGTATCTAATCTGGCCACTTTCAGAGCCGCGGGTAGCCGTGTTTTGGCCAGGGATCGTGTTAAGGGGATTTACATTCATTTCGATCCTAATAACCCGATCCCTCGGATCCCGATTTGGAATACGATATCCCCATCCTCCGGCGCTCGCCGTCTTCCTCTCCACCGAAGACCTTCCTTTTTTTCCTCCGCTGCGCAGCGGAGTCCCAGTAGAATCAAATGTCTTTGAAACCCCTAATGCCTTTTCACTTCTGCGTTTCTCGACCATAGCCTGGCGTTTGTTTTACGGACTTTGCCTCCAGGAGCGAGACCAGTTTGCTTGTAGGTTTCTTAGGGTTTTCAAGAGAACAGACGTTTTTGTCATTTGGAATTTTGTTGGTTTGTTAAATGGCGACTGCGAGAATTTTCGCATATTCAACTATAAGAAAGGCTATTTTTGTGTAAAACGAAATTAATTAATAAAATATACTGTAACACCATGCCGTTTCTGCTATATATAGTTGATGTAATGAATAATTATCAGGAATGTCTCTTCCATCTCATTAATATGGTACCTATACTTGATAGCAGGAAACTTTCAGGCTATAAAATTCACCACGTACTTCCGGAAGTCCGGCATACATTGGCGAGGGTGAATAAAGGAAAAGGATTACGAAACTTTACAGCGACACACCTCGTAAACACCGCTGTAAATCTCGGCGTGGGACGAATTCGTCGAAAGTACCGTAAGAGCTAAGACGCAACATGATAAAAGAAGGAACGATGCAGAGGAGGACGTCAGAAGAAAATCATGACGGGTTTGAATGATCTGCTTATGATTTACGATTCATTCCTACCTGCTTGCGTCTATTCAAATTGCTGAACTTTTTTTATAAAGTCCTACTTCGTAATACGTGTTGAAATTAAACGAATTTACTTGTTTTTAAGTGAATACGTTTGTGATATAATTTCGAGAGTCCCGACCAATTAATAAACATGGTGACATTTATTATTGGCAGTCAGTTGTTGTATACAGATAGGAAATATAATCGTCAGCATTTAAAAACATACGTAATACTTTTGTAAAGACACACACAAGAGAAGTTTCTAGTTCTTTTCTACTTTCCCTTATTTATCATTATTTCTTTTTAATTTTCGTTAGAAAAAAAATTTCTAATATCATAATACGTTTTTGTATACAAATAGGAAACATAATGTAGTGTAAATCAAAATTATTTCTTCGTTTACATTGTTCTGCTCTTAACAATCATCGATACTTTTAATAAACAACGTTTCCCTGCGTTTCGAATAATTATGAGAGCAAAATAATGTATAGAGAATAGCGAAAACGGTTTATATATTAGAATTTAATTTATAGTTTAATACGTACGTGTATCAATATTTAACCGGAACCGTTTAACATTTCTTCGAATTAAAACCAGCAAAAAGTAATTCAACCGCAAATTTTCTTTAACCGATTTCGATTACATTCTTTTGTACGTTATCTAGTGAACTAAATCATCTAGTCTGTTAAAAAATATCCAAGTCGCCCTGTCCAATTTAAAAAATTACATTGAATTAATAAAAGCCACATTTCATCTAAGCGCCTCTTGCTAAATCTTCCAAAAACATCTAGGAGAGGGCGAAAGCAAAATAAGCATTGTTATTTTTCGATCTGCAATTGAACAGAATTTTTTTCGCAATTTCGAGCGGAGAAACGTAGAAATGTTCAAAGGCGTTTCATGATTATATACGTTGGAAGTCCCCGTCGCTTCGATCAACACAGAGTAATTGCACGAACGGCAAGATAAATAATCGTCACCCGCCCACGCTTAAAGAATTTCCGCTCTCGACGTATGCCGTCGTTTACTTTTGCCCGTCTTTTTTTGTAGTGTTATTTAACGACGCGGTAACTACAGTCAATTTCCAAACCGGGAGACGCAAACTAATGGCAAAGGAGGTCAAAAAATTTTAACACAAATGTAATTTTCATAACACATTAAAGGCGGGCGATCTTGGCGAAATAAATAAACCGCCCGCCTCGTTTTTCGATATAGCGGGCGATATTTTCATAAAAAATATTCGTAGTAATATACTAGTAGTAGTATAAAAATATTAGTAGTAGTATATAAAATAATAGTATTCATAAAAAAATTTAGATTTAAAAAGTTTATTTAAACTCTTAAAACTATAAGAAATATTAAAAAAGAACTAGACACTAATTACAAAAAATGTTTTAAAGTACATATTTATGAGACGAATCTAGTATTTTTTATGAGTGTGATAATATTGATAACACTCGCCACGGTGAAGAGGTGCATTGCAAAACTCGCATTTGAAGCAAGTCAACTTTCTTTTTTTATGTGCCGCACAAACTACGCAGTTTTGTTAGGCATATAGCGTTTTGCCTTTATTTTCTATCCGAATTAATTGGTGCTTTTTGATGTCTAGCGAAAGACGTCCAGGCGGATCAATTTTATATCGTAGAGTCCGTGGTGCCGGGTTCGATGTACCAGGTTGTGGCTCTTCAATGTCCATCAATTCCAGATCTTCGGTTTTTTTGTCAGTTATAAGACAGCGTGATAATTCCAACAAATATTTTTTACATGGCAAGCTACTATTATTATGCATGTTATATACTAAATAGGAATTGAAAAATGCACAATTTAACAAATACATTACAGCCCGCTTGGTCCACTTTCTTGTTTTTCGCAATATTGAGTAATACGAAAGGTACTGGTCTGCCCTATCAACACCTTTCATATAGTTGTTGTATTCTATTACGCATTTTGGTTTAATTATTTTTGTATTTGTGTGCCAATCTGTATTGGAGCTTTCTAATAGTTCACTCGAATGGATATTCGAAATCATCCTCACTTCTCTCTTTGATTGCCAAATTTGTAATAACACGTCTCTTGTTCTCCGGAAAATTGACTGTCCGCGTTGCAACTTATTATTTTTTAATTCACGTGGAAGTCCTCGGTTTACACGTATTGTTTCACAACTTCGTATTTTATGTTTCAAAAGAGTTTCGTTTATATCTACACTGTTATAATAATTATCCATAAACACATGATAATATTTGTCTTTATAAGGAGTAAGAATCTCTAATATTGTTTCCGCCAGTTTCCTTCCTTCTCCACAATACATTTTCATATTACAAATGTAGCCACTTTTCGATTCAGTCACAACTCTCACCAAGATTCCATATTTAATCATTTTCGAGGCATTGTAAACTTTAACCCTTTGCACTCCGAATTTTATTTCAATTTCGTTGCCAGCAGCTCCCAACGCTTTTAAGTGTTTTATTTAAAATTTACTTTAACTAAAAAGTAAGGCAATTTAAATAAATGAAGGAAGAAACAAATTCATTTAAATACCAGTTTTATTTACTCTATTGTCGTATTTTAAAATTTTCAAGCGTATGATATCTTTTGAAACAACTTCCAAGATGCAACCCTGGTTTGCTTTCGTACGTTTCATAAAAATAGGTGGTTTCTCTCTTCCTCCAAGTATTTTTCAATTTGAGTAAACTATACGGTCTCTGTGTTTTGGTTTGGGATGTACGAAGATGAAATGAGGCTTTCGATCTAAGGGATCGTGCTTATCATGTGTTCCAATTTCATATTTGGAGCACAATCACGAGTAACCATCGACAAAATCTTTTCACGAAATTTTTTGTGGTCTATAGGTTTTGTTCCTTGATTTTTTGTTTTTTCTTTGTATAAAATATACGCATTTACTATGGAGATTTCTAATCCCCAAAATAAATATTTCGTCCACCACTTGACTGTTCAACGTAAAAAATAATAAGATGTCGCATACTGGTTCGCCACATCGACACGACCCATATTTTTATTATAATCTGTGATCACATCCGGTTCTTTTATTTCTCTTCAATTACCTGAATTTCTAGCTCTTCTACTGACATTGCGAGAGTGTCGATAACGTATGTGCGACATCTATTTATTTGGATATGAAAAAATGTCGAGTGGGACTCGACAAAGGAGCTCCTGAGATAAAAATTGATGTCGAGTCACTCTCGACATAGGAGTGCAAAGGGTTAAATCCCAATCTTCCACGCCATGGTATGATGCTTTCGTCTAGTGAAATCTCTCTTCTTGGTGTATATACAGTATTGAATTTTTCAACCAAACTGTCATAAACTGGTCGAATTTTAAATAGACGGTCGCTCGAATCATCCATTTCATCGTTGTTGACAAAGTGCCACCATCTCCATATCTCTTTAAATCTATCACGACTCATTGTCTTTGGAAATATTGGTGTTTCTAATAATGGATCTGTTGTCCAATATTCATCGATAGTACTTTTCGGAATTTGGCCCATTAGAATTAATAATCCTAAAAATTGCTTGAATTCGCCAATAGTGAGATCCGTCCATGTTATCGTTTTCTTCTTTTTAACGTATTTTTCGACGTTTTGGTGGTGATATCGGTTAGTTTTTGTTACCATCATTTCGTAGAAATTATCATCAAGGAACACATCCAGAGATCCTTCAACGCCGTTCTGTGGTAAAATATTTAACCCCGTTCGATCCAAAAACGGTTCTATGGTAGGTGGAATCTCGACTTCAGTCCATTGATGTATAATTTCTTCTTCATAATCATTTTCACTTTCATCATCGCTAATCGGTAGTGGAAAAACTGGGGTCCTTCTCACATCACTATCATTATCGCCAATATCACTATCATTATTATCAATAGCTAACTCTCTTTCATCGCAATCAACGTCAGATAAATCGTCTGCATATAAATCTTTATTTTCGCTTGAAACCATATTGAAGGATTTCAAAATTTACTGTAAGTAGAATTTGAACAACCGAACAGCTTCAAACCACAAAACATACTAAGTACAAATGTAAACAAATGTAACATCGCGCATGGATTGCGCAATGTGGTTTCAATCGTACTAATACGACTCCCGCCTTTAAGCTACAGTCGAGATAAATCGTAGTACTACGACTCCCGCCCTTAATGTGATAACATAATGTAGGTTCCAGGTATTAATTAAATGATTCTAATCAAAAAGCGCATCTGCCAAAAGTGCGTCTTTCGTCTTTGCTGGTCCGGCTACGATAATGAAACAACAGCATCTTCAATCTTCTTTTATATATTTTTCACGCTACATAACATATACATCACACTCTCACTTATACGCATTCGATACGGCGCATTGTTCTTTCGCGAATCTTCTAATATTCGGTCCCACAATAATATAGATAAATAAAATATATATACGTATAAATAAACTATCATAATGTAATATTTAATTTTATAATCTATTCCTTCAATGAAATCCAAATATCGAGGTCATTTAGTAGTACCAGGTTGTTCAATAAGTTTTGTCGGTCGAAGATGAGCTACGGATAAAATTTTCTTCAATGACACCTGGGTTCGATAAACTTTGTACTAATAATCAAGCAGATCCGTCACATTAAAAATAAATTCATTAAAAATTAATGTATATGTTTAATAAACGGAATAATAACGAAATTTCACTATATATTTTTTGTATTACTGCATTTTTTACAATTGAACAGTGGGTCTGTTATTTTATGAAGTGTAACATATACCTTCGAAACCACTGTTCTAGAGTTTACTGCGGTTAATACTTCACACGTTGCATGAAATCGCGTAATGAGATATCGTATTATATCAGAATGTTATTCATACTCCCTATACACGCATTTTGTTTAATACGTTGAATACTATGTCAGTCAAATATGAGTAACATACATGTTACCACGTAATTGCAAGAGTTTTAATAGTTACGAAGGTATTTAATAGTTTCAACGTATAGAATTATATATAAGTGCTTACGGGATACTTTATACGACAAAGATGTAGAATATTTATATTTCTCAAAGGAAGTTTTTATAATTTTATTACCTTGAACAATATTTATTCGATATAAGGATGAGCTCTGTAAGTTGTGATGGAATAGTTGCAGTTAGTATTTTTATTGTGATAAGAAACACACATATGGATACTTGTTTTTAATTTGAAAATTAGAAACATGAGAGACAAAAAAATGTCGATATACATTCGTATCGTTTCATTGATAAACGTTAGCAAAAATTGAAATTCTGTTCTTGAAAGCCTTTAAGCGGCTAAGCAATTCCGCCGTCGATCATCGGCTGATCTTTCGACATCGCCGGAATGTCTTGTAAATTCTTCATCCGACCGACTCAGTGACTTTTCCCCGTCTTTCATTTTCGCAGTTCAATCTTCGACTTATTATTTATGAGCGCGTCAGAATGTTTTGTGTGTCAACATCAAGATTTAAGACTCGAATGGAGAAATCCTTCTTCCAACATGTAAAATCACCCCCATAAATTAAACGCCATGTCCTTTACGTAAAAATACCGCAATTACAAGTAAAATGTCATTCTAAACGCAGATATGTAATAGCACCATAAATTCAGAATATTACTAGCCATTGGAAAAAAATATAGACTCTTGAAGAGGGAACCCAAGAATCTCAAAACGTGCCAAGCGATTACATTAAATACAAATAAAAATGTTGAACCAAAAAAAAATGTTATTTCTTTTAAAAAAATAAATGGGAAGACAACCACTTTAGGGGTGATTTTCTTAATAATTATTTATTGTGTGAAATGTACACTAGATGTTTCGGTTTACCTGTTCTTTTTAAACCTGCGTAAATTATGTTAGTTATATACTGTATAATTATTGCAGTTGCAATATTAAGTATGATAACAATACAAATATTAAGAATACTGGGGGGCATTTAAAACAGACTACCACAATATATCGGCTGTTCTTAATCCCTGTATTTTATTGCTGTATTTTGACGAGTCTGATTCGTGATGAGAATTTTCAACCAAACGTGAATATCACGAGTCTGACTCGTGTGAGAATTTCGGGTCAAACATGAATATCACGAGTTAGACTCGGGATCAAAATTATATATTGTATCAGAAATATATATATATATAAAAAAAGACTAATGTTATAAACTGAATGTTATTCAAAGTCACTCAATTTCAAGTGCAATGAAAAATAAATTGTTCCAAACCTCTGTTTATATATACACTTTTAATAGAACTCAAATTTGAAGATTAAGGTGGATTTTACAACAGTCAGGTACGATATCATAAAAAAATGTCTTCAACATTCCAACATTGTCCTGCGAAAATTGAACATATAATTGAATATCCTTTAAAAGTAAGTAAATGGTGAAATTATGTTATAATAAACAAAATTTAGTCAATCCGATACAGAAATAATCCGTATGAACATTTTTATTCTACGAATGTCATTCGCTTCTAATTGTCTGATGTAAGCAATGTTGCGAATATTGTAGTATTAGTAGTATTATTATATTCAGAAAAAAACAGTATAAATTTAGAAGCAATGCTAAGTTGTAATTTCTTTAAAAATGTTAAAATAACGTGACTCAATAAAATTCAACTCAATTCTCAATAAAACTGCACCGCAATTCAACACCTTCTTACGTCGTTAATTACGGACACCTCCATCATAGGAAAGGTCAATAAAGTGCCAACATGTTTAATTAACTCCAGAATACGCGGCAGTAAACCGCAGCGTTGGAAAGTTTATGCGAATTCCGCCAATGGAATATTTTTCCGACTTTTGTCACCTATTCTTACGACAACTGATTTACGAGTGGGTTAATGGTCAATTCATCTGAGAAATTAATTAGTATTTGACACGAATTGCCGAACATCCGCTTCGTTCATGCATGACTGGTGAGGAGTGAGCAATAACTGTCTTTAACACGTTGCGTACCAAGCGTGATTACGTTTTGTTTCCTACCGGCCCAAGTTTTTATCTCGGCGCACTAGAACGATAGCGGAGAGATATGCGGGAAAACCAACAATGTAACTCGAGTAGATCCATGCATTGTCGATTATTTACATTTACAATGCTATCGACCTATGTAATTGATACATTGTTTTGTTCCGAAATAATCTTATTGGTAAGTAGCTTATTTTGGATTTGGAAACGTTTATCGCTTTCCCTGGAATGGTCGAACGCTAACAAGCAAGAAAAAACCTTAAAAATACCACAACGTATTGTTTGAATTGCCTAAAATCACCACAAATGTGCTTGGACTGTTTCAACGAATTCCATGCGACATAGTATAATATAATATGTTATCCTATATAAATGAATAAAAAGTAGAGTGTTACTTGTGTCTTTTTTATATTTTTACGCTGTATATTCTATATTTATACTTCAGAACTTGTTCCATTAAATTTGTTTTCAAAATGCAACTGAAAATCTTATTTAACTTCAACAAGAAAAGTGTCACCCATATATGGGTGACACGGGCCCCACGGAAGCATGTCCATCACCCAAATATGGGTGACGCGGTACGCAACGTGTTAAATTTGTTTTCAAAATGCAACTGAAAATCTTATTTAACTTCAACAAGAAAAGCGTCACCCATATATGGGTGACGCGGTACGCAACGTGTTAAATTTGTTTTCAAAATGCAACTGAATATCTTATTTAACTTCAACAAGAAAAGCGTCACCCATATATGGGTGACACGCCCCCCGGAAGAATGTCCATCGCCCAAATATGGGTGACGCGGTACGCAACGTGTTAAATTTGTTTTCAAAATGCAACTGAAAATCTTATTTAACTTCAACAAGAAAAACGTCACCCATATATGGGTGACGCGGTACGCAACGTGTTAATATGCCATGTGGCCTGCCATCTTAATTGCCGGCTGCATGCTTGTATTCAAACAAAATCATTTTTTTGCAATTGCAATTGGATTGGCATTATTGGATTTTTTTGGAAATATTAGAAGCGTACAATAAATAACCTATAAAAAAGAAGAAAAAAATAGCATTCGTAGGAATTGCAAAGAAAAAATAGTGAAGTTAACTTTTACCAAAAAAACTTTTTCTATCTGCGTCTTCAATGAAAACTGAGAAACAATTCCGAAAATTCACACCATTAACACAGATGCTGAAAAATAAAGATTAAAAAATGAAAGATAAAAGAATTCTTAGGCTTATTACATATATGGGCCCAAAATCCAGAAAATCTACGATTTGTATTATTTTTATTTCTTTTTAAAAAATGAGAAACAATTCCGAAAATTCATACCGTTAACACAGATGCTGAAAAATAAAGATTAAAAAATCAAATATAAAAGAATTCTTAGGCTTATTACATATATGGGCCCAAAATCCAGAAAATTTGCATTATTAACGATTTGCATTATTTTTATTTCTTTTGCTTGTAACTCATAGGAACGTTAATTGATTTTGATTAAACTTTCAACACATAAAAAAGTTTTTGCGTATAAAAATATTTTGAGTGAATAACAGATTATAGGAGTTGCGGAAAATAGTAAAGCTCCAGAAAATCCAGAAAATCTACGATTTGCATTATTTTTATTTCTTTTGCTTGTAACTCATAGGAACGTTAATTGGTTTTGATTAAACTTTCAACACATAAAAAAGTTTTTGCGTTAAAAAATATTTTGAGTGAATAACAGATTATAGGAGTTGCGGAAAATAGTAAAGCTCCAGAAAATCCAGAAAATCTACGATTTGCATTATTTTTATTTCTGTTGCTTGTAACTCATAGGAACGTTAAATGGTTTTGATTAAACTTTCAACACTGAAAAAAAAGTTTTTGCGTATAAAAATATTTTGAGTGAAATAACAGATTATAGGAGTTGCGGAAAATAGTAAAGCTCCAGAAAATCCAGAAAATCTACGATTTGCATTATTTTTATTTCTTTTGCTTGTAACTCATAGGAACGTTAATTGGTTTTGATTAAACTTTCAACACACAAAAAAGTTTTTGCGTATAAAAATATTTTGAGTGAATAACAGATTATAGGAGTTGCGGAAAATAGTAAAGCTCCAGAAAATCCAGAAAATCTACGATTTGCATTATTTTTATTTCTGTTGCTTGTAACTCATAGGAACGTTAATTGGTTTTGATTAAACTTTCAACACATAAAAAAGTTTTTGCGTATAAAAATATTTTGAGTGAATAACAGATTATAGGAGTTGCGAAAAATAGTAAAGCTCCAGAAAATCCAGAAAATCTACGATTTGCATTATTTTTATTTCTTTTGCTCGTAACTCATAGGAACGTTAATTGGTTTTGATTAAACATTCAACACATAAAAAAGTTTTTGCGTATAAAAATATTTTGAGTGAATAACAGATTATAGGAGTTGCGGAAAATAGTAAAGCTCCAGAAAATCCAGAAAATCTACGATTTGCATTATTTTTATTTCTGTTGCTTGTAACTCATAGGAACGTTAATTGGTTTTGATTAAACTTTCAACACATAAAAAAGTTTTTGCGTATAAAAATATTTTGAGTGAATAACAGATTATAGGAGTTGCGGAAAATAGTAAAGCTCCAGAAAATCCAGAAAATCTACGATTTGCATTATTTTTATTTCTTTTGCTTGTAACTCATAGGAACGTTAATTGGTTTTGATTAAACTTTCAACAAATAAAAAAGTTTTTGCGTATAAAAATATTTTGAGTGAATAACAGATTATAGGAGTTGCGGAAAATAGTAAAGCTCCAGAAAATCCAGAAAATCTACGATTTGCATTATTTTTATTTCTTTTGCTTGTAACTCATAGGAACGTTAATTGGTTTTGATTAAACTTTCAACACATAAAAAAGTTTTTGCGTATAAAAATATTTTGAGTGAATAACAGATTATAGGAGTTGCGGAAAATAGTAAAGCTCCAGAAAATCCAGAAAATCTACGATTTGCATTATTTTTATTTCTTTTGCTTGTAACTCATAGGAACGTTAATTGGTTTTGATTAAACTTTCAACACATAAAAAAGTTTTTGCGTATAAAAATATTTTGAGTGAATAACAGATTATAGGAGTTGCGGAAAATAGTAAAGCTCCAGAAAATCCAGAAAATCTACGATTTGCATTATTTTTATTTCTGTTGCTTGTAACTCATAGGAACGTTAATTGGTTTTGATTAAACTTTCAACACATAAAAAAGTTTTTGCGTATAAAAATATTTTGAGTGAATAACAGATTATAGGAGTTGCGGAAAATAGTAAAGCTCCAGAAAATCCAGAAAATCTACGATTTGCATTATTTTTATTTCTTTTGCTTGTAACTCATAGGAACGTTAATTGGTTTTGATTAAACTTTCAACACATAAAAAAGTTGTTGCGTATAAAAATATTTTGAGTGAATAACAGATTATAAGAGTTGCGGAAAATAGTAAAGCTCGTTTGTTTTCCGACAAACCTTATTTCCTTGCCTGAATTAATGAAAATTTAAGCAAAACTTGTGGATTTATGTCATCTGTATAAATGCTGAAAATCTTATCCGTTTAGGCGGTATGTAAATAGAGAAAATTAATTTTGTATGAACAAACGACAGAGGAGGAAACCACACTTTTGTTTATGACTCTTCAATAAACATTTCAAAACCCATTGAGAAAGAAAAAAATTGAATTGAGATGATGAAGAATTGAAACCCATTGAAAAAAAACATCTGTAAACTCATTACATTTATACAACAAAAGACTTGAGTATCTGCGATTCTCATATGTGCCCATAATTATGAAAGTGGTCTAAGTCAAAATTTAAAAAAAATGAGTTTATCAGTTATTTCATACCACATTATTTTTAACTAAATTTATTCAATGTAATTTTTACGAAATTGTCAAAAATGAACCATTAGATAGTGGTTGTAATTTCAACATTATATGGAATTCATTTAGTTTTAATTATGAAAGTGGTCTAAGTCAAAAATTTAAATAAATTATATAAACAACTTGAAAATGGCACGTGGCCTTTTTTGACGCGTTTCTGAACTACATAATAAAATAAATGACAATCAAATTTTAATAATAACGACAACTTCATTACTAGAAGAATCAATAACAAGAAGAGTAAAAAATACCGCTCTTGGCTACAAATTCAATGGATGAGATTCTTGAAAAATGAACCTTATAAAATGTTCTATAAAACATCTTTAGATGATTGTAAATTTCACGTTTTGGATCTTTCACCTAAAAAAGGAAGACCAAAAATATACGGAAATATTAAATTACTTCCATTATACACCACCATTAGACCAGTATCGGAAGAAAAACATAAAGATATTATGAGTTTACTACCGTACATCCCTCCAGTTTTTCAGGAACATTTTAAGAATCTTAAATACTCGAAATAATGATAAAAATGGATTACCGTTTAAAAATAATTAATAAATGTAATAAATGTTCACGAATTATTTCAATCAAATTATTGTTTCAAATAAAACTCAAAGTTCTTTATTGCTTTAAGTCATTTATAGGACATTCAGTTAATTTTGAA
Source organism: Cryptocheilus praepositus (assembly GCA_033815515.1). NCBI lineage: Eukaryota > Metazoa > Arthropoda > Insecta > Hymenoptera > Pompilidae > Cryptocheilus > Cryptocheilus praepositus. The sequence continues at coordinate 255,456 of JAWWQZ010000274.1, forward strand.
AATGGTCTAAGTCAATTCAATCTTTAAAAATAATATTATCGTATAAAATTCACACAAAATTTCATATTCATAGTAAATTTCCATTAATTAAGACTAATAAAATTATAAATTAAAATGTCGCATAATGTAAAAATATTTTTTAATTTATTCAAATGCAATTCATTAAATATCTCGAAACAAGAAATATATGACTTAGACCACTTTCATAATTATGGGCACATATTGGCATTTTATTATAATAGGTGTACAACTTTGCTCCCGCCGTTTTTTGCATTGGACGAAAGGGAAAAACGGCGGGAGCAAAGTTGTACACCTATTAGTAAACCGTAAAATCATTTTCAGAAGAACAGCGACTAAAGAAATTGCAACATTTAGTTGTAATATAAAAACTTAGCTAGACACACCACTGTAGAACCGCATCACAATTACAAGAATCATTTTCTGCCCGTCATGAATTAAAACCAAAAACTTTATCAATTTTAAATTAGATAGAGGTTCCTCATTCATTTTCATGAATTTTCTTTGCAATACATCGGAAATGTTTGAAGAAAACGCACATCCGAACAAATTTTGTAGTTGCATACATGTTATCCAATGCATGTAAATAAAAGCATCATCATTACTTCCGAATTTAAATTAATTTCGGTACTTTAGACCATCGAAACATGGTTAAGGATCGGTTGGCAATATTGATAATCCAAATGCACAAAAATTAGAAAATTTACGCAAAACGCTCGAGCGTCTGGATAAAGGCTACGTTTTTCAAAAAACAAATGAGAAAAGAGACAGAAATGAAATGAAAGAAAACGCACATCCGAACAAATTTTGTAGTTGCATACACTTTTCTTAGGAATAACTCGTAATTTGTTTGTGTCCCTTCGGAGGAGACATTCGAGGGAAAAAGTTCATGTTATCCAATTTTAAATAAAAGCATCATCATTTCTTCCGAATTTTAATTAATTTTGGTACTTTAGACCATCGAAACATGGTTAAGGATCGGTTGGCGTTATTGACAATCCAAATACACAAAAATTCGAAAATTCACGCCAAACGCTCGTGCGTCTGGATAAAGGCTACGTTTTTCAAAAAACAAATGAGAAAAGAGACAGAAATGAAATGAAAGAAAACGCACATCCAAACAAATTTTGTAGTTGCATACAGTTTTCTTAGGAATAACTCGTAATCTGTTTCTGTCCCTTCGGAGGAGACATTCGAGGGAAAAGGGTTCATGTTATCCAATGCATCTAAATAAAAGCATCATCATTACTTCCGAATTTAAATTAATTTTGGTACTTTAGACCCCGCAAACATAGTTAAGGATCGGTTGGCATTATTGATGATCCAAATACACAAAAATTCGAAAATTTACGCAAAACGCTCGTGCGTCTGGATAAAGGCTACGTTTTTCAAAAAACAAATGACAAAAGAGAGAGAAATGAGAAAAAGAAGAGAAATAAAAAAATTAAAAAAAAAAGACTTGCAACAAAGAGAGGAAAGTCTTGGAACTAGTGTTTCACGTCTTGTAGCCAGTACAAGCATTAAATCAATCAGGTTCGACTCTGCCGGGACTCGGCTAGACATGCTAATTAGCGCTAATTGATTTCGAGACTCGCCGCGTTCAGCACTCACTTTCTCGTCTGATCTTTCCCGTCCAATTGCGGATAATAATAGTAAAACACGCGAACTACGTGTTTTGCGAAGCGTTAAATTGATCGCAGTTAATTTAACGACTTCGATAATCGCAAACACGATCAATGAGCAATATATCACTGGTCAACAGGTATAATAATAGTTTCTGACAATACTGGCGCTGATTATTAAAGGCTTCGATAATTCAATTAATTCCAGGAATTGGTGAAGCTGACAAAGCGACTTCTTATTCTTTTTTCGACAGAACATTTTAGTGGAAAAGGAATACCTTAAGTTCTGATATATTTGATCAATTTTTCTCATTTATTATATAATAATTATTATATTATTATATAAGCAGTTTCGTGCATTTGAAATAGAAATTTAATTTAATTTATTAAGTTTAATTGGAAATTGCTGTTTATTGAAAGAAAATCTAGAAAATAATTCACTGAAACATTTTGTTTTATACCAACTTCTGTTAATGAGTAGTACCGTATTTTTAATTATTTTACTATCGCAATTGCATGCAGAGTATTACAAAATAATTACAATGTATTACAAAACAGAAAAGTCGAAATACGCAGAAATTGGAAAGTAAGTCAACATACTTGTATATTGGCGTTGTCAAATGAATTTGTTCCAAGTGCAAGTGTGTGTACGTTTTATGCCAAGCACACATTCTTTCTTGTCACCGGCCCCGGTAATTGGCGTTGTGTACATTTTATATCATACCTGTAATCAAATGCAATTCCGTCATAAGTCAGATATCTGGGTAAATAGAAAAAATTTTAATATAATAGGTTTACAACTTTGCTCCCGCCGTTTTTTGCATTGGACGAAAGGGAAAAAGCGGCGGGAGCAAAGTTGTGTACCTATTATAATATAAATTAAAAAACATTATAAATAACTTGCGTTGTACCTCAGAATTATTGCTTATAGCTACAACATGTATTATGGGTTAAAATTAGATTACTTAAACGAGTTCAACTGAAGGTCTTGTGTTCAACGTTGACTTTTTCATATATTTTGAATTTTGTTGTGTATTTTTGACAGTGATAATTATTAATGTTTACAGTATCCAAAGAAGTGCTGTTTGATCAGAAAGTATTGGTTGAAAAAACAAACGTCTACATTGTTCAATGGCATATGAATACGTGCAACAATTTATATAATCAGAAAGCAGAAAATCACACATTCCTTTATCGAGTATTCAGACATAATAGGTACACAACTTTGCTCCCGCCGTTTTTCCCTTTCGTCCAATGCAAAAAACGGCGGGAGCAAAGTTGTACACCTAATATAATTGTTTGTGCCATAAAATCAACAATAGGCACCTGCCAATGTTTATATATATATATATATAAAATTTGTAAATATATCTGTTCGCCAGACGCCTTTTGCGTTCTTTGCTTTTCGTTCACCTTTTAACATTTTCTTACTTTCTACTCCGAAATACTTAAAAATTTCACAACATAAATCCACAAATATTAAATCGATCGCTTCCAATGAACCATATGTCCTATGATCTGGATTTCAAATGTAACACTTAAAACAATGCGGATGTTTTGGTGCCGAAAAAATTAAGCATCTTATTTAAAATGCAACTACTGGTATTAATATTCACACACTCATCGAATTAAAATAACTTATTATTTAAATCGTCATTACAGATTCAGGTAAAAAAATGTTATAAGAAAACAACCTTTGCTATTTTCTTCATCATTTCCATGAATTGCAACTTTTTCAAGACTGCTTTTATATCACCTAATAAATGCACTTTTCTAACGTGCGAAGAAAATTCAAATCGTTTTGTCAAATTTGCGAAAAGATATCTTATTAGCGTGTAATAATCCATGCAAGCCACAATCGTTTATGTCGAGATTCGATTATGAAGACACGATCAAGATGACACGTGGTCAATCCCCTGTTCCTTTGTAATTCGTTGTTAGTCATTAAGTAAGTCGGCAAGATATTGTGTGCATTAAAAACTAATCAGCTGTGCACCACTCTTAACCGTATGCTTTTCATCGCCAATTTTCCACAAGTAACGCAAACTAATCTTCACTGTCTGAAAGATACAGAAAACACGCAAACATGAGTTTAATCGATAAATTATGTTTGACGCTAATAATCCTGTGTTACGTGAAGTTTACACATAACATGGAATTGAAAAAAGATAATATATTTAAGTATTTTTTCGAGTTCATGCAATAGACAGAATTAAAAGTAAATGATATAATTAAAACATAAAATTCAAAATGGATAATGTGTTCCAATATTTTTTTGAAACGCATTAACGTTCAAAACAAATAAGTTTAAAATCGGGGCTGTAACTTTTCCATTAATTTTAACTAAACTTATTTAACACTTTGGTCACCGGTGACCGGCGCAAAAGATTTTACTATAAATGCAAAAAATTCGCCATGAAGCCTATTTGCAATCTAGTAAAAGCCGTTGATATTGGAATGATGCTTCAATACTTTGGCTTTTAATAACTCTGCGTTACCCTCAATTTGCACGATTGAATCATACTCTGCAGAATTTTATTGCATCGCGGTTCTAACATAGCAAAATACGCTTGGCAGTTAAAGTGTTAAAAAAACTTGATTCAAAATTGTCTTGACAAAAGGTATTTGATGAATTGCGAACACCTCCGGTTCAAGACTAACTAAATAAGAAAAAACAAAGGAAACAGAATTAGAGTGTTTCATATCATAATCGTCATTTACCATATACTATGAAAATTTTGCACACACAACGTCAAAAAAATACTTGTTGTGCAAAATGAACAATACATTGTATAAGTAATTAATCTAAAATAGCTTATTGTGCTCCGGGAATTGTGAAATATTGTCTGACATTCGTGTGGTTTTCATCATTCTCCATTCAGCTTTACTTGGATCTTCCTTAGATGAAATGATATCACTGCTATCATCGTATTCACTATCAAATACTCTACACCTTTTGCGAAGTGGTACAACAATATCGCTGTGTGTGCTATAAACTTCTCCATCTTCAATTATTATTATTTGCTGTTTTCTTTTGTAACGTGAACGAACAATATGGCTATCTTCATTGTCGCTTTCCATTTTGGGATTTTAATTTCAATTTGTTATGTGTAAATATTAGTATGCTAAGGTTTACTTTATTTCTATAATTCGACATACCTTTGGAAATCAAGCAAAATATTATAAAAAATCTTGTTTGTAAGAGTATTTGACACGTGTAACACTTTGATGACCCGCTCAAAGATAGTCAAGAAATTACAAGCATTGCACGTCCGTTCTATGACCGCGGTAGATAACGGATAATGTACTACGAATGTCTTTCCAACGTAATAGATTAACTCCTTGACTATATACACGCTTCATCATGTCTGATTATAACACATTGCTTGCTACTTCGGTAAACTGATCTAACATAGAATTTATTATTTCTTGTAACAGACCAACTGCAAATAATTAAATTCGTCAACTGTTTCCATGTTCACATATTTTTATTAGTGCAATTCGATCTCAATTTAGCTGTTTTTGTATATACTCTTCTATAATGGCATCGTAAATTGACTCGTATAAAGTTATTCTTTGCTGCATATGCGAGTGTTGATTTATTTCTATGTCTGGGCAATTTTACAATTTGATTCATTCATTCTTTTTCTAAATAATGTACTGCGCCCCAAAAATGTTTCACTCAGTGTACCAAAAGAAATTAAGAAAAGGGAACAAGTAGGCGTGATAAGTAATATTGAAGATGGAAAAATTGACTTTTCCAATGAAATATTCTCTTCGTCCGAAGTAGAAAATTTTACTAGATAATGAAAAACACCATGCCTATGTCCTACTTAGTGATATTATAGCAGTATATATGCATTTATTTTCTATCTTATGGAAAATTATACTGTACTGTACCATATTATTAACTGTCATAATATAATGTGCACATTGCTGAAAGTTAGCCGCTACCAGAGCTTTCCGCTAATAAATGCTGGTTAGAGAGAAGCGACTCTAATGACACTTGGTTCTGGATAATGAGAAAGAGAACCTACTTTAGTGGCGCGTAGTATCTAAACGGTTAAACACAGTCGCTACAACAAATATTCATACCGACGTACTACAAACGACACAAAAGGCACTTTTCATCTTACATGAGGACCCCCTGCTAATCTATTTCCAGTGTCTGATCTATATCTCAGTGTCTTTAATTAGAGAATTTGCCGTAAATAACATTTTGAGGACGTTGTGTACGTTTGGACGTGTTGTTACATATTAACAGATATTTAATTTAGGAGAAGTCTTAATGCTGTATGCTGCAAGTTATTTAATGTATTGCTTATTTTTACCATTGATGCATGCAGTAACTCTTATTAATATGCATACCCCCATTAAAACCGAAAAAGTTTCTTTAACACGTTGCGTACCGCGTCACCCGTACTTGGGTGATGGGCATGCTTCCGTGGGGCCCGTGTCACCCATATATGGGTGACGCTTTTCTTGTTGAAGTTAAATAAGATTTTCAGTTGCATTTTGAAAACAAATTTAACACGTTGCGTACCGCGTCACCCATATATGGGTGACGCTTTTCTTGTTGAAGTTAAATAAGATTTTCAGTTGCATTTTGAAAACAAATTTAACACGTTACGTACCGCGTCACCCATACTTGGGTGATGGGCATGCTCCCGCGGGGCCAGTGTCACCCATATATGGGTGACGCGTTTCTTGTTGAAGTTAAATAAGATTTTCAGTTGCATTTTGAAAACAAATTTAAAGTGGACAAAAGGGCTAACATTTTGTTAGTCATATGCCGCTAATGAACATTCAAATAATATTTAATTTAGGTAAATTACGTACATGCTAAATATTTTATCGAAATTAGTTAACGATCCTGAGTTACGAACAATGAAAAATAATAATGAAATATCCGACTTCGATAACATTTTCAGCATATATATAACAGATCCATATCTGTAAAACGTATTGTTTAATTTTTCATTCGAAGTATAATAAAATGGATGAAAGAAACTTTGTAAGAACTGTGTAAGTGGTGCTAATTGTAATAAATAATAAACACTTATTATAAGTTCATTTTCAAAAGTGAGCAATACAACAGAGTAAAAATTATTCTACGCATACAAGAAAATATTATATCTCAATTAATAATTCGTTCACCATTGAAGGAAATCAATTGTATTAGTTAACGTAAATAAATATTGTTTGTTGTTTCGTTCATATCGTCTTACGATGTTTAGAGCTTGATCAAACGTCAAAAAAGGATTTATTAAGGTTTATTTATCTCTCGCCCGAGAATATCACGTAATATTGCAAATTATTAAATGTTAAACAAAAGGAAACATGAAAGATAAACTACAACTAAAAAGATGAGAGCGTAACTGTCCTTCTTTGCATAGTCGTTGTACTACTCTTATCAACTTGGTATCAAGCACGTAGAACATTGATCACAAAAGTCAATCTAACAGTTCTCTTTGATAAATATTTTATAAACGGCGTGCGTGATACAAATGTATATCCGCCAATTTATATTATATTTATATAATTACACAGGCGCACCTTAAGTCTTTAGAAATACATTTCTTAAATTAAGAGTGCGTCACGAACGACCCCGTAAACGTGCCATTTTCCGCAACAATGCATTGCAATTTACGAAAATGTTGGAAACGAATTACACAGTTAGTCGAACATACGTATTTAGTTATTATCGTCTTACGTCCTGTAACTTGTCACGATCAGTAATCACGTTTCTCTCGATCTTTGCCCAGCGCAAAACAGAAACGCATGAGAATTTTGAAGAATGTTAGAAGTCTACACCGGTAGCTATCGCTAAACGGACATATGCATCCACAGGTCTTAAAGGGTTGACTTTAACCAACTTCAAGCGACGTCTACTAAGATAATACGAAACGACACATTCAGTACTTTGCATAATGCCAGGCACGGCTGATTTAATTCTCAAACGGCCACGAACGGTCCGTTAGATTCGAGAACAAAAATTCATCCCTTACTTTGAAGTTACCATTAAAAATTCATAACTTCGATCTAAGTCTATTCCTACGGGACCGAATGGCTTCAACCGCATTGCTAGGTATGAAAGAGAACAATGCACGACGTGTACGACACACAAAGGCAACAGGTGGTGAGTGCCTTCGAGTTTAGGTTACCACTTCGGCTACTCAATTTTATTCATGACTCGAGCGGTGCGAAGAGAAGAGTAGGAGGAAGAAAGACAGAAAGGAGCGACGAAGAGGAAAGGCAGTCGCACGCATTTACAAATCTACATCCATGGGCCATTCGACCCCTCGAATTCTTTAGACCCCTTGTGCAGGTTGCGTACCCTGCGGTAATGCGTTTACAATGGACTTAACGATCGGCTTCCAATACGGAATGCTGTTGACATCATGTGAAACACCCGAGCGGAACGTGATACGGCGACAATTTGTCGAAAATTTATACCCAACATTAATATTTCATGCGCGCAACGTTACTATACGTTTTGTCTTTATTTTGTCTGCGTCGCCCCTTTCTTCACGCTCTGTCGACCTAGATTGCATTGTTGGCCTTGTGTCTACACAGTAAATCTTTCTATAACTAACCTTTATATAACTCGCGGTCCAACGCAATCGTCAGTACAAAACATTCTGCCGTTTGTAACAGTCTTGTTATACTCTCGAACAAAGATATAAAAAAGGACTCTGCTATGACTGAACAGTGTCGTTTAGAAGTATATAACCATTCAAATGTATTTGGTATTGCAAGAAACCAAATCTATAGAATTTGGTATAGAAATGATAGTGAGCATTTTCATCCAAGGACATGCCATTTGTTTCTGATCGTTTTATGTAAGCGAGGTAACGAACATTGGAGTACTTTTGCAAATTAAATCTAGAACTACCGCACCAGTCACTTTGACTGGTTTTACAATTTGATTTAAATATTTCTACTTTATGTTACACTTTTTTTCCGAAATAAATAAATGTTTTATTTATTCTGAACCAAAATAAATTGATTCTACGGTTACTTATACGAACAGCAGTCATTTTGACTGGTATTTATTAAGCCGTTCATTTAGATCTGGAGTCGTAGAACATTTGAAGGTTCTATTAGGAATGTGTTATTGTTTTGTTTTGAAATTTGCTCGCTTGCCACATCACAGTTTTATTCAGGGAGATTATACTGAATAATAAAGTGTATTTTGAACCATAACATTGTGTTTTTCTTATCGAACGACAAAACTTATTGAACAATCTAGTAAATGACGAGTATGATATGAAACACTCTAATCTTAATTTTTTCTTATTTAGTTAGTCTTGAACCGGAGGTGTTCGCGATTCATCAAATACCTTTTGTCAAGACAATTTTGAATCAAGTTTTTTTAACACTTTGACTGCCAAGCGTATTTTGCTATGTTAGAACCGCGATGCGATAAAATTCTGCAGAGTATGATGCAATCGTGCAAATTGAAGGTAACGCAGAGTTATTAAAAGCCAAAGTATTGAAGCATCATTCCAATATCAACGGCTTTTACTAGATTGCAAATAGGATTCATGGCGAATTTTTTGCATTTATAGTAAAATCTTTTGCGCCGGTCACCGGTGACCAAAGTGTTAAATAAGTTTAGTTAAAATTAATGGAAAAGTTACAGCCCCGATTTTAAACTTATTTGTTTTGAACGTTAATGCGTTTCAAAAAAATATTGGAACACATTATCCATTTTGAATTTTATGTTTTAATTACATCATTTACTTTTAATTCTGTGTATTGCACGAACTCGAAAAAATACTTAAATATATTATCTTTTTTCAATTCCATGTTTTGTGTAAACTTTACGCAACACAGGATTATTAGCATCAAACATAATTTATCGATTAAACTCATGTTTGTGTGTTTTCTGTATCGTTCGGACAGTGAAGATTAGTTTGCGTTACTTGTGGAAAATTGGCGATGAAAAGCATACGGTTAAGAGTGGTGCACAGCTGATTAGGTTTTAATGCACACAATATCTTGCCGACTTGCTTAATGACTAACAACGAATTACAAAGGAACAGGGGATTGACCACGTGTCATCTTGATCGTGTCTTCATAATCGAATCTCGACATAAACGATTGTGGCTTGCATGGATTATTACACGCTAATAAGATATCTTTTCGCAAATTTGACGAAACGATTTGAATTTTCTTCGCACGTTAGAAGAGTGCATTTATTAGGTGATATGAAAGCAATCTTGAAAAAGTTGCAATTCATGGAAATGATGAAGAAAATAGCAAAGGTTGTTTTCTTATAACATTTTTTTAGCTGAATCTGTAATGACGATTTAAATAATAGGTTATTTTAATTCGATGAGTGTGTGAATATTAATACCAGTAGTTGCATTTTAAATAAGATGCTTAATTTTTTGGGCACCAAAACATCCGCATTGTTTTAAGTGTTACATTTGAAATCCAGATCATAGGACATATGGTTCATTGGAAGCGATCGATTTAACATTTGTGGATTTATGTTGTGGAATTTTTAAGTATTTCGGAGGAGAAAGTAAGAAAATGTTAAAAGGTGAAGGAAAAGCAAAGAACGCAAAAGGCTTCTCTTTTGATGCGTCTGGCGAACAGATAGATTTACAAATTTTATATATATATATATATATACAAACATTGGCAGGTGCCTATCGCATGTCCTACGAAAAGCAACAGCATATTGTTTATTTTATGGCACAAACAATTATACCATATGATTTAGACAAAGAATATGTTCAGAAATCTTCAGAAAGCGAATGTGAAAATAATTCGAATTTACGTAAAAGTAAATGTGTTCGAGTGTTTTCAAGTTCTGAAGATTCTAATGAAAATATTTTACTAGAATCATAAAATGAAATTGCTGCAGACGGTACCACGTTTACTAATGCGTAAGGGATAACCCTAACTCATTAAATAAGTTAATAATACCAAAAATGTATTACATAAAACACGGATTTCCTTTTGTAAGAAAGTAATGGAGCAACAAATTTAAAAATATTCTATTATTAAGCATTCTTTTAAGACCAGTCATTTTGACTGGTTTTGGTAGAAGTAGGTTTGCTGAATTGTCGGTAGTTCTAGTGTTAATAATACGAATTTAAAATTGATGTTAAATTATAATTTACTTCAAAGTATTAAATAATATGATCAATTAGAAAAAGCAAGACATAAACATAAACATAACTATTTCTTTTTAATTTTCATTGGTTTTTAACTGATTTATTATGTTTGCAAAGATTCCACGTGAATCACAAAAAATGTACAACGTACTATGTATATACGATATATACGATGAATCTATATAAAATATCGAATACAAAAATAACAAATGATGTACATACGGCTTGAAAAAACTAATTTGGATAAAATTTGTAGCTTTATTAGGGAATAATTGACTGAATAACTCTTTCGGTAAACACTGCAGATTCAGTATTACTGATACTAACTATTTCTTTTTAATTTTCATTGGTTTTTAACCGATTTATTATATTTACAAAGATTCCACGTGAATCACAAAAAATGTACAACATACTATGTATATACGATATATACGATGAATCTATATAAAATATCGAATACAAAAATAACAAATGATATACATACGGCTTGAAAAAACTAATTTGGATAAAATTTGTAGCTTTATTAGGGAATAATTGACTGAGTACGCGTTACTCAAAAATAGTTCCAACCAATACGTTTACCGTATGACCGTAAAGAGTTAATTAGCTTAATCAATCTTCCTATAATCTGAATCTTTCTACTGCCCCTTTATCGTTGGAATTATTGGGGAAATACACTGTTTTTTTTATGCGTGTACGTCATCAAGTGTCAGGCAATTTTCTTGTGAATGCAGAAACATTGCGGCATTGCGGTTTTTTTTAATAGAAACTAATGCTTAAAATAGATTGAACAGGCATAGACAGTGGCAGTTCGACGATACTATTAACTGTCTCACGTGCCTTTTTTTATCGAATAGCACCCCTCAACTGCTGCTGCCGTTACCGTTTCCGTTGCCTGAATAATCCCTTCTAAATGCAATTCACTAGGCGATATCTTCTAAATAATATCAGACGTACAAAGACTAATTAATAATTAGACATAATTTGCGTTATCGTCATTGGATAACATTGCACAATACTTTAGGTAATATTCTTTATTCGCTGTTATAAAAAATAATAACCTTTACCTGAAGCATTTTTAATTCCACGTTTGTAAAATGTCTGACAAATAACGAAAACAAAGACTGTTAAAAAGAAAATTAATTCCTATTAAGGATAAAATGAAAATTTTACTTCGTCTAAAGGGTGGGAAAGGAATATATGTGCGAAAATCGTTAACGCGGTACAAATTAATCCGATTCTACTCATTCTGAATTTCCTATAAACCGTATGAATTAACCGTGTTATAGTAGAATTGACTGTGGACGAATTTTCTAGAGCCACGGCTACTTGAAAATATTTGATTCGATTAAAAAATGAAGAATAATGCTCTTCTTTGTGATTAACAGATCTGCCAATATAATTTTCAATATGTATATAACTGGTGTAGACCTAAAAAACATTTTATTTAAATTTTCATTACGGACTCAGATGACATAAAAAAAAAGGACATAAAAATTCACTCTACTATCTTTTACTTAATTCCTATACATTTTCGCTTTTCTCAAAAGTATTTTTCTTTCCTCAAAAGTATATATGTTAAATTCTAGTTGTTTTGTCCAATTTAACAAATATTATTTTCTATGAAACATTGCCTGAATTTTAATAACCCTCACTGTATTTAACCCTCACTATTATTACCATCCCATGGAAGTTATATCAATGACCAAAGAACTACCCGAAAATTAAGATTATATTAAATACCACGTGATCAATTGTTGTATAAAAATAAAGCGTGTTCATTAATTCCTAACAGAATTTTGAGATATTAGCAGAGGTTCACGAAAATGGGAAAATGGGAAATCGGAAAAGAATGGAAAGAAAACGATCTTGTTGCATAGTTTTGAACGTTCAAACATCCAGTAATATGATCGCGGTCGGGGATAATTAAAGTCCTCCGTCATCGTTATCTCAATGATCAAGGCAGCGTGCTCTTGTTTCGTATTTTTACCAATTCAGACCAGCGTGAAGATCGCTAGATCATCGAAAACTGTAACTTTCCAATAATTAAACGAGAACGATTTACGAGAACGAAAATATTAAAATGTTTAACGAAAAGATTCAAATATCTCAATAACTGGGCAGTATTTTATAAAAAATGTTCCGGTTCAAATTAATCAGTTAAAAACAATGCTTCAGAGTCGTAAAAAAATACTAAAAAATAGTACTAGGAAGTTTAAAAGAAAGAATGTAGAACAAATCAATTTTGCGACTCTGAATCAAAATAATTTATTAAAGAAACTACTTCAGGGTTGAAAAAGAAACAAATTTCATTTGCATTGCCTTAATAACCCAGACCTAACCCAGACCTAACCCAGACCTAACCCAGACTCTGATACAAAATAATTTATTAAAGAAACTACTTCAGGGTCGAAAAAAAAAACAAATTTCATTCGCATTGCCTTAATGTTCAAGAATTTAGATTGTTGTCAAAAAGTTTCAACTTGGTTAAGTGAATTATCTTCGAATTCATAAAATAGTCTTAAATTTATCGGCTGCAGTCCATACGCAATTACACCGATTTTGTACACGTCACCGTTAGTAGAGAAATCTGATATGCGAGCGATAATCTATACGTGTCGGAATGCAAAATACGGCCTGCGATCAGAGGTTGTTGCTTGTTCGTTATCTATGACATCGATAGCGCCGCCGATATCGATATGGGCGCATGAAAACGTGCTCCGCTTAACGGCATCGTTAGTAAGTACAATTAACCGATAACGGAACACGTAATAAGTTATTGGTGATTACCAATTGATCAAGATATTTAATAATATTAATAAATCAATTCTACAGTATAATATAATATATAATATTATAAACGATAAGTAACGTATTTAGGGAAAGTTCTTGATCATCAAAAAATACGCTTATTGCGGTCAAAAGTTGTTGTACTCACCAACAATGAATTAAATGAACAGACTATTAAGTAAAATGAATAAAGTAAATATAAAAATAACAGAAAATTATTATCATTTTCATAGTCATAAAATATAACTATGTAAATAAACACACACACATATATATGTGTGTGTCATATATTTCTTGTTTCGAGATATTTAATGAATTGCATTTGAATAAATTAAAAAATATTTTTACATTATGCGACAAATTTATAATTTTATTAGTCTTAATTAATGGAAATTTACTATGAATATGAAATTTTGTGTGAATTTTATACGATAATATTATTTTTAAATAATTGAATTGAGTTTAGACCATTTTCAAAATTTGAATGTCCTATAAATGACTTAAAGCAATAAAGAACTTTGAGTTTTATTTGAAAAAATTAATTTGAAAATAATTCGTGAACATTTATTACATTTATTAATTATTTTTAAACAGTAATCCATTTTTATCATTAAGTATTTAAGATTCTTAAAATGTGAAAATTGGAGGGATGTACGAAATTCATAATATCTTTATGTTTTTCTTCCGATAGATCTAATGGTGGTGTATAATGGAAGTAATTTAATATTTTATATTTTTGGAATTCATTTTTTAGGTGAAAGATCCAAAACGTGAAATTTAGAATCATCTAAAGATGTTTTATAGAACATTTTATAAGGTTCATTTATAAACTCATCCATTGAAAAAGAGACAGATTCACCCGTGGTATTTTTTACTCTTCTTGTTATTGATTATAAACGGAATAAGTTGTCGTTATTAATAAAATTTGATTGTCATTTATTTTAAATTTTAATAACGCGTCAACGACAACTGCCATTATTCAAGTTGTTTATATAATTTATTTAAATTTTTGACAAGAACTTTCATAATTAAAACTAAATGAATTCCATATAATGTTGAAATTACAAATTCTAATGGTTCATTTTTGACAATTTCGTAAAAAAATGAATAAATTTAGTTAAAAAAATGTATGAAATAACTGATAAACTCATTTTTTTTAAATTTTGACTTAGACCCCTTTCATAATTATGGGCACAATTAATCGATAGCGGAACACGTAATAAGTTATTGGTGAAGACCAAAAAATATACGGATAATATTAATAAATCTTCCAGTATAATATAATATATAATATTATGAACGATAAGTAACGTATTTAGGGAAAGTGCGATCTTGAATGGTACTATACATTCTTGATCATCAAAAAATACGCTTATTGCGGTCAAAAGTTGTTATACTCACCAAAAAATGAATTAAATGAACAGACTATTAAGTAAAATGAATAAAGTAAATATAAAAATAACAGAAAATTATTATAATTTTCATAGTTTAAAATATCTTAAATATAGATGCATTTATAATGATAAAAAAAAATGTATTTTTAAAAATAATTTAAATGTAATAAACGTTCACGAATTATTTTAATCAAATTATTGTAATACAAGCATAAATCAAAGCTGAAAATTAGATTATTGCTGCAAAGATTGTGTCAAGGGGTCACACAAAAGCCTCGTTTGAAAATATAAAATAAAAGAAAATATAAAATATTAACATGTGTAAACATATAATTTTATCATTACGATTGACATATAGAAATATAAACGTATGTAACATTGCAATAAAATATGATATTTTAATCTCTCCGGCACGGGTGTCGATTATAATTGACAGTTTCCAAATGCATACATTCGCGGCTGTCGAGTAATGGCCGACAGACGATCGCTGTATCGAAGAGGTTAAATACGCGATAATCATCTTTTATTGCGGTACAACTCGTTTAACGGCTTTTGAATGGCACATTATCGAAAATAGCTCGAACAGCCAGGATATCCATCCTGCCTGGTATTAGTACCGGTAAGCGTTAATATTCTACATCTGGTGGACGTCTAATCTCCCTATTTAGTCTCGCGAACAAAAAACATGATTTACCGTAGTGATCGATTAGACGCAACGTGGTTTTCCGTGCCGCGTACAGTTACTGACATTAGTATTCGGAGACTCTTTAAAAGAGAATTACTCTTTTAACCCTTTGCACTCCTATGTCGAGTGTGACTCGACATCAGTTTTTATGGCATTCGACATTTTTTCATGTCTAAATAAATAGATATCGTGCACACGTTATCGACGCTCTCGCAATGTCACTAGAAGGGTTAGACATTCAGGTAATCGAAGAGAAAGAAAAGATTTGGATATGATCACAGATTAAATAAAAATATAGATAGTGTCGATATGGCGAACCAATACGCGACATCTTATTGTTTTTTACGTCGGGCACTCAAGTGCTGGTGGAAATATTTCTTTTGGGGATTGGAAATTCCATGGTAAATGCGTATATTTTATACAAAGAAAAAACAAAAACCAAGGAACAGAACCTATAGCCCACAAAAAATTTCGCGAAAAGATTTTGTCAATGGTAATTCGTGATTGTCGTCATCCAAATATGAAATTGAGGACGCCTGGAACACATGATAAACACGATCGCTTAGATGGAAAGCCTCATTTAATACAAAGGAAAACACACAATAGTTTACTCAAATAGAAAAACATCTGGAGGAAAAAGAGAAACCACCTATTTTTGTGAAACGTGTGAAAGAAAATCAGGGTTACATCTTGCAAGTTCTTTCAAAAGGTATCATACCCTTGAAAATTTCAATATACGACAATACTGTAAATAAAATTGGTATTTAAGTGAATTTGTTTCTTCCTTTATTTATTTAAATTGCTTTATATTTTTAGTTAAAGTAAATTTCAAATAAAACACTTAAAAGCGTTGAGAGCTGCTGGTAACGAAATTGAAATAAAATTCGGAGTGCAAAGGGTTAACACTAGATTGCCCGAGATTTCTTGTATACCTATATTGCCCAAAAACAGTCAAAATGACTGCATTGTGAAAAAATAACAAATACGTAAAGAAATTTGTTTAAAATTAATTTTTAATATTTCTGTGGTATTAACCACATTTCAAATATTATTATTGTTTAAGAAAATAAATTGTAACCCCAAGAAAATATATAGGTAAATAAATGACTTTTAATCGAAAACATGTTTTTAATAAAAAGTGTATCTCAAGGACAATATCATTGAGTCGTTCCTTGAGTTTGGCCGCATTCCCCGAAATTACGTCAATTTCTTATATTATTTACAATTAAACAACAAGTTATTAGTAAATATTAACAATACAAAAATTTACTTTAATTTAAAAAAAAAATTTATGCATTATTATTTGTACATTTTATGCAAATGAAAGTGGAAATCTTTGTATGTGTACATCTTCCGCAAACATACTTTTGACATTTTTCACATATATTATTTTTGTTTTGTTGCTGTGGCAAAGTCGTACTTGACAAAATTTGCGTTTGTGAGAATGGGTTGCATTTGATGATGTTGCAGTTGATCTTTGTGGGTCTTCATGTTCTGATAAATTTTTCTGTCTTGCAACTCTATATTCGTTGGAAAGATGTTCTGCTAATTGAAATAAGAACTCTTTTCGTTGTATTTGTATTCCTGTCGTTTCTTTGTAAATGATCCAAGCATTTATGGCAGCCAAATCTAAAATATTGAAAAACATTTGGAGGGGCCATCTACGAGAACTAGCTTTTACTGTATATTTTCTGGCCATTTGATCCGCCATATCAACTCCAAATTGTGTACTGTTATAAAATTGAATTAATTCCGGTAACATTTTTTTATTACTTTTATCAATTTTAATAAATTTATGCTTAGAACTTAGAACAGCTACTTTTTTATTTGGTTTGCTTTTATATATTGTAAGAACACAATTCTCTGATTTATATAGCAAAGTGGAAAAACGAGGCATGTTATCCTTCGTTTGTTTGGCTGCTTTGGGTAGTTCTCTTTTGTTTCCTCTAATAGTTCCAACTAGAGTTGATTTTTTGGCCAATAATTTTGTCGCGAGTGACACGCTAGTGAAAAAGTTATCGGTTGTGATATTTCTTCCACAGTTTGCATATGGCTCGACAAGTTTCAGAACAACGTGTTCACTGAGAAGCATTGATGATGGTCGTTGTTCATCTTTCCCTAAATAAGGAAAACCATTCAAAATATATTTGCTACTAACATCTGATGCAAGCCACAATTTGATGCTAAATTTGTTGGGTTTATTAGGCATATATTGTGTAAATCTACACCTGGCTTTTGACGGAAATAATTGCTCGTCAACTGTTATATTTTGCCCTGGTTGATAGCGAGCTTGACTATTTTCAATAAACCTGTCCCATATATCCGAAACCAGGGCAAATTTATTTGTTTGTAGGCGCCTACTTCTTTCGGGTCTTTTGTCAAAACGAATAAATCGAAGGATTTGCTTGAACCTTTGTCTGGCCATAGTTTTTCTAAAAGATTCGGGACCCCACTTCCCTGACCATAAATAACTCAATTTAAAATTTGTTAGAGTGGATTTTGTATATCTTGGTAAATTATGTATCTGCTCAAAATGTTATAGAAAAAGGTTAATACCGATATGAACGTCAGGCGTTGAAATATGTATACATATGGACTTACTATGTTTATAAGCTAAAAGCTCTAAAAATTACAGGTTTTCATTATTTTTCATTATTTGTAATTCATCAGAACGTCAACTAATTTGAATTAAACCGTTAGCTTGTATATAATTTACTAAATCTACAAAACATATTATTTACATTTTCATCACAGGTTTAGTAAAAAGAAAACATGTAATAAACAACTTTTCCCGGTTTCTGCGTAAGTAAAGTAACTAATGAATCGTCTGAAAATGTGTTATTCTATATTAAAGACTGTCCGGATAGTAGCATGGCCAATTATATACAACAAAATGATTAAAAAAGTAGTCATTAAGAGATTGTGAAGAATAACTGGTATGTAATTATCCAGTTACAAGATATGAAAATATTAACCTGTAGTATTCACCTGTTCATAACTATTTACTTCAGCTATCATCAAGTTAAAAAATACACAGTAATCGGTAAAAACTCAAGGCGACCTTAATGTTCTATTAAACATAAATCCTTGTCACGATTTATTATTTACGAAGAATCATCGTCGTGTTGGAAGTATTTTTCATTAACATTAATTTTTCAATTTTGTCATTTAAAATATTTAATACATGAAATGCCTCTTCACTTTTATTGGTTGTCTATCGCTCATGATTGAGGGATGGAGGTGATAGCGTGTGTTTATATATTGTCAGAATATATTATTTCTCTGCACACATCGATTAACTCCATAAAACGAAAAGTTGAGAAACGCGATGATGTAATGTATATTGTTTTTAAAAATTCCTCTGATAATATGAATTCAAATATATAACTGCTGCATAATTGCAGGTATAGTCATCTAACGGTATATAAAATTAATAAGAAAGGATAGCCAACAAACAATCGTCAGTAATGTTACAGTTTTTATGTGACTGATGGAGTTAATCGATTTGGCAACTGAAAAAAGTAATAAAGTTAAATTTAGTCTTTTCATTTTTAATTATCGGTTGTGATATTTCTTCCACAGTTTCTATATGGCTCGACAAGTTTCAGAACAACGTGTTCACTGAGAAGCATTGATGATGGTCGTTGTTCATCTTTCCCTAAATAAGGAAAACCATTCAAAATATATTTGCTACTAACATCTGATGCAAGCCAAAATTTGATGCCAAATTTGTTGGGTTTATTAGGCATATATTGTGTAAATCTACACCTGGCTTTTGACGGAAATAATTGCTCGTCAACTGTTATATTTTGCCCTGGTTGATAGCAAGCTTGACTATTTTCAATAAACCTGTCCCATATATCCGAAACCAGGGCAAATTTATTTGTTTGTAGGCGCCTACTTCTTTCGGTTCTTTTGTCAAAACGAATAAATCGAAGGATTTGCTTGAACTTTTCTCTGGCCATAGTTTCTCTAAAAAATTTGGGATCCCACTTTGCTGACCATAAATAACTCAGTTTTAACCCTCTATGGACTGAATTTTTGTTGGTGGCTATACAAAATCTATCTAACGTGAAATCAACATATATCAACCTCGAAATATGTATTAACATTAAATTCAACAGTTTCAACAATTTCATTATAACGAATACATTTTGTAACTTTGAAGTAACAACGGTTTACAACGCTTCCACTTGTGTGTATAAGAGCTTAAGTATGGAATTCCATGAAACAGTTGGCGTTTGGCATTAAACATAGATATGTGTTGCATTTCCTTATCTGATGATTTTTTACTACTAAATTCATCGCCGCTATCAATAATATTTATACGTCGTCGGGTAAATACTATTAGATGATCTTTGTTAGAATCAGAATCTGATAATGAATCTTCGGATTTATTACTGCTAATGCTTCTTATTCCTGTTCCTCTTTTATTTTTATATGATTTTGTATCCACATTTTAGGCCTCTAATCTATAAAACTAAAAAGTAAAGAAAACACAAACGTTATTGTAAATACACCGAAAACCATTATAGCCCACTGTGTCTTGAGTTTTACAAAGGTATATCACATAAAAGTATTAATAAAGTGATTGTTTAAAAACAAACAAATAAGACATTATTGATATACAAACTAAAACTATTATGTACGCTTGTTTTGTTTAACAAACATCGATAGAAGAACGAATAATGAGAATTGCACAAGACGGTTCATTTGTAAATAATTTGCAGACAATTTTCAAGCGTTTTCTTTTTCAGTTCAGGATAGAGTGAAACCGCATCAAGCATGTTATTGGTTTAATAGACATTATATAACAAGATGTATACGCCATCTAGTAAAAAAAATTAAACTATTTAATGAAATATCGATTTATCGATATGTGACTTCAAAGTCACGCGGGCCCATAGAGGGTTAAAGAGTCAAAACAAGAAACGCACCCTTCTAAGGTCTTCAAAAAATTTGAGTCCTCTTATTCAATTTTGCAAAAGTTATTATGTTTTAAAGGCCGCCAGGACATGAATGTGAGTAACTGTATAAGCGAGGTATTAAGTCAATCCTTCACGCCGCCGAGGTGCAGGTAGCGCAGCATCTTGTCACGGGGAATTAAGATTAACATTCGAAAGTACCGTGTACCGCGAGGTCGTTAGTGATATTTACAAGTATGTACGCCGCGGCAATAAACTCGTTGCTGCAGTTATCCTGGCGAACTGTAAAGCAATAATCGAGTCGTTATACCAGTTGTACGTGAGAGGCCGAGAGAGACAGAGTGCAAGAGTGGAATGGAGATTTAAGAGAGAGAGAAAGAGACGTTCACCGACGACGCGAGGTACATTAAAGTTTCCAGGACACTTTCTGCTAAGTGGTCCTTTTTCATGTACCATCGCGCTACTGTCAATTAATCCCACACTTTAACGAACAGCACGACGTTACGGACTCGCGGATTGCTTTCACAAATCACGGGATGGGATTTAGGAGACTCGTTCCACGTTTACGGCGTGCGGACGCAAAACAGTTAAGTAAACAGTTGCTTGTTATACCCGCGGTGTTGAGCGTGACGGCGGATTTCATTCTGAAGCAGGTGCGGTTGGAACCATCATTTGCTATTATCAATGCTATCAATGCTATTATTTTATGTACTGAAAGATTCTGTCCTACATTCTGGTAGTTATTAAAATTGTGGGCGGCTTTAATGTTGCTTTAGAATTATTCTGAAGTAGCTGCGGTTAGAGTCACGAGAAGTCGCAAGTTTTAACGTTTTTATTTTTGTTTCTGTTTCTAAGTTATTCATTTCTACTGCTGAAATATGTAATAGGTACACAACTTTGCTCCCGCCGTTTTTTCCCTTTCGTCCAATGCAAAAACGGCGGGAGCAAAGTTGTACACCTAATAGTATATAAGTGAATTTAGTACCTTAGAAGGTGGTACAAGAAATTAGACAGCATTACAAACGAAAATCATGGAGGTCGTAGAAGTGATCTGAAAGACTAATTAAGCTGGTGGATTTGTTATGGTTGAAACATAGTTACATCCACGATCGTTTCCCGGCTACCACGATTTAAAACTTTCATGATCATTGTTACAA
This sequence comes from Cryptocheilus praepositus, assembly GCA_033815515.1. NCBI lineage: Eukaryota > Metazoa > Arthropoda > Insecta > Hymenoptera > Pompilidae > Cryptocheilus > Cryptocheilus praepositus. Next base: position 277,178 of record JAWWQZ010000274.1, read on the forward strand.
CAGAAATTAATCTTGGTTTCGGGATTGAAATGGTACTTGATATTTAACACTAGATTGATGGAGCGAGTCAATTTGACTCATTTGCACTTTTACTGTGATATATATAACAATTTTAAGTCATTTTTTGGTTTTTCATAGAACAATGAAAGGTATACAAAAAGTAATTCCTATTCCACCCTACTCCCTTATTTCCAATAATTCATATGTGCTATACCTATTTTGCCGGATACGAGTCAAATTGACTCACCGTTTTAGACACACGTAACTTATTTCCTTTTCATAAAAACCTGTTGTAAACGTTCTGGTGGGAGAGTTTTCATGTTATAATTTGTTCATTCAATGCTGTAAAATTATTTGTTGCAAACTATCCTGTTGAAATCTTTCATTTTGACTTATGGCACCGGAGAAAGTAGTGCATTTGTCGCAAAACAAAACCCCATAACTGTAGGCATTGTGTCTAAAAGAAAGAAACAGCTGGCCTGCATCTGATGATGAAGAAATTTCAACACATAAAGCTGCTGATGGGACATTATGGGAAACATTGAAAGATAGTAGAAATACTGGTAGATTTCCCAGTCATACCAAGTTCAAAGATGTCTCAGGGCCAACTTCTTATGCCAAAAGAAATGTAAAACTTGGTTGTGTGAAAAGTGCTTTCAATTTGATAATCGACGAAAATATAATGGAATATATAAAAGCATGCACTGAACTCGAAGCTCGTAACGTTTTGAAAACAAAGTGGATGGTAACGAAATCGCAGTTATGGGCCTTTATAGCAATTTTGTATGCTAGAGGAGCATATGAAACAAGAAATCTGAAGTGTTCGTATTTATGGTCTAAGAAGTGGGGACCTCCTTTTTTTCCCAGAACAATGTGTAGAGATAAGTTCAAAGAAATACTTCGATTCATACGTTTCGATAAGAAAAATGAACGAAGTGAACGATTGAAAACAGACAAATTTGCGTTGATATCAAGAATATGGACCAAATTTATTGGGAATAGCCAGGCTTGATATATACCTGGCGAAAACATAACAGTCGATGAACAATTATTCTCAAGTAAAGCCAGGTGCCCATTTACTCAGTATATGTCAAATAAACCAAGTAAATTGGGAATCAAATTTTGGTTAGCCGCAGATGTTAGAAGCAAGTACCTTCTAAACGGTTTTCCCTATTTGGGCAAGAATGAAGCCAGTGGATCAAATATTCCCTTGAGCGAGTTTGTTGTGTGTAAACTGACTGAGCCATATTTAGGTTGTGGACGAACTATTACGACAGATAATTTCTTCACAAGCCTATCACTTGCAAAAAAATTACGCGCCAACAAAACTTCTTTGATCGGAACAATACGATCAAATAGAAAAGAATTGCCCCAAATTGCAAAAGCGAAAAAGGACAAAATGACACGCTGCTCTACAAAACTTTATAAAACGGAGGCCTGTACACTAACCATGCATAAAAGTAAAGGCAATAAAAAAGTTTTATTATTGAGCTCAAAACATCGCAATGTAGGAATTGCAAAAAATGAAAAACGTGTCCCGGAAACTATATCTTTTTATAATAATAGTAAGTATGGAGTCGATGTACTGGATCAAATGGCGCGAAAATATAGTACCAAAGCAGGTCCCCGTTCACGTGTTCTACAACATTTTAGATTTGGCAGCAATCAATGCTTGGGTCATATATAAAGATGTGACTCAAGTACAAATGTCAAGAAAAGAATTTCTTTTGCAATTGGCGGAAGAATTAAGCAGAAATTACGATAATGAAATTCGACTTTATCTAATATACAAAATATTGAAAACCGTGCAAATTGCCAGGTACAAGTGTCATGCAACAGAAACAAAAACAAGGGCGTTTGTAGCAAATGTAATAAAAAAATATGCGGAAAGTGTATTTTAAAAACTAAATATGTATGCAAAAAGTGTTTGGAATAAAGTTTATTTGTAATAAAATTTTATTATTTTAAAAAACCTGCATTTTTGACGATTGAGTCAAATTGACTCAATCAGGCAAAATAGGTATACAATTGCTAACAATGCACTCATCTTCGACAGACTTAGAGAAAACACTGATACTAAAGTGTTATTCCAAGGATTTCTTATAAACATCTTGGCTCACTGTTATGTATTACAAAACAAATTGTTGTTAACTGATAAGGTGGCCTTACTTCAGGAGCTCGGCCCAATTTGAATATATTTGATATCTACTTGAATATTTCAAGCTACATCCATATACGATATAGACTGAATTGTTAAGTTATTTGAATAATCAAGTTCTAAACTGAACTCAATGCGAAGAAGTTAGCTCGACCTTGATTTCGAATAATAGTCAGTATTAGCGCTCCAACATGCAAAACTGCAACTTTAGTTTATCACAATCAAAGTTCTATTTATAGTTCTAATTAATGAGGAAAGGCGCGACTTCAATTTCGGAATCAAGTGTAACTTCAGTTAATAAAAAAAAAACGGTAGCTCTCTTTACGCGTCTAAGGTACAATTATGGTACCTGAAGCATAGAGCCGCGTCCAAGAAATACCGACAATTACTTTATAGCACCAATCAATAATTAGCCTATCAATAATTAGCCACTCCTTCAAGTCCCGAAACTAATAACATTATTCGCTAAACATCGGTAGGCAACTTCAATTGCAAGACCACAATTAATTCTGATTAACAATAAAAAAAGAAGAAGAGTAGTTCGCCTTAATAAAAAAGGCAGTTCATGAGAAAGGACCACGAGAAACGCTCGAGAAAGACAGATAGCTAGAATCGCTGCGAGACGCGAGCAGGTTGCATGCCCAGTGGTGAAGAAGTATTGGCCTGGCAAAGTGTTTAAGAGCGTTATCTTCTCGGCTATTAGTCTTTCTTAGTGTGTGGCCTCCGGCCTCTCCGGTCCTCCTGGCCTCACGCTCAAGCGACACGGACAGAGCACGAGCAAGGGTTAACTTTAAGTAGCCCCCGTATCACGGCTCATCATCTACACCCTGAAAGAGAAGGTGAGACAGAAGCTGGCGAACCGTGGAGAAACGTCGGAAGTCAACGGTCGATTCGCTGGAGAGAGATGGGGCCCGTACTTTCATGAACGACCATAGAGGCCAAGATCAACGTGAATTCCGTCGCTTGTAAAATCTTGAGGACACGTTAAAGGTCACTCGGGTAATCTGGTAGTGCAAAGAATAACGCTGGATGTCAATTAGAAACTTCTTTGGCGGGGACCGGATAATAAGTCATGCGCTGAAATTGCATATTCAAAAATCTGATATTCTTACTTACTTCTCGATACTGCAATTCATTTTATTAATCATTCGTTCATCCATATTGTCCCCAATTTTCTTAATCATTGACCGAGCTATTTATGATATACATTTAATATATCTTTTTGAAATACTTCATAAAATCTCATCATTAAATTCTGTATTAGACACAACGAAATTCCTTTCTAAAATAGCTATTCTCTAACAAAATGTCGCGAAAAATACAAAACATTTCATCTTCTATCGACAACCAACGTAACAAAGACATTTTTGCCCTATCTCTGGCCAGACAGGTCATTGCCCATCAATACTTTCACCACACTCCCGCGACTCTGGTGAAACAGGAAGAACTCTGTTGAATACTTCTTCCACTTTCGGCGGTCGCGATCATGTAGACAAATCAACCGGCCCCCGTCGGATTCAACGAATGCAGCAAGGAACAACGTCACCTACTATTAATAGCGTGGCTTATCAATAGAGCACATTGTAAACATGAGGGTAAGGATTTCTTCCGGTCTATTGTCGAATATAATTTTCGGGTACCCATCAGTTCAAGTTTGATTATAGTACAGAACACGAAAATCCCTTTTAACCCAAAAAGTTAGAGTACTAAATCCGATTGAGAAAACATCGTATGCGGTAAAAAAAAAACTTTCGGATTCTGACCCGACCCGACACAGGTTCTGGTAACCGAACTTAAACTTTCGGGATTTCGACCCGAACCCGAAATGTCAACCCCTCGTTATGACACATTATAATAACATGACATAAACGTAGATTCCGTAGGGCCAGAAACATGTCATGTTTTAAAAACATAGCTATAAACAAAGTTCAACGAGAACAAGAGTTTTGAGAATCGTTCGTAAATATTACTACGCTTATTCAAGCCTTTGACGAGTCATGGTGTAAAAGCGATTTTCACGCAAATGGTTACCCGAACAAAATTGTTTACGGACGTTAACTTCTTTATTTACAATGTCCAACGTTCCAATACGTAAAGTCCACGAGGCATTGAACTCCTTATTAACCGCTTTCGTTTTCCGCGTTTCCAGATATAGGACCGGTTGTAAACATTCTACTTGCGAACGCGTGAATGATCAATACACCGACGTTATTAGTCGTGCATTGAATCAGCATTCAATGCGTCAACGTTCACGACGTGTACAATGAACCATTCGCCTTTCAACGCTTCCATATTCAATACGTCGCTATTCAACACTTTGCTTTCCGACACATTAATATGCAAAGCATCGGTATTTAACGCTTCCTTTTTGTCGCATTAATATGCAACGCTCCTGAACGTACTAACACTTAACACCTTAAAGGCGGGCGATATTTTCATAAAAAATATTAGTAGTAGTATAAGAGTAGCAGTATAAAAATATTAGTAGTAGTAATAGGTACACAACTTTGCTCCCGCCGTTTTTCCCCTTTCGTATAAAAATATTAGTATTCATATTATATAAAATTTAGATTTAAAAAAAAATTTAGACTTAAAAAATTTTATTTAAACTCTTAAAACTATAAGAAATATTAAAAAAGAACTACGCACTAATTCCAAAAAATATTTTAAAGTACATATTTATGAGACGAATCTAGTATTTTTTATGAGAGTGATAATATTGATAACACTCGCCACGGTGAAGAGGTGCATTGCAAAACTCGCATTTGAAGCAAGTCAACTTTCTTTTTTTATGTGCCGCACAAACTACGCAGTTTCGTTGGGCATATAGCTTTTTGCCTTTATTTTCTATCCGAATTAATTTGTGCTTTTTGATGTCTAGCGAAAGACGTCCAGGCGAATCAATTTTATATCGTGGAGTCCGTGGTGCCGGGTTCGATGTACCAGGTTGTGGCTCTTCAATGTCCATCAATTCCAGATCTTCGGTTTTTTTGTCTGTTATAAGACAGCGTGATAATTCTAACAAATATTTTTTATATGGCAAGCTACTATTATTATGCATGTTATATAGTAAATAGGAATTGAACAATGCACAATTTAACAAATACATTACAGCTCGCTTGGTCCACTTTCTTGTTTTTCGCAATATTGAGTAATACGAAAGGTACTGGTCTGCCCTATCAACACCTTTCATATAGTTGTTGTTTTCTATTACGCATTTTGGTTTAATTATTTTTGTATTTGTGTGCCAATCTGTATTGGAGCTTTCTAATAGTTCACTCGAATGAATATTCGAAATCATCCTCACTTCTCTCCTTGACTGCCAAATTTGTAATAACACGTCTCCTTTTCTCCGGAAAATTGACTCCGCGTTGCAACTTATTATTTTTTAATTCATGTGGAAGTCCTCGGTTTACACGTATTGTTCCACAACTTCGTATTTTATGTTTTAACACGTTGCGTACCAAGCGTGATTACGTTTTGTTTCCTACCGGCCCATGTTTTTATCTCGGCGCACTAGAACGATAGCGGAGAGATATGCGGGAAAACCAACAATGTAACTCGAGTAGATCCATGCATTGTCGATTATTTACATTTACACTGCTATCGACCTATGTAATTGATACATTGTTTTGTTCCGAAATAATCTTATTGGTAAGTAGCTTATTTTGGATTTGAAAACGTTTATCGCTTTCCCTGGAATGGTCGAACGCTAACAAGCAAGAAAAAAACTTAAAAATACAACAACGTATTGTTTGAATTGCCTAAAATCACCACAAGTGTGCTTGGACTGTTTCAACGAATTCCATGCGACATAGTATAATATAATATGTTATCCTATATAAATTAATAAAAAGTAGAGTGTTATTTGTGTCTTTTTTATATTTTTACGCTGTATATTCTATATTTATACTTCAGAACTTGTTCCATTAAATTTTTTTTCAAAATGCAACTGAAAATCTTATTTAACTTCAACAAGAAACGCGCCACCCATATATGGGTGACACGGGCCCCACGGAAGCATGCCCGTCACCCAAGTATGGGTGACGCGGTACGCAGCGTGTTAACTTTCTTTTCAAAATGCAACTGAAAATCTTATTTAACACATTGTTGACCGGCAATTTTCGGCAAAAACTGTCTCAAGTCACCGGCTATTATTTCGTAATTGAACATGGAAGTAAAACGATGTAAATAATCTTCAATAAAGTTTGTTCGTGCATAATAAATAAAAATTGAACTTTGGATGTAAATTGTATGTAACTTTTAAATATTTTTTCATATGTTTAATTGTACAGCAGTCATTTACGCGCAGATGTAGATAAGAGGTTTTCCACATATATCTTGTTTCGGTGCGCTTTCCTTTTAAAGAACTAGATTATGCCCTTGTTATTTTATTTTCAATAATCATTTTCCAAATGACTCCAACTTATTTAACAATCACTCGAGCAATTATATAAAGCATTCACGTATAATTTATTGAAAACTGCTTCACCGTCACGTTCTGTCGTTCTTGACACTTTCTAATACTAGAAGTGTAATAAAAGCCTCAGTACCAAGGAAAGTATACTTTTTTTAATAAAGTAGACGCGATTGAACACAGTGAACAAAATTTTGCTATATTCTATATTGCCCTGCGTGTCAAAAGTTCAAATAGCCGACGCAAGTGCAAACACGAGTTAACTCGTGACCGGTCAGCAACGTTTGGCCATGAAAACACGAGTTAACTCGTGACCGGTCAACAATGTGTTAACTTCAACAAGAAAAGCGTCACCCGTATATGGGTGACACGGGCACCACCGAAGCATGCCCGTCACCCAAGTATGGGTGACGCGGTACGCAACGTGTTAAATTTCTTTTCAAAATGCAACTGAAAATCTTATTTAACTTCAACAAGAAAAGCGTCACCCATATATGGGTGACACGGACCCCAGGGGAGCATGCCCACCACCCAAGTATGGGTGACGCGGTACGCAACGTGTTAAATTTGTTTTCAAAATGCAACTGAAAATCTTATTTAACTTCAACAAGAAAAGCGTCACCCATATGTGGGTGACACGGGCCCCACGGAAGCATGCCCATCGCCCAAGTACGGGTGACGCGGTACGCAACGTGTTAAAAGAGTTTCTTTTATATCTACACTGTTATAATAATTATCCATAAACACATGATAATATTTCTCTTTATAAGGAGTAAGAATATCTAACCCTTTGCACTCGGCACCGTTTCGGACGTTACCTACCAGCAACTCGACGCCACTTTTTCGCGAAAACATACACCCTTGGAAACGTGATATTATAGAGTATAATTTTAGAACCAAGTAAGGAAATGTAATGAAATTTGGTTTATATGAATTTGTGGACATTGAAGAACACATATTTACAAAAAAAAATCAAAATTTATTTTTTATAATTTTCTACAGTATGGTAAAGTCTGAAGCAATTCCCAATATGCATAGCAGGTTGATTTGTACACGTTTAACCCTTTGCACTCGGACATGTTTCTTCACGAAGTAGCGAATAGCGCAACATTTCGTTAAAAATGGTATAGTTTTGAAAAAAATACTTTGCTCAAAGCACGTTTTGCATCCAACTTTGCTGATACATTTATGTTGAAACAAAATTGAAATTTTATCGCCTATTCTTTTCGAATGCGTCACAGCTCTTTATTCAAACACATATCGCAGTAATAACTTGTTTATGATCTTTCACGTGTCATTTTTTCTTCCAAGCATATACAATGTTTATACGATAACTTGCAGTTTATCATTCAGCCTATTGCAGGAATATATAGAAGGTTGTTCTTGCAGTCGCTAGAATTCTCCTCTCAATTTATTGACCACGAATTTACTAAATATTAAATAGCACACAGATTATTAATTCTATCTCCTTGCCTTAATTTGTAACTCCCCGGAAAAATCTTAAGGAAACAAATATTTGAACAAACGTTTTCTGTATATACATTTTCCTCAGTAATAACACGAAGTATCCTCGTGTCCCCTCAGAAGGGACAGTCGAGTGCAAAGGGTTAACAATAAAATGTTGTTTGCCGCCTTCCACCTGGTGTTTTTGAAAAATCGAAAATCACCTCTCAACTGCTTTACAAGACTTTTCACAAACTTGTGGTGTGTCATTGGTTTTTGCTGTTTTCTTTCTTCTGAGATTCGAATTGCGAATTGCGAACTGAGATCTTGTAAATTTCTTCTCTCAGTTTTCGGTTTTCTTTATTATCTTATCAAGTTTCCCATATCATTGAGTCATACCCGTGTACCTTTGTATGCCTAATCCAGTAAATCTACAAATTGCTCAACGGATTAGAGAAGTGTATAGTCCGTCGTGAATCCACTTCGCACGTTTTTTTTCGATGTGTAAAACGGTTGATTTATTTATCATGGATCTTGTTAATTTTATCATATTTCGATTTGTTTTTTGTCCCATTTTAATAGAAAACTACAGGAGAACACGTCTTTCTTAAAAAATTGCGGTGGAATAAGTTCATTCTCCGTAATCGCTAATAAACTTTCATGTCCCCTCAGAGGGGACAACCGAGTGATATGCTAGACTTACGTTGTCTCCTCAGAGGGGACAACCGAGTGCAAAGGGTTCAACAAGAAAAGCGTCACCCGTATATGGGTGACCCGGGTTCCGCAGAAGCATGCCCGTCACCCAAGTATGGGTGACGCGGTACGCAACGTGTTAAATTTGTTTTCAAATTGCAACTGAAAATCTTATTTAACTTCAACAATAAAAAAGCGTCACCCATATATGGGTGACACGGCCCCACGGAAGCATGCCCGTCACCCAAGTATGGGTGACGCGGTACGCAACGTGTTAAATTTGTTTTCAAAATGCAACTGAAAATCTTATTTAACTTCAACAATAAAAGCGTCACCCATATATGGGTGACACGGGCCCCGCGGAAGCATGCCCATCACCCAAGTACGGGTGACGCGGTACGCAACGTGTTAAAAGAGTTTCTTTTATATCTACACTGTTATAATAATTATCCATAAACACATGATAATATTTGTCTTTATAAGGAGTAAGAATATCTAATATTGTTTCCGCCAGTTTCCTTCGTTTTCCACAATACATTTTCATATTACAAATGTAGCCACTTTTCGATTCAGTCACAATTCTCACCAAGATTCCATATTTAATCATTTTCGAAGCATTGTAAACTTTAACCCTTTGCACTCCGAATTTTATTTCAATTTCGTTGCCAGCAGCTCCCAACGCTTTTAAGTGTTTTATTTAAAATTTACTTTAACTAAAAAGTAAGGCAATTTAAATAAATGAAGGAAGAAACAAATTCATTTAAATACCAGTTTTATTTACTCTATTGTCGTATTTTTAAATTTTCAAGCGTATGATATCTTTTGAAACAACTTCCAAGATGCAACCCTGGTTTGCTTTCGTACGTTTCATAAAAATAGGTGGTGTCTCTCTTCCTCCAAGTATTTTTCAATTTGAGTAAACTATACAGTCTCTGTGTTTTGGTTTGGGATGTACGAAGATGAAATGAGGCTTTCGATCTAAGGGATCGTGCTTATCATGTGTTCCAATTTCATATTTGGAGCACAATCACGAGTAACCATCGACAAAATCTTTTCGCGAAATTTTTTGTGGTCTATAGGTTTTGTTCCTTGATTTTTTGTTTTTTCTTTGTATAAAATATACGCATTTACTATGGAGATTTCTAATCCCCAAAATAAATATTTCGTCCACCACTTGACTGTTCAACGTAAAAAATAATAAGATGTCGCATACTGGTTCGCCACATCGACACGACCCATATTTTTATTATAATCTGTGATCACATCCGGTTCTTTTATTTCTCTTCAATTACCTGAATTTCTAGCTCTTCTACTGACATTGCGAGAGTGTCGATAACGTATGTGCGACATCTATTTATTTGGATATGAAAAAATGTCGAGTGGGACTCGACAAAGGAGCTCCTGAGATAAAAATTGATGTCGAGTCACTCTCGACATAGGAGTGCAAAGGGTTAAATCCCAATCTTCCACGCCATGGTATGATGCTTTCGTCCAGTGAAATCTCTCTTCTTGGTGTATATACAGTATTGAATTTTTCAACCAAACTGTCATAAACTGGTCGAATTTTAAATAGACGGTCGCTCGAATCATCCATTTCATCGTTGTTCACAAAGTGCCACCATCTCCATATCTCTTTAAATCTATCACGACTCATTGTCTTTGGAAATATTGGTGTTTCTAATAATGAATCTGTTGTCCAATATTCATCGGAATTTGGCCCATTAGAATTAATAATCCTAAAAATTGCTTGCATTCGCCAATAGTGAGATCCGTCCATGTTATCGTTTTCTTCTTTCTAACGTATTTTTCGACGTTTTGGTGGTGATATCGGTTAGTTTCTGTTACCATCATTTCGTAGAAATTATCATCAAGGAACACATCCAGAGATCCTTCAACGCCGTTCTGTGGCAAAATATTTAACCCCGTTCGATCCAAAAACGGTTCTATGGTAGGTGGAATGTCGACTTCAGTCCATTGATGTATAATTTCTTCTTCATAATCATTTTCACTTTCATCATCGCTAATCGGTAGTGGAAAAACTCGGGTCCTTCTCACAGGTCGTATAGAACTATCACTATCATTATCGCCAACATCACTATCATCATTATCAATAGCTAACTCTCTTTCATCGCAATCAACGTCAGACAAATCGTCTGCATATATATCTTTATTTTCGCTTGAAACCATATTGAAGGATTTCAAAATTTACTGTAAGTAGAATTTGAACAACCGAACATCAAACCACAAAACATACTAAATACAAATGTAAACAAATGTAACATCGCGCATGGATTGCGCAATGTGGTTTCAATCGTACTAATACGACTCCCGCCTTTAATCAATCGTATTAATACGACTCCCGGTACTCCGTGCTCTTTAGCACGCTGCTATGACATTATCAGGCCACCACCTCGCTCTACTCTAACGTGAAAAATTTATCAGCGGCACGCAACCGTCGCGTGCTGTTACTCGCCCGCGAAATCACGCAATTGCCAGGGCAATTTTCGGACCATTGAAATTGGGCGCTATTTCCATCGGGGAACACCCTTACAACCCGCAAGCTGCCGCCTGAGAAACTTGCTTTCATAACCCTTCTTTGTAGAGAAGACCAGCAACAATCGACACACTTGTTTATTTTTATTTTTTTTTAAGTCATTGGAAAGGCTGCGGATTTTATTTATTATCATTCATTATTCGTACTTTTATGTATTCACATTTATCGTCACGGACCCCCCCTCCATTGATTTCGCCACATTAGCATAACATTTATTACATCATAATAAGTTTCCAACTATACATTTTCTTTTTCAATATACATTTTCACATTAATATTGTGCATATTTGAGTTTTTTCATACAACGCGTCATGTAAAAAAAGTCAAAAGTCACCATTGACATTAGTCGAGCATACCATAGTTTATTATTTTCGTTCCAACCGATTTCCTTTATCTTCTTTCTAAATTACATATGAAAAATGTACGGAGTTGCTATTAAAAGCAATGTCAAACGACTATTGTATTGTAGCCTATTTAATAAAACCAGAACTAACTAGCCTATAGTCACTTATTTAATAAAATCAGAACATTCGTGCTATTTAGGCATCGCAAGCCTTCTAAAAACTAAGACCCATGATATACAGCGCTCGCCACCCTCTGTTGTTTCTTGTCGGCTAATCGTCAAAGACCCTTACCCACGCCTAACGAAAATAAAAACTTTCCTTCGGTGTCAGAGATTAGAAAATCCTGCCGAAAGTGTCTCCAGGCTTCAGCCTGAACTTACCGGGACCCAGGAAGGACCCTGAAGGAAAACAATGCTAAGGTGTCGAACCGAATGGGACAGAGCCAGATAGAAAACTGGAGGTGCAAGAGAGAAGATCTCTACGATTTTTACCGGGGTCTCCCGCCAACAATAAAGTTCCGGGCCCAGTTATGGCCGCTGTAAAATCTTACGACGATCATAACGCGATCATGATGTGTATAACAGCCTCACCCATGCCGATCCTTCTTTCTGCCTCGAGCCGAACTTTTTTAAGACCGTCGCCGGCCTTTGTGTCGCTCGTTGTCCGAAGACGTTAACCACACTTCGTTTTGGGCCTTGATTAATCATTAGAAGTTCCAGCGGGGGATCTCACATTCGATTCAGATCTCAATGATCGTATAGGATCTAAAGGGGTGTCGTGGTAACTCGCGAAACATTTCGTTGTTCGAACTTCATTTCGTGAGCGAGTTTTATCGATCGCGCGAAATGCGATCCGCCGGATGTCGCTTTCGGAGGATATTGTGGGCGCGATAAATTATCGCGGGCTTATTAAGTGACGGGTTTGAAGGCTACGTCGGCTGCAATGCGTTTCTACTTGGTTATAGGTACTTTGATGTGTTCCAAAATGTGACAGGAACTTTGACAGATACTTTTGTACATAGTTTTATGAAATAATAGATACAACTTTTGTTTTTTCCCTTTCGTCCATGCAAAAAAGTTTCATGAAATAATTAGAACGAAGTATACCTTAGAATGTTTTATAAACGTTTTATATTTCATGTCAGTAATTATGCGTGCTTTATTTCATTATCAACATGTCTTCCTTGTTTCTCATTCTTCCTCTTTCTTTTTATCCCATGTACATTAAAATAGAAAAGTCGTGTAGTGTTATCGTTCCAAACACATATATTTCATTTACTTACAGTTACTTACATCGATATTCAAACGTTTTCAATCTTTAAACAGGATAATTCAATAATAATACTCAACACCATATACTGGTGCTTCAACATGCGCTTTTGGTAATCAAATATGAAATCCAAAAATAGGGATTTTAATTAAAAATGCTACAATTATATTTCAATAATTAATTAATGTTATTTTTTCAATATTAAATGTTATTAAATAGTCTCATTCAGTTGAGTAATTATTTTTATAAATATATAAAATTGATATTAATAAGGGTAATTTCAAATCAAATATAAAATATTATTAATCTAGCTGATGAAAATGTAAAAATAACTACTATTATTAATGAAATAATTATGAGTATTTTATCTTTTTCTGTAATTATTAATATAATAGCAGTGATTCATATAGTTAAAATAATTAATATTATATTATATTTATCAATGAATATAAATATAAAAATGTTTGTAATTTCTAAGTTTATATTATTTATTATGAAAAGTAAATTTATTGATAAAATAAAAATTGAATTTTGTATAAACAGTTTTGTGTATTTATTTTTTGAAATAACAAGTATAATTGATATTATTTCTATCATGCTATATTTATAGTAGAAGTTGAATCATTTCCTTGAATTCGAGATATTATAATAAGTAATGAAATACCTAAAACTCTTTCTCTTACTATAAATACAAGAAAATAGATAATTAAAAAATTTGATCTAATTATTGTAAGATTTAATATAAAGATAATTCCTGTAATTAATATTAATAATTCAATTCTAATTAATGTTATAAGAAATTTTTTAAATTTAATTGTAAATATATATCTAATAATAATATATATAATAAATAATTCTGTTGTTATGATAAGAGGTTTAGATAATTTAAATTAAAATAGTAATTTTGTAAATTACTTTTGGGCATTCCCCTCTAAACATCTTCAAAAAAATATTCGTTAATATATTTTTAATCTCCAAGATTAATGTTTTTTAATAAAACTATTTTTTGATTATTTATTTAAGTAAAGAAATAAATTCTTAACTAGTTCATAATTTGTTATTTCATTATAAAGATCATAGAAGTTTTATCTTTTGTTTTAATTTTCGGTATGTTATTTGTTTAAGTAATTTTTAATATTCATAATTTGTTATTTCATTATAAAGATCATAGAAGTTTTATCTTTTGTTTTAATTTTCGGTATGTTATTTGTTTAAGTAATTTTTAATATTCATAATTTGTTATTTCATTATAAAGATCATAGAAGTTTTATCTTTTGTTTTAATTTTCGGTATGTTATTTGTTTAAGTAATTTTTAATATTCATAATTTGTTATTTCATTATAAAGATCATAGAAGTTTTATCTTTTGTTTTAATTTTCGGTATGTTATTTGTTTAAGTAATTTTTAATATTCATCATTTGTTATTTCATTATAAAGATCATAGAAGTTTTATCTTTTGTTTTAATTTTCGGTATGTTATTTGTTTAAGTAATTTTTAATATTCATAATTTGTTATTTCATTATAAAGATCATAGAAGTTTTATCTTTGTTTTAATTTTCGGTATGTTATTTGTTTAAGTAATTTTTAATATTCATAATTTGTTATTTCATTATAAAGATCATAGAAGTTTTATCTTTTGTTTTAATTTTCGGTATATTATTCGTTTAAGTAATTTTTAATATTCATAATTTGTTATTTCATTATAAAGATCATAGAAGTTTTATCTTTTGTTTTAATTTTCGGTATGTTATTTGTTTAAGTAATTTTTAATATTCATAATTTGTTATTTCATTATAAAGATCATAGAAGTTTTATCTTCTGTTTTAATTTTCGGTATGTTATTTGTTTAAGTAATTTTTAATATTCATAATTTGTTATTTCATTATAAAGATCATAGAAGTTTTATCTTTTGTTTTAATTTTCGGTATGTTATTTGTTTAAGTAATTTTTAATATTCATAATTTGTTATTTCATTATAAAGATCATAGAAGTTTTATCTTTTGTTTTAATTTTCGGTATGTTATTTGTTTAAGTAATTTTTAATATTCATAATTTGTTATTTCATTATAAAGATCATAGAAGTTTTATCTTTTGTTTTAATTTTCGGTATGTTATTTGTTTAAGTAATTTTTAATATTCATAATATAATAATATAATTCAATAATAATACTCAACACCCACTTTTAAGCAGGACAGCTTCTTCAAATGGGATTAATGCACGCTTCCATAATTTCAACAGCACTTAAGTAATTTTTCGTTTCATTTAATATTAAAAAAGTTAATCTCTTTGTAAAGCGTGCCCAAATATTAGCATGTAGTTTAGCGAGATCCATAAAATACTATTATTAAAATTGTCATTAGAGGCTTAGTTGAAACAGTTACATAAAACGACCCTTGCTATTTTCTTCACGTTTCCTGTAAACTGAAGCTTTTCAAAACTTTCTTAGAAGTCATCTAATCAATCTACTCTTCTAACGTCTCCGGAAAATCCAAGTCCTTTTATTTTTATTAATTTTATTTTAAGATTACTAACAGCCTCCAGTATGCTTATCATCTGTACATATAATAAAGACGTAAAATGACCAGGTGTGGCATCTTGCAAGGGCCGAAATGCGGCATGCAGAAACGTGGAAATATTTTGGACCGCTCATAACGCATAACGCGAGGAACATGCGACGAATGCCAAGGCTACGGATGCGAAAGCAGCCAGAATGCCGGAGGAACGATTTATTGGGAAGTCATCCGGGAGGCTCAGAAGGGTGTCGCGTTTAAAGTAGCTGCAATCAGATTCGCGATTCTTCACGGTGCCCCGGTAGACGCTGAAAAGGGCCAACTGCCGTGCGACAGGGCCGTTTTAGTGGCAAACAGAGGCAGAGGTGAAGGGCAGAAGGTGCGAGAAGGAGCGAAGAGAAGAGACGAGGAGAATGAATCGGTCAGTAAGTGCCGTTGCCTAGTCGGGTCACCCTAAATATTTGTGCGGCTCGATTAGTCGCGCGTAGTCGAGGAGAAACTGGCCGAGATTTCTCGTTCGTGGAAGAAAGAAGGGCGTGACAGGAGTTCATCGGTCACGCTTGAGGATTTTCCGCCGGGGACGTTAACGTTTTGACATCCAGGGTGCTGTTTGGACTATTTTCTGAAGATGCACCTACCGCTTTCGACTTTGTCTGAACGTCTGTGAAGATTTACTGAAGAATGTATACATTAGAAACTTCTTTGGCGCGAACCGGATAATAAGTCATGTTGAAATTGCATATTCAAAAACCTGACGTAACCTCAATTTTTCTGGTATACCAGGTTGTTCAATAAGTTCAATAAACTTTTTCCACCGCAAATACATTCAGTACTGCCTGAAAATAACAGTCTATTCAAAAACTTTCTTCAAGGCACCTCTTTCACTTTTACCAATATCTACATTGAACAACATTTTAAATTTTCTCTACTCGATCCCCTCAATATCTGCTCTTTTTTTAGGCAAAACATCGCGCATTGTAATTCTGAGGATGCATAAGTGAACGTTTAATTTCTTTAATTTATTTCTGCCTTTTGTAATACAGCAGATTCTTAAAATCCTTATTCTGGTTCACGTATTCTCTATTTAAAAAAAAACGACTAGTTCCAGAACCCTTGGGTACCCTGTTCATAAATCTACAATTATTTCGTTGTAACACTCAGCTTGTAGTATACCAGTGTTTGTCTTGGACATTGACAGATAAATACGTATATTAATAATACATAATATATTCACTTTTTAATATTTGTATTAACCTTTATGCCATTCCATTATTTAGACGCCATTCGTTAGAGGTGTACACAAGCACATACCACTGACATAGATAAAAAAATATTTTAGAGTGCAATTGAGTTAATTGAAAAAGCGTTATAGCATTTAACATTTAGTTCTTAATATTTGTACCCTTTATTTACAATTGAAGGTTTGGCGAACTGAATGATTAGAACAGTTGATTTTCGGATGTGTTATCTGGTTTCGACTGAAATTTTGCAGGCGTTGTAGACTGTATTATCAGAGCTTTGGTGTACTGACGCGTATGACTATTTCAGCCCCTCATTTACTAAATCGATTCCGTCCACAAAATAAAAAGTATTAAGTATATTCAAAATATAAAAAGTCAAACATTAATCGTGTCCTTTAACACTAAAATGAAAAAGAAAGTAAACAAAGGTGAAGTTAATCGGTTTGCCTTATGGACAGCTTTTATACCAATTACCAGGTTGTCAATAAGTTTTGTCGGTCGATAAGAGAGGGCGTTGCTGCTAGTCCAAATTTGTTTTTGCTTTGTTGGTTCACTCTTCTTATCAACGTATGTGAGGGTTCATTTCAATCAGTCAATTCATTCTTTGTTTACAAGCCACTTAGTGTCGCCGTGTCACAGTATTTTCGACAATGGAAAAAATTGAATATCGTGCAGTGATAAAATTCTTATTTTTGGAAGGTGTAGCACCAAAAGAAATTCACGAACGAATGTTAAGAGTGTATAAAGAACGTTCACCTTCAATTAGAACAGTAGAAAGATGGGTTGCTGAATTTAAACGTGGTCGTACAAGCCTTGAAGACGATCCACGTGAAGGACGTCCAAAAACCGCATCAACGCCAGAAATCGTAGCCAAAGTACAGGATATGGTTTTGGAAGATCGTCGATTGACTGAGAGGGATTTAGTAGAGGCTCTACACATCTCATTAGGCAGGGTGAGTCATATTTTAAATGAAATTTTGAGTTTTAAAAAGCTGTGTGCACAATGGGTGCCGCATTCGCTAACAATTGAACAAAAACACATTCGAATGCGACTTTCTCAACAACATTTTGAGCGTTTTAAAAGGATAAAATGGATTTTGTGCGTCGATTCATCACTATGGATGAGACTTGGGTCTATCACCATGATCCTAAATCAAAACAAGAGGCTAAAGAGTGGTGTGAACCTGGTTGTTCGGCTTCGAAACGAGTTCGTGTCCAGAAATCGGCCAAGAAGGTTCTGGCATCAGTTTTTTGGGATGCGAAAGGAATTTTATTTGTGGATTACTTGCAAACTGGTAAAACAATTAATTCTGAATATTATTGCAACCTTTTGGACCAGTTGAAGGAAAAAATTCGTGAAAAAAGACCCGGTTTGCAGAAGAAAAAAATCCTTTTTCATCAGGACATCGCACCGTGTCACAAGAGCATTTTGCCAATGGCTAAAATCCATGAATTAAAGTTCGAATTGTTGGAGCATCCGCCGTATTCACCAGATTTGGCCCCCAGCGACTTCCATTTGTTTCCAGAACTCAAAAAATTTATGCGTGGCAAGCGTTTTTCGTCAAATGAAGAGGTCATAACGGCTGTTGAAGCGTATTTTGCAGACCTTCCGGAATCTCACTTCAGGGATGGGATCCACAGATTGGAGGATCGTTGGAGCAAGTGCATTAATGTTCAGGGAGATTATACTGAATAATAAAGTATATTTTGAACCATAACATTGTGTTTTTCTTATCGAACGACAAAAACTTATTGAACAACCTGGTATTCAACGTTTCAGAATTTAGGACTATATTTAATGATAGAATTGACATTTTGAAAGTGGTAGAAAAATATCATTATCTACCAATTTTGTACTATTTTCATGATTCCAAAGCTTAGGCCGGTATATAGTGAAAAGAATTGAAATCTTAAATACGGTATCTACTTTATAAAGGTCTCGCACCTGCTATCGAAATCTCAGGAGTTTCAATATTAACTTTCAACATGTCAATTTTTGACGGCTTTTCTAAGTACCAGAAGAAACTATCGATATTTCGAACATAGGTTCAAATGCCAATAGCTAATAATGATTGTCTACTTGTTGAGAAACTCGATCCATGTTAACAGTGTAGTTAATTTCCTAAATATAACATTACCTTTAAACACTAATACTATCTACTCTTTAAATTCCAATGAAGCAAAGTATAGTATTACCAATATTTCGAATTTACAAAAGTCAAGACGATCTTCCAACTTGGAAGTGAGTGGAAGCTCTAGGTGTAATACTGCCTGCAAAAGTTTAAAGTAAAGTTATGTTACACAGTAATTAATATGTTTTAAGTGTATCGTGGATAGTAGATTGATTATAAGCCTTAAATTTTTCTTACTTCAACTGTTTCTCGATACTGCAATTCATTTTATTAATAATTCGTTAATCCATATTGTCCCCAATTTTCTTAATCATTGACCGAGCTATTTATGATATGCCGCATACATTTAATATATCTTTTTGAAATACTTCATAAAATCTCATCATTAAATTCTGTATTAGACACAACGAAATTCCTTTCTAAAATAGCTATTCTCTAACAAGATTATAAAAAGCATAACAAAATGTCGCCAAAAATACAAAACATTTCATCTTCATGAATTAAAGTTCGAATTGTTGGAGCATGCGCCGTATTCACCAGATTTGGCGCCCAGCGACTTCCATTTGTTTCCAGAACTCAAAAAATGTATGCGTGGCAAGCGTTTTTCGTCAAATGAAGAGGTCATAACGGCTGTTGAAGCGTATTTTGCAGACCTTCCGGAATCTCACTTCAGGGATGGGATCCACAGATTGGAGGATCGTTGGAGCAAGTGCATTAATGTTCAGGGAGATTATACTGAATAATAAAGTGTATTTTGAACCATAACATTGTGTTTTTCTTATCGAACGACAAAACTTATTGAACAACCTGGTACTTCGAAAAATTCAGTTAGGCAGTTAGGACAATAAGTTATGGTTCTCTTTGATTTCTCAGCTATTTGTCGAACAAACATTTGTGTACTTGTCTAGCAACATACACATTCCCAAGTTTGTTTCTGCTTCAAACTTCTTTTTCTGATTATCATTCTGCGTTATGCTTCTGTGCATACCACTACTGGCGCCATTTCTTTGACGAAATGGTAATTGCTAACACATTGTTGGCAGTATACTGTGTGACGCGGATTGAGCGTAAATTCCCGCACATTTGCGGGATGTATTCGAAATCAGGATATTCTTATTCAAATCAATGTGAATACATGAAACGAAATCTTCTATAAAGAATTGGGCGGTGCAATGATTAATGATGCTTTTAGTGACTTTCAGTGTGTCCATTACCAAAACAATGTTTATTATGGAGAAGTAGGAAGCGACTTTCTTTCTTTAGCCTGACATCTTCAATATAATAATTTCTGTTCGTTTGCTTTGTTAATATTAATGCTATATTTTACATGATTATTATTCACTGCATCCTTTAGAACAAAGCCCTATTTTTTACTATATATTGAAACTGCATTGAGGGTCTACGAAGCTATTTTCTTGCAATCACAAAATCAATTGAATGTAATGATTATTACACGCACAATAATGGTTTTGCGAGCACCAGATATGATTTGTCTTCTGACAATAGCGCAAAGTATTAAGTAGTAATAGACTGAAAATTATTTTCGATAGTACAAAGTTTAGAACCTTACTGATAGTAGATTGGGTATAACGTGAGTATAATATTTCCGAACATAATACCGATCGTAATTACGAAGCCGTAATTCGATGTGTTTACGTTCTAAACTCTCCGAAAAGTACTCGGAAGTAATAACTGTACAAATACGCATTGTTCTTATAATTCTGATAAATTTATTATTTTTACTTATTAACTGTGGAAATTGCTTGAAAATCTATTTATTTGCACTGTACGAATTATAGAAATCTATAATATTATTCGACAAAGTTCTAAAAGTATGCACAAACTCGTTGTTTATTAACTTCCAGAATCTCACTTCAGGGATGGGATCCACAGATTGGAGGATCGTTGGAGCAAGTGCATTAATGTTCACGGAGATTATACTGAATAATAAAGTGTATTTTTAACCATAACATTGTGTTTTTCTTATCGAACGACAAAACTTATTGAACAACCTGGTATAATAAGAAATTAAGACAAAACGACAAGTTTCGTAACGTTTAATTAGCATCGCTGAGGCTACAGTTTGAAATCGTTCGATTTATTCACCCGATTATTTTGAGAGTGGCCTAACACCGTTTTTCAATATTTTCCGGTTACCATGGTTACATGTATAAATTCATGTTATTTATCAGTAAATGTTATTTATCTCGATTTGAAGATAAATGGAGTTAGGCCACTTTCAAAATAAACGGCTCATATATAGTCAGTTTGCTCATGCGCCTTCTTTAACGTGTTAAAGAACTATAATAAACTAAGTTCGTAAAAAAAGAGACAAATATGAGTTAAGTAAGTAGTAGCAGTGACGGAGAAGTGACTCATATCAAAAGAAAACGAATGGACAGAAACTCTCGAATTGAGACAATCAGACACGTATGCATTGTTACGAAACGAGTAGAAAAAGTTTATATCGAGAAACAATAAGAAGAAATGTAAGAAAAACAATAACATCGGTAATATTATGTTTTCGATCACGTACAAATCACCTGTAACTATTTGCACACAATTTTACGTACTCTTTTTACTAGATATATCTATTATTATGAGAAATCAGTGCTTTGGGGCATACCGAGAAAAAAAGTGATAAAAATATCCCAATCAAAATAAGGCGTTCACCTGAACATACCAGACTCAATGAAATAAAATGAAGTTGACAAAGAAGAGGAACACAGCAAAGAAACCATACCGTATATTTTTCGAATATTTATGGCGAAATGGCTGAGTAACTTCTATCATGAATATACAACAGCATTCGTTGCTTTCTCGTTTTTGTTCATTCTCGTGAAACCCTAACGTTATCGTCTTTGTCGACGACAGCTACTGTTGTCGCGTAACGAATTGCACCTTAAGGTTATCCTGCGAGTGATTTACGACCGTCTCGCTGTTCTTTCTACCGGAGGGATGCAGCCAGACAAAGGTCTAGAAAACGGTAGCTCTGCCTGGCGCCCTTCCGCAAGCAGCCGCAACATTCGTTCTAAAGACTCTTCTTACTCTTCCCTTCACTACTGTTTAATCACGAATTCAAGGACGACCTTTGAAAATTCCCAATTGACCATTTGCCATTTTCATAGGTGTTCAGAGAAAGCAATTCTTAATCTTTTCACATTCGATGCATCCGAATTATTAATAGTGTTTTATTAGAAAGCAATTTCAAATGTAAATATGTTTTTACTAATTGTATTTGAGATACTTTTTACATATGAAGTACTTAGAAGCACCTATGTATAGTTGTGCGCCTTGCTACTATTAAATCTCTTCATTACTAATACAAAATCACGAAATCCTTCAAGGACGACCTTTGAAAATTTCCAATTGACCATTTGCCATTTTTATACGTGTTCAGTGAAAGCAATTCTTAATCTTTTCGCATTCGATGCATCCGAATTATTAATAGTGTTTTATTAGAAAGCAATTTCAAATATAAATATGTTTTTTACTAATTGTATTTGAGATACTTTTTACATATGAAGTACTTAGAAGCACCTATGTATAGTTGTGCGCCTTGCTACTATTAAATCTCTTCATTACTAATACAAAATCACGAAATCCTTCAAGGACGACCTTTGAAAATTCCCAATTGACCATTTGCCATTTTCATAGGTGTTCAGAGAAAGCAATTCTTAATCTTTTCACATTCGATGCATCCGAATTAATAGTGTTTTATTAGAAAGCAATTTCAAATATAAATATGGTTTTACTAATTGTATTTGAGGTACTTTTTACATATGAAGTACTTAGAAGCACCTATGTATAGTTGGGCGCCTTGCTACTATTAAATCTCTTCATTACTAATCCAAAATCACGAAATCCTTCAAGGACGACCTTTGAAAATTCCCAATTGACCATTTGCCATTTTCATAGGTGTTCAGAGAAAGCAATTTCGAATATAAATCTTTTTTTCGATGCATTGTATTATTAACAGTGTTTTATTAGAAAGTATTTCAAATGTAAATATGTTTTTTACTAATTGTATTTGAGATCTCTTTTACTAATACAAAATCTTAGAAATATATGTATACTTATTAGTCATCTATATTAAATCTCTTCATTACTAATACAAAATCTTCCAAATATATGGTAACTTATTAGTCATCTATATGGTATTTTGTGCCATTTATGAGATATATAAGACCCATTACATTTTGTAATATATTTTACCATGTATCTTGTATCTTTCAATATGGTCTCCTATAGAGCAGAATATGCATTATGGTCCTATACATTTAGATGGAATTATATATGTACATAAAAAATAGTAGAAATGCATAAAGTATAAAATATCATTCTAAAAGGCGAATTGGCCAGCAACAAATTCGAGTCCTCGTTCTAATACCAATAATCATGTTATGTCGTCTTATTTTTTGTAAAGATAATCTATAAATCGGCTTTTTTTCATTTAACTGTTTACTTAAACGATAAAATATAATTTCATTAATACTTTTTAACATCTGGGATAAAGAAATTATGAAATTTGAAAAGTGTAGCAGTAATCCACGCTTTCTTATTGTCCATCCAATAAATGGGGTAGTCGCTGATTTTTATTCCTCCAAATAAGCATGACGTTTTTAATTTGTTCATAACTAATGGTTTCATAATACTATTGCCTAAAGCGTCAATATTTAATAATAATAAAGTTGTGAGGTTTAGCCAAACAGATTTGTTCTGCCATTTTTTGTCCAAAATAACCCCAATTCATCAGCATTGAAAACTTTGCCAAGGGTGTAAAAATTGGCGGCAATAACTTCAGCAAATTTTATTTATACTTATACTTATATATAATAGGTACACAACTTTGCTCCCGCCGTTTTTTGCATTGGACGAAAGGGAAAAACGGCGGGAGCAAAGTTGTGTACCTATTAAGTATACTTATAATTATATATAAGATACTTATTCACTTTTGAATCTTAGATTATGTAAAGCATGTCTTTATTTGAACATTTCGAACCTACTTTAACTTGCAGAAAATGGCAGCTTCTTTTCAACTGAAGAAGTAGATGGTAAATGATTCTTAATTTTTGTAAAATCTTCAAAGCGTTATTTTTACTAATATAAGTAACAATTGAATTTGGTCTTCCGGCCATATAATTCATATTGTCTATTGCAGCACTACTTTTTCCAACACAGTGTTCATTTTATTCTTATTTAAATAATGGAATAAAATTTAACAACGTCTTTTAGTCTTTCTCTGTTACGTCAGCGATTTAAAATGTTAATATTGGTTTCTAAAGTAATAACTTTTCCTTCCATTTGTTTTTTTTTAAATCCGTGTTGGCATGGGCCAGATCCTGACATATTTAGTAAATTATAAGAATGCTACAGAAACTATAATTGTTTATTTATATTTCTTGTTTATCTCGATATATATATTTCTTGAATTCGATTCCAAGTGTTACCTAAAAGACGAAATTGAAAAATAACTGGAAATATGTGCACCAGTATTACCAAGCGAACAGAATCAAAAAATTACTGTAGCGATATCTATGCAGCCAACATCTTCACTTTTATAAGTTGTTTTTTTAAATCTTTTTTTAAACATTATTTTAAAAGCGAAATTGTTTTAATAAAGTACTGTATAAGTCGGTGAATAGGCCTACCTAACTGTATATTAAAATTGTTGACCCCAATTTTGAAACAAAGCGGAGTGTTACCTCTTTTAGAAAAATACGTGTCCAATTTTTTTTTCGTTGATAGAAGTAACAATTGGATTCCGCTTTTGAATTTGGTCTTCCGGCCATATAATTCATCATCATCTTTTCCATATTGTCTATTACAGCACTACTTTTTCCAACACAGTGTTCATTTTATTCTTATTGGAATAATGGAATAAAATTTAACAACGTCTTTTAGTATTTCTCTGCTACGTCAGCGATTTAAAATGTTAATATTGGTTTCTAAAGTAATAACTTTTCCTTCCACTTGTTTTTTTAAATCCGTGTTGGCATGGGCCAGATCCTGACATATTTAGTAAATTACAAGAATGCTACAGAAACTATAATTGTTTATCTATATTTCTTGTTTATCTCTATATATATATTTCTTGAATTCGATTCCAAGTGTTACCTGAAAGATGGAATTGAAAAATAACTGGAAATATGTGCACCAGTATTACCAAGCGAACAGAATCAAAAAATTACTGTAGCAATATCTATGCAGCCAACATCTTCACTTTTATAAGTTGTTTTTTTAAATCTTTTTTTAAACATTATTTTAAAAGCGAAATTGTTTTAATAAAGTACCGTGTAAGTCGGTGAACGGTGTACCTAACTGTATATTAAAATTGTTGACCTCAATTTTTAAACAAAAAGCGGAGTGTTACCTCTTTTAGAAAAATACGTGTCCAATTTTTTTTTCGTTGATAGAAGTAACAATTGGATTCCGCTTTTGAATTTGGTCTTCCGGCCATATAATTCATCATCATCTTTTCCATATTGTCTATTGCAGCACTACTTTTTCCAACACAGTGTTCATTTTATTCTTATTACAATAATGGAATAAAATTTAACAACGTCTTTTAGTCTTTCTCTGCTACGTCAGCGATTTAAAATGTTAATATTGGTTTCTAAAGTAATAACTTTTCCTTCCACTTGTTTTTTTTTTAAATCCGTCTTGGCATGGGCCAGATCCTGACATATTTAGTAAATTACAAGAATGCTACAGAAACTATAATTGTTTATCTATATTTCTTGTTTATCTCTATATACATATTTCTTGAATTCGTTTCCAAGTGTTACCTAAAAGACAAAATTGAAAAATAACTGGAAATATGTGCACCACTATTACCAAGCGAACAGAATCAAAAAATTACTGTAGCAATATCTATGCAGCCAACATCTTCACTTTTATAAGTTCTTTTTTTAAATCTTTTTTTAAACATTATTTTAAAAGCGAAATTGTTTTAATAAAGTACCGTGTAAGTCGGTGAACGGTGTACCTAACTGTATATTAAAATTGTTGACCTCCATTTTAAACAAAAAGCGGAGTGAATTAACTCTTTTAGAAAAATACGTGTCCATTTTTTTTTCGTTGATAGAAGTTCTATACCAGATATGATCCTCCCTTGTCCGAGTAAAAGCGAAATTGTTTTAATAAAGTACCGTGTAAGTCGGTGAATAAGTGTACCTAACTGTATATTAAAATTGTTGACCCCAATTTTGGAACAAAGCGGAGTGTTACCTCTTTTAGAAAAATACGTGTCCATTTTTTTTTCGTTGATAGAAGTTCTATAGCAGATATGATCCTCCCTTGTCAGTGCATGTCGGCAGCGATCGAGGGCTGGCGAACAAAAAGGCCAGGAGAGCAAGTCAATGAAGCAGAAGGAGAGCAAGCAGAAAATAAGGCGAGCAACGAGAAAGGTTGGCGCTTCCGGCCGGTTGCCTCGTTAGCATCGTCGTGTTTTCAGTTGGCGAACGATAACCGCTCGTTAACGGCGATTAAACGGCGAGCTAAACATCGTCGTACCGCGAGACGAAACAATCTCGAAGGCACGTTGAGGTCCGATTAAAATAAACAAGGTGCTGCTCGCCACTTCTCTCTCTTTCTCTCTCGGGCGCTTTTTTTCTTTGCGCGTCGCACACCCACCGCTACTCATATTTTCCCGCCGTTTCGGTGTCCTTTATTTGTGGCGGCTGCCGCTCGGTTTTCTCTTGTAATTGCGTGACTAACGTTTGTGTTTTTGTGTTTCGTCTGCGAGTTGCAGTTGCGTGAAATATTGGCGGGACTTTCTTTTGTTGGGGGACTTTTTTGTTTTGGTATCAACGACGTATTCAGAGTAATGGGGAAATACTCCCACTAGCCTTATGAACTTCAGGAACTCTGATTATACAGTGTATCTATGCTGATAAGAATTTCGTTCATAAAGTTGCGGAGTTACAGTTGTTGACATATAATCTGAAGACAAAATGTGATAGAAGGTAAAAGAGAAAAAAGGGTCGATCTTGTATAATTTTCCTTTTTCGTGTGAAAAATACTGTTTTAAATTTATACGGGCCTAAAAAATCGGGCCAATTTGAATGAAGAATTTGTCACACGCAAAAAAAGTTACGGATCATAAAATATCTTGTCATTCTGTTTTAGGAAACTTCTATTCAGTCTTTCTATACGACAAATGTTTACGATGCGCATCATATAATCATAATGGGCCTCAATGACTTTGAAAAAACATGAATCTATAAGGTGGCAATCAAACTAATATCTCTACTAGGTTTATGTTCGTATTAGTTCCTATTCTCTTTGGCTGTCGCCGACAAACTGTTGTGTAGTTTCGAACCTCACCAAAAATATAATCTTTCATAAAATATGAACACTTGATCCCCTCAACGCTTTATGATTATTTAAGTTTAATGTAGTATTATATAAGTAAGCGTTGTTTGATAATGAATCAAATCACCAATTAATATGCCAAATCTTGTTATTTCAATCAATTAGACGCATCGACGCCGTCTGTTGATTTAAGCCAACAAAAGATAACTTGCTCTGTACTTCGTAAGAAATGCAGAGAACTACGTAACGAGACAAATAAGACACGGTATCATATATGGTATAAGGTTATTCAATGTTAATTATTAAACGTTTTATGTAAGTGTGCAATTGTTAAACACACAATTTTACAATTGTAATGCAACATTCTGCGATTATATCGTAAACAATCATATTCATCCAAAATACTTTAAATCTGACCAAAAAACGTAATATTTTTACGTAATTTCCCTCGATATTTCTTCTGCATAAATATTTATATATATTATAAATATCGATATATATATGTACCGGGTTGTTCAATAAGTTTTGTTTTGTTTTGTTGAGGGCGTTGCTACTAGTCCAAATTTGTTTTTGTTTTGTTGGTTCACTCTTCTTATCAACGTATGTGAAGGTTCATTTCAATCAGTCAATTCATTCTTTGTTTACAAGCCATTTAGTGTCGCCGTGTCACAGTATTTTCGACAATGGAAAAAATTGAATATCGTGCAATGATAAAATTCTTAATTTTGGAAGGTGTAGCACCAAAAGAAATTCACGAACGAATGTTAAGAGTGTATAATGAACGTTCACCTTCAATTAGAACAGTAGAAAGATGGGTTGCTGAATTTAAACGTGGTCGTACAAGCCTTGAAGACGATCCACGTGAAGGACGTCCAAAAACCGCATTAACACCAGAAATCGTAGCCAAAGTACAGGATATGGTTTTGGAAGATCGTCGATTGACTGAGAGGGATTTAGTAGAGGCTCTACACATCTCATTAGGCAGTGTGAGTCATATTTTAAATGAAATTTTGAGTTTTAAAAAGCTGTGTGCACAATGGGTGCCGCATTCGCTAACAAGTGAACAAAAACACATTCGAATGCGACTTTCTTAACAACATTTGGAGCGTTCTAAAAAGGATAAAGTGGATTTTGTGCGTCGATTCATCACTATGGATGAGACTTGGGTCTATCACCATGATCCTAAATCAAAACAAGAGGCTAAAGAGTGGTGTCGAACCTGGTTGTTCGGCTTCGAAACGAGTTCGTGTCCAGAAATCGGCCAAGAAGGTTCTGGCATCAGTTTTTTGGGATGCGAAAGGAATTTTATTTGTGGATTACTTGCAAACTGGTAAAACAATTAATTCTGAATATTATTGCAACCTTTTGGACCAGTTGAAGGAAAAAATTCGTGAAAAAAGACCCGGTTTGCAGAAGAAAAAAATCCTTCTTCATCAGGACAACACATCGTGTCACAAGAGCATTTTGACAATGGCTAAAATCCATGAATTAAAGTTCGAATTGTTGGAGCATCCGCCGTATTCACCAGATTTGGCCCCCAGCGACTTCCATTTGTTTCCAAAACTCAAAAAATGTATGCGTGGCAAGCGTTTTTCGTCAAATGAAGAGGTCATAACGGCTGTTGAAGCGTATTTTGCAGACCTTCCGGAATCTCACTTCAGGGATGGGATCCACAGATTGGAGGATCGTTGGAGCAAGTGCATTAATGTTCAGGGAGATTATACTGAATAATAAAGTGTATTTTGAACCATAACATTGTGTTTTTCTTATCGAACGACAAAACTTATTGAACAACCTGGTAGTCAACGTTTCAGAATTTAGGACTATATTTAATGATAGAACTAACATTTTGAAAGTGGTAGAAAAATATCATTATCTACCAATTTTGTACTATTTTCATGATTCTAAAGCTTAGGCCGGTATATAGTGAAAAGAATTGAAATCTTAAATACGGTATTTACTTTATAAAGGTCCCGCACTTGCTATCGAAATCTCAGGAGTTTCAATATTAACTTTCAACATGTCAATTTTTGACGGCTTGTCTAAGTACCAGAAGAAACTACCGACATTTCGAACATAGGTTCAAATGCCAATAGCTAATACTGATTGTCTAGTTGTTGAGAAACTCGATCCATGGTAACAGTTTAGTTAACCCTTTGCACTCGGACGTGTTTCTTCACGAACTAGCGAATAGCGCAATATTTCGTTTAAAGTGGTATAGTTTTGAAAAAAAATACTCTGCTCGAATCATGTTTTGCATACAACTTTGCTAATACGCTTATGTTGAAACAAAATCGAAATTTTATAGTCTATTCTTTTCGAATGCGTCATAGTTCATTCACCATTGTGCATTGCGGGTTTATTCAAACACATATCGCAGTAATAACTTGTTTATGATCTTTCACGTGTCATTTTTTCTTCCGAGCATATACAATGTTTATACAATAACTTGCAGTTTATCATTCAGCCTATTGCGGAAATATATAGAAGGTTCTTCTTGCAGTTGCTAGAATTCTCCTCTCAGTCTAATGACCACGAATTTACTGAATATTAAGTAGCACGCAGATTATTAATTCTATCTCATTGCCTTAACTTGCATCTCCCTCAAAAAACTTAAGGAAACAAATATTTGAACAAACGTTTTCTGTATATACATCTTCCTCAGTAATAACACGAAGTATCTTCGTGTCCCCTCAGAGGGGACAGTCGAGTGCAAAGGTTTAATTTCCTAAATATAACATTACCTTTAAACACTAATACTATCTTCTCTTTAAATTCCAACGAAGCAAAGTATACTATTACCAATATTTCGAATTTACAAAGTCAAGACGATCTTCCAACTTGGAAGTATAAAAAAAAGAAAGGACTAGCGCGCGGCATCACAGTATCAAGGAAAAAAGTGAAGGAAAGTAGCAGAAGGTGGTATCGCCTTAGGAAAGGGAAGGAGTACAGAAAGCAGGCCCACAGCTTCTGAGCTGCGAAGCATAGACGTAGATGGAAGATTGCGCCGCGCGGCAGACGGAAAAGAAAGAGTCGTGAGAGAGTCTGATCGTTGCAAGCAGGCGGGGTCGGGGGTCTTAATAAGGTGGAAAGAGGCTCTTTCGTGCAGGCGGTGAAGGCACCGAGAAGAAAAGGAGGTCGATAGAGGCAGCCCGAAGGGCGGCAGAGTTCACACCTCGCCATGAGAAGGCGCCTTCGTGCCTTATCCCAACCTCTTTCATCTCTCATTCCGGACTTCTCACCTTCACCCCGTCTCTCTCGCTCCCTTCCGCTTCCTCTCGCTTCCTTTCGCTCTTCGCTCCTCCACTCTCATGGCCCCTTGACGTTCGCCTCTTCCTCGTTCCGTCGTTTTGCTCGCCCTCCACCTTCTTCCACCTCCAACTGTCCCTCTGCCCTCTCCGTAAACTTCTCCACCGTGTTTGCCCGCCTCGTTAACGCCTCGCGGCCAGAATGGACGTTGCACACGCAGCTATTTACCAGCCGCCTTTGGACGGCTTTGCGCGGCGAGCCTGTTTTATCGGAGGGTCTACCCTCCGGGAGAGCGATCGAGGATGTCGGAAGAGCTAGAGACCAGAATGCTGCCTTCGGAAAACCGTGGGCAGGAGAGGACACCGGAAAGAATAAAGCAGGTAGAGGCGGTTACCGAACATCAGGGATGGGAAATGCTGTCTTAAGGCTCCTTCTAATTAAGATTGTACCTCGAATGATATTGATAATCGGGTATTATAGGCTCTTTTGTGATAAGAAATATAAATTTCAATCAATTTCCCGTTGGTCAAGCAAAGAATGGGATGTAAATAAAAGTTTGAGAATATTCTACGCCGATTCGCATGTGCCCCCAAAATATTAGGTGTACAACTTTGCTCCCGCCGTTTTTTGCATTAGACGAAAGGGAAAAACGGCGGGAGCAAAGTTGTGTACCTATTATATGTAATCCTTTGACAGCGAGAAATTTCCAAAACTGCCGTTAAACATAAGCAAATACGCGTCAATGCGTAACAATATTACCGAAACAGTCTTTGTCATCTTTTCCTTCGCATTTGCTAGAGTCTTATCAATCTTTCTTACGGAGTCAAAAATTCTTCCAACGATTTCATCGTTACTTATCTCAATAATTTTACCATTATATAACCATTCTTTCATGTGAGTTTCATCACAACCTCTATACCGAATATGCTTGGCAAATATCTCAGTATTCATTGATACCGTTTACTAATAGGTACACAACTTTGCTCCCGCCGTTTTTTCCCTTTCGTCCAATGCAAAAAACGGCGGGAGCAAAGTTTTACACCTAATACTACATTTTAAAATAAGTGTTTAAACAAACTCTGGAAGTGTGGATAAGGTTCCAGTTCCGAGAATAAGTTCCGCAATAACGAATACAAACTCCTGAAGAGGGGATCTAAGGATCCCAAAACATGTAAAATTCCAAACGAGATTAACAATAGAGAAACTTAACCAAAAATGGTTTTTCAACCATCTTTAAACGTGCCAATTCTAATAATTCGAATCAAATAAAATGCACTACTGACAAAATACAGGAATGGCTTTCTTTTGAAAACTTAGAACCGAAAAAATATAAAGCTTTGCAAGCGTTAAGTGACGACGCTAATATCACACTCATTTCTCATTCCTTAGAATCTCCGACACCACGAGCAAATATGGTCGTGTTCGATCTCGAGTCAACCATCCTCTTATCGTTCAATCGCAATTTAGTTGAACGCCATTGATGGTTGGTAATTAGCCGTGCCTTTCAGAACTGACGTCAACGAAAGTACCGAATTGGATGGGGCCCTCTCAAATGTTTTTTAGCATTCTTACATTTTTCGGCTGGTAAACTTCGCCATTTATTTAAGTTCTGCGCAGATCATTATCAAGGAAAGAATTTGTTATATCGGCATTTCGCCAATTGCGGTAATTAGTCGAATTATTTAAATTGTAGCCGATTTTACGGAAACTTCAAAACATGGAAAACATGAAAAAAATATTTATGTCAATGTTGCAGTGCTTATTGAAAAAACCACAAGGTTGTGAAGCCTGTAGAAATTTTGTATAATTTTATAATAATTTTGTGAAAGAATAGATTTCTGCAACCACGAGAAAAGGGTATTCTTATTTATTTAGTGTAGAATTACTTACTAGAATTATTAATCGAAGAATAAAGTGAGCGTTGGTGTCAGAATAAAGTAAAAATAGTTGTGAATAAGTGCTGACGTCAGCAGGTACATAGACGCCATCATTTATAGACAATAGATCCGAATGAGGAATATCTTAAACAAAAGATACCCTCCACTGATATGAAAACAGGCTAGAGATCAACCAAAAATGAAATAAAAAAATAAACCGTGAAGATATAAGCGGGATTGTTTGGCAACAGGACTAAAAACAAATATAATTAAGTCACAATGAAACCAATGTTAGAACAAATTATATAAACTCAAAATAATTGTCGACTCCCAAAGAAAAGACCCAAGGCTCCCGAAACACGTCGGGTATTTTGAAAACACAATCATAAATATACTTCAACTAGAATAAGGGCTTCAAGAATCTTTTAAAGTACTAGCGGTTTGCATTAAATCAAACAAATAATTAATTTTTTATTAAAAATACGCGTTGATCGTTTCCCAGCGATTATTTAGAATCGGATATGACACAGTACCTAGTTTTATTCTACCACATCAGCCCGTGCCAAACAGTTCGCTCTAATTTATCAAAACAATTCTCGACCTGAACGTGCCATATCGGTACCTTTAAATTAATGATTTAACTACCAAAGTGCTCTTTAATCGAACGTATTAGACGGATTTGATTAAGATTGACGATCTTGCTCGACACGATTCTTTGGTCAGGGGATGAATATTAGGGAGTTCTGTTTCTCGCTATTTGTTGCAAAATTAATAACTTTTTATAGGTATTTATACGTCTAGCTACTTGTAGAAGATCACAAACGTACATCGACTTTTAGATTTTCTTAAAATAGATTTTGGTACAATCGTTTGAGGATATTATAAACAGTTTTTTTCATATATTTTTGAATGCTTTTATTCAACGGCACATTCATTAATATTTTTAGCATTTTAACACTAGATTGACGGAGCGAGTCAATTTGACTCATTTGCACTTTTACTGTGATATATATAACAATTTTAAGTTATTTTTTTTTAAATCATTTTTTGGTTTTTTCAGAGAACAATGAAAGGTATACAAAAAGTAATTCCTATTCCACCCTACTCCCTTACTTCCAATAATTCATATGTGCTATACCTATTTTGCCGGATACGAGTCAAATTGACTCACCGTTTTAGACACACGTAACTTATTTCCTTTTCATAAAAACCTGTTGTAAACGTTCTGGTGGGAGAGTTTTCATGTTATAATTTGTTCATTCAATGCTGTAAAATTATTTGTTGCAAACTATCCTGTTGAAATCTTTCATTTTGACTTATGGCACCGGAGAAAGTAGTGCATTTGTCGCAAAACAAAACCCCATAACTGTAGGCATTGTGTCTAAAAGAAAGAAACAGCTAGCCTGCATCTGATGATGAAGAAATTTCAACACATAAAGCTGCTGATGGGACATTATGGGAAACATTGAAAGATAGTAGAAATACTGGTAGATTTCCCAGTCATACCAAGTTCAAAGATGTCTCAGGGCCAACTTCTTATGCCAAAAGAAATGTAAAACTTGGTTGTGTGAAAAGTGCTTTCAATTTGATAATCGACGAAAATATAATGGAATATATAAAAGCATGCACTGAACTCGAAGCTCGTAACGTTTTGAAAAAAAAAAGTGGACGGTAACGAAATCGCAGTTATGGGCCTTTATAACAATTTTGTATGCTAGAGGAGCATATGAAACAAGAAATCTGAAGTGTTCGTATTTATGGTCTAAGAAGTGGGGACCTCCTTTTTTCCCAGAACAATGTGTAGAGATAAGTTCAAAGAAATACTTCGATTCATACGTTTCGATAAGAAAAATGAACGAAGTGAACGATTAAAAACAGACAAATTTGCGTTGATATCAAGAATATGGACCAAATTTATTGAAAATAGCCAGGCTTGGTATATACCTGGCGAAAACATAACAGTCGATGAACAATTATTCTCAAGTAAAGCCAGGTGCCCATTTACTCAGTATATGTCAAATAAACCAAGTAAATTTGGAATCAAATTTTGGTTAGCCGCAGATGTTAGAAGCAAGTACCTTCTAAACGGTTTTCCCTATTTGGGCAAGAATGAAGCCAGTGGATCAAATATTCCCTTGAGCGAGTTTGTTGTGTGTAAACTGACTGAGCCATATTTAGATTGTGGACGAACTATTACGACAGATAATTTCTTCACAAGCCTATCACTTGCAAAAAAGTTACGCGCCAACAAAACTTCTTTGGTCGGAACAATACGATCAAATAGAAAAGAATTGCCCCAAATTGCAAAAGCGAAAAAGGACAAAATGACACGCTACTCTACAAAACTTTATAAAACGGAGGCCTGTACACTAACCACGTATAAAAGTAAAGCCAATAAAAAAGTTTTATTACTGAGCTCAAAACATCGCAATGTAGGAATTGCAAAAAATGAAAAACGTGTCCCGGAAACTATATCTCTTTATAATAATACTAAGTATGGAGTCGATATACTGGATCAAATGGCGCGAAAATGTAGTATCAAAGCAGGTTCCCGTTCACGTGTTCTACAACATTTTAGATTTGGCAGCAATCAATGCTTGGGTCATATATAAAGATGTGACTCAAGTACAAATGTCAAGAAAAGAATTTATTTTGCAACTGACGGAAGAATTAAGCGGAAATTACGGTAATGAAGCCGAAAGTACTTCGACTTTATCTAATATACAAAATACTGAAAACCGTGCAAATTTCCAGGTACAAGTGTCATGCAACAGAAACAGAAACAAGGGCGTTTGTAGCAAATGCAATAAAAAAATATGCGGAAAGTGTATTTTAAAAACTAAATATGTATGCAAAAAGTGTTTGGAATAAAGTTTACTTGTAATAAAGTTTTATTATTTTAAAAAACCTGTATTTTTGACGATTGAGTCAAATTGACAAAATAGGTATACAACCAACGTCCGGCAATCTAGTGTTAATAAGTCACCCCCGACTATGAATTCCACATCAAAAGAAAGCTATAAAAATGTTCATGACAACGCATGCTGAGAATTTGAACTAAAATGACAAGTTTTTCGTCTAATGCGATTCTCATACAACACGCTATACAATAAAGTATAATTATTTTTCTTCATAATTGTTTGGTGTTTAATAGCTAAAATATAGAAAACAAATGTGACAATAATCGTTCCAATGAATGAGATGGAATTTTCGATGGATGCTAATAATGCACAGATACTATTAAGCTACACTAATAAATTTTGTTTTACACATTTACTACACTATTAAATTTGCACATATTGCAAATATACCTACATCACCTTTTTACTTATATTCTGTACGTAAATCTGTTACGAATGTTAGCTAATTTACTTGTACTTATCGCCTGTTCGACAAAGCGCACTGATATGTGACTATTAACCCCCCCCCCCCCCCCCCCCCCCCCCCCCCCCCCCCCCCCCCCCATTCATTTATTTCATTTTGTTTATCAAGAGTTGTGGGGTGATTGCAAAGTTACCGGCAAACTATATTTATTACAAAATACAGTTAATTATCTTGCATTGATCAGTTAAGAGAAAAATGCAGGTATGATGCTACTTGGACCTTCAGCCCTCGCCCCCTATTCCCTTAGTTTCAATTCGCCTGCTTTTGTTCAGTTGCTCAAGTTATTTGTTAAATAACTGGAAATTCATGAGCCAAAAGAATGGTGACAAAATTTAATTACTTTTGATGAGAATTAGATGAGAAAAACACAGTGTTATGTTATTGCTCGGACCTTTAATTCCAGCCCCTCTGTTCCCATTCAGGTTACCTAGACTCTTTGGGTGCTTACGAAATCACAAACGGAAAAATCCTTAATTTCCTTCATCGCAAAGATCCTTCATTCCCCTCCCCCTGATTCCGTTCAGTTTATCATAACACACGTTGGGTGAGCAGTACGAAGGCGAGACGGCCTGGACAGCTTCGCACAGGGTACAAGAAGACCATTAGCAGCCGCCATCGCCGGGGCAAGAAGTTAAATTAATTACCGGGATTCCAAACGAGGATACACAACGTGAGAAAGACAGCGCAATCGGACAGGAGCGAGAGAACGAGGCGAAATAATACAAAATGAAGGCCAAAGAGACGGAGAAAATGAAAAAGGGAGTGGGGCAGGGTCACCAGCGGCGCAAAGGATGGGGAACATGGCATATGACGAGTGAGACAGAGATCGCACGTAAACGAGACTATGCACGAAGAACAGTAGGAGAAAAAGAAACAGAGAGAGAGAAAGAGATGCTGCGAGACATTCCACGACCGTCCGCGC
The DNA here is from genome assembly GCA_033815515.1 of Cryptocheilus praepositus. Taxonomy (NCBI): domain Eukaryota; kingdom Metazoa; phylum Arthropoda; class Insecta; order Hymenoptera; family Pompilidae; genus Cryptocheilus; species Cryptocheilus praepositus. The sequence continues at coordinate 313,689 of JAWWQZ010000274.1, forward strand.
CCCGATGACTCGTTTCGAATTAGGACGACACGAATAAAGGAGCCTCGGAGGATGCAGGAAAAACCGCCCCACGAGGCTCCGGGGCTATGGGGAGCAGAATTCCAAGCCTTCGACTTCTCATCGGCCCGGACGATCCGAAAGTACCGCGAAAAATATGGCTACTTTATAGAAGCTACTTTAATTTCACTTGGATGACGGCTAAAAGAAAAAAATAACGAAAATAAAAAGTGTCTGAGACGGAGACTGAGAAATTAAGAGAATTGAAGGAAAGGTTATTTCGATAAATATATATAATTCGATAGAATATAAATATAATTCGATAGAAGAATAGGTTATTCGACTAATTTACAGTTGCTGGTTAGAAAGTACTAATTTGACTCACTGGTCATGACAATAATCATCCGAAAGATATTACCAGTATTTATATTATTTATTTGTACATCATTAAATAATAATATTTACTTATACGCCATATTAATTATATTATTTCGTACATTTGTTTTTCGTACAACTCATCTCTGTATTATACACGAAAATCGAAAGCGGTTCTCGGAAATCCTCTGACATCGGTAAGGAGATACTTGAGCTCGTAATTGATGTCGTAAATTTGACTAATACGCGTCAGCGTGGAACTCGGCGACGGCCGGGGGAAAGATTTCGTGATTTCACGCGACAAATTACTGCCCGTCTGAATCCCTCAATCGTGTTATCGCGGGATCTCAAGCAGCGCGATGGCACTCGATAGATACATTCTTGGAATACGTACCACGTGGGAAATGCGATCGGGGCAGGGGACGCATAAGGTGGTTCCCTATCGCGATCCAAAACTTCAGGACGGTCAAAATATTGTGGGACGCGACCTAATGGACGACGCCGTTCGCTTCTTCCCTGAGCAGAAAAAAAAAAGACGCAAACCCCCAGAAAGCACGAATTTGAGTTTCTAAAAATTGCCCTTTCGATATCTCCGGAACTATTGCGAATTTCGGGGTGCGCCTTGCATTTTTCTGAGTTATTTTCAACCCCCTTTGATATGTTAAAAGGGCAATCAAATCGGTGACCCATCATTTTTTGGCAAAAATGGCAAGGGTACCTTAAGATTTTCTCGATTTCTTCAAGTCCCTGTCCCGTCTAAACTAGCGGTCGAAACCTATAAGTAATACAGGTTTTCTTAAAGCTCTTTGAACGCACTTTCACGTGGGGCTAATCGCGATCATTAATTTTGGAAAAATTTTTTTTTTGCTTTCTTAAAATCGCCGTATCTCGGAAACTATGAAGAGTTCAGCGGGCGGAAAGTGGTCTCTCTTCAGGGCAAATTATCCTCTATCGAATGGTATCGGTCCGAAACAAAAAAAAAATGTGACATTTTTCGCAATTTTTCACGTATTTTCAGCTTATTTTTCATATTTTTCTTTCTCTATTTTTGTTTGTAACTTGTGAATTATTGCGAATTTCGGGGTGCGCCTTGCATTTTTCCGAGTTATTTTCAACCCCCTTTGATATGTTAAAAGGGCAATCAAATCGGTGACCCATCATTTTTTGGCAAAAATGGCGAGGGAACCTTAAGATTTTCTCGATTTCTTCAAGTCCCTGTCCCGTCTAAACTAGCGGTCGAAACCTATAAGTAATACAGGTTTTCTTAAAGCTCTTTGGACGCACTTTCACGTGGGACTAATCGCGATCTCAATTTTGAAAAAAATTTTTTTTTGCTTTCTTTAAATCGTCGTATCTCGGAAACTATGAAGAGTTCAGCGCCCGGAAAGTGGTCTATCTTCAGGGCAAATTACCCTCTATCGAATGGTATCGGTCCGAAACAAAAAAAAAATTTGACATTTTTCGCCATTTTTCACGTATTTTCAGCTTATTTTTCATATTTTTCTTTCTCTATTTTTGCTTGTAACTTGTGAATTATTGCGAATTTCGGGGTGCGCCTTGCATTTTTCCGAGCTATTTTCAATCCCCTTTGATATGTTAAAAGGGCAATCAAATCGGTGACCCATCATTTTTTGGCAAAAATGGCAAGGGGTACTTAAGATTTTCTCGATTTCTTCAAGTGCCTGTCCCGTCTAAACTAGCGGTCGAAACCTATAAGTAATACAGGTTTTCTTAAAGCTCTTTGGACGCACTTTCACGTGGGACTAATCGCGATCAACAATTTTGAAAAAAATTTTTTTTTGCTTTCTTTAAATCGTCGTTTCTCGGAAACTATGAAGAGTTCAGCGTCCGGAAAGTGGTCTATCTTCAGGGCAAATTACCCTCTATCGAATGGTATCGGTCCGAAACAAAAAAAAAATTTGACATTTTTCGTCATTTTTCACGTATTTTCAGCTTATTTTTCATATTTTTCTTTCTCTATTTTTGCTTGTAACTTGTGAATTATTGCGAATTTCGGGGTGCGCCTTGCATTTTTCCGAGTTATTTTCAACCCCCTTTAATATGTTAAAAGGGCAATCAAATCGGTGACCCATCATTTTTTGGCAAAAATGGCAAGGGACCTCAAGATTTTCTCGATTTCTTCAAGTCCCTGTCCCGTCTAAACTAGCGGTCGAAACCTATAAGTAATACAAGTTTTCTTAAAGCTCTTTGGACGCACTTTCACGTGGGACTAATCGCGACCAACAATTTTGAAAAAAAATTTTTTTTGCTTTCTTTAAATCGTCGTATCTCGGAAACTATGAAGAGTTCAGCGTCCGGAAAGTGGTCTATCTTCAGGGCAAATTACCCTCTATCGAATGGTGTCGGTCCGAAACAAAAAAAAAATTTGACATTTTTCGCCATTTTTCACGTATTTTCAGCTTATTTTTCATATTTTTCTTTCTCTATTTTTGCTTGTAACTTGTGAATTATTGCGAATTTCGGGGTGCGCCTTGCATTTTTCCGAGTCATTTTCAACCCCTTTGATATGTTAAAAGGGCAATCAAATCGGTGACCCATCATTTTTTGGCAAAAATGGCAAGGGAACCTTAAGATTTTCTCGATTTCTTCAAGTCCCTGTCCCGTCTAAACTAGCGGTCGAAACCTACAAGTAATACAGGTTTTCTTAAAGCTCTTTGGACGCACTTTCACGTGGGGCTAATCGCGATCAACAATTTTGAAAAAAATTTTTTTTGCTTTCTTTAAATCGTCGTATCTCGGAAACTATGAAGAGTTCAGCGTCCGGAAAGTGGTCTATCTTCAGGGCAAATTACCCTCTATCGAACGGTATCGGTCCGAAACAAAAAAAAAATTTGACATTTTTCGCCATTTTTCACGTATTTTCAGCTTATTTTTCATATTTTTCTTTCTCTATTTTTCCTTGTAACGTGTGAATTATTGCGAATTTTGGGGCGCGGTTTGAATTTTTTCGAGTCTCTGTCGATCCTCTTTCATTTCATATAGGAAAGAAAAAAAAAATTAGTTTTATATTGTATTTTGACTGCCTACATACATGTAATTAATTTAACCGCGTAGATCAAAACAATGAATGCAAACGTTGTTGATAGTCACGACACTTTCTATTTTATAGTTTTTATTACGGACTAGTTCGAAATCAAAAACATATTTTCAAGTCTACTATAACTAACAACAAAAGCAAATTTACGCCTATTTTCTTTGGCAAATCTTAGAATTGAACTTTATGCACAATTTCTATTAATCTACTTCAGAATTGTCACACACGTGTATAATAACCTGATGTTTTTTTATTCGACTACAGATAATTTTTTAGGTTCTGCTATATAACATAAACGCCTTCATATTAGCATGAGGTAAGAAAATCATTCTTCTTCAAACTTTCAATGAACGAAGTGTGCAAATGATCGGCGAACGTGAAGAACATTACGCTCAAATGGCGAATGCGCCTGGAGGAAAACGCTATCAATGCCGACGATCGAACGACCTCGAGGCAGAGTGATCGCGCAAAAACCGGAACGACTTTGAAGATATTAAATTACGATTTCTGCTCGCGCGCCACTTTTCTTTTTTACGTATTGCGAGCCCGAGTGAAAGGACCATATGACCCATGTATGGAAGAACAGCCGACGGAACAAAGGGAAAGACCTTGCAGGAGTGCCATGTTCGATTTTCATTTCAATCGTCCCTGGGCATCGATACCGTTTAACCCCATCGGGTGAAATTTTTATCGAGCCTTACGGCCGCTCGTTCTTCAGCACGGGCAAGAACAATCTTATTGCGGATACAATAGAGAAAACCTGCAATTACTGGGCGAAACCCACCGGGGATTGATTAACTGTGATCACTGAACGCGATTGCGCCTGGTGAGGGGATTTTCTCTTTGGCTCAACAGGCTCAAGGATTACCGCGATGAACTACTGAATCGGACTGGAGAGATGAGGGGACAATGATCGGATTAGCAGAGATCTGTAAAGCGAAATATCTGTGGGAGCACGGGCAGAGAATATGGAGCAAACGAGAAATCTTCAAAATTTAAAGATAGCGACAGAAATATGATATTCTAACCTCCTCATAGAATAGTACAGAGGAATACCACCTCATTCGTAAAAAATATGCAATGACCATCAACCATATACGTTCAACGTATTAAATTTGTTTTCAAAATGCAACTGAAAATCTTATTTAACTTCGACAAGAAAAGCGTCACCCATATATGGGTGACGCGGTACGCAACGTGTTAAATTTGTTTTCCAAATGCAACTGAAAATCTTATTTAACTTCAACAAGAAAAAGCGTCACCCATATATGGGTGACACGGCACGCAGCGTGTTAAATTTGTTTTCAAACTGCAACTGAAAATCTTATTTAACTTCAACAAGAAAAGCGTCACCCATATATGGGTGACACGGTACGCAACGTGTTAAAGTGTCGAACGTCAAGTTAATTGGTTTTTATACATACTTAAAAAATTATAATACATTGCAACAAGACAAAATATCTGTAGACTTCGAAAGAGGGGACCCAAGGGTCCCGAAACATGTCAACTTTTCAAAGAACATAGTAGTAAAGATGCTGTAACTATGACAAGGGCTTCAATAATCTTTGAACGTAGTAAACATAACGCCAGTGAAAAAGGAACTTCAAATTTATCTGATACAAATAACACGATCACTTTTAGAATCAAGTTTATGTTAACTGTCTTCCATTTCTTTGAAATCTTGCTTAAAGATTAAGAACTTTGTCATCTGATAATGCGATTAAAGTGTCGAACGTCAAGTTAATTGGTTTTTATACATACTTAAAAAATGATAATACATTGCAACAAGACAAAATATCTGTAGACTTCGAAAGTGGGGACCCAAGGGTCCCGAAACATGTCAACTTTTCAAAGAACATAGTAGTAAAGATGCTGTAACTATGACAAGGGCTTCAATAATCTTTGAACGTAGTAAACATAACGCCAGTGAAAAAGGAATTTCAAATTTATTAGTTACAAATAACAGGATCACTTTTAGAATCAAGTTTATGTCAACTGTCTTCCATTTCTTTGAAATCTTGCTTAAAGATTAAGAACTTTGTCATCTGATAATGCGATTAAAGTGTCGAACGTCAAGTTAATTGGTTTTTATACATACTTAAAAAATTATAATACATTGCAACAAGACAAAATATCTGTAGACTTCGAAAGAGGGGACCCAAGGGTCCCGAAACATGTCAACTTTTCAAAGAACATAGTAGTAAAGATGCTGTAACTATGACAAGGGCTTCAATAATCTTTGAACGTAGTAAACATAACGCCAGTGAAAAAGGAACTTCAAATTTATTAGTTACAAATAACACGATCACTTTTAGAATCAAGTTTATGTCAACTGTCTTCCATTTCTTTGAAATTTTGCTTAAAGATTAAGAACTTTGTCATCTGATAATGCGATTAAAGTGTCGAACGTCAAGTTAATTGGTTTTTATACATACTTAAAAAATTATAATACATTGCAACAAGACAAAATATCTGTAGACTTCGAAAGAGGGGACCCAAGGGTCCCGAAACATGTCAACTTTTCAAAGAACATAGTAGTAAAGATGCTGTAACTATGACAAGGACTTCAATAATCTTTGAACGTAGTAAACATAACGCCAGTGAAAAAGGAACTTCAAATTTATTAGTTACAAATAACAGGATCACTTTTAGAATCAAGTTTATGTCAACTGCCTTCCATTTCTTTGAAACTTTGCTTAAAGATTAAGAACTTTGTCATCTGATAATGCGATTAAAGTGTCGAACGTCAAGTTAATTGGTTTTTATACATACTTAAAAAATGATAATACATTGCAACAAGACAAAATATCTGTAGACTTCGAAAGAGGGGACCCAAGGGTCCCGAAACATGTCAACTTTTCAAAGAACATAGTAGTAAAGATGCTGTAACTATGACAAGGGCTTCAATAATCTTTGAACGTAGTAAACATAACGCCAGTGAAAAAGGAACTTCAAATTTATCTGATAGTTACAAATAACACGATCACTTTTAGAATCAAGTTTATGTTAACTGTCTTCCATTTCTTTGAAATTTTGCTTAAAGATTAAGAACTTTGTCATCTGATAATGCGATTAAAGTGTCGAACGTCAAGTTAATTGGTTTTTATACATACTTAAAAAATTATAATACATTGCAACAAGACAAAATATCTGTAGACTTCGAAAGAGGGGACCCAAGGGTCCCGAAACATGTCAACTTTTCAAAGAACATAGTAGTAAAGATGCTGTAACTATGACAAGGGCTTCAATAATCTTTGAACGTAGTAAACATAACGCCAGTGAAAAAGGAACTTCAAATTTATCTGATACAAATAACACGATCACTTTTAGAATCAAGTTTATGTTAACTGTCTTCCATTTCTTTGAAATTTTGCTTAAAGATTAAGAACTTTGTCATCTGATAATGCGATTAAAGTGTCGAACGTCAAGTTAATTGGTTTTTATACATACTTAAAAAATTATAATACATTGCAACAAGACAAAATATCTGTAGACTTCTATAGAGGGGACCCAAGGGTCCCGAAACATGTCAACTTTTCAAAGAACATAGTAGTAAAGATGCTGTAACTATGACAAGGGCTTCAATAATCTTTGAACGTAGTAAACATAACGCCAGTGAAAAAGGAATTTCAAATTTATTAGTTACAAATAACAGGATCACTTTTAGAATCAAGTTTATGTTAACTGTCTTCCATTTCTTTGAAATTTTGCTTAAAGATTAAGAACTTTGTCATCTGATAATGCGATTAAAGTGTCGAACGTCAAGTTAATTGGTTTTTATACATACTTAAAAAATTATAATACATTGCAACAAGACAAAATATCTGTAGACTTCGAAAGAGGGGACCCAAGGGTCCCGAAACATGTCAACTTTTCAAAGAACATAGTAGCAAAGATGCTGTAACTATGACAAGGGCTTCAATAATCTTTGAACGTAGTAAACATAACGCCAGTGAAAAAGGAATTTCAAATTTATTAGTTACAAATAACAGGATCACTTTTAGAATCAAGTTTATGTTAACTGTCTTCCATTCCTTTGAAATTTTGCTTAAAGATTAAGAACTTTGTCATCTGATAATGCGATTAAAGTGTCGAACGTCAAGTTAATTGGTTTTTATACATACTTAAAAAATTATAATACATTGCAACAAGACAAAATATCTGTAGACTTCGAAAGAGGGGACTCAAGGGTCCCGAAACATGTCAACTTTTCAAAGAACATAGTAGTAAAGATGCTGTAACTATGACAAGGGCTTCAATAATCTTTGAACGTAGTAAAAATAACGCCAGTGAAAAAGGAACTTCAAATTTATCTGATAGTTACAAATAACACGATCACTTTTAGAATCAAGTTTATGTTAACTGTCTTCCATTTCTTTGAAATCTTGCTTAAAGATTAAGAACTTTGTCATCTGATAATGCGATTAAAGTGTCGAACGTCAAGTTAATTGGTTTTTATACATACTTAAAAAATTATAATACATTGCAACAAGACAAAATATCTGTAGACTTCGAAAGAGGGGACCCAAGGGTCCCGAAACATGTCAACTTTTCAAAGAACATAGTAGTAAAGATGCTGTAACTATGACAAGGGCTTCAATAATCTTTGAACGTAGTAAAAATAACGCCAGTGAAAAAGGAACTTCAAATTTATTAGTTACAAATAACACGATCACTTTTAGAATCAAGTTTATGTTAACTGTCTTCCATTTCTTTGAAATTTTGCTTAAAGATTAAGAACTTTGTCATCTGATAATGCGATTAAAGTGTCGAACGTCAAGTTAATTGGTTTTTATACATACTTAAAAAATTATAATACATTGCAACAAGACAAAATATCTGTAGACTTCGAAAGAGGGGACCCAAGGGTCCCGAAACATGTCAACTTTTCAAAGAACATAGTAGTAAAGATGCTGTAACTATGACAAGGGCTTCAATAATCTTTGAACGTAGTAAACATAACGCCAGTGAAAAAGGAACTTCAAATTTATCTGATAGTTACAAATAACACGATCACTTTTAGAATCAAGTTTATGTCAACTGTCTTCCATTTCTTTGAAATTTTGCTTAAAGATTAAGAACTTTGTCATCTGATAATGCGATTAAAGTGTCGAACGTCAAGTTAATTGGTTTTTATACATACTTAAAAAATTATAATACATTGCAACAAGACAAAATATCTGTAGACTTCAAAAGAGGGGACCCGAGGGTCCCGAAACATGTCAACTTTTCAAAGAACATAGTAGTAAAGATGCTGTAACTATGACAAGGGCTTCAATAATCTTTGAACGTAGTAAACATAACGCCAGTGAAAAAGGAACTTCAAATTTATCTGATAGTTACAAATAACATTGATGAAGAGGCAGTCCTGCGAGCGAAAAGACGCGTAACGCGAAAGCGAGAAGAAAAGAGAGAGACGATGAATGAAGAAACGAGCGAGGAACTTCGTTTCATTCTTCTTCCACGCTAAGGATGGGAAAAGATCGAGAGGGCGAAGGGTGGAGCGTTGCCGAAGATCGAAGATGGTGGAAATATCCGTTGAAGGGAAAAAGAAAACAATCGACGAGCAGAAGAGTCGATGGCAAGGCGGGGCAGGCGAAGGGAGGGTGAAGGATGCCGCAGATTTACGACCTGTTCTCTCGATCGTCGATCGATGCCGCCTCGATCGCCACGCGAAGTTCACTTCAACGATGTCGGGACAAAACCTGTCTCTGGAAAGAGAGGGCGCACCAAGCGGCGGAAGAAGAGGACGAGGTACGGGATAAGAAGAGGGTAAAGATCGAAGATAGAGCAAGAGACGAAGATAAAGAGAAGTAGATACCTGCGTGCCCAATATTATTTTTAGATTACCACTTTTACGGTTGTTAAGAATAGTCTTTCGGGTCTTAAAGGACACCGAGTGAAATCGTATCGTGCAATTACCTGTGAACTATAGAAATATTGAAATTGCAGAGGGGAAGGGTGGCGAGATCCTTTAATTCAAGACGAAGCATAGTTTTAATTCCCTTTTGCCAAGAGAAACCATTTCGAATGACATCGGAATGAAGAAAAAGCAAAGTATGAAGTTTTGCAGGTTGTAAGAATGTCTATTCGGGTACCTTTTAAAATTGCCTTATTAAAAATGTACCGATTATGTAATATAAAACATACCACGGACTGTAACCAAATTTTCAAGACAATACAATGAGAAAAATATGGGTAACCTATTCAGATTTATTAAGGAGACCAATACGATTGAGAAAATCCAAACAATTACCAAAATCACGCAATTCCCAAAAACAAAATAGTTATGTAATAAAACACATACTATAATAATACAATAGGAATAGTGTTTTGATGTGATCATTTCGCGGTGAAGTTCCCTTTTGCCAAGACAAACCATTTCGAATGACATCGGAATGAAGAAAAAGCAAAGTATGAAGTTTCGCAGGTTGTAAGAATGTCTATTCGGGTATCTTTTAAAATTGCCTTATTATAAATGTACCGATTATGTAATATAAAACATACCATCGACTGTAACCGAATTTTCAAGACAATACAATGAGAAAAATATGGGTAATCTATTCAGATTTATTAAGGAGACCAATACGATTGAGAAAATCCAAACAATTACCAAAATCCCGCAATTCCCAAAAACAAAATAGTTATGTAATAAAACACATACTATAATAATACAATAGGAATAGTGTTTTGATGTGATCGCGGTGAAGTTCCCTTTTGCCAAGAAAAACCATTTCGAATGACATCGGAATGAAGAAAAAGCAAAGTATGAACTTTTGCAGGTTCTAAGAATGTCTATTCGGGTACCTTTTAAAATTGCCTTATTAAAAATGTACCGATTATGTAATATAAAACATACCATAGACTGTAACCGAATTTTCAAGACAATACAATGAGAAAAATATGGGTAATCTATTCAGATTTATTAAGGAGACCAATACGATTCAGAAAATCCAAACAATTACCAAAATCCCGCAATTCCCAAAAACAAAATAGTTATGTAATAAAACACATACTATAATAATACAATAGGAATAGTGTTTTGATGTGATCGCGGTGAAGTTCCCTTTTGCCAAGAAAAACCATTTCGAATGACATCGGAATGAAGAAAAAGCAAAGTACGAAGTTTTGCAGGTTGTAAGAATGTCTATTCGGGTATCTTTTAAAATTGCCTTATTAAAAATGTACCGATTACGTAATATAAAACATACCATGGACTGTAACCAAATTTTCAAGACAATACAATGAGAAAAATATGGGTAATCTATTCAGATTTATTAAGGAGACCAATACGATTCAGAAAATCCAAACAATTACCAAAATCACGCAATTCCCAAAAACAAAATAGTTATGTAATAAAACACATACTATAATAATACAATAGGAATAGTGTTTTGATGTGATCGCGGTGAAGTTCCCTTTTGCCAAGAAAAACCATTTCGAATGACATCGGAATGAAGAAAAAGCAAAGTATGAAGTTTTGCAGGTTGTAAGAATGTCTATTCGGGTATCTTTCAAAATTGCCTTATTAAAAATGTACCGATTATGTAATATAAAACATATCATGAACTGTAACCGAATTTTCAAGACAATACAATGAGAAAAATATGGGTGATCTATTCAGATTTATTAAGGAGACCAATACGATTGAGAAAATCCAAACAATTACCAAAATCACGCAATTCCCAAAAACAAAATAGTTATGTAATAAAACACATACTATAATAATACAATAGGAATAGTGTTTTGATGTGATCGCGGTGAAGTTCCCTTTTGCCAAGAAAAACCATTTCGAATGACATCGGAATGAAGAAAAAGCAAAGTATGAAGTTTTGCAGGTTGTAAGAATGTCTATTCGGGTATCTTTTAAAATTGCCTTATTATAAATGTACCGATTATGTAATATAAAACATACCATAGACTGTAACCGAATTTTCAAGACAATACAATGAGAAAAATATGGGTAATCTATTCAGATTTATTAAGGAGACCAATACGATTGAGAAAATCCAAACAATTACCAAAATCACGCAATTCCCAAAAACAAAATAGTTATGTAATAAAACACATACTATAATAATACAATAGGAATAGTGTTTTGATGTGATCGCGGTGAAGTTCCCTTTTGCCAAGAAAAACCATTCCGAATGACATCGGAATGAAGAAAAAGCAAAGTATGAAGTTTTGCAGGTTGTAAGAATGTCTATTCGGGTATCTTTTAAAATTGCCTTATTAAAAATGTACCGATTATGTAATATAAAACGTACCATGGACTGTAACCGAATTTTCAAGACAATACAATGAGAAAAATATGGGTAATCTATTCAGATTTATTAAGGAGACCAATACGATTCAGAAAATCCAAACAATTACCAAAATCACGCTATTCCCAAAAACAAAATAGTTATGTAATAAAACACATACTATAATAATACAATAGGAATAGTGTTTTGATGTGATCGCGGTGAAGTTCCCTTTTGCCAAGAAAAACAATTTCGAATGACATCGGAATGAAGAAAAAGCAAAGTATGAAGTTTTGCAGGTTGTAAGAATGTCTATTCGGGTATCTTTTAAAATTGCCTTATTAAAAATGTACCGATTATGTAATATAAAACATACCATGGACTGTAACCGAATTTTCAAGACAATGCAATGAGAAAAATATGGGTAATCTATTCAGATTTATTAAGGAGACCAATACGATTGAAAAAATCCAAACAATTACCAAAATCACGCAATTCCCAAAAACAAAATAGTTATGTAATAAAACACATACTATAATAATACAATAGGAATAGTGTTTTGATGTGATCGCGGTGAAGTTCCCTTTTGCCAAGAAAAACCAATTCGGATGACATCGGAATGAAGAAAAAGCAAAGTATGAAGTTTTGCAGGTTGTAAGAATGTCTAACTTAAACAGCCACAGCCGCCATATTAGAAAACTATCATGAAGATCGATCTTAAACGCAAAACGACAGAATTCACAGTTTCGTATGACAAACAAATTGCAAAGTTCCTTACAGCTCCTCTTGCATTGGGCGCGTTCTGAATATACAGAAAGCAAGAAGCCAAAAGCAAGTGGCGACTGGCACAAGCTGAAAGCAGGGGACCGTACGTGGTAAGGGGAAGTGGTCAGTTACCGCCCCATTAATTAGTCGCTCCTCTTGCACCATCCCTCGCACCTCCCTCCGTTTCCATCAAGGTTGCAGCCATTCACAGCTTCGTAGCGCACGCACACAGCCATATTCATACGTCTGACGGCATTCTCCTCCCTTTTCTCTGGCCCGGTCCCGAGGCACCGACGATTCGTCGATCGAAAAGTGACTAATTACATCAGCCGACAGACAAGGCGCAACGGAGGAAGCTCAATTACGCTCGCTGACAATTGCCGGGTTAATCGGCGTGTCAACGAGCTGCGGCATGCCGCCGTAAAGTCCGCGGTAATGAGCCGTGACGCGATTACGATAACCTAGGCGTCTTGTAATTGGACGACGTGTGCCGCAAAACGGACTTCTCTCACGAATGGACGTTTTATCGTTATGATGTTAACTGTCTGACGAGAATGGTGAAAACCACACGAATGTCAGACAATATTTCACAATTCCCGGAACACAATAAGCTATTTTAGATTAATTAGTTGTACAATGTATTGTTCATTTTGCCAAGGTTTATTTACAATAGGTGAGAACAAGTATTTTTTTGACGTTGTGTGTGCAAAATTTTCATAGAAATGTTTTGAAGTAATTGGTAAGAAGTATACCGTGATATTTCACGAATTAGCATGTCGTGGGTCCTGATCTGGGCACAGTGGGTAATGTAGGCGCAAATAAAGCAGCACTTTGCGAGTTATTTCGGTGTATTCAGTCTATAACAGGGGGTGCGAACGAAGATGAGGACGGATGAGACCCAACATAATCGGGGAACAATTTTCAAAGATAAATTGACTTATGTTTCAACAAGAAATTAACAAAATAGGTTTGTATTCAGCAGTATGAGGGTATTTCAGACGTGTTGAACTTTCTAGCGTACTGCCTGCTATACTAGGCTTCTATGCGTTTAAAATATTGAACCACTCATTCACAGCGTTTCTCAAATTTATTGTTATAATTCGAACACGAAAGATTGCCCCAGACTTGACTTGCACTACTTGGAGGACAGGTTTAAAACTTCTATTCATCAAATTCTAAGTGTATAACAGTATACATTGGCGGCAAGGTCGATTTTCAACCTTTTTTTTTCTTTCACATGTCGTGAAGTTGGAATCTTACCTCCAACCCTCCCACCTTAAAACTATTAATGACAAATGAAGCATGTTAATTTTGGAAGGTTTTGGTCCATTTTGTATAAGGTCCCTTAATGCATCAACGGTTAGACCTTCTAAAAGGTGGGGTTAAGAAAGTAACAATGTTTCATGTGAAGAAAATGTGAAATATCGCGGTAAAGTCTTTTATTTCAAATTAACCAAAGGGTAAATTGACAAGAAGATAAGAGACAATAGTAACAAGATTAAGAATTGGCCACATTAAATACCCGCAAAAGTGTGTAATGCACATTAAACCGATCTGAATATATGAAACTGCAGTGTAGGCCATGGCAGCTAAGAACCATATAACTACATTAGAAGCAGTGTAATCGATTATGAACGGTAGTTAAAGTACCACGGCATATATGTAATGATGAAATATGCAGAAAATACAGAACAAGGTCTGAAAATTATCATAGCTAGAAATCCAGCTCAGAACTCCAGCTAGCTACCACGTTGTTCAATAAGTTTTGTCGGCCGATAAGAGGGGGCGTTGCTACTAGTCCAAATTTGTTTTTGTTTTGTTGGTTCACTCTTCTTATCAACGTATCTGAAGGTTCATTTCAATCAGTCAATTCATTCTTTGTTTACAAGCCATTTAGTGTCGCCGTGTCACAGTATTTTCGACAATGGAAAAAATTGAATATCGTGCAGTGATAAAATTCTTATTTTTGGAAGGTGTAGCACCAAAAGAAATTCACGAACGAATGTTAAGAGTGTATAATGAACGTTCACCTTCAATTAGAACAGTAGAAATATGGGTTGCTGAATTTAAACGTGAAGGATGTCGATCCACGTGAAGGACGTCCAAAAACCGCATCAACACCAGCAATCGTAGCCAGAGTACAGGATATGGTTTTGGAAGATCGTCGATTGATTGAGAGGGATTTAGTAGAGGCTCTACACATCTCATTAGGCAGTGTGAGTCATATTTTAAATGAAATTTTGAGTTTTAAAAAGCTGTGTGCACAATGGGTGCCACATTCGCTAACAATTGAACAAAAACACATTCGAATGCGACTTTCTCAACAACATTTGGAGCGTTTTAAAAAGGATAAAGTGGATTTTGTGCGTCGATTCATCGCTATGGATGCGACTTGGGTCTATCACCATGACCCTAAATCAAAACAAGAGGCTAAAGAGTGGTGTGAACCTGGTTGTTCAGCTTCGAAACGAGAAATCGGCCAAGAAGGTTCTGGCATCAGTTTTTTGGGATGCGAAAGGAATTTTATTTGTGGATTACTTGCAAACTGGTAAAACAATTCATTCTGAATATTATTGCAACCTTTTGGACCAGTTGAAGGAAAAAAATCGTGAAAAAAGACCCGGTTTGCAGAAGAAAAAAATCCTTTTTCATCGGGACAACGCATCGTGTCACAAGAGCATTTTGACAATGGCTAAAATCCATGAATTAAAGTTCGAATTGTTGGAGCATCCGCCGTATTCACCAGATTTGGCCACCAGCGACTTCCATTTATTTCCAGAACTCAAAAAATGTATGCATAGCAAGCGTTTTTCGTCAAATGAAGAGGTCATAACGGCTGTTGAAGCGAATTTTGCAGACCTTCCGGAATCTCACTTCAGGGATGGGATCCACAGATTGGAGGATCGTTGGAGCAAGTGCATTAATGTTCAGGGAGATTATACTGAATAATAAAGTGTATTTTGAACCGTAACATTGTGTTTTTCTTATCGAACGACAAAACTTATTGAACAACCGGGTAATGATGCCTTATGGACATCTAAAAGATGCCAAAATATTAAAGATGTCTTTTGTGCTAAACACTAGTTGGCGCCGCCATTTTGAATTACTATTGTGAAAATTAGTTCGGTGTGGTTCGGTGAAACAAAAATAATTTAACGGTAACAGAATAATTTAAAGAATAGTATTCGATTGGCATAAATTACATTGATTTTATAGTAGGATGAAAAAAATAAATAAATTAGAAAAACGAGCTTATTTAGATTCAATTCTGTATACCTAAAGTCCAGTTAACCTTACTTTTTCTATTTTTCTAGTTTACATTTTTATTTTTATTTTTTATAAATATTTTAAGATGCGTGTAAATAAATAATGCGAGCTTCCTTCTTGATTGTGATTGATGCTATTTTCAGTATTATAACATTTTGTAGTGTTAATTTATGCCGAAGGTCGAATAAGTTCGGACAAGATGCCAAAACGAAAAGGTTTCCAGCATTTGGGACAAAGGCAAAAAAATCGTCGTCTAAAAGCGTCGTCTTGTATTTATCCTATCTATTTACAGATGAAACTTATAATATTTATTATTGTAAACGAACAATATCCATAATAAAAAATAAAAATGAAACACAAATAAATATCCTTGCAATAATTTTAATATAAAACATAAAAGAGTATTTAGGCATGCCCAAGAAAAAATAATTTTGGCTGATAATATCTTTATATTATATGAGCCGTTTATTTTGAAAGTGACCTAAGTCCATTTTCCAACAATTTCTTTTTGGTTGACTGTAATAAAGTTTATAATTTTAGATTAGCTGTCATAAAAACAGTTAACAAAAAAAAAATCACATTTGGACTTAGGCCACTTTCAAAATAAACGGCTCATATAATATAAGATATATCAGCCAAAATTATTTTTGTTTGGGCATGCCTAAATGTTGTCCTTCGACTGTGTCTAAACGCCGTCTTTTAATGATGCCTGGATGTTGTCTTTCAGAGTATTTTGTATTTCAGTGTATTTTGAACCATAACATTGTGTTTTTCTTATCGAACGACAAAACTTATTGAACAACCTGGTACTTCGACAAATTCAGTTAGGCAGTTAGGACAATAAGTTATGGTTCTCTTTGATTTCTCAGCTATTTGTCGAACAAAAATTTGTGTACTTGTCTAGCAACATACACATTCCCAAGTTTGTTTCTGCTTCAAACTTCTTTTTCTGATTATCATTCTGCGTTATGCTTCTGTGCATACCACTACTGGCGCCATTTCTTTGACGAAATGGTAATTGCTAACACATTGTTGGCAGTATACTGTGTGACGCGGATTGAGCGTAAATTCCCGCACATTTGCGGGATGTATTCGAAATCAGGATATTCTTATTCAAATCAATGTGAATACATGAAACGAAATCTTCTATAAAGAATTGGGCGGTGCAATGATTAATGATGCTTTTAGTGACTTTCAGTGTGTCCATTACCAAAACAATGTTTATTATGGAGAAGTAGGAAGCGACTTTCTTTCTTTAGCCTGACATCTTCAATATAATAATTTCTGTTCCTTTGCTTTGTTAATATTAATGCTATATTTTACATGATTATTATTCACTGCATCCTTTAGAATGAAGCCCTATTTTTTACTATATATTGAAACTGCATTGAGGGTCTACGAAGCTATTTTCTTGCAATCACAAAATCAATTGAATGTAATGATTATTACACGCACAATAATGGTTTTGCGAGCACCAGATATGATTTGTCTTCTGACAATAGCGCAAAGTATTAAGTAGTAATAGACTGAAAATTATTTTCGATAGTACAAAGTTTAGAACCTTACTGATAGTAGATTGGGTATAACGTGAGTATAATATTTCCGAACATAATACCGATCGTAATTACGAAGCCGTAATTCGATGTGTTTACGTTCTAAACTCTCCGAAAAGTACTCGGAAGTAATAACTGTACAAATACGCATTGTTCTTATAATTCTGATAAATTTATTATTTTTACTTATTAACTGTGGAAATTGCTTGAAAATCTATATATTTGCACTGTACGAATTATAGAAATCTATAATATTATTCGACAAAGTTCTAAAAGTATGCACAAACTCGTTGTTTATTAACTTCCGGAATCTCACTTCAGGGATGGGATCCACAGATTGGAGGATCGTTGGAGCAAGTGCATTAATGTTCAGGGAGATTATACCGAATAATAAAGTGTATTTTGAACCATAACATTGTGTTTTTCTTATCGAATGACAAAACTTATTGAACAACCTCGTAAATTGCTTTTACAAGATTCCAAACTGGCTTCATTGCGAATTTTTTGCATTTTTAGTCAAATGTTTTTGCCACCGTGGCAGTCAACGTGTTAACTACTAACAAATCATCACTAATTTAAAAATATTTGACGCAAAAAAATACCCAGCCACTGGGTATGATTAGCAATAGAATGCTCGGTCCGCAAAGTGTTAATGTGTGCACTATTAGTGCTTCGAATAACTTCAAGCAAGCTTTGAACCTAATTCATTTGAATAACCGAGTGCTTTTTCAAATGTTCTATACAAATTGAAGCTTTTTGATTTTCTTTATAAATGATCGATCAATGCCGCAATAATGCCAACTGGCCGATCGCTTGTAATATGCAAATAACGCAAATAACAAGTTAATGCACCTGAGTAACCGAACAGCGGGAAACACTCAGATTTTAAATATTTCGTCTCATTCGATTCAAAGTTATTCCATCGTTCTTGAACGGATTGATGAATGTCAATTACTCCACAGACTCTAAAACTACTACAAAGACAACGTACTAGCTGAATAGCAAACTCCACCACTGCCGCTAGTACTAAATGCGTAATACTTCAAATGAACGTAGGAGCAAGAAAATAAATCGACTGCATTCAAAATCGCGATCATCATAAATCATGACCGCATTGGAGCTAATATTAAATCTGCAAATAAGAAAACACACCAACTGTATTCAAGGTCAAGATCACGAGGATCTCACGAAACGTATATATATATGCAACGCAGTTCGTAGTGCATCAGTAAGACGACTACATCTACGTAGAAGCCATTGTTGTCGCTCTATGGAAATTAATTGAATGGATTTGAATAAGCACGTTGTTCGCCGCTTGTTCCTACTTGCCCGCCTACTCCGAACACGCACAACCCATACAGTGCAACGCATCCTCGATCAAAGTTACAGGAAGGTTCAAATTACGAATTTACTCGAGGCAAACGTGAAATCACCGCAGAAACATTTTATGGCGCTCTAAATCAGAATATAAAGAGACGCCGTCATCAGTTGAGTCGAAGAGATGGAATCACAATATAGAATTGGAGTTTAGTTCAAACGTTACGTGTACATTAATTATTTTCCATTTTGGTATGAATAATTTGCCTTCTTGATGCTTGGGATGTATTTCATTATTGAACAATTACAGCACCCTGCATCGAAAATCGTTAAACAATACATAACTTCTTACCTAAAATACAATCAATTTCATCTCTTTGTTAATTATTTGTATTTTACCACATAAATCATAGAAAACGAATTTTACATCACAATACTCGTCCCAGCCATGTTAAATGTATTTTTGTTATATTTATATGACGCCATTTTATACAAGATGTGTATTAACCGCATTACACAGAAGTCTAATGTGTAGCACCTAAAAAGTATAGTATGCTTCAGTTTCTTTTAATCCCAGGAAAAAACACAATATAAATACTCAAACTTCCATGTTAAATGTATTTTTGTTATATTTAAATGACGCCATTTTATGCAAGATATAGCGTATTAACCGCATTATACAGAAGTCTAATGTGTAGCACCTAAAAAGTATAGTATGCTTCAGTTTTTTTTAATCCCAGGAAAAAACACAATATAAATACTCAAACTTCCATGTTAAATGTATTTTTGTTATATTTATATGACGCCATTTTATCCAAGATATAGTGTATTAACCGCATTATACAGAAGTCTAATGTTTAGCACCTAAAAAGTATAGTATGCTTCAGTTTCTTTTAATCCCAGGAAAAAACACAATATAAATACTCAAACTTCCATGTTAAATGTATTTTTGTTATATTTATATGACGCCATTTTATATAAGATATAGTGTATTAACCGGATTATACAGAAGTCTAATGTGTAGCACCTAAAAAGTATAGTATGCTTCAGTTTCTTTTAATCCAAGGAAAAAACACAATATAAATACTCAAACTTCCATGTTAAATGTATTTTTGTTATATTTATATGACGCCATTTTATACAAGATAAAGTGTATTAACCGCATTATCCAGAAGTCTAATGTGTAGCACCTAAAAAGTATAGTATGCTTCAGTTTCTTTTAATCCCAGGAAAAAACACAATATAAATACTCAAACTTCCATGTTAAATGTATTTTTGTTATATTTATATGACGCCATTTTATACAAGATATAGTGTATTAACCGCATTATACAGAAGTCTAATGTGTAGCACCTAAAAAGTATAGTATGCTTCAGTTTCTTTTAATCCCAGAAAAAAACACAATATAAATACTCAAACTTCCATGTTAAATGTATTTTTGTTATATTTATATGACGCCATTTTATACAAGATATAATGTATTAACCGCATTACACAGAAGTCTAATGTGTAGCACCTAAAAAGTATAGTATGCTTCAGTTTCTTTTAATCCCAGGAAAAAACACAATATAAATACTCAAACTTCCATGTTAAATGTATTTTTGTTATATTTATATGACGCCATTTTATACAAGATATAGTTTTTTAACTGCATTATACAGAAGTCTAATGTGTAGCACCTAAAAAGTATAGTATGCTTCAGTTTCTTTTAATCCCAGGAAAAAATACAATATAAATACTCAAACTTCCATGTTAAATGTATTTTTGTTATATTTATATGACGCCATTTTATACAAGATATAGTGTATTAACCGCATTACACAGAAGTCTAATGTGTAGCACCTAAAAAGTATAGTATGCTTCAGTTTCTTTTAATCCCAGGAAAAAACACAATATAAATACTCAAACTTCCATGTTAAATGTATTTTTGTTATATTTATATGACGCCATTTTATACAAGATATAGTGCATTAACCGCATTATACAGAAGTCTAATGTGTAGCACCTAAAAAGTATAGTATGCTTCAGTTTTTTTTAATCCCAGGAAAAAATACAATATAAATACTCAAACTTCCATTAACATTCCATTGTCAAGATAATCAGAGGATAAATTAAATTGCGGAAGATAAGTTTATGGTTATAGCACATCTTTAACGTCCCGTCCATGTTAAGTGTGCCTGTACATTGCAACTGCGATAAGTGCTTGTGAGCATAGCTAGATATTGTTACTATATAGCTCCCTGTGTTCCAGCAAAACGACCACCATAAAAAGGTTAGCCGGAAGGTAGACCAGAGGAAGACCAGCACAATGCACAATGGGGCACGCAGTATGTGGTCATTTGTTTACTTATTAAGTTAGGCTTCGTGTTGTGTACCATTAATAAGCCGCTACTCGTGTTTTTTTCGGACGAACTGTGACTTGAGTTCTAACTGATAGGAAAGAAAATGGAGTAGGAAAAGATAAAATACTTATGAAGTTGAAGTTATTGAAACAAAAACGAATGGATGGAAAATATCTTATATTATTAAAGTAAGAGAGAATAAGGTTGCTCTTTATGGCGTAGTCGTTTCATAGAAAACTTATAGTATTTAATATTCGAAATTTGAAACGTCATCTAAGCGATGTCTTGTTATTAACTGAATATTTTTTAGTTTTAATTAGTTTTTTACTGATATATAAATATATATAGTATATAATACGGTACGATATGTCTTTCGTCAACTATACCACGTCAACGTGCGATTAATATCCCAACTGAGTTATTCATTGGATAATGGTATGCGCAAATAATTATACCTTATTATACCTTATACCACCCTACAGCCTATCCTTACATATAGTCCTTAGTCCCCTTGATTCCTTGTACGATGAATGACCCCGATGCCTTCGGAGCACAGATCCTTATCGTTTATCTGTCGATCGATGATGTACGTTTATTGCCAACATTACCGGCTGTTTCTGTTTGAACCGCGAGTGCCGCGAGATGGGAGAAGAAAAACTATTAAATTGGTCGATCGAAGCTAAATCGTGGTTCCTCATTTGATCTGAAGATTCACAGTTAGATAATGCAATTAGTGATTATCAGATTCTTGCCCGCTGGCAAGAAATGCCCCTTAGAAATCCGTTTTGCCAAAAAGACAAAAAGTAGCAGTTCAATGGGTTTGTCTAGAAGCTTAGCGTAATAACAGCATAAACATCCTCTAGCAACGAAATTACAGAATAACTGAGGAGCCAAGACGGTGAATTTGCAAAGTTAACGAAGGGGTGCCGCTGCGTGAGAGGATAACGACACGAAGTTGATAAGTTATACGCGAGGTGGACGTAAGACACAGGACGAGGAGGAGGGAAAAGGAAAAAGACTGGCAGACTGAGAGGACCAAAGCAAGCAGGTTGAGAATGAGAAGAGGGGAAGAGAAAGGGCAATGATGATCCTTTCCCACGTCGGTCATCGTCGACCTCAAACTGGTCATCGGATCCCTTGGCAAACGAACGGAGGAAGGAAGTGGTCGGGAAGATCACTTTACAGCGTGGACCGTCCCATATTTTGCAAAACTTTCCTCTGCCGGGCGTGTGCGTATTATGGTCGGGGCGATCCCCGGCGGCAATGACCTCGCCGCTCGATCATGCTGCTCGATCACGCTCCAACGATCGCGTAGGAACGAGGAGGAGGTGTCGCGAAACGTTCAATGTCCAGCGCGGATGCTGCTGCCAATCTTATTAGGCGCCTTGGCATTCAGCGTCGCCTACTTTGCGACTCCTACTACAAAATTGCAACGCTTCAACGTGCATGCTGATTCATGTGTGGCCTTTCTCTCCTACGTACAGTGACTAGACAATTTCTCAGATGATACCAGGTTTGAAACGTACGTACGACGAAAATTTACTCGAAATAATCTGTGTGAATCATTCGAATAAACGGACAGTATAATTTTGTGGATAAGAAAATGTCTTTATCTGAATGCAATAATCGAATAACTACAATTGATGCGGATGATTATCTTAGGTAATGTCTAGTCTTACTAAAACAGCAATAGAGAGGTTGACTTTCATACTAAAGTTTTGCACATTTTCCTGAGTAAATATTCTAAAGTGTTCACAGTTGGCATAAGTGAAAATCGAAAATAACTTCCCCTGTTTAATAGAATGGAACAGTAACATGACTATGTCATGACATAATTCTTAGTGACGTATAGTATAAGCAATCAGGATAAAACGGTTTAGATTATAGCAGTTTTGTTGTTCATGCACTGATGCACCTTCTAGATGCAATCACACTTTTTAATCAAATGCAGCTCTATTGTTTTCAACATTTTTTTTATTCTTCTTACTATTCTTCGTATAAAAGTAATAGGGTAGAGGCATCTTCAGACAATACTTCACCATAAAGTCGACGCCTACCTCAGAAATACATATTCTTATAACAACTGGGAGTATCTTACTTTTAATATTGTAAAAAATGCCAATATCATTTGCCATTTAAAATGTCATCGTTGAAAGAATACGGACCGATAATGCTCGTATTAAGAATGTCGCACCCCACATAGGTACTAAATCAAAAGGAAGCACTTACATACAATTGTATGCTATAAGGTTATTCAATGTTAATTATTAAACGTTTTATGTAAGTGTGCAATTGTTAAACACACAATTTTACAATTGTAATGCAACATTCTGCGATTATATCGTAAACAATCATATTCATCCAAAATACTTTAAATCTGACCAAAAAACGTAATATTTTTACGTAATTTCCCTCGATATTTCTTCTGCATAAATATTTATATATATTATAAATATCGATATATATATATATACCAGGTTGTTCAATAAGTTTTGTTTTGTTTTGTTGAGGGCGTTGCTACTAGTCCAAATTTGTTTTTGTTTTGTTGGTTCACTCTTCTTATCAACGTATGTGAAGGTTCATTTCAATCAGTCAATTCATTCTTTGTTTACAAGCCATTTAGTGTCGCCGTGTCACAGTATTTTCGACAATGGAAAAAATTGAATATCGTGCAGTGATAAAATTCTTATTTTTGGAAGGTGTAGCACCAAAAGAAATTCACGAACGAATGTTAAGAGTGTATAATGAACGTTCACCTTCAATTAGAACAGTAGAAAGATGGGTTGCTGAATTTAAACGTGGTCGAAGGAAGACGATCCACGTGAAGGACGTCCAAAAGCCGCATCAACACCAGAAATCGTAGCCAAAGTACAGGATATGGTTTTGGAAGATCGTTGATTGACTGAGAGGGATTTAGTAGAGGCTCTACACATCTCATTAGGCAGTGTAAGTCATATTTTAAATGAAATTTTGAGTTTTAAAAAGCTGTGTGCACAATGGGTGCCGCATTCACTAACAATTGAACAAAAACACATTCGAATGCGACTTTCTCAACAACATTTGGAGCGTTTTAAAAAGGATAAAGTGGATTTTGTACGTCGATTCATCACTATGGATGAGACTTGGGTCTATCACCATGATCCTAAATCAAAACAAGAGGCTAAAGAGTGGTGTGAACCTGGTTGTTCAGCTTCGAAACGAGTTCGTGTCCAGAAATCGGCCAAGAAGGTTCTGGCATCAGTTTTTTGGGATGCGAAAGGAATTTTATTTGTGGATTACTTGCAAACTGGTAAAACAATTAATTCTGAATATTATTGCAACCTTTTGGACCAGTTGAAGGAAAAAATTCGTGAAAAAGACCCGGTTTGCAGAAGAAAAAAATCCTTTTTCATCAGGACAACGCACCGTGTCACAAGAGCATTTTGACAATGGCTAAAATCCATGAATTAAATTTCGAATTGTTGGAGCATCCGCCGTATTCGCCAGATTTGGCCCCCAGCGACTTCCATTTGTTTCCAGAACTCAAAAAATGTATGCGTGGCAAGCGTTTTTCGTCAAATGAAGAGGTCATAACGGCTGTTGAAGCGTATTTTGCAGACCTTCCGGAATCTCACTTCAAGGATGGGATCCACAGACTGGAGGATCGTTGGAGCAAGTGCATTAATGTTCAGGGAGATTATACTGAATAATAAAGTGAATTTTGAACCATAACATTGTGTTTTTCTTATCGAACGACAAAACTTATTGAACAACCTGGTATTCAACGTTTCAGAATTTAGGACTATATTTAATGGTAGAATTGACATTTTGAAAGTGGTAGAAAAATATCATTATCTACCAATTTTGTACTATTTTCATGATTCCAAAGCTTAGGCCGGTATATAGTGAAAAGAATTGAAATCTTAAATACGGTATCTACTTTATAAAGGTCCCGCACTTGCTATCGAAATCTCAGGAGTTTCAATATTAACTTTCAACATGTCAATTTTTGACGGCTTGTCTAAGTACCAGAAGAAACTACCGATATTTCGAACATAGGTTCAAATGCCAATAGCTAATAATGATTGTCTAGTTGTTGAGAAACTCGATCCATGCTAACAGTTTAGTTAATTTCCTAAATATAACATTACCTTTAAACACTAATACTATCTACTCTTTAAATTCCAATGAAGCAAAGTATAGTATTACCAATATTTCAAATTTACAAAGTCAAGACGATCTTCCAACTTGGAAGTGAGTGGAAGCTATATGTGTAATACTGCCTGCAAAAGTTTAAAGTAAAGTTATGTTACACAGTAATTAATATGTTTTAAGTGTATCGTGGGTAGTAGATTGATTATAAGCCTTAAATTTTTCTTACTTTAACTGTTTCTCGATACTGCAATTCATTTTATTAATCATTCGTTAATCCATATTGTCCCCAATTTTCTTAATCACTGACCGAGCTATTTATGATATGCCGCATACATTTAATATATCTTTTTGAAATACTTGATAAAATCTCATCATTAAATTCTGTATTAGACACAACGAAATTCCTTACTAAAATAGCTATTCTCTAACAAGATTATAAAAAGCATAACAAAATGTCGCGAAAAATACAAAACATTTCATCTTCATGAATTAACCCTTTGCACTCCGAACCATTCTGGAGGTTAGCTACCAGCTACTCAGCGCCACTTTTTGGCAGAAACGTGCATTTACAGACCCTCATATTATTTAGTATAGCTTTGGAACCAAGTAACGTATTATAATGATATTGAATTTGGAAAAAAATCAGTATTCTGTTTTTTATAATTTTATAGAGTCTTATTATCTTTAAACCACTCCCCAATATGCATTACAGGCTGATTTATGCATTTTGACAATAATAAGTCATTTGACGCCTGCCATCAGGTGTTTTTCTTTCAGAACAATGAATGTAATCCCGTTTTCTTTGTCCCCCATTGGTTTTATGACCTATGGAGATTAAAATTTTCAAGGTCCGGTAGTTGGTGAGTTGTAACAAAATCGGCTGGTATTTGTTTTATATATCTTGCTAATTTTACTATATTTTGATTTGATTTCTTGTGCCATTTCAAGAGAAAACTGCAGGCAAACATGCACGTCTCAAAAAGTTGCGCTGGAATAAGTTAATTTCCTGTAATCCCTAATAAACTTTAATGTCCCCTGACAGGGGACAGCGGAGTGCAAAGGGTTAAAGTTCGAATTGTTGGAGCATCCGCCGTATTCACCAGATTTGGCCCCCAGCGACTTTCATTTGTCTCCAGAACTCAAAAAATGTATGCGTGGCAAGCGTTTTTCGTCAAATGAAGAGGTCATAACGGCTGTTGAAGCGTATTTTGCAGACCTTCCGGAATCTCACTTCAAGGATGGGTTCCACAGATTGGAGGATCGTTGGAGCAAGTGCATTAATGTTCAGGGAGATTATACTGAATAATAAAGTGTATTTTGAACCATAACATTGTGTTTTTCTTATCGAACGACAAACTTATTGAACAACCTGGTACTATAAGCATGCATTTAGTAGCCGTCGACTAAAGTCTGTACTTGTACTGCAGATGTTGAACAAATAGCCTGTGCACCTGTACAACGTAAAAAGTTCAGATGAAGCAATCATGCGAATCAACGGTCAGAGAAAGCTACAATGAACTGAAACATAAAAATCCCGCTAATCAAGTCATCATTATTCCTGCACTGCGTTTGGGAAGTTTTTGAGAGAACATAGGTAACATTCGTGAGAGTGAACCGTTCGGGCGATATGCAGGAGATGGTGGTCCTATGCGGAGCCATGATTGATCCCCACAACCTACGTATTTTCACATTTTTCCTCCTTACCGAAGCAAAAGAGCCCGAATGAACAAGCCGTACCATTTTTGCATTTTTACTCCATTTTTCGTAATTTGTAAGGGACAGTTATCAAAATTGTACTCCCTAGAGATTTTTTATTTTATTCATTGATCACCACAAATCTATGCAAGAATTAATGCTTGTGACTGTAACTTGATGGCGTACAACACGTTTTCTATACACATTTAGCCTTTTTTCAAAAAGACATGTGTGCTTCAAACCACTTTATAAGAGAATGTGAACGCTATATTTCAGAAAACCTGTTTCCCAAATCATACTTGCATTAATAGTGATCAATTTAAGAATAAAAAGAATCTTTTGGAGTACAAATTTAAGGAATATATCATATCATTAATAAGATGAAGCGGTTTCCTCTGTCCACCTAAAATGAACTCTTTCTTTTGATTGTTTTTCTCTTTTCCAATTTCCGCCCGCATACTGCATCACATTCAGCGTCACCTAAAACGTCATTGCCTGCTACTACAACATTTTAACTGTGTGCCGTATCACCTCCACTATATATATAGTTCAGCTTATACATATAACTTCTGGATAATCGTTGTGTATATTGAACACGGAATGAATTAATGCCGACACCCACAAAGTACAGAAACACCAAAGAGAAAAGCGGTGTTAATGAATGCACTACCATCGATATGAATTCTTTCATATGCATGTTCGGAGCATGGCAGCATCGAATGCGGACAGTGTACGGCCTGAACATCGTGAGCCTTTGACAAATTGTCCTGTTCCTGAGTAATATATGCAGGAGAGCGTTAATCGGACGTAAATCCTCCCAGGCACTCGCCAATTGGCGGCCAGTGGAGTCAGGACGATAAATCGGCATTGAGAGTAGGTGAGGAGGTTTGGAAATGCGGCACGTTAAGTGAAGACGGGATGTATCGTATTTTCTGTGTCGTTTTTCATAACGACAGCTTAATAACAGTTGCGCGAAAAACGTATAGCGTTACGAATCACTGTCGGACGTGCTGAGCAATGGATTTTTTCGAAACTATGAATTTGTCTAGGCGTAATTGTAGGTACGGCGATACTCGTTAATACATGGCTGTCTTTAAAACACAATTGCTTCTTTTTATTAGTTTGCTACATGACAGGTAAAAGGACAGTCTCGGTAAAATTGCAATTTGTCATTTCTTATAACTTTTCATTCGAGTCTCTAATAAAAATTTGAATACTAGCTTTTGTAGATTTACATAAATTACATAGATATTGATAAATTCATCAAAATTGCTTGACGTTTCTATGGGTTACAAATAATGAGAAATAATGCAATTTGTAGATTATCAAATTTCAGAATTTTCGAAACTTTTTTACACCTCATATACTAAATGAATTCTTCCCATATCTCAAACAATTCAAACCGTTTGGTCCAATCTAAAAAACGGCTCGTTTTTCACGGTTTTTCCACACATTTTTGACGATATCTCCGGAACTATTGCGAATTTCGGGGTGCGCCTTGCATTTTTCCGAGTTATTTTCAACCCCCTTTGATATGTTAAAAGGGCAATCAAATCGGTGACCCATCATTTTTTGGCAAAAATGGCAAGGGAACCTTAAGATTTTCTCGATTTCTTCAAGTCCCTGTCCCGTCTAAACTAGCGGTCGAAACCTATAAGTAATACAGGTTTTCTTAAAGCTCTTTGGACGCACTTTCACGTGGGACTAATCGCGATCAACAATTTTGAAAAAAATTTTTTTTTGCTTTCTTTAAATCGTCGTATCTCGGAAACTATGAAGAGTTCAGCGTCCGGAAAGTGGTCTATCTTCAGGGCAAATTACCCTCTATCGAATGGTATCGGTCGGAAACAAAAAAAAAATTTAACATTTTCCGCCATTTTTCACGTATTTTCAGCTTATTTTTCATATTTTTCTTTCTCTATTTTTGCTTGTAACTTGTGAATTATTGCGAATTTCGGGGTGCGCCTTGCATTTTTCCGAGTTATTTTCAACCCCCTTTGATACGTTAAAAGGGCAATCAAATCGGTGACCCATCATTTTTTGGCAAAAATGGCAAGGGGTACCTTAAGATTTTCTCGATTTCTTCAAGTCCCTGTCCCGTCTAAACTAGCGGTCGAAACCTATAAGTAATACAGGTTTTCTTAAAGCTCTTTGGACGCACTTTCACGTGGGACTAATCGCGATCAACAATTTTGAAAAAAAATTTTTTTTTGCTTTCTTTAAATCGTCGTATCTCGGAAACTATGAAGAGTTCAGCGTCCGGAAAGTGATCTATCTTCAGGGCAAATTACCCTCTATCGAATGGTATCGGTCGGAAACAAAAAAAAAATTTGACATTTTTCGCCATTTTTCACGTATTTTCAGCTTATTTTTCATATTTTTCTTTCTCTATTTTTGCTTGTAACTTGTGAATTATTGCGAATTTCGGGGTGCGCCTTGCATTTTTCCAAGTTATTTTCAACCCCCTTTGATATGTTACAAGGGCAATCAAATCGGTGACCCATCATTTTTTGGCAAAAATGGCAAGGGACCTTAAGATTTTCTCGATTTCTTCAAGTCCCTGTCCCGTCTAAACTAGCGGTCGAAACCTATAAGTAATACAGGTTTTCTTAAAGCTCTTTGGACGCACTTTCACGTGGGACTAATCGCGATCAACAATTTTGAAAAAAATTTTTTTTTGCTTTCTTTAAATCGTCGTATCTCGGAAACTATGAAGAGTTCAGCGTCCGGAAAGTGGTCTATCTTCAGGGCAAATTACCCTCTATCGAATGGTATCGGTCCGAAACAAAAAAAAAATTTGACATTTTTCGCCATTTTTCACGTATTTTCAGCTTATTTTTCATACTTTTCTTTCTCTATTTTTGCTTGTAACTTGTGAATTATTGCGAATTTCGGGGTGCGCCTTGCATTTTTCCGAGTTATTTTCAACCCCCTTTGATATGTTAAAAGGGCAATCAAATCGGTGACCCATCATTTTTTGGCAAAAATGGCAAGGGACCTTAAGATTTTCTCGATTTCTTCAAGTCCCTGTCCCGTCTAAACTAGCGGTCGAAACCTATAAGTAATACAGGTTTTCTTAAAGCTCTTTGGACGCACTTTCACGTGGAACTAATCGCGATCAACAATTTTGAAAAAAAATTTTTTTTTGCTTTCTTTAAATCGTCGTATCTCGGAAACTATGAAGAGTTCAGCGTCCGGAAAGTGGTCTATCTTCAGGGCAAATTACCCTCTATCGAATGGTATCGGTCCGAAACAAAAAAAAAATTTGACATTTTTCGCCATTTTTCACGTATTTTCAGCTTATTTTTCATATTTTTCTTTCTCTATTTTTGCTTGTAACTTGTGAATTATTGCGAATTTTGGGGCGCGGTTTGAATTTTTTCGAGTCTCTGTCGATCCTCTTTCATTTCATATAGGTGAGCCAGTCAGATTCAGATACCAAAAACGGATATTTTGCCAATAACATCCTGAAGAAAGATGGTATGATGGAATGATACTTATTTACAATTTATCTTTTTTAAACCCTCAAACATATTGAAAATTGCTTTTTCTTCAAATACTGCATGTGTATATTGTTCCCACTTTAATTACGTCACATTGATATTACCTTCACATTTCGCTCTCTTGCGTCTCTATACATGAAACCATAGAAATTCTGCATCAACGGCTATTCTCCCCGTTAATTTCCGTATCGCTACACCAGCCACAAGAAATCCAACTTCACCGCTGCTTCCGAAACATCTTCCCCGAGATACGTTCGTCAGCCATTTTTACGATTCGACGTCCAGGTCCGATTGCGATGAAGTCATCCTGGTAGCTCGTAGCTCAAGATTCGACGCGACGTAGCACCGCGAGTCGTGGAAGCACAGACATAATGGATAATGGCAAAGACTCATCGGGCCGGAGCGAAGCAGGGACAACGAGATGGAAAAAAGGAGAGAAATATGATAAGCGGCCCGGCGGAGAGGGATGGGATCGGAGACTTGAACGGGTGGAGAGCAGGTCCGCCATAGGGACGAGAAACGCCATGACGTTCTTTTGACCCGTTTGACCCCATGCACACTTCTCACGATGCATTATGGCGGCCGCCTCGAGGCCCTCGGCCCTTCCTTCATCCTTTCCCCGCGTTGAAGCTCTGTGGACCAACCAGATTACTTCCCTCTCTCTCTCTCTCTCTCTTTCTCGCTTCTCGCCGATCTTCCTCTTCAGATCTTTCTGTCGCTCCCACATTCTCTAGCCACGTTCATCCTTTACGCTCTCCCTTCCTTCTTCTTCTCACTGCATTATCCCACACATAATCGAAGAGCGAGAGGGACCCCGGACAGAATGAGAGCGGGGGAAGGGGGAATGCCGGCTTTCGTTTTGCGCTCCTTTGGTAGACCTATACAGAACTTCGCCTCTTCTGCGATTTCCACCTTAAGCACCGTGCACACAGAAACATGGCGACCGGCAGGAACCAAAGAAAATTTCGCGGAGTTCAGTTGGCTTCACTTGACAACAGATTTACGGAATATAATTTTGGAATCCGAAGCTTGAGAAAGAAGTGATGAATTTGGCTGTGTGTTTACATCATTGTGTTAAGACGAAGTGCAAGGAAAAGTGTGTTTTGATGAAAGCTAGCGAAAGTTACTTGAAAATAATAGAAATAGTTCCTCTAATTTCGTTCATGGAAGCTAAAACGCGTCAAATTAAAAGGTTAGGTGGATCTAATCCTAACAAGGGTGCAGGTGGCGAATCTCTGCGCTATAATACAGTATATATGATAAACATTGTATTTTAATTGTGAACTAAATTTTTTTAAATTGTGAACTGAAACATGAATGTCGACGCGAGTCTCTATTTTAGAAGGTAAGTTTTAGCTTAATAGGTTAGTTTTAGCTTAATAGGTTAGTTTTAGCTATTATAACCAGGCATTTACTCGTTCTAGTGCTCGAATGTGCTTAATGGAAGTATTCTATGGTTCGAATTTGTGTGTATAAAGTTCATAGAGAATTTATTTCATTTCTCTGCACTTTAGGAACAGAGTAACCTCTCTTCCGACTATTTTAGGGTGAATTTTCACGCATTCAAGGAGCTTTAACAATATTGCCAAAACGAAAAAGCAGGTTTATCGCAACAATAAGAAATCAGTATGAAATGACTACGAAATGAATGGTCAATTTAAAATTACTAATGACATTAATTTTTTAACTGGAAAAAATACCCAGGTGGTTTGCGAAACAAGGGAATACAATTCCAATTAAAGTGTATGCGATTTAGCAAATGAAAGAATATGAGAACCATAAGTTTTTAGGTACTGCTCCTTTTTTTTATTTGCAATACGTTCAAATGTATTGTAGAAAAAATTGTTTTATTATCCAAAAACTTATGTTTCTTTGTTAGTTCCGATAATCGAGATTTTACTGCACAAGAAATGACGTTAAAACTTTGCGAAGTTTGATAGGTATAGAATTATATTTATTATTTTATAATTATTATAAATAACTATAATACGTTCTTACCGCACAATGATTCACATATGTGCCCATAATTATGAAAGTGGTCTAAGTCAAAATTTAAAAAAAATGAGTTCATCAGTTATTTCATACCACATTATTTTTAACTAAATTTATTCAATGTAATTTTTACGAAATTGTCAAAAATGAACCATTAGATAGTGGTTGTAATTTCAACATTATATGGAATTCATTTAGTTTTAATTATGAAAGTGGTCTAAGTCAAAAATTTAAATAAATTATATAAACAACTTGAAAATGGCACGTGGCCTTCTTTGACGCGTTTCTGAACTACATAATAAAATAAATGACAATCAAATTTTAATAATAACGACAACTTCATTCCGGTTTATAATCAATAACAAGAAGAGTAAAAAATACCGCGGGTGAATCTGTCTCTTGGCTACAAATTCAATGGATGAGATTCTTGAAAAATGAACCTTATAAAATGTTCTATAAAACATCTTTAGATGATTCTAAATTTCACGTTTTGGATCTTTCACCTAAAAAAGGAAGACCAAAAATATACGGAAATATGAAATTACTTCCATTATACACCACCATTAGACCAGTATCGGAAGAAAAACATAAAGATATTATGAGTTTACTACCGTACATCCCTCCAGTTTTTCAGGAACATTTTAAGAATCTTAAATACTCGAAATAATGATAAAAATGGATTACTGTTTAAAAATAATTAATAAATGTAATAAATGTTCACGAATTAGTTCAATCAAATTATTGTTTCAAATAAAACTCAAAGTTCTTTATTGCTTTAAGTCATTTATAGGACATTCAGTTAATTTTGAAAATGGTCTAAGTCAATTCAATCTTTAAAAATAATATTATCGTATAAAATTCACACAAAATTTCATATTCATAGTAAATTTCCATTAATTAAGACTAATAAAATTATAAATTAAAATGTCGCATAATGTAAAAATAATTTTTAATTTATTCAAATGCAATTCATTAAATATCTCGAAACAAGAAATATATGACTTAGACCACTTTCATAATTATGGGCACATATAACTTGTTAATTGATTCTAATGTCTCTATGTCTCGTTAACACGTTGAACGCCGCGCCTTTCATATATGAGTTATTTTTCAGATATTTTAATACTGACCCAAGTGTTTTAATAGGTACACAACTTTGCTCCCGCCGTTTTTTCCCTTTCGTCCAATGCAAAAAACGGCGGGAGCAAAGTTGTACACCTATTATAGTAGCGTCAGATGCGCGTCTATATAAGTTTATAATGAAAACTTTATAAGTACCAAATGTTAAAATAAAAAATATATTACTCATTCATGTTTCTAGACAATATTCTATAAGCGGATCATTTCTTAAACTATTTCAATTAAAATGGTATCTGTTATAATCGCTGTTTTAAATGGTCAAAAAATATGAAGTAAGATTGTTACATGATAAAAAGAATACAATCATACATGATACAAGATACAATAATTAAAATTGATTAAATGAGAAGAAAGTATATTCTTCTTATTACTTCTTCTCAATAGAATGTACCGTTTGCATAAAAATGAGTCTATAACATGAAAATATAAATTACTATTTCGAATGGTGTATACTCTGTAAATAACAATGCAATATAATGTACAAGATCATCTCTCAGAATGAAACTGAAAAATGTCTAACAAAATATTTGTACATGGGACTATAGTTATCAAAATCAGACTTGTGTATTTATACCATACCTTTAATCTGTTCAAGTCACGATTTTTTATAACCCCACTGCTTTTTTGTTGGTGTAAGTTTGTATATATAGATATATAACGATTTTCCTGTATCTTTCTATTTTTCGAAATTCTCGGTTCTAACCTAGACATCGATTTTTACTTGATACTACGGTCTTGTAAAACGGAAACACTTTGTGTTTGGAATTGATGCGAAATATTTTATGTTACGACCCTTATTTTTAAATAAACATGTAGTTACGCTTCTCCACGTAATACCACTTTAAAGAGTGGAACGTGCATGTCACCGCTTTGGTTTCGATTGTTTAATGAAACGCAGTTCCTCAACGAACAGCTCTGACAAAGCCACGCCAGTGTCAAGCTATTTATCTGACGAGCTTACATTGCTACGATCTGCTAGTCTGAAAAGCGCAGTTATATACGAATGGTGGCCGTTGAATAATTCGTTGACGTTGAACGGGCGAGACAAAGGGAAGGAGGAGGGAAGCAGCGATTTGTCGCTGTAAACGCATGAACGATCACATCGGGGTTAGCCGAGGTAACCCCGGCGTCCGGGCGCAGGAAACAAATGCCCATGGACTTACGAGGTTACGCCTTGGAAGATAACGGCGGTGCGAGAGGCAAAGTAGCCACCACTCCCCGGGAGGGGGGCGAAGGCAGGAGACGCGGAGAGAAAAGAGGAGTCACGAAGACGGACGTTAAAGTCAGCTAATCTCACTCTCGCATTAGTAAAGCAACTACGGACAGTTGGCAATAAGTAACACCCGGCGCGAGGAGACGAGAAACTGCTATGTAATGCAACAGGGTTGGCGAAGATCAGGAAACGTTTGACATAAGAGATATCCTGTTCAGTAGTAGAAACTTCATGGTAGTCTAGTTTTTAATATTACTGGCAATTTATTGTTTCCGATTTTCTATTACGTATTTACTGAAACGTTCGACAGAAAAAAACTGCATGAGTGCGAATTGCATGGTATATCCATTAATACGAGGCAAAAAATTTAACCCTCTATGGGCCCGCGTGACTTTGAAGTCACATATCGATAAATCGATATTTCATTAAATAGTTTAATTTTTTTACTAGATGGCGTATACATCTTGTTATATAATGTCTTCTTAGTAACCAATAACATGATTGATGCGGTTATCAGCTCTATCCTGAAATGTCAAAGAAAATGCTTTTGCAAGTTGTCTGCAAATAGAAGCCAAATGAACCGTCTTGTGCAATTCTCATTATTCGTTCTTCTATCGGTGTTTGTTAAACAAAACAAGCGTACATAATAGCTTTTAGTTTGTATATCAATAATGTCTTATTTGTTTGTTTTTAAACAATCACTTTATTAATACTTTTATGTGATATATCTTTGTAACTTTCAAGACACAGTGGGCTATAATGGTAGGGTTCGGTGTATTTACAATAACGTTTGTGTTTTCTTTACTTTTTAGTTTTATAGATTAGAGGCCTAAAATATGGATACAAAATCATATAAAAATAAAAGAGGAATAGGAATAAGAAGCATTAGCAGTAATAAATCCGAAGATTCATTATCAGATTCTGATTCTAACAAAGATCATCTAATAGTATTTACCCGACGACGCATAAATATTATTGATAGCGGCGATGAATTTAGTAGTAAAAAATCATCAGATAAGGAAATGCAACACATATCTATGTTTAATGCCAAACGCCAACTGTTTCATGGAATTCCATACTTAAGCTCTTATACACACAAGTGGAAGTGTTGTAAACCGTTGTTACTTCAAAGTTACAAAATGTATTCGTTATAATGAAATTGTTGAAACTGTTGAATTTAATGTTAATACATATTTCGAGGTTGATATATGTTGATTTCACGTTAGATAGATTTTGTATAGCCACCAACAAAAATTCAGTCCATAGAGGGTTAAAACTGAGTTATTTATGGTCAGCAAAGTGGGGTCCCAAATTTTTTAGAAAAACTATGGCCAGAGAAAGGTTCAAGCAAATCCTTCGATTTATTCGTTTTGACAAAAGAACCGAAAGAAGTAGGCGCCTACAAACAAATAAATTTGCCCTGGTTTCGGATATATGGGACAGGTTTATTGAAAATAGTCAAGCTTGCTATCAACCAGGGCAAAATATAACAGTTGACGAGCAATTATTTCCGTCAAAAGCCAGGTGTAGATTTACACAATATATGCCTAATAAACCCAACAAATTTGGCATCAAATTTTGGCTTGCATCAGATGTTAGTAGCAAATATATTTTGAATGGTTTTCCTTATTTAGGGAAAGATGAACAACGACCATCATCGATGCTTCTCAGTGAACACGTTGTTCTGAAACTTGTCGAGCCATATACAAACTGTGGAAGAAATATCACAACCGATAACTAAAAATGAAAAGACTAAATTTAACTTTATTACTTTTTTCAGTTGCCAAATCGATTAACTCCATCAATCACATAAAAACTGTAACATTACTGACGATTGTTTGTTGGCTATCCTTTCTTATTAATTTTATATACCGTTAGATGAGAGCTATACCTGCAATTATGCATTCCACATTATATATTTGAATTCATATTATCAGAGGAATTTTTAAAAACAATATACATTACATCATCGCGTTTCTCAACTTTTCGTTTTATGGAGTTAATCGATGTGTTCACTGAGCGGCTCAAATAATATATTCTGAGTATTTGAAATAAACACACGCTATCACCTCCATCCCTCAATCATGAGCGATAGACAACCAATAAAAGTGAAGAGGCATTTCATGTATTAAATATTTTAAATGACAAAATTGAAAAATTAATGTTAATGAAAAATACTTCCAAAACGACGATGATTCTTCGTAAATAATGAATCGTGACAAGGATTTATGTTTAATAGAACATTAAGGTCGCCTTGAGTTTTTACCGATTACTGTGTATTTTTTAACTTGATGATAGCTGAAGTAAACAGTTATGAACAGGTGAATACTACAGGTTAATATTTTCATATCTTGTAACTCGATAATTACATACCAGTTATTCTTCACGATCTCTTAGCGACTACTGCGTTTTTAATCATTTTGTTGTATATAATTGGCCATGCTACTATCCGGACAGTCTTTAATATAGAATAACACATTTTCAGACGATTCATTAGTTACTTTACTTACGCAGAAACCTGGAAAAGTTGTTTATTACATGTTTTCTTTTTACTAAACCTGTGATGAAAATTTAAATAATATGTTTTGTAGATTTAGTAAATTATATACAAGCTAACGGTTTAATTCAAATTAGTTGACGTTCTGATGAATTACAAATAATGAAAAATAATGAAAACCTGTAATTTTTAGAGCTTTTAGCTTATAAACATAGTAAGTCCATATTTATACATATTTCAACGCCTGACGTTTATATCGGTATTAACCTTTTTCTATAACATTTTGAGCAGATACATAATTTACCAAGATATACAAAATGCACTCTAACAAATTTTAAATTGAGTTATTTATGGTCAGCGAAGTGGGGTCCCAAATTTTTTAGAGAAACTATGGCCAGAGAAAGGTTCAAGCAAATCCTTCGATTTATTCGTTTTGACAAAAGAACCGAAAGAAGTAGGCGCCTACAAACAAATAAATTTGCCCTGGTTTCGGATATATGGGACAGGTTTATTGAAAATAGTCAAGCTTGCTATCAACCAGGGCAAAATATAACAGTTGACGAGCAATTATTTCCATCAAAAGCCAGGTGTAGATTTACACAATATATGCCTAATAAACCCAACAAATTTGGCATCAAATTTTGGCTTGCATCAGATGTTAGTAGCAAATATATTTTGAATGGTTTTCCTTATTTAGGGAAAGATGAACGACGACCATCATCAATGCTTCTCAGTAAACACGTTGTTCTGAAACTTGTCGAGCCATATACAAACTGTGGAAGAAATATCACAACCGATAACTTTTTCACTAGCGTGTCACTCGCGACAAAATTATTGACCAAAAAATCAACTCTAGTTGGAACTATTAGAGGAAACAAAAGAGAACTACCCAAAGCAGCCAAACAAACGAAGGATAACATGCCTCGTTTTTCCACTTTGCTATATAAATCAGAGAATTGTGTTCTTACAATATATAAAAGCAAACCAAATAAAAAAGTAGCTGTTCTAAGTTCTAAGCATAAATTTGTTAAAATTGATAAAAGTAATAAAAAAATGTTATCGGAATCAATTCAATTTTATAACAGTACAAAATTTGGAGTTGATATGACGGATCAAATGGCCAGAAAATATACAGTAAAAGCTAGTTCTCGTAGATGGCCCCTCCAAATATTTTTCGATATTTTAGATTTGGCTGCCATAAATGCTTGGATCATTTACAAAGAAACGACAGGAATACAAATAGAACGAAAAGAGTTCTTATTTCAATTAGCAGAACATCTTTCCAACGAATATAGAGTTGCAAGACAGAAAAATTTATCAGAACATGAAGATCAACTGCAACATCATCAAATGCAACCCATTCTCACAAACGCAAATTTTGTCAAGTACGACTTTGCCACAACAACAAAACAAATAATATATGTGAAAAATGTCAAAAGTATGTTTGCGGAAGATGTACACATAAAAAGATTTCCACTTTCATTTGCATAAAATGTACAAATAATAATGCATAAATTATTTTTTTTTTAAATTAAAGTAAATTTTTTTATTGTTAATATTTACTAATAACTTGTTGTTTAATTGTAAATAATATAAGAAATTGACGTAATTTCGGGGAATGCGGCCAAACTCAAGGAACGACTCAATGATATTGTCCTTGTCCTTTTTCATTAAAAGTCATTTATTTACCTATATATTTTCTTGGGGTTACAATTTATTTATATTTTGAAAATTCTAGAAATTTCTAGAATTTTCTTAAACAAAAATAATTTTTGAAATGTGGTTAATACCACAGAAATATTAAAAATTAATTTTAAACAAATTTCTTTACATATTTGTTTTTTTTCACAATGCAGTCATTTTGACTGTTTTTGGGCAATATAGGTATACAAAAAATCTTGGGCAATCTAGTGTTAATATTACTTGCAATTTATTGTTTCCAATTTTCTATTACGTATTTACTGAAACGTTCGACACAGAAAAACTCTGCATGAGTGCGAATTGCATGGTATATCCATTAATAGTGCTTGCAATTTACTACTCCATATTTTCCAAGGTGTTCGGCACATCAAATTTCCCGGTCATCATCGGAAATCTCATGGTCTATTTCTTAACGTTGCTTGCAATTTATTATATACTATCCCATTACTGCTAAAACGTGCAGCACGAAAAATGTTCCATTCATCAGTGGAAATCTCATGATCCATTTATTAATGTTAATTGTGATGTATTATTCCAAATTCACTAATCAATTTGTAAGATTGCCGTTGCTTGTATTTTACTAGACCGAAATCCGCCATATATTGACTGACAATAAAACGTCTTGAGTATAATTCTCGAAGATACTAAGAAAGTGACGAAACGTAATATAAATTAACATTACTTTAACCCTCTTCGTTAGAAGACTCACAAGTATAACTTAACCTCTAAATGTCACTGTTAATTTTTATTAAAAGTTACCGCCCCCGGTGGGTCTGCGATAATGTTAACCGGTGGTAAATGAACTGCCAAAACGTTGCTTAACCGCGCATTCACTATTTCATAACTTTTTCCACGCCACCGCCTTCGGCGCAGCGCAAACACGAATGGCGGGCGCAATTACGGAGGAGGGAATTTTATCGGCAGCGCCCGGTGCGCATCGATCATATTGTCACAACGCGTACCGCAAAACATTTGTCTCTATCTGTCATCGTTGTTCCCTCTCGCCTGCACGCCTACCTCGAAAAAAATCCCAATTACCGACATTTTAAAAC
Organism: Cryptocheilus praepositus; assembly: GCA_033815515.1. Classification (NCBI taxonomy): domain Eukaryota; kingdom Metazoa; phylum Arthropoda; class Insecta; order Hymenoptera; family Pompilidae; genus Cryptocheilus; species Cryptocheilus praepositus. The sequence goes on from JAWWQZ010000274.1 coordinate 353,530, forward strand.
ATTGTTACGCCATCCCAATAAATCAGCGCATTCGATTGGCTATCGGTCGACTCCGTGGTGGCCCCAGAGCGTATAATATAAATAGCGAGACCCCAGGCATCATAAATTTTCACCTCGAGACGTCGACTCGCATTAGCGAGTACCTAGATGCAAATGAACGTTTAATTTCCTCAGACATTATTACTCTCGTGGTTGATGCTCGTGTTACTCATGCGAGGACCATTACACTTATTGTCGGAGCTATTAGCGCGATTTATATTATGCTAAAAAAGCTTAAGCGAAATGTTGACACGATTCCAAGGTTCTGAAGTAGAGAATCAAGTATTTTCGTAAAAATGTTCCCGAATATGAAGTTACATTCATTTTCGGGCGGTTTTCAAAGCAGGATGCCTTTCTTTGATCAACTATTTTGAGATGTTAGAAAAGTGCATTCACTTGAGGACGTATAGAAAAGATTTTGACAAAATCGCAATTTATAGGATTTACAGAAGAAAAATCGTAACATTTTTTATCACCTTTTCAACTAAATTTGTAATGCAGATTTAAACAATAATTTTTAGCACCTGCAACCTACGTTGGCGAATGAATTTATTGAGGGAGTTGTCAAAGGTTCAGGTGGCATTTTAATGGATAAGGCTGATGATGTTTAAGTAGTTAATAATGATGATCATTGATGCACCTGAGAATTGCTGGAGTTCCGAACATTCGATAAAAGGTAAGCATTAGCAACATGTGCAATTACGAAAGTGATAATGTTATGTTAAGGGTCGGCAGTTGAGCCCGAATTGGCTAACTTAACGCAATCTATTATATCTAATAGTAGAGTTTATAATAGGTACACAACTTTGCTCCCGCCGTTTTTCCCTTTCGTCCAATGCAAAAAACGGCGGGAGCAAAGTTGTACACCTATTACTTTATCTGCATTAATAACTTTCGTTTTTAAATGTGTTCCTAAAAGTGCTGTATTAAAAAATTATGATAAAAACGTCAGTTGCGAGGAAAATATTACTTTGTTAGGCTTATTTATATATTATATATATTATATTATTAACGCAATCTATTATATCTAATAGTAGAGTTGTTTTTGTTTCTCATACTTTATCTGCATTAATAACTTTCGTTTTTAAATGTGTTCCTAAAAGTGCTGTGTTAAAAAATTATGATAAAAACGTCAGTTGCGAGGAAAATATTACTTTGTTAGGCTTATTTATATATTATATATATTATATTATTAACGCAATCTATTATATCTAATAGTAGAGTTGTTTTTGTTTCTCATACTTTATCTGCATTAATAACTTTCGTTTTTAAATGTGTTCCTAAAAGTGCTGTATTAAAAAATTATGAAAACATCAGTTGCGAGGAAAATATTACTTTGTTAGGCTTATTTATATATTATATATATTATATCATTAACGCAATCTATTATATTTAATAGTAGAGTTGCTTTTGTTTCTCATACTTTATCTGCATTAATAACTTTCGTTTTTAAATGTGTTCCTAAAAGTGCTGTATTAAAAAATTATGATAAAAACGTCAGTTGCGAGGAAAATATTACTTTGTTAGGCTTATTTATATATTATATATATTATATTATTAACGCAATCTATTATATCTAATAGTAGAGTTGTTTTTGTTTCTCATACTTTATCTGCATTGATAACTTTCGTTTTTAAATGTGTTCCTAAAAGTGCTGTATTAAAAAATTATGATAAAAACGTCAGTTGCGAGGAAAATATTACTTTGTTAGGCTTATTTATATATTATATATATTATATTATTAACGCAATCTATTATATCTAATAGTAGAGTTGTTTTTGTTTCTCATACTTTATCTGCATTAATAACTTTCGTTTTTAAATGTGTTCCTAAAAGTGCTGTATTAAAAAATTATGATAAAAACGTCGGTTGCGAGGAAAATATTACTTTGTTAGGCTTATTTATATATTATATATATTATATTATTAACGAAATCTATTATATCTAATAGTAGAGTTGTTTTTGTTCCTCATACTTTATCTGCATTAATAACTTTCGTTTTTAAATGTGTTCCTAAAAGTGCTGTATTAAAAAATTATGATAAAAACGTCAGTTGCGAGGAAAATATTACTTTGTTAGGCTTATTTATATATTATATACATTATGTTATTAACGCAATCTATTATATCTAATAGTAGAGTTGTTTTTGTTTCTCATACTTTATCTGCATTAATAACTTTCGTTTTTAAATGTGTTCCTAAAAGTGCTGTATTAAAAAATTATGATAAAAACGTCAGTTGCGAGGAAAATATTACTTTGTTAGGCTTATTTATATATTATATATATTATATTATTAACGAAATCTATTATATCTAATAGTAGAGTTGTTTTTGTTTCTCATACTTTATCTGCATTAATAACTTTCGTTTTTAAATGTGTTCCTAAAAGTGCTGTATTAAAAAATTATGATAAAAACATCGGTTGCGAGGAAAATATTACTTTGTTAGGCTTATTTATATATTATATATATTATATTATTAACGCAATCTATTATATCTAATAGTAGAGTTGTTTTTGTTTCTCATACTTTATCTGCATTAATAACTTTCGTTTTTAAATGTGTTCCTAAAAGTGCTGTATTAAAAAATTATGATAAAAACGTCAGTTGCGAGGAAAATATTACTTTGTTAGGCTTATTTATATATTATATATATTATATTATTAACGCAATCTATTATATCTAATAGTAGAGTTGTTTTTGTTTCTCATACTTTATCTGCATTAATAACTTTCGTTTTTAAATGTGTTCCTAAAAGTGCTGTATTAAAAAATTATGATAAAAACGTCAGTTGCGAGGAAAATATTACTTTGTTAGGCTTATTTATATATTATATATATTATATTATTAACGCAATCTATTATATCTAATAGTAGAGTTGTTTTTGTTTCTCATACTTTATCTGCATTAATAACTTTCGTTTTTAAATGTGTTCCTAAAAGTGCTGTATTAAAAAATTATGATAAAAACGTCAGTTGCGAGGAAAATATTACTTTGTTAGGCTTATTTATATATTATATATATTATATTATTAACGCAATCTATTATATCTAATAGTAGAGTTGTTTTTGTTTCTCATACTTTATCTGCATTAATAACTTTCGTTTTTAAATGTGTTACTAAAAGTGCTGTATTAAAAAATTATGATAAAAACGTCAGTTGCGAGGAAAATATTACTTTGTTAGGTTTATTTATATATTATATATATTATATTATTAACGCAATCTATTATATCTAATAGTAGAGTTGTTTTTGTTTCTCATACTTTATCTGCATTAATAACTTTCGTTTTTAAATGTGTTCCTAAAAGTGCTGTATTAAAAAATTATGATAAAAACGTCAGTTGCGAGGAAAATATTACTTTGTTAGGCTTATTTATATATTATATATATTATATTATTAACGCAATCTATTATATCTAATAGTAGAGTTGTTTTTGTTTCTCATACTTTATCTGCATTAATAACTTTCGTTTTTAAATGTGTTCCTAAAAGTGCTGTATTAAAAAATTATGATAGAAACATCGGTTGCGAGGAAAATATTACTTTGTTAGGCTTATTTATATATTATATATATTATATTATTAACGCAATCTATTATATCCAATAGTAGAGTTGTTTTTGTTTCTCATACTTTATCTGCATTAATAACTTTCGTTTTTAAATGTGTTCCTAAAAGCGCTGTATTAAAAAATTATGATAAAAACGTCAGTTGCGAGGAAAATATTACTTTGTTAGGCTTATTTATATATTATATATATTATATTATTAACGCAATCTATTATATCTAATAGTAGAGTTGTTTTTGTTTCTCATACTTTATCTGCATTAATAACTTTCGTTTTTAAATGTGTTCCTAAAAGTGCTGTATTAAAAAATTATGATAAAAACGTCAGTTGCGAGGAAAATATTACTTTGTTAGGCTTATTTATATATTATATATATTATATTATTAACGCAATCTATTATATCTAATAGTAGAGTTGTTTTTGTTTCTCATACTTTATCTGCATTAATAACTTTCGTTTTTAAATGTGCTCCTAAAAGTGCTGTATTAAAAAATTATGATAAAAACATCGGTTGCGAGGAAAATATTACTTTGTTAGGCTTATTTATATATTATATATATTATATTATTAACGCAATCTATTATATCTAATAGTAGAGTTGTTTTTGATTCTCATACTTTATCTGCATTAATAACTTTCGTTTTTAAATGTGTTCCTAAAAGTGCTGTATTAAAAAATTATGATAAAAACGTCAGTTGCGAGGAAAATATTACTTTGTTAGGCTTATTTATATATTATATATATTATATTATTAACGCAATCTATTATATCTAATAGTAGAGTTGATTTTGTTCCTCATACTTTATCTGCATTAATAACTTTCGTTTTTAAATATGTTCCTAAAAGTGCTGTATTAAAAAATTATGATAAAAACGTCAGTTGCGAGGAAAATATTACTTTGTTAGGCTTATTTATATATTATATATATTATATTATTAACGCAATCTATTATATCTAATAGTAGAGTTGTTTTTGTTTCTCATACTTTATCTGCATTAATAACTTTCGTTTTTAAATGTGTTCCTAAAAGTGCTGTATTAAAAAATTATGATAAAAACGTCAGTTGCGAGGAAAATATTACTTTGTTAGGCTTATTTATATATTATATATATTATATTATTATTATATTATTATATTATATTTTAAGGCTCAAGAAACAAATTTATTCTGCGTTCAATAAAATCTTTAAAATCGTTGCCGAGATCACACGCTGATAAATTTAATATTTCATGAAACTCGTGAATTTGACAATAAATATCCAAATTAATTTCCTCCATAAGCTTGTATTTTTTTCTATTATTCTGTATGTCGTGTAGCTACATATTTCTTACCCGCAAGCCAGCCGCCATGACACTAAAGTGCAAAATCACTGCTATCGCTGCGGCCGCCGTAAACAGACTAAAGAAGCAGTCGCTGATGTTAAAATATCCCGCGACAACATTTATAAGTACGAAAACATGCTACTCAGGTTTTCCGCTACGCGAATATATACAGCCATCTGTACAGCCGCATCTAATTACGCAAATTCCACAGGAACTCTTCTTCCAATGCCGTGAGGTAACTGTCGCCTCGGCCCAAAAGAACACGTAGCAAAGCGGAACACAGTCCTAAACGACGAGAAGGACAGAAGGCGCGAGGAAGTAAGAGAGCAGAACGGCCAGAAACGGAATCGTGGAGGAGAACGAGAAGCGCGGCCATTAGGTTTATTTGCCATAATTGGGGGAGCTTTAACGCGCCAAACCAAACACCGGTTATGGCCGCTATAAACCTACCCACAATCACTTAGAGTCGGCGCGCGTTGTGCGCTTTTTCTCCCTATTTATTCTGCGCGTCCAGCGTCGCTAGTGTGACGATCAAGAGGAACGCGGAATGGACGAAATGAACGGAAAGGGACGGGACCTGGAACGATTTGCTACCGGCTGTAGCGGCGCCCCTCTTCACCTGCCTCAGCCTTTCTTGCCGCTTTTACCTCCCTTTACTCAGTTCCCTTTTTATAGCTGCTTAGCGCGATTTCACGACCCGCGCGATCTTTGCACGATCTCTGCAGGATCACTCATGCGAACACTGCGCGCTTCCGATCGGACGCCGGCCAGATGCGCTTCTTAACACATTAAAGGCGGGGGTCGTAAGATAATGGGGCAGAGAATGCCAAAATGGCAAAAGATCGAACACCGAAATGCACACGAGCAAACTCCGGTTGAGGTCGGTACAAGTGGACGTATCCACAAACTTCGAGAAAAAGAAGGAAAAGCACATAAAGTGCGAAAATACTGTGCTGAAAGTTATAGCACGAATGCAAAAGTGCTCGGGAAGAATAACACGAAAAAAGTAGTTACCTACTGTGATATGTGCACATCTCGGCCATATCTTTGTTTTCAATGTTTTAATAAACTTCACTAAATTTATACTTAAATTTTTTAATTGTAATTAATAAATTAACCCTTGGCAATGCCGGTCTCATGAACCGATGTTGATCAAACGAGAATTTCGCCAGGGACCGGCGCCGGCTGAACGAAAAGTCCACTGCCGGTCCCCAGGGACCGGCGCCGCCCAAACGAAAAGTCGACTGCCGGTCCCCAGGGACCGGCGCCGGCTGAACGAAAAGTCGACTGCCGGTCCCCAGGGACCGGCGCCGGCTGAACGGAAAGACCACTGCCGGTCCCTAGGGACCGGCGTAGCACTCAACGTGTTAACACATTAAAGGCGGGAGTCGTAGTACTACGATTTATCTCGACTGTAGCTTAAAGGCGGGAGTCGTATTAGTACGATTGAAACCACATTGCGCAATCCATGCGCGATGTTACATTTGTTTACATTTGTATTTAGTATGTTTTGTGGTTTGAAGCTGTTCGGTTGTTCAAATTCTACTTACAGTAAAGAAGAGAAATTTCACTGGACGAAAGCATCATACCATGGCGTGGAAGATTGGGATTTAACCCTTTGCACTCCTATGTCGAGAGTGACTCGACATCAATTTTTATCTCAGGAGCTCCTTTGTCGAGTCCCACTCGACATTTTTTCATATCCAAATAAATAGATGTCGCACATACGTTATCGACACTCTCGCAATTAGAAGAGCTAGAAATTCAGGTAATTGAAGAGAAATAAAAGAACCGGACGTGATCACAGATTATAATAAAAATATGGGTCGTGTCGATGTGGCGAACCAGTATGCGACATCTTATTATTTTTTACGTTGAACAGTCAAGTGGTGGACGAAATATTTATTTTGGGGATTAGAAATCTCCATAGTAAATGCGTATATTTTATACAAAGAAAAAACAAAAAATCAAGGAACAAAACCTACAGACCACAAAAAATTTCGCGAAAAGATTTTGTCGATGGTTACTCGTGATTGTGCTCCAAATATGAAATTGGAACACATGATAAGCACGATCCCTTAGATCGAAAGCCTCATTTCATTTTCGTAGATCCCAAACCAAAACACAGAGACTGTATAGTTTACTCAAATTGAAAAATACTTGGAGGAAGAGAGAAACCACCTATTTTTATGAAACGTACGAAAGCAAACCAGGGTTGCATCTTGGAAGTTGTTTCAAAAGATATCATACGCTTGAAAATTTAAAAATACGACAATAGAGTAAATAAAACTGGTATTTAAATGAATTTGTTTCTTCCTTCATTTATTTAAATTGCCTTACTTTTTAGTTAAAGTAAATTTTAAATAAAACACTTAAAAGCGTTGGGAGCTGCTGGCAACGAAATTGAAATAAAATTCGGAGTGCAAAGGGTTAAAGTTTACAATGCCTCGAAAATGATTAAATATGGAATCTTGGTGAGAGTTGTGACTGAATCGAAAAGTGGCTACATTTGTAATATGAAAATGTATTGTGGAGAAGGAAGGAAACTGGCGGAAACAATATTAGATATTCTTACTCCTTATAAAGACAAATATTATCATGTGTTTATGGATAATTATTATAACAGTGTAGATATAAACGAAACTCTTTTAAAACATAAAATACGAAGTTGTGGAACAATACGTGTAAACCGAGGACTTCCACATGAATTAAAAAATAATAAGTTGCAACACGGACAGTCAATTTTCCGGAGAAAAGGAGACGTGTTATTACAAATTTGGCAATCAAAGAGAGAAGTGAGGATGATTTCGAATATTCATTCGAGTGAACTATTAGAAAGCTCCAATACAGATTGGCACACAAATACAAAAATAATTAAACCAAAATGCGTAATAGAATACAACAACTATATGAAAGGTGTTGATAGGGCAGACCAGTACCTTTCGTATTACTCAAACAAGAAAGTGGACCAAGCGGGCTGTAATGTATTTGTTAAATTGTGCATTTTTCAATTCCTATTTAGTATATAACATGCGTAATAATAGTAGCTTGCCAATAAAAAATATTTGTTAGAATTATCACGCTGTCTTATAACTGACAAAAAAACCGAAGATCTGGAATTGATGGACATTGAAGAGCCACAACCTGGTACATCGAACCCGACACCACGGACTCCACGACATAAAATTGATCCGCCTGGACGTCTTTCGCTAGACATCAAAAAGCACCAATTAATTCGGCTAGAAAATAAAGGCAAAAAGCTATATGCCCAACGAAACTGCGTAGTTTGTGCGGCACATAAAAAAAGAAAGTTGACTTGCTTCAAATGCGAGTTTTACAATGCACCTCTTCACCGTGGCGAGTGTTATCAATATTATCACACTCATAAAAAATACTAGATTCGTCTCATAAATATGTACTTTAAAACATTTTTTGTAATTAGTGTCTAGTTCTTTTTTAATATTTCTTATAGTTTTAAGAGTTTAAATAAACTTTTTTAAATCTACATTTTTTTATGAATACTATTATTTTATATACTACTACTAATATTTTTATACTACTACTAGTATATTACTACTAATATTTTTTATGAAAATATCGCCCATCTTTATAAACACCCGATTTAAATATTCCGTTCATATTGTTCTTCTTTACTTGGGTAAGTAATGTTCACGTTACAATGGTTCTGGTAATAAAAAAAAAGTCCTTGAATTGTTCAGATCTATAATTGTTTCTATTACAAGATCAGTGAGCAGTGTAAATTAATAATTTGTAAATTAATCCCCTCGCTGGATGCCTCAAAACAGAAGGCCCCACACTTTCTTTTGATTTTCATTTATCCATTAAAACTTACTTGTTTTTCAATACATTTTTCTTTTTTCTTGGGTAAGTAATGTTCACGTCACAATGGTTCTTGTAATAAAAAAAAAGTCCTTGAATTGTTCAGATCTATAATTGTTTCTATTACAAGATCAGTGAGCAGTGTAACTTAATAATTTGTAAATTAATCCCCCACACTTTCTTTTGATTTTCATTTATCCATTAAAACTTACTTATTTTTCAATACATATATTTTGAAATTCTACATATATCAGTTTTCATCAAAGTCCCAATAAAGGACAAAAAAAGGACGATTTACGTTTCTTCGAATCAATCAACTGTCTTTTGAAATAGATTTAAAAAAAACAAAACTTACGAAATGTAGGTTGTAGAATGAAAAGTAGCGAACTTTCGTGTTTCTTTCTTCAGAGTTCACCATTTTTAAATTGTTATCATGAACATGATCATTTGACTGCGTTTTTCTGTGTATAGCATTTTTAATCGCATTTATGCAATCTGTCTATTAAATTTATCAGTTGAAATTTGTCAATTTTATCGAATTTTTATTTGTTATGGACATTTTTATTTCTAGACGTCCGTAATAGCGACACACATGTGGAATGAAATTAAGTTTGACGTTGATCTATCAAATATCTTTTCCTTTCTTATTATTCAGTCATATTTCATCAAATAGTTGTGTGGAAATGGTAATAATAAATGAGCGAAACTATGTTCCACAAATATCACATATAAAGAAACTAATTAACGAATCTAGATGACGAAAATAGAAAGATTTGCGAATCATATGAAAGTTTCAAAATAGCATCAATAATAGTGGTACCGACAAATTGTAAAATGTTGATATTTATGTATAAACTAACATATAAATCCCCAAATATTTTCGGTATAAGCGCTATTGTTTATTAATAAAAAGGTGATAAATATATTTAGCACCAGAGCTATTAAAACGATGCTATAAACGTGGAATCTTTTCTGTTTTCAAATATCTTTTAACCGCAATGTTTCATTCAAGCGTATTTTCTTAAAATGTCCAGTTCCGCAAAATGTCTTGTGGTATATGTTTACTCAGACGACGCAAAGAAGTTACTAATGTCTTTGAAATAGCCACAGAATATACGAAACAAACTAGTCTTTGAAAGGTATCTTAAGAACATAATTAATGCCGATCATAAAAATTGTGAACTTTGAATTAAACCGTGTTGAGATTACCATCAAGCAAGGTTAAACGTAGAAGCTCGTAGTACCCCTGACGCAGTAATTGTATTCCCAGGTATTGTTCAGACTTCTCAAGCATATAAATCCCCAAATATTTTCGGTATAAGCGCTATTGTTTATTAATAAAAATGTGATAAATATATTTAGCACCAGAGCTATTAAAACGATGCTATAAACATGGAATCTTTTCTGTTTTCAAATATCTTTTAACCGCAATGTTTCATTCAATGTCTTGCGTATTTTCTTAAAATGTCCAGAATATACGCAGTCTTTGAAATGTCTTAAGAACAAGATTAATGATCATAAAAATTGTGAACTTTGAATTAAACCGTGTTGAGATTACCATCCAGCAAGGTTAAACGTAGAAGCTCGTAGTACCTCTGACGCAGTAATTGTTTTATTGCATTGGACGAAATCGTTTATTAATAAAAATGTGATAAATATATTTAGCACCAGAGCTATTAAAACGATGCTATAAACATGGAATCTTTACTGTTTTCAAATGTCTTTTAACCGCAATGTTTCATTCAAGCATATTTTCTCAAAATGTCCAGTTTCGCAAAATGTCTTGTGGTATATAAAAAAATAATTACTAAAGAAAACGACTAAACTGTAAAGTGCTTCTTCTGGGAAATTAAACGCCTCAACCAAATTTCCAAGACAAGCTCCAAGCAAAACCGTATATCAGTAATTAAATTTTAAAAGCTATAATACAGTATTCTAGTATTTTCTTTGTAGTAATTAATCCTTAAATCTTATCTCCAGATATTATGAACATTTGGAATATTAAGGAAGTAGAATTTAAAAAACTGAGTGAATGACAAATATTTTCCAATATAAATGTGTTAGATTTGTGAAGTGTGAAAAAGAAAGAATAGTTGATGATGATGCTGAAGAATCTCTAAACGCTTAAAGTAATAACGAAATATAATTTTGAAAAGTGTGAACCAATAAGAACTTCGTCTGGCTCTCTGTTTCCGTCTGGCGCGACATTCTTAACACAACAAATCCGACCAATTAGCAGGGAGAGATTCTCCTTTTACGATCTCTCGGGCGTCGAAAACTCCTTCTCTCGTTCGGAAATCGTTCGCGCAAAATACAGCGCTAACGAGTCGCGTCCGGTGTACGAAACCAAGCAACGAAGCCATACTCAAACGTATACATTCTAGCGTAAGTCCCATGATCGTTTAAAAATAAATGTTCTTAGCAGAAACACGTAACCCAAACGTGCTTATTTTGGCTAAAAATATGTTCAATAGAAAGACTTTTCACGAACTTCCAAGAATTTTGGAAATAGGGCAAATTTAAAATGCATATTATATTTCGCCGAACTATCAATCAATGCTGGCAACGAATGTTGACACTACGAATGCTCAATAAAGAATCGACCGGCATTGCCGACTCGTGTTCCGAGAATAGAAACTGGTGTCGGTTGAAGAGAACACGCAGGAAAAATACGAGGCAAGAGCGATCTCACAATAATATTTGAACGAGTAAAAATGCCCAGTGGTCAGCGATTAGAAAACCGGCGCCGGTTCAACGTTCAAACGATAACGAGAGAACTCGCGAAAGCCAAACCAAACAGAACTGAAAAACACGGAACAATTGGAAAGTGACGAATGATATGATTACGAGAAAGTGAAAGGATGGAACTGGAGTTGGGAAGAAGAGATGAAGTTCAACATTCGAAAACTACAATTTTTATTCTGTAGTGATGTAGCTAATCACATATGCTATAGGAATGTTTAATGTACAATTACTCAAACTTATTGTAGGTATCACTTTAAATCGCAAAATGAAAACCCATTAAAAATTAAATGAATTTAAACGCTGAATATTTTGAAAAAAATAATTTCTAATAGGCTTGAACGTTTATGAGAATTGACTAATGAAGCCTACTGAAAAATGAATTTAATGGATTTAAATTTTACAAATCTTAGCCACCGAAGTTTTACTATGGAAGCAAAATGTCAATATTACATAACGAACAAAATGAAGTAACAAATATACTGTATATTAAGGTAGTTAACTAGTTGTAGCAGCCAAAACGCTTTTCCTTTATCGGATACGAAATTACTGCCCCAACCTTATCGACGTAAGTTCTTATTTCTCGAGAAATCTTAGTCAGCGACGATTTTACGACGTAAGGAAAGCGGCGCCCCGTTGAGTCTTTTGTAAAGGCTCACGGAGACTTACAAATTGGAATACAACGACTACGGCTAAACGTGAAGTTCGCCTCGAGTGTAGAAAGCGAAAAGAGGATGAAGAGTAGGAAGCAGTAGCAGGACGCGGGAGGAATAAAGAGACGGAATTGTTTGGTAGCGAGGGCGCCAAGTGGAAAGCAAACACCGATATAAACTGCATGAATAAACCACTAATGAAGGCACTATGGGCAAAAGGCAGAATGAATAGTTTAAGAAGAGGGACTGGTGCAATTGTTCGAGATGCTGTTGAGCGAAAAAGTTCTAAAACTGAGACAAGTGGCGACAGAAGTCATCGTTTTACGATTTGCATTAAGCTAACATCAAGCTTAAAGACAAAATGTCCCCCATGTGGGGTGAAAGACGCTCGAAAGTATCAAAACACTCGGCACTTTGTTTCACAGAAAGTTCCGTACAGTTCTCATTAATGTTTATGTTGGCTAATAGGTACACAACTTTACTCCCGCCGTTTTTTCCCTTTCGTCCAATACAAAAAACGGCGGGAGCAAAGTTGTACACCTAATATTTGGAAAGATCACATTTGGAAGAATATTCAACAAGATATCTGTTAAGTCATTGCGAAAATAATATAAATGTTATTGTTTCTTGCACTTTCTCCAATTCTTTCTTTCTCTATATGAATCACTAACAATTAGTACTTTGTCCATTCTTTTCCACATTTCTAAAGAAACAGAATATATATTTTACGGTTTATACCACCTGTTATTTCAGTAAGACTACATTTTTTTTTAAATCGAAGGATGATTTTAAGCATCTTTCACCGTTCCGTAGGCGTTTCGTGTTTATTTCGGTACATTATGTTGGCTATTTGCAAAAGATCACATTTGGAAGAATATTCAACAAGATATCTGTTAAGTCATTACGAAAATAATATAAAAACATAACTGTTATCGTTTCTTGCACTTTCTCCAATTCTTTCTTTCTCTATATGAATCACTAACAATTAGTACTTTGTCCATTCTTTTCCACATTTCTAAAGAAAGAATATATATTTTACGATTTATACCACTCGTTATTTCAGCGAGACTACATTTTTTTTAAATCGAACGATGATTTTAAGCGTCTTTCACCGTTCCGTAGGCGTTTCGTGTTTATTTCGGTACATTATGTTGGCTATTTGCAAAAGATCACATTTGGAAGAATATTCAACAAGATATCTGTTAAGTCATTACGAAAATAATGTAAAAACATAACTGTTATCGTTTCTTGCACTTTCTCCAATTCTTTCTTTCTCCATATGAATCACTAACGATTAGTACTTTGTCCATTCTTTTCCGCATTTCTAAAGAAATAGAATATATTTTTACGATTTATACCACCCGTTATTTCAGCAAGACTACATTTTTTTAAATCGAAGGATGATTTTAAGCATCTTTCACCGTTCCGTAGGCGTTTCGTGTTTATTTCGGTACATTATGTTGGTTATTTGCAAAAGATCACATTTGGAAGAATATTCAACAAGATATCTGTTAAGTCATTACGAAAATAATATAAAAACATAACTGTTATCGTTTCTTGCACTTTCTCCAATTCTTTCTTTCTCTATATGAATCACTAACAATTAGTACTTTGTCCATTCTTTTCCACATTTCTAAAGAAATAGAATATATATTTTACGATTTATACCACCCGTTATTTCAGCAAGACTACATTTTTTTTAAATCGAAGGATGATTTTAAGCATCTTTCACCGTTCCGTAGGCGTTTCGTGTTTATTTCGGTACATTATGTTGGCTATTTGCAAAAGATCACATTTGGAAGAATATTCAACAAGATATCTGTTAAGTCATTACGAAAATAATATAAAAACATAACTGTCATTGTTTCTTGCGCTTTCTCCAATTCTTTCTTTCTCTATATGAATCACTAACAGTTAGTACTTTGTCCATTCTTTTCCGCATTTCTAAAGAAATAGAATATATATTTTACGATTTATACCGCCCGTTATTTCAGCAAGACTACATTTTTTTTTAAATCGAAGGATGATTTTAGCATCTTTCACCGTTCCGTAGGCGTTTCGTGTTTATTTCGGTACATTATGTTGGCTATTTGCAAAAGATCACATTTGGAAGAATATTCAACAAGATATCTGTTAAGTCATTACGAAAATAATATAAAAACATAACTGTTATCGTTTCTTGCACTTTCTCCAATTCTTTCTTTCTCTATATGAATCACTAACGATTAGTACTTTGCCCATTCTTTTCCACATTTCTAAAGAAATAGAATATATATTTTACGATTTATACCACCCGTTATTTCAGCAAGACTACATTTTTTTAAATCGAAGGATGATTTTAAGCATCTTTCACCGTTCCGTAGGCGTTTCGTGTTTATTTCGGTACATTATGTTGGCTATTTGCAAAAGATCACATTTGGAAGAATATTCAACAAGATATCTGTTAAGGCATTACGAAAATAATATAAAAACATAACTGTTATCGTTTCTTGCACTTTCTCCAATTCTTTCTTTCTCTATATGAATCACTAACAATTAGTACTTTGTCCATTTTTCCACATTTCTAAAGAAATAGAATATATATTTTACGATTTATACCACCCGTTATTTCAGCAAGACTACATTTTTTTTTAAATCGAATTTTAAATCGCATCTTTCACCGTTCCGTAGGCGTTTCGTGTTTATTTTCAACTATGAAGAGGAGCAACGGCTCTAATATGTTTACTTAATTGCATTTTGTGAAATTTCATTCATAGAAATGCGGTTTTTGTCGAAAAATCACGATGTCTGTGATTAAAATTATTAGCAACCAGAAAAGGTTTATATTCGCAGCACAACGAATGAAAAGTTTCAAGCTATTTGAATTGAAAGATTCGTTCTTCGATTGGTATACAAATTATATATATAATTAAATTGGGATACAAATTACGATTTCATTTATTACAAATATTAGTTGCTATTGATTCAACTTTCTAATTTTTTACATCTTTTTATTATACTCAGTATTTCGATATCTCCGGTATCATACGAAAAGTGGTATTTCTCATTTTCAAATTTATAGGCGCCGACTTCGAACTTCCAGTGGTAAGTTGGCCGTCGCCAATTAAAAAGTTAAAGTTCAAAATTGAAACTTAAGTTTCACGCATTCAGATATTTTTATGCACAGTTTCATGTTGATATCCAAAGCTCGGCAATTATATTTGCAAATCGATAGTCCAGAGCTTTCGCCTACGATCTATCAGCAACAGGAATATTTGTTCCCGCTGAATCTATTCTGCTCAACAGGAATAGACGCTCCAATTTCAGATATCGATCGTGTGGCGAGCAGTCTCGAACAATCGAGGCGGCCTTATCGGATAGCATTCCGCGCGAATCACCTGCCGATGCAAATTTAACGATCCTCATATAACGTGGCTCATATTTTCAATTTTCATCTAACACAAACGATATAAATGCAAGTAAGATGCTTCAAACAGTCGCTGTCGTGTTAACTTTGTTTTCTATGTTTCAGGTATTTCAAACAAAACGAATAGAGAAAAGAAAGTAGCTGGTGCCGATGGAGATAACAAACTATGCTATTCTTGGCAACATATTTCACATTTTATTACGTCCCAATCCAAATCGTCCCAAAAACGAAGCCATCCTTGAATATAATAAGAAAAATACAGCATCAAATGCCTTCCCATATAACCGCGATATAAGTAATAGGTACACAACTTTGCTCCCGCCGCTTTTTCCCTTTCGTCCAATGCAAAAAACGGCGGGAGCAAAGTTGTACACCTATTAATATTATAAGTAATTGCAAAGAAAAGATATTTTGCGCAACGAATAAAAAGAATTGAATTTGGGGCAGCTCTTAGCAATTAGGCTTGCAAAATAGGGATTCAGGTCATGTATAATGGTATTAAAGTGTCAAATTTTAGAGTCGAAAGAGACGTGCAAGAAAAACTTAAGTAAACGAATATGTTTTCATTTCTATACTTCTAAAACTTCACAATTTCGTTTGAGTTAGCTTGAAGAATGCTATAATCGCCGAATATAGCATTATACGATTTTGTGACAAGTAAATTGCATATAATCATACATAATTCTATATTTTGTTAGAAACAAGTATTTTTTTGGCAATGAAAATGTTTATAAGTCCATTAAAGGGTCCTAGTTAATTCCAAAGCAAAATTGTCATCTAGAAATGGTTGAATGGGCTTCTAGAGAAACACTCGTCATCCAAAAGTGTGCTATGGTTATTGCAATACCTGTTTTGAGTGTGTAACTTTAATTATTTGCAAATAATTGATCGCACTTTCAGGTTAATGCTGAACAAAATTGTAAGTTGAAGAAATTCCTACTGTCCACCGTATGGTAGTTTCGAATAGGAGCATTGGAAAACTTCCTAAAATACGAGTGTATAGAAAGATTAATATGTTTACCAGTTAATTCAAGTTGTGATCTGTTCTGAACTGATGTGATATAGTAGCAATATCAGTTGAAGACGATATATTATTGTTGCACAGTGTTGAACCTTTACATTATAAACGTATTAAGGCTGATGTGCATTTCTCATCCGTAATGCAGTTTCAAAGAGGATAAAAGTACTTTGTGATGTATAGTAGTCATTCATTAAAACATTTGACTACAATTGTTCTTTGCTTAAACTGAAGGCGCAGAAAAGTATAATTTTTGCAAAAACATGACATGTCAACTTTCCGATGATTCATTCCGGCCGGTTCTGGTAAGAGACAGTCTTTATCGCCAGTCGACACACAGAAGTGTGTTATCAAGAACCGACAGTGCCCGTCATTTTAGAAAATACCCCGAGCAAGTGACGAATACCGTTTGAAGCCCTAGTCGTGTCTCTTGTTTACCGTAACCGCGCCTGAGAAAAAGATCGGCTAAATTCTTGAAGTTGCCGCGCTTAAAGTAAAATAAAAGTCTCGAGGAATACTGGAGGTTTCATTTCGAATCTCGAAATAAGTCGCCTTTGCCAGAATTACAGTTATTGCGGAGTGTAAAATCCACTTCACATAAATACCCTAGAATGTAGACCTCCGATAGATATCAAGTATATATATAGAGCGAGAGAGAAATCACTAGCTCGTTCTGTGATTTTCGCTTCTTTGACGAAAAACGGTTCCGGAATTGGCAATCAGAATCGGGCGCAATTAACCACCAGGAATACTGGAGGTTTCATTTCGAATCTCGCAATAAGTCACCTTTGCCAGAATTACAGTTATTGCGGAGTGTAAAATCCACTTCACATAAATACCCTAGAATGTAGACCTCCGATAGATATCAAGTATATATATAGAGCGAGAGAGACACAGAGAAATTCACTAGCTCGTTCCGTGATTTTCGCTTCTTTGACGAAAAACGGTTCCGGAATCGGCAATAAGAATCGGGCGCAATTAAGCACAACTGCGCAAAAATGCACAGGCCAAAGCAGCAATCATCCACAGCGACTCACCTGCGTCATTAGTCTGTCAGCACCGGTGCCCTCCTCGTCCTTGAAAATGATATCCGCGTTGTAGTTCGGTACGAGATCCTTGAACCTGGAGTCATACCTCGCGACGCGTCCCTCGCTCAGTCCACTAGCTGGGAGAGTGTTTTCGCTGACATTCGGCACATGCTGCTTGAACACGAGGGGCGTAAGTTTCCTGAGAATGGGCCTGCGGCCTCCACCCCTGCCCGGGCCACATGCTAGCACAAGAGCGTTATTGTCCAAGCACGGCAGCCAGAGACCCAGTATCAGCAGGAGGACCTGGACCAGCGAGGAAGTCCTCCCAAAGACACAGCGATGGCTCGCCTGGAGGGCCCGGCGACGATGATGATGATGGTGCACCATAATCAGGCGCCCACTGTCAGCAGCCCGAGTCTCTCGCTGCCAATCGTTCCGGGCCCGTGGATGACGTCGTCGCTAGATGCAACCGACGTCGAGGAGGCGTCGAGACGCCAACAACTCCCGACCGACCGGAAGCACGTGCCGGCGGTAATGACGGTCCTTCCGAGCTTCCTTCTTCCCTTGCCACTGACCTCACTCACGGTTAACCATAACCAGGGCATCACACCCCCCTCCCCTTACGCGCACTCTTGTCACGGTATTATTGTGTGATTATTGTCGGGTGCTTGTTATGATGTGTCGAGTCGTGTGACGGTGGATGTTTACGTGCAGGTGTAGTCTGGCTGTGTGCACCACAGGACAAGTCGCTCTTTGGCTTCTTGCAGCTCGAGTAATGTTTATGGACTGGGTCGAAAGGGTCCATAAAGGGACGCACTTTCCTACATCCTAGCCGATTCTATACTACGCCGATCGAAAGTACACGCGGCACCGCTACGTCAAATGACGACCGCAAGCTCGGCGTTAGGTGTTCGACCGAAAATTCACTTGCGTACTGTCACCGAACCACTGGCCAGGACGTTGCTTGATTGACAATATGCGCGTCCCTGACATTTAACGCGTTCGCGAGATGGGAAGACCAACGACACCGGGGAAAGTGTAACTCGTAAAAAGCTTCCTGGAGTGCGAAGTGTGCGTCTTTGCGTGTCAAGATTGCGTGTCGTCGACCCGTTTAGCTTAACTGAACCCGACTGAGGTGTACGCGCTGTCCGGAAGCTCCTCTATGCTCACGTTTTCCGGAGAAGCCGGTGGTGGGAAATGCGGCATGGCTTTCGGTAGGTTTGTACCCCCGGCGCGTTGTTCCTCTTCGAGGTCCAGGGTGCCCCTCTTCCTGCCCCCACCCTAGGCTAGGCCCGCGGTCCTTGTTTGCGGCCCAGACCGTTCTTATTTTACCGTCTCTGTTACTCCTGCGAAGCCCAACCGGGGCCACCACCGCCACCGCGAGCTCCTGCTAGCCGCTCCTGGCCTCCGCGAGGCTCTCACGGCCTCCGAAGGTGGTGGTGCTGTTGGTAGGATGAGCTTGCCCCCACCGCTCAGGCCCTCCTGCTTCGAGAAACAACGTCAACAGGCCCAAACTCTGCCTATTGGTCGGGGCGGGGCGTTCGCCAGGTAAAAGAGGACAGGTGCAGCGAACAAAAAGGGGGAGAGAGAGAGTGAGTGAGCGAGCGAGGGAGTGTATGTGTGTGTTTGTGAGGGAGAGAGAGAGAGATAGAAAGGGAACGAGAGAAAAGGAGAGTGCACTTTCTCTTTTGTTCCTCATACAAACTCCTTCCCTCTTTTACCACGTCGATCTATCCCCCGCCTCCTTTGATTCTTCTTCCTCTTCACCTCAAGCGTCTCTTGATCTTCTTTTTCGCGATCTCCCTGCTCGCGATGCGATTTTGAAGTCACTCGCGTCTTCGTCCGTCTTTCCACCTCCTTCAACGGATCCCACCTCGTTTTAGCTGTTTCTTTCGTTTCCGATTTCGTTCGTGAGCGCGCTGTCCTCACCCTGGGCGACTCGGAGATTCTCAATGACTTCCTCGCGCATGCAACACCACCCCCGCCGCGGACCAATGGAGGATGACCTTGGAGTAACGAGCGGCAAGTGGCTACAAGTTATCGCTCGGTTTGTTCTCCCTGGGTTCCTCTGCCGTCTTCAATGCGGCTCTTGCCTGGTCTCCCTCGGAACAACTCTGTCTATTCTGGCCTTTCTGTAGCATTTCGCATATCCGCTACTGCACTTCCATATATTTTCTGACGGCTCAACGAAATTTATTGTTGTCGGATTCGCAAGAATTATGTAGTGTCAATATTGTGCCGCTAGTAAGTTTATTTAACCAAGAAGGGAGGTGTCTTTAGTGTCTTAGTGGTGTGGTGGTCGAGGTGTCTTTAGCAATTGCAATTAGGGTAAAGTACAACTTATATTGATCCGAATTCTCTTCAATGAAAGCACTGCGCACGCAATATTGCTTTAAATTCTCCGTCTAACAAAATAAATCTGCTTAATAACACTTTCCAATATTGTGAAATTATGACGTGTTAAAACCATATTACCGCAACCTCTTGCACTGCTTTAACGCGTCACAAATATCCACTTGACGCATTATTTACGAAACATCTTCTGCTGTGACAAGCACCAGGGTCCGTTTGTCCCAAAAAAAATCAAGCATCCTTAAATCGCCAACTTACGTCAAATACATCAAATTACAGTCATTACACAACACTGTCTCTTCTTCGCGCGGATGACATTTGTCGAACACGTGCTCACTCCACTCGAAAATACCACCGCATCCGTCATTAACATCTACGTTCGGACAATCGCATTAATTTACACGACCGAAGGTAAACGAAGTGATCACTGAAGAGTCCAACAATTCTCGATTGACCTGAATCGACTAGCAAATCTCTGGAGCGCGTATTAAATGACGATCGATCATCGTCACTCGCCTTATCTGGAACCGTCCTTATCTCGGAAAACGCGTAATGATCGTCGCGGGAAAAAATAATTGTCGAATCGGACACCTTCGTCTACCAGGTACGCTTAGTGAAAATTGAGTACGTGTCACGTTGTTCTTTGCCCGATGCTGACTGATACGAAGCCGAAGTCTACGAAAAGGGATTGGCAGGGAGCGGAAGAGAGGGAAAGTTAGGTCGAAGCACGGTTTACTGATAATAAACATCTTTCTGAAACGCACCGCGCGATCCGGCTTCTTGCTCGGCTCCTCTTTCCTTGTCCGCCCCATGTTCTGCCCGCTCCTCCACTGATGTTGATACATAAGTCCAAAAGCGCGGCCCCTCATTGGCGCAGACGAATTTACCCGCCGCGAGGCGCGCTTCTTTGAAATGCCAGTGTTACTGTAATCCGGTACGCGCGGAGTGTAAGAAAATAAGCATAAGATATCGGGAAAAAATACGCGAGAAAAGACCATCTTGCCGCCGGCTTAGAAGTCTCGGCTGAGTAGCCGAATGGCTATGTTCTTCCGCCTACCGTCTATTCCAAACGATCGATTCTTTTTTCAACTGTCAGTCGCAAACATTTGAAAATGGTGCTAGTTATGTAGAAATTCTACAGTATCTTTCTTGAAAGTTATTCTATTATATTTTATTTCATTTATAAGGTGTATGATTTATGAAATATTGTTACCATTGTATAATTCTTCGTTTAAGAAGTATATGATAAAGATATCGAAATATCTTTCTATCAGGAAGAATAAAATAATTTCGGCACTCAGCGACCCTTCTGGCAAATTCTACGTAATATGTTCAATATGGCAATTCTACGTAATTCAATATAAATTTTGGTATAAATAATTTCACTTCTTCGTGGTTGAGGTTTATTTTATTATCTAAAAATTTAATCATTCTACATGTTTCAAAATCATGAATTCCCTCTTCAGGAATCTATTCGATAATAGTTAAGTGAAAATATTACTTCAAATTTGGCAGTAATTACAAATTTTAAATACCGTGAAAAGATTTTTACACAAAATTAACTCTCCATTGTGAGATTCGAAGGGTTTCTATTAAAAATTTGTCAAGTGGACCAAGAAAGAAAACAGCAACCTTTTACGTTTTTTTGTAGTCATATGCTCACGCTATATATATATTGAAAAAGGGACTATTGATGTATAGTGTTGCTGGTTTTGAAATATAAAATAAATCTTAACCAAAATCAAAGGCAATTATTTATACCGAAATAGTAATTAACAGCATTCAATATAAATTTTGGTATAAATAATTGCACTTCTTCGTGGTTGAGGTTTATTTTATTATCTAAAAATTTAATCATTCTACATGTTTCAAAATCATGAATTCCCTCTTCAGGAATCTATACGATAATAGTTAAGTGAAAATATTACTTCAAATTTTGCAGTAATTACAAATTTTAAATACCGTGAAAAGATTTTTACACAAAATTAATTTTTCATTGTGAGATTCGAAGTGTTTCTATTAAAAATTTGTCAAGTGGTCCAAGAAAGAAAACAGGAACCTCTTACGTTTTTTTGTAGTCATATGCTCACGCTATATATATATTTAAAAAGGGACTATTGATGTATAGTGTTGCTGGTTTTGAAATATAAAATAAATCTTAACCAAAATCAAAGGCAATTATTTATACCGAAATAGTAATTAACAGCATTCAATATAAATTTTGGTATAAATAATTGCACTTCTTCGTGGTTGAGGTTTATTTTATTATCTAAAAATTTAATCATTCTACATGTTTCAAAATCATGAATTCCCTCTTCAGGAATCTATTCGATAATAGTTAAGTGAAAATATTACTTCAAATTTGGCAGTAATTACAAATTTTAAATACTGTGAAAAGATTTTTACACAAAATTAATTCTTCATTGTGAGATTCGAAGGGTTTCTATTAAAAATTTGTCAAGTGGTCCAAGAAAGAAAACAGCAACCTCTTACGTTTTTTTGTAGTCATATGCTCACGGTATATATATATATTTAAAAAGGGACTATTGATGTATAGTGTTGCTGGTTTTGAAATATAAAATAAATCTTAACCAAAATCAAAGGCAATTATTTATACCGAAATAGTAATTAATAGCATTCAATATAAATTTTGGTATAAATAATTGCACTTCTTCGTGGTTGAGGTTTATTTTATTATCTAAAAATGTAATCATTCTACATGTTTCAAAATCATGAATTCCCTCTTCAGGAATCTATTCGATAATAGTTAAGTGAAAATATTACTTCAAATTTGGCAGTAATTACAAATGTTAAATACTGTGAAAAGATTTTTACACAAAATTAACTCTTCATTGTGAGATTCGAAGTGTTTCTATTAAAAATTTGTCAAGTGGTCCAAGAAAGAAAACAGTACGTTTTTTTGTAGTCATATGCTCACGCTATATATATATATTTAAAAAGAAACTATTGATGTACAGTGTTGCTGGTTTTGAAATATAAAATAAATCTTAACCAAAATCAAAGGCAATTATTTATACCAAAATAGTAATTAATAGCATTCAATATAAATTTTGGTATAAATAATTGCACTTCTTCGTGGTTGAGGTTTATTTCATTATCTAAAAATTTAATCATTCTACATGTTTCAAAATCATGAATTCCCTCTTCAGGAATCTATTCGATAATAGTTAAGTGAAAATATTACTTCAAATTTGGCAGTAATTACAAATTTTAAATACCGTGAAAAGATTTTTACACAAAATTAATTCTTCGTTGTGGGATTCGAAGTGTTTCTATTAAAAATTTGTCAAGTGGTCCAGAAAGAAAACAGGAACCTCTTCCGTTTTTTTGTAGTCATATGCTCACGCTATATATATATTTAAAAAGTGACTATTGATGTATAGTGTTGCTGGTTTTGAAATATAAAATAAATCTTAACCAAAATCAAAGGCAATTATTTATACCGAAATAGTAATTAACAGCATTCAATATAAATTTTGGTATAAATAATTGCACTTCTTCGTGGTTGAGGTTTATTTTATTACCTAAAAATTTAATCATTCTATATGTTTCAAAATCATGAATTCCCTCTTCAGGAATCTATACGATAATAGTTAAGTGAAAATATTACTTCAAGTTTGGCAGTAATTACAAATTTTAAATACTGTGAAAAGATTTTTACACAAAATTAATTCTTCATTGTGAGATTCGAAGTGTTTCTATTAAAAATTTGTCAAGTGGTCCAAGAAAGAAAACAGCAACCTCTTACGTTTTTTTGTAGTCATATGCTCACGCTATATATATATTTAAAAAGGGACTATTGATGTATAGTGTTGCTGGTTTTGAAATATAAAACAAATCTTAACCAAAATCAAAGGCAATTATTTATACCGAAATAGTAATTAATAGCATTCAATATAAATTTTGGTATAAATAATTGCACTTCTTCGTGGTTGAGGTTTATTTTATTATCTAAAAATTTAATCATTCTACATGTTTCAAAATCATGAATTCCCTCTTCAGGAATCTATACGATAATAGTTAAATGAAAATATTACTTCAAATTTGGCAGTAATTACAAATTTTAAATACTGTGAAAAGATTTTTACACAAAATTAATTCTTCATTGTGAGATTCGAAGTGTTTCTATTAAAAATTTGTCAAGTGGTCCAAGAAAGAAAACAGCAACCTCTTACGTTTTTTTGTAGTCATATGCTCACGCTATATATATATTTAAAAAGGGACTATTGATGTATAGTGTTGCTGGTTTTGAAATATAAAATAAATCTTAACCAAAATCAAAGGCAATTATTTACCGAAATAGTAATTAACAGCATTCAATATAAATTTTGGTATAAATAATTGCACTTCTTCGTGGTTGAGGTTCATTTTATTATCTAAAAATTTAATCATTCTACATGTTTCAAAATCATGAATTCCCTCTTCAGGAATCTATTCGATAATAGTTAAGTGAAAATATTACTTCAAATTTGGCAGTAATTACAAATTTTAAATACCGTGAAAAGATTTTTACACAAAATTAATTCTTTATTGTGAGATTCGAAGTGTTTCTATTAAAAATTTGTCAAGTGGTCCAAGAAAGAAAACAGCAACCTCTTACGTTTTTTTGTAGTCATATGCTCACGCTATATATATATTTAAAAAGGGACTATTGATGTATAGTGTTGCTGGTTTTGAAATATAAAATAAATCTTAACCAAAATCAAAGGCAATTATTTATACCGAAATAGTAATTAACAGCATTCAATATAAATTTTGGTATAAATAATTGCACTTCTTCGTGGTTGAGGTTTATTTTATTATCTAAAAATTTAATCATTCTGCATGTTTCAAAATCATGAATTCCCTCTTCAGGAATCTATTCGATAATAGTTAAGTGAAAATATTACTTCAAATTTGGCAGTAATTACAAATTTTAAATACCGTGAAAAGATTTTTACACAAAATTAATTCTTCATTGTGAGATTCGAAGTGTTTCTATTAAAAATTTGTCAAGTGGTCCAAGAAAGAAAACAGCAACCTCTTACGTTTTTTTGTAGTCATATGCTCACGCTATATATATATTTAAAAAGGAACTATTGATGTATAGTGTTGCTGGTTTTGAAATATAAAATAAATCTTAACCAAAATCAAAGGCAATTATTTATACCGAAATAGTAATTAATAGCATTCAATATAAATTTTGGTATAAATAATTGCACTTCTTCGTGGTTGAGGTTTATTTTATTATCTAAAAATTTAATCATTCTACATGTTTCAAAATCATGAATTCCCTCTTCAGGAATCTATTCGATAATAGTTAAGTGAAAATATTACTTCAAATTTGGCAGTAATTACAAATTTTAAATACTGTGAAAAGATTTTTACACAAAATTAATTCTTCATTGTGAGATTCGAAGGGTTTCTATTAAAAATTTGTCAAGTGGTCCAAGAAAGAAAACAGCAACTTCTGACGTTTTTTGTAGTAATATGCTGACGCTATATATATATTGAAAAAGGAACTATTGATGTATAGTGTTGCTGGTTTTGAAATATAAAATAAATCTTAACCAAAATCAAAGGCAATTATTTATACCGAAATAGTAATTAACAGCATTCAATATAAATTTTGGTATAAATAATTGCACTTCTTCGTGGTTGAGGTTTATTTTATTATCTAAAAATTTAATCATTCTACATGTTTCAAAATCGTGAATTCCCTCTTCAGGAATCTATACGATAATAGTTAAGTGAAAATATTACTTCAAATTTGGCAGTAATTACAAATTTTAAATACTGTGAAAAGATTTTTACGCAAAATTAATTCTTCATTGTGAGATTCGAAGTGTTTCTATTAAAAATTTGTCAAGTGGTCCAAGAAAGAAAACAGCAACCTCTTACGTTTTTTTGTAGTCATATGCTCACGCTATATATATATTTAAAAAGGGACTATTGATGTATAGTGTTGCTGGTTTTGAAATATAAAATAAATCTTAACCAAAATCAAAGGCAATTATTTATACCGAAATAGTAATTAATAGCATTCAATATAAATTTTGGTATAAATAATTGCACTTCTTCGGGGTTGAGGTTTATTTTACTATCTAAAAATTTAATCATTCTACATGTTTCAAAATCATGAATTCCCTCTTCAGGAATCTATTCGATAATAGTTAACTGAAAATATTACTTCAAATTTGGCAGTAATTACAAATTTTAAATACTGTGAAAAGATTTTTACACAAAATTAATTCTCCATTGTAAGAAACTACAGATATTTAATCATATAGACTTCCATAAAGTAAATACATGCAATGTAATTAAATACTGTAGAAATATGGGTAAACCGCAATTTTCGTGTACATTGCCGTTGACAGACTTTATAGAATATTTGCAATTTTTTAGTATTCATATATTTAGTTTTCAGATGTATCTGCCAATTTGTGTAGTCTTAAATTTGGATGCTTATTGACTTCTATAGATCTTTAAATTTATGAACATGTGTACAGGTTTGACCTTTTATGAAAGTGTATATACCCATAAGTTTGAACATTTAAATAATTATACATATAGATGAAATAGACATTTAATATAACTACTTTGCATCGAATAGTTTCATCATTCCTTAAAAATTCTAAGGAAATTACACTATGAACAATAAATCATTGTAATACTTCTGTAAAATGAACGTTTATGAGTTATAATTTTACGTTCATATTTTTTATATTGAAGATTTAATTTTGATTTTAGAATTGTTTTTTCATGTCGTGTACTTAAAATTAGAAATTAAAAAAAATTAAAAAAGATAAAATGGCATGGAACATACTTGCCATTTACTTTGAATTAAAGTATCTATTTTTCTCGTCAGCTATTTACTCTTCAGATGGTACTTGATGTACGTACTTTTAAAGAATGGGTTTCCTCGTGTGAAATTTCAGAATTTCTCAATTACTTCAATTTAGAACCCATGTGACTCGAGGCAGAAGACCGAATTATATGTCTTATTGAAAAGTTCGATACCACGAAAATATTTATTTCTGAATTTACGTATTTATAACCGTCCACAACCCCCGGAAGTTTTATATGCATCGAATGCCTAACTAAATGATAGACGTTATACATTTTTCACATGTTTTCCAAACATATTTTGTCGTACCATCAAAGATAAAATGGCATGGAACATACTTGTCATTTACTTTGAATTAAAGTATCTATTTTTCTCGTCAGCTATTTACTCTTCAGATGGTACTTGATGTACGTACTTTTAAAGAATGGGTTTCCTCATCTGAAATTTCAGAATTTCTCAATTACTTCAGTTTAGAACCCATGTGACTCGAGGCAGAAGACCGAATTGTCTTATTGAATACTTAAATTCGATACCACGAAAATGTTTATTTCTGAATTTACGTATTTATAACCGTCCACAACCCCCGGAAGTTTTATATGCATCGAATGCCTAACTAAATGATAGACGTTATACACTTTTCACATGTTTTCCAAACATATTTTGTCGTACCATCAAAGATAAAATGGCATGGAACATACTTGTCATTTACTTTGAATTAAAGTATCTATTTTTCTCGTCAGCTATTTACTCTTCAGATGGTACTCGATGTACGTACTTTTGAAGAATGGGTTTCCTCATCTGAAATTTTAGAATTTCTCAATTACTTCAATTTGGAACCCATGTGACTCGAGGCAGAAGACCGAATTATGTCTTATTGAATACTCAAATTCGATACGAAAATATTTATTTCTGAATTTACGAAAATGTCCCGCCGTTTTTTGCATTGGACGAAAAGGAAAAAACGGCGGGAGCAAAGTTGTGTACCTATTATAACCGTCCACAACCCCCGGAAGTTTTATACGCATCGAATGCCTAACTAAATGATATTTTGTCGTACCATCAAAGATAAAATGACACGGAACAATTGAACATTACTTACTTTCCCGCATTCAAAATGGCCAGGACCCGCGGATCGGTCCAGCTGGCCAGTAGAACCGATCAGGATATTTCGAGATGTTGCCCGATGCACGAGTTTTCCGGCAAACTCTTGTCGAGCGTCTCTACAGAAACAATGGTTACATTATAGTCGGCATGTATCGCGTCGGGCGAAAGAGGGAGGAATTACGGCCCAATGAAAGTACAAACGCCGCTCGTTAACGAAGCCGATGCCAGAATCGCTGAAACTCAGCCGGCAATAAAAGGTAACGAGCATTTGCGAGCTGTAAACATGGAGGCAGAACGCACACTACTCCGGAACATTTCATAATCCTGTTACGAGGCACTTTGACTTTTGTTGGCGAGAGTGCGGTGGCGCGGGAATCGGGAATAAAATTCGCTATCGGGCGCTGTTGCCACGTCTCGCCTCGTTCGCCACAAAGTTGCGAAGAGGAAGAAAAGGAGGAGGGACCAGGAATGAGACTCGTACCCCGCCGCGACATCCCGTAAATCGGACGTAATCTTCGCCGATAGTGGCGATTTAAAACATCGCGTCGTAACTCCATGAGCACACTCTCACTGATCCCATTTCATGGCGATATCCGTTCTCACGTTAAGGTACCTAAAGGCTGCGCTGGATGTGTAAGCTGACGAGCTTTTGGTTGGCGGTTACGTCAGGACAAATAAACAGAAGTAGCTTCGGATGACGCGGGGATCCGTCAGTAGAAATTTGCCGATCAATTGAATTTCTTTCATCAGACAAATTGGTGGGACAAGCTCAAATTAGTTTATCGAAATCAATAAGCTGAGTCGATCTGAGAGATGCGAACTGAGTCCTGTGAGCATAATTAAATTTGTCAAGAAATTGGCTAAAGCAGATACTAAATTTGCATCTAAATACAAACAACAAATTTGTTTTATCACTCGAGTTTGGGAAATTTGCTGGAATGGGTCTTTCTTTAATTAATTAGCTTTTAGATACGATGCCCGTTGTAACTAGCCCAGTTTTTTTATTTGCTTTTGCAATACTCTCTCTGCTTTTGTATACTCGTGTCTTACAAAATTGATATCCAAATTGATTGAGATTCAAGTTGCGGATGCTAAATTGGAGTTACAGCATATTGGGTAGCCTGTTTAACGAACTTTATTACGCGTATCATTTATATTGCGGTACATACTAATTTAGCGTTATAATTACGAAACAAAGTCCACAAATGATTAACAGTTATTCAATGTACGTGTCGTAAACACGAATGCCGATTGTAACGGAAAAATATTGCCGGTGAAAAAGATCTAAGTGAAGGAAGAAAGCCTGGAGTCTCATCGATCCCGGAGAATCACTTTTCTCGAGGTAACACGATCCAGGAGGAACCCACCTAAAGGAGAAGATGCAGAAGAAGGAGGTAAGGCACGGAGTGTAGTGGCCCTTTCGCGTAATGGACGGCTCAAATATTTATCATCGGCCGCGTAATTTAAGGTGCGTTTAGCAAACGGAAGACGACGCAAGGGAAAACAAACAAGACAGGGGCGGTATAGTATAGCAGCTCGCAAGTAGAAGAGGAAGAAAAGGACGAAGAACAGCGAAGAAAGGGTGGGGTGGCGGGGTCCGAGGAGGACAAGCGACAAGTAAGTGGATGAAGAGAAGAAGTGAGGCGGGAGTCGAGGCCAAGAGGCACGAAGGGAACGAAGGAGGAAAGAGAAAGAGAGAGGGGCAAGGGGGAGGGAAAGAGTAGCTCAAAGAGGCCGCCGCGGGGCCCAGAGGGCTCTGTGAGAAGGCACAAACCCCAATAATAGCACCAGAATTTATATACCTGCACGAACTCGGCGGAACGGTCCCAGGGACTCAGGGACGGCTGGTTGCCCGACCTGGGCGCCGAGGGCGCCCTTAGTCCTCAGTTCCCTTTCCACCAATTTTTTTTTCACTTAGCCAGTCGAGCAACGAGTCCTGGCTCGGCGCTCGCGAGACTCCGAATTTCTTGAGGATCGCGAGGACGCCAAGGACGGGAATAAATCAAGCGATAAAGGTACACCTGACGTAACGGAATGGATACTAGGTCATGACGCTATCTGCAAGATAGGTTACATTTCTTCACTTGCAGTTAATTCCCACCTGTCCGATGCGAATATTCATTCACAATGTCATTGTCGCAATAGACTCGAATACTTATGTCCATGCCCGTACGAACCCATGTCATTAGTTGTTCAGTCGACGGA
This sequence comes from Cryptocheilus praepositus, assembly GCA_033815515.1. NCBI lineage: Eukaryota > Metazoa > Arthropoda > Insecta > Hymenoptera > Pompilidae > Cryptocheilus > Cryptocheilus praepositus. The sequence goes on from JAWWQZ010000274.1 coordinate 383,652, forward strand.
AGAAACTTTCCACGATCATGATCTCGGTTATAGGCATACAGCAGAACTCACTAGATCAGCGGCTGCTCAGAAAAATCTCCCGGCAAATTTCACGCGTGTGCACACCTCAGGAGTAACCGAGCCTGGGTTCCATCAGCGGCAGTCTAGCATCTTCCACTCTGCGAAAGAGAGAAAGGACGTCGGGCATGGGACCGGATGAATAAAGCGAGACAGAAGAGGTGGGGAAAGAAAGAAGGAAAGAGAGTGTAGAAGCAACAGGCGATTCCAGGCGAGCTTACAACCATCCATCACCGACGACTCAAAGCCGTATCTCCGGGTGACCAGTGCCCACCGGTGCTGGATGCCAAAGCACTGCCAAATATTGTGAAAGGTCCAGAAAAGGCCGTGCCCAACGATGGGAGAGAGAAAGAATGATGATCCTCTTCGCCCTCGGCCGGCTCGAAAGGTTGCACCTTGTACTTGTGCGTGTCGAGGTGGAGTGAGGAAGAAGGCTCTTTAACCGCTGTCGGCTCTTTGAACCATGCCCCCTCACTCTTTCTCTCTCTCATTCACGCACACACACCGAATCTTTGTTCCACCCCCTCTCAACGACTTTTCGTGTTCCTTTCTCTTTCTTCGTTCCATTCCTACGCGCACGTACGGGAAATTGCTTCGTTGCCCCGAGAGACAGAGAAGCGTCATTTACATTTTACACGCGAAAATACGGTTTATGGTCCGGGCCAATCATCGCACCCGCTCCCGCACGGCGGTTTATTCGCATCACAGCCGCACCATGTGTTAGCACCGGTTTACACGCGAATTTAACTGGCACCGCGTAAATCGCTAGTTTGTCCAATCCGACGTAAAGAATGTCGTGAAAGGGCGCGTGGGAAACGAGTAGATAAAGCCCGTTTGATCAGACGGTGTCATTCATTTTAAAAATGGAGTACCGTGGAAAGTTACTCGTTCTATGTAATGTATGGGAAACTTTTAATCGGTGCAACTTTTCTATAAACACGTTGAACAATAAGTTTTCCGAAAGAAGTTTGAATTTTTAGTTACTGTAATTAGCGTGCCATATCGGCAGAAACAACTATACATTCAGCTGTTTTGACATACATTACCAGCATCGTCACCGTCGTTATCTAAATTTCAAAGAGGGACAACGGAGCTTAGAAATTTCGAATTCCTTTAGTAGGATGCATTTGAGGGCAACAAGTGTAGGCGAGCGATGCGTGGCCGTTGACGAACATCGATAACGAAACGTTGACTTTAATCTCGAAAATCACATTTTACGATCTCCTTCTTCATCCCCATTCCCCCTTTGGCGCTTGTTAACGTAGCAGCACCTCTATGCGCTCTCAGCCCATAATCTCCGCGAATACTCTCTCCTCCATGGATTAATAATCCGAGCAGGACTTTCGAAGGGAGCGAGAAAGTAAGAGACGGTACGAGGGTTGCCGGTGAAAAGGAACAGGATAAAAAGGAGACAAAGACGGAGATAGAGAAGGGGGGTGCATGTGTGTGTGCGTATGGATACGCGAGAGAAGTGGAAGGGTACAGCGATCGTAGCTCGTAAGTTAGCACGTGGTCGCGCCAAGCCGTGCGAAGGAAACTGAGAAACGGGAAAGGAGAGGTGGAACGAGTCGAGCGGGCTTACCACCTCATCTCCCTACTACAAGCCACTGACGTAGATAGAAGCCTACGCGGGCCCTGCTTCTGTGCGTGATTCGAAAGAAGCATAATGATGATAAAACAGCATTGTTTCCGATCAAACTCATCGAGGAGCGCAGCCTTTCTGATATTCGAGAGATGTCTACTAACTATAATTAGGAGGTATGAAGAATCAATGGGGTTTTACTGTCTATTCTCCGTTAGCCACGTGTTCTAAAGTCTATTTAATACTTACTTCGATGATTCTGGAGCCAAAAGTCACGACTGATTTTATGTAATTGTAGACGCTTTCAGACATCTGCCTGACCCTAGCATTACAGAATACCACGGCTCACACTTGGCTGAGAAGCGTGAGTGGAGCAAACCTTCTGGCTAGCTCGTTATCACTGCAATCATCAAATCAGCCACATCCCTGGATACCCACGCCACTGTCAGCACCTCATCTTCGCGGGCCAAGACTCGAAAGAAAAGAGACGATGTTGCGGTAGTGGTGTAGTGTGGCAGAACAAGAGATAAAGAGAAACGGCGGGACTGAAAAGCGAGGAGAAAGATACGGAAAGGAAAAGTAATGTACGCGGAAAGAAGTGGAAGGAATAATACAGAAAGCGAAAGATAAAACGAGAGAAAAGGTATGCACGGAGCCTGCTCAGGCAGCGAAGTAGCGAACGTAGGAGCATCAGATTCACGGCATTGAAGAGTGGAGAGTGAGAGCGGGTGCAGCAGGACCCAAAAGACCACACAGGTCGCGGCACGCGCGCGCTCTACCGGGTGGGCCAGCACACGTCGGCTTCGGGGGGCCTCGTGCTTCTTCGGCAGGGCTCGTGGGTCCTCGGTTGGGCCCGACCGACGAGACCACACAGATCGCGCACGCGCGAACGCTTCCTGGGTGGCATTCGCCTGCCGGCCGGCAGGCTGAGCGTAAGGTACTTCTCTCCTCTGTTTCCACCGTGGTTCGTACAACCTGTTAGTGTCGTGCCATCCACGCATTATGCCGCTCGTTCTCTCCTCGTCTTTCACGGCTCTGTCACTCCCCCTTTTCTCCTCTCTGCCTCTTGTCGTTTCTCGTACTCTTTCTTCGGGGCTTCCCCTGCCTCCTGGCATCACGAGCTTCTAATAAGATTCCAATTTGTCAATTAGGGGGAGGACGGGATCCCGACGCGGCGGATCTTTTTCTCTCCCTTGTCCTTCCAGAGGAGTGAACTGAACATCCCGGTTGCTCGGTTAGACGCAAGTCTCCCTCTCTCGCTTCCCTCACGCACCTGACTCACATTGACAGCAGGATGACAGGCGACAACACATTTGTACTCGACCGTCATACTCGACACCATCTCGTTACGATCCTGTTGCTCTTTTTGCAAGCGATTATGGCGCGGATTATTTTTTACTCGTACCGATACATTTTTTTTCCCGGCATAGTCGTTAATGGTTTTACGAACACGAGTGAATGGAAGTGTATATTCGCGCTCGAGTACCTGTGTGGTAGGGGCAGGGGCAAAAGTTCTTACACACCTTTCTTGCTTTTTCCTTTTCGTGCCTCTAGTCCGCCGCAGTGTAATGTTCAGTACAGAATGTGCGGCTTACCGCGAAACTTTTGCTCGCGACGATTATATTGCACGCATATGGTGTCATTACGCACTCACCAGAAATAATGAGTTTCGGCGCTACAGGCAGTCCCGAGCATTCTCGTGACGTAAGCCACCCGCTGGGCCTTCAATTGAGCGCTGTCCAGAGGTGAAAAAACACTTTTCGAGGAAAATCGACTTTGAAAATCGATTTCGAGGATAATTCGGGCATTTGGAAGATTTATGGATTTTAGCATGCCTATTCTATTTATACTCAACACGTGGAGGTATTATTAATTGTTATCGAGTGAAATAATCTCATTGAGTGACTATGTTTAACTTAGCGTACTATTTCGTAGTTGTTTAAAATATATAAGTTCTGTCTGACTAACATGTATTAGGAAAATCAATGAGTTAACCGAAGCTTGACCAATTAGATGTGTCAGGCATTCGTACGACGCTATAAAATATGCAGAATTTAATTCACTGACGCAATAAATTAAAGATGCCGAATTTGAGCTAATATCTGTTAACAGCTGCACCATTCAACTACTAACTTAAGCCTTATTTTTTTTCCCTTGCTCCCTTCGCTTGCTCTTAAACTCCCGCTTTTCCCCAAGTTCCACGCTCACGTATCGTTTATATCTGCCATTTCCTTAATTTACGACAATATTTGTAAACTCTTATTGAATTTAAGCAACCCTAATTTATTCTTACCGAAAGTCCGTCGGTGTATCGAAGTTTCTGGCAACTCTGCATCGATATTATCCCAGAACTGGCCCTGACTCGCATTTCGAAGGATGCGCGCGTCCTTTTGGTAGCGCCGCCGTCTTGCCAGGAACGTAGCTTTTAGGCCCAGTGCCCAGAGAGGTGCCCTGAAGGCGACTCCCTCACGTGCCAACGTCATTCGATGGCCAGCTAGTCCAACTTGGCCTCTCCCGGCCCGCGGGAGGACTATAAAGTTTCATTTCTGTTGGGCGAATGTCTTCGAATTAGCAATAAAGCAGCGATTCTCTCCCCCTTCGAACGGACAACGAGGCCGTACCGCGCGGCATTGGTTCCTTCTCGTTTTTTGTTTACTCACCAGCGAACTGGTTTTGCAGTATACACTCTTAGTATCCTCTTCTTTCTCCTCCCTCTGTTACTTTCCGTCTTTCTCTCTCCCGCCGCTTTTTCGCTTCTCCGCTTCTCTCCTCTCTTTTCGGCGTCGCTCTCTCTCGAGATTTCTCGTTCTACCCGAACAGTCGTGGTCCTCCGTCGTCTTAGGGGGGGCGGCTATTTCGGGGTACGCAAATACACCGAGAGTGCGTTAGCAAGGGGTACGAAGCAGCACCCGCTGCAAAGGGCACCAGTACTGTCATCGGCAAAAGTCCCACAAGCGCGTCAATGTTTATGAGAAACAGCCAAGCTGCTGACGTCAACCGAGTCACCCGACTTCTTCAGCGTTCTCGATTGGCGAAATTCAGAAAATTCCTCTCTGTCAAGCCAGTTTAGCGTCTTTGCAGTCAGTTCTCACAAGTCAATATACAAGAGGCGTCCTCCGGCTTCCTGTGGAAACGGAAAATTCATTCATAGTGATCGGTAGACTCCGTCTGATCATGCCGGGCCAAGCAAGGATTTGGCGAAGGATTCCCAAAAGCAATAACGCCTTAAAACCTTCTTAAGTCCGCCCAATGCCCAGTAATCAGTTGTTCAACCCTATCGACACTTTTACTTCTGTTATTTGACATCTGTGTAGATCGATATTTACGTATTATGTCCTTGCGCGTTCTGTACGACATATGCATACGTATGTCGTATTGTATATATATATATAGCCGATTATATACGCGCGTGCGCATTGTACACATTATATACTATATGATCTAGGTCCGTGCGCGCAGAGACAAAGGAATGCTCCCCTCCTTCAGCGTATTCTCGTGGATACCCTCAGCTGAAGGGGTACAAGGAGCCACGAAGGACGGGGTCTGAGGAAGAAGAGAGAAAAGAGAAAGGGAGGACAGAGGAGGCACGCGGGAAGAAAGAAGAATAAGAAGAGCGAACCGGAGGAGGAATAGGCCATTCCACTTATACGCTGCTCGGATTCAATTAACTCTCCACCTTCTTTCCTCCTTCTTCTTCTCATCTCGCGGACCGGCATGCCCTTGCCCCCTGCCTTATACAGGGTGTACCTTGGAAAGTTTGTAATATTCTGAAACACCGAGTTGTTTTGATATTTCGAGATTCGGGAACGGCGAGGAATTTTAAACGGGTGAAAAATCCCAAAACGTGACTGTTTTTGACTTAGCTTTGATGACCCTGTATTGCGACACGTCCGATTTTATTCATTCTTATATATTCAGTTCTATTTCAAGGGGTTAAATATTATTTAAGGCTCATTTAGTTTTACTTTGTATTGCTTTTGTTAAGGTTATTTATGTCTGATTTATTCTGTACGATGCAAAAGGTATATGACACATATAATACATAGAATAATTATACCTATGCAAGTACACGTTGTTGCCGTTTTACGACTTACCTATAAATAAGGTAGATGAATGCTTTATATCTATCACGACTGGATTTTAACTGGTTTCATCTATGATTTGTAGCATTTTTGTTGCATGTCATTCATGAAAAAAGTTATATCAACCAAAGTATCGCGCAAAGTTTTTTAAGATCCTTTTCAGTCTTTTCATGGGCATTTAATATAAATATAAATACATTAGAGGTTATAAATACTTGCCTACCTATACTTTCTTACGTTCCTCGATCAAATAATAAATAATTTGAGATGCAATTAAGTTTATGCTTAACATTGAAGTTACAAATGACCTCACATTGCCGTAATGCTAGCGAAGCCTCCGTTGGTGCTGTTAAAAAGTGCAAAAAACAAATTGATTCTCGGACTAGTCCATTCTATCGATATTGAGAATTGAAAAAGGGCCAATCCTATTCTGTAATTAGGATTCTATATTGGCATCAGTAGCTGAAATGAGAATGGAGAATTTACTAATTGTGGAAATGCATATTGGAAAATTCTGATCATTTTACTTTTGTAGTTCCCTCAGAAAGAATGTGGAAGATTCTGGCTGTGCTGAATAATTATTATGTCAACTCAGCTAAATCGAGTCAGGCAACAGTTTGCACAATATACACCCTTCGTACAACATATTTTCCGATGTTTATAAAATACTTTCTATATTTAAGCTAAATTTGTGTGTATTGAAGAGACGGAAAGAGTAAGGGAAACGATTCTCATTCAAAAACAACTTCAAACTAGGGGTATAGTTTGGTTTTATTTGTGACGCCATCCTATATATATATATATATATATATATATATATATATATATATATATATATATATATATATATATATATATATATATATAAACAAATCACGATCAACTATTTCAGTATTCAGTAAACTTATTGAACAACCTGGTATAAGGTTATTCAACGTTAATTATTAAACGTTTTATGTAAGTGTGCAATTGTTAAACACACAATTTTACAATTGTAATGCAACATTCTGCGATTATATCGTAAACAATCATATTCATCAAAAATACTTTAAATCTGACCAAAAAACGTAATATTTTTACGTAATTTCCCTCGATATTTCTTCTGCATAAATATTTATATGTATTATAAATATCGATATATATATATATATACCAGGTTGTTCAATAAGTTTTGTTTTGTTTTGTTGAGGGCGTTGCTACTAGTCCAAATTTGTTTTTGTTTTGTTGGTTCACTCTTCTTATCAACGTATGTGAAGGTTTATTTCAATCAGTCAATTCATTCTTTGTTTACAAGCCATTTAGTGTCGCCGTGTCACAGTATTTTCGACAATGGAAAAAATTGAATATCGTCCAGTGATAAAATTTTTATTTTTGGAAGGTGTAGCACCAAAAGAAATTCACGAACGAATGTTAAGAGTGTATAATGAACGTTCACCTTCAATTAGAACAGTAGAAAGATGGGTTGCTGAATTTAAACGTGGTCGTACAAGCCTTGAAGACGATCCACGTGAAGGACGTCCAAAAACCGCATCAACGCCAAAAATCGTAGCCAAAGTTCAGGATATGGTTTTGGAAGATCGTCGATTGACTGAGAGAGATTTAGTAGAGGCTCTACACATCTCATTAGGTAGTGTGAGTCATATTTTAAATGAAATTTTGAGTTTTAAAAAGCTGTGTGCACAATGGGTGCCGCATTCGCTAACAATTGAACAAAAACACATTCGAATGCGACTTTCTCAACAACATTTGGAGCGTTTTGAAAAGGATAAAGTGGATTTTGTGCGTCGATTCATCACTATGGATGAGACTTGGGTCTATCACCATGATCCTAAATCAAAACAAGAGGCTAAAGAGTGGTGTGAACCTGGTTGTTCGGCTTCGAAACGAGTTCGTGTCCAGAAATCGGCCAAGAAGGTTCTAGCATCAGTTTTTTGGGATGCGAAAGGAACTTTATTTGTGGATTACTTGCAAACTGGTAAAACAATTAATTCTGAATATTATTGCAACCTTTTGGACCAGCTGAAGGAAAACATTCGTGAAAAAAGACCCGGTTTGCAGAAGAAAAAAATCCTTTTTCATCAGGACAACGCACCGTGTCACAAGAGCATTTTGACAATGGCTAAAATCCATGAATTAAAGTTCGAATTGTTGGAGCATCCGCCGTATTCACCAGATTTGGCGCCCAGCGACTTCCATTTGTTTCCAGAACTCAAAAAATGTATGCGTGGCAAGCGTTTTTCGTCAAATGAAGAGGTCATAACGGCTGTTGAAGCGTATTTTGCAGACCTTCCGGAATCTCACTTCAGGGATGGGATCCACAGATTGGAGGATCGTTGGAGCAAGTGCATTAATGTTCAGGGAGATTATACTGAATAATAAAGTGTATTTTGAACCATAACATTGTGTTTTTCTTATCGAACGACAAAACTTATTGAACAACCTGGTACTTCGAAAAATTCAGTTAGGCAGTTAGGACAATAAGTTATGGTTCTCTTTGATTTCTCAGCTATTTGTCGAACAAAAATTTGTGTACTTGTCTAGCAACATATACATTCCCAAGTTTGTTTCTGCTTCAAACTTCTTTTTCTGATTATCATTCTGCGTTATGCTTCTGTGCATACCACTACTGGCGCCATTTCTTTGACGAAATGGTAATTGCTAACACATTGTTGGCAGTATACTGTGTGACGCGGATTGAGCGTAAATTCCCGCACATTTGCGGGATGTATTCGAAATCAGAATATTCTTATTCAAATCAATGTGAATACATGAAACGAAATCTTCTATAAAGAATTGGGTGGTGCAATGATTAATGATGCTTTTAGTGACTTTCAGTGTGTCCATTACCAAAACAATGTTTATTATGGAGAAGTAGGAAGCGACTTTCTTTCTTTAGCCTGACATCTTCAATATAATAATTTCTGTTCGTTTGCTTTGTTAATATTAATGCTATATTTTACATGATTATTATTCACTGCATCCTTTAGAATGAAGCCCTATTTTTTACTATATATTGAAACTGCATTGAGGGTCTACGAAGCTATTTTCTTGCAATCATAAAATCAATTGAATGTAATGATTATTACACGCACAATAATGGTTTTGCGAGCACCAGATATGATTTGTCTTCTGACAATAGCGCAAAGTATTAAGTAGTAATAGACTGAAAATTATTTTCGATAGTACAAAGTTTAGAACCTTACTGATAGTAGATTGGGTATAACGTGAGTATAATATTTCCAAACATAATACCGATCGTAATTACGAAGTTGTAATTCGATGTGTTTACGTTCTAAACTCTCCGAAAAGTACTCGGAAGTAATAACTGTACAAATACGCATTGTTCTTATAATTCTGATAAATTTATTATTTTTACTTATTAACTGTGGAAATTGTTTGGAAATCTATTTATTTGCACTGTACGAATTATAGAAATCTATAATATTATTCGACAAAGTTCTAAGAGTATGCACAAACTCGTTGTTTATTAACTTCCGGAATCTCACTTCAGGGATGGGATCCACAGATTGGAGGATCGTTGGAGCAAGTGTATTAAAGTTCAGGGAGATTATACTGAATAATAAAGTGTATTTTGAACCATAGCATTGTGTTTTTCTTATCGAACGACAAAACTTATTGAAAAACCTGGTATTCAACGTTTCAGAATTTAGGACTATATTTAATGATAGAATTGACATTTTGAAAGTGGTAGAAAAATATCATTATCTACCAATTTTGTACTATTTTCATGATTCCAAAGCTTAGGCCGGTATATAGTGAAAATAATTGAAATCTTAAATACGGTATCTACTTTATAAAGGTCCCGCACTTGCTATCGAAATCTCAGGAGTTTCAATATTAACTTTCAACATGTCAATTTTTGACGGCTTGTCTAAGTACCAGAAGAAACTATCGATATTTCGAACATAGGTTCAAATGCCAATAGCTAATAATGATTGTCTACTTGTTGAGAAACTCGATCCATGTTAACAGTGTAGTTAATTTCCTAAATATAACATTACCTTTAAACACTAATACTATCTACTCTTTAAATTCCAATGAAGCAAAGTATAGTATTACCAATATTTCGAATTTACAAAAGTCAAGACGATCTTCCAACTTGGAAGTGAGTGGAAGCTCTAGGTGTAATACTGCCTGCAAAAGTTTAAAGTAAAGCTATGTTACACAGTAATTAATATGTTTTAAGTGTATCGTGGATAGTAGACTGATTATAAGCCTTAAATTTTTCTTACTTTAACTGTTTCTCGATCCTGCAATTCATATTATTAATCATTCGTTAATCCATATTGTCCCCAATTTTCTTAATCATTGACCGAGCTATTTATGATATGCCACATACATTTAATATATCTTTTTGAAATACTTTATAAAATCTCATCATTAAATTCTGTATTAGACACAACGAAATTCTTTTCTAAGATAGCTATTCTCTAACAAGATTATAAAAAGCATAACAAAATGTCGCGAAAAATACAAAACATTTCATCTTCTATCAACAACCAACATTTTTCTTATCGAACGACAAAACTTATTGAACAACCTGGTATTCGACCTTCGGCATAAATTAACACTACAAAATGTTATAATACTGAAAACAGCATCAATCACAATCAAAAAGGAAGCTCGCATTATTTATTTACATGCATCTTAAAATATTTAGAAAAATTAAAAATAAAAATGTAAACTAGAAAAATAGAAAAAGTAACGTTAACTGGACTTTAGGTATACAGAATTGAATCTAAATAACCTCGTTTTTCTAATTTATTTATTTTTTTCAACCTACTATAAAATCAATGTAATTTATGCCAATCGAATACTATTCTTTTTACTTATAACTAAATGAATGTATAACAAACACTTCCCGTTAAATTATTTTTGTTTCACCGAACCAATTTTCACAATAGTAATTCACAATGGTGGCGCCAACTAGTGTTTAGCACAAAAAACATCTTTAATATTTTTATTAGAGATTTATATTAGATTATACCGAAAAGACATCTTTCAAAAGTCGTCATATGGACATCCTTTAGTAATATGTGCTGTCTGGGTTACAATCACGGTAATAGTTGAGCGTCTATATGTGCAGTTCGCAGTCAAAGGGTTAAGGCATAGGTTTGTCAAAGATCTTGTGACAAAACTTATTGAACAACCTGGTACTTTGCGTCCTACTCAACTACATTGCCACTTCTGTTCGCGTGAACAATTCACTTCTTAAGTGGGATCTTCCTGCACGACATGATTCTGGAACTCGTCACGCCAGCAGCGACCGACAGTTCTTCCGGCAATCCTCCCGGCGAGAAGGACGCGAAACAAATGGAGTTTGATCGCTTGTAATGATCTGACGCCCCGTGAACGCGCCGTCATCTCCTCCTCATTCGCGTTTCGCGTTTGGTTGACTTCGCCCGATCGCTTCTGGCTTCGCGGATTTACCCTAAGGGCCGTTTCACACCAGGACCCCTTCTGACCTGGAAGCCTCACAAGATCGTATGGAAAGGGACCAGGTCAACTGAGGGCTTTCCGAACTTTTATGGCCCAAGACCCACTTTTAACACGTTCGCTGCTAAATGTATATTAATGGGTTGATCGCCCGGCATAAATTCAGTATTTGTCTCTGTCTCTGTCTCGTCCCTGTTGTCTTTCCCCACTAGACTTCACCGACTCTAAATAAAAAACCCTTGTCTTCTTTCAACGTGTTCCTCAACCTTATTTTTATTTATAATTTTATGAAATTGTTCTAAATGTTTCGGGACCATTGGGTCTCCTTTTAAGGAGTCCACAAAAATGTTTGATATATGTAATGGTATTGCATATTTATGACATTAATGAAAAAGCACCGAAAAAGCGGAAAATCTAAAAAAAATGTCATAAATGTACAATATCATTACATGTAAAAATTTCGTAAAAGCGTAGTTCAAAATTTTAAAAAAAACTTTTCATTTTTTTCCATTTTTCCATTTTTGTTTTAACTAAAAACACATAAACGCAAATAGTTAAGTTATAAATTGATTCAGATCCCTAATAACATTTACAACTGTGCTGCTTGTTTTAAACTAATCATTCAAAACTGTAGTGAACAGAAATTGAGTAAATATTTTGCACTCCAGATGGCTCCATAAAATCTTTTACGATTAAATTACACTCAAGTTTTGAAAATCATTGCGATCCATAACTTGAAAATCTCTGTATTAATTCATCTATTGTTAGGTAACTACATTCTATTTACCTATGAAGCAACAGAAAATATTAATCGATCATTTTGAAAGTTCAGCCGAAGTTTGCTCAATTTGGACAAATATATAATAAATATAGCATTAAGACATAGATGATTAAATATATACAATTTTTTGTTCATAGTGAACTTGTCAGCTTTGAGTTATGTCTGTGATCTGTTGTCAAAACAATTTTCCCTTATAATAAGGACACCTGGGAATATAATTATAACTCATTATGAACTAGCAATAATCAACTAGCATTAATAAGAAAATTATTAAGAAATATCTTAATGCTACAAAATTGTAAGGCTATCTTAAATTACGTTTCCACATATAATTGTTTCGTTTACATTTTTATACTACAGTTTTTACACTATTGTATATATATAATTTATTATTCGGAATATACAAGTAATATAACCATGTAATATAAAATGACCAAGTTATAATATAATATAATGTAAAAAACCATAATATAATGTTTCGTAATTAACATTTTTATACAATCATGTTTCTTATCTATATTTAACACACAACGTAAAATAAAACGTTAAATATAAACTTTAATTTATTTCCAATTAGAAAATTTACGACATACTACGGTAATTGCGATAATCAGCCTATTTATGCTTACGATATTTTAAAAAAATATATCGTATTCTAATAACTTCATTTTTATAATATATAAGGTTTTAATTAAAATCTTGAATTTTTCATTGGACGTAGTGAAAAACGCTTTTCATTTCGTCATTATATAAGGTTTTAATTAAAATCTTGAATATTTTCGTAGTGCGCTTTTCATTTCGTTAGTTGCCCAGTTAACTATAATTATCAAATATTTTTGTACGATGGTATCAATTTTATTTTAGATTATTCTAAACCTTTGTAGCACTCTGGTTACTGGTTACTACCACTTTGTCACCGAGAAAAGAATCTCCAGTCTTAAGTACCAATATAAGACCTAAAAATATAATCACTTAATGCTGGTAAAGGTTATTATTGGCATGTATCGACCTGTAATGGTAAAATTAATTGGAATTCTTTAAAAGTTTTAAAAAATACAATTCCCATATTTCCCTGTGTGAGTACCCTGTGCAAAGAAAAGAAAAATTTGTGAACTGCTGCGTGTCCTTAGAATTTTGAGGCTTAACAACGTAGCAGAAATACTAAAAGGAAAAAAGAGTAAGTGATTGTGTGCTATATATATGAGATGGGGATTCTTAATCGAAAAATTTGTTCACCGTCTGTTGCGATGATAATAAGAAAGATTCAAATGCATTTTTCAGTTCAAACACAGGTCAGCATCCCCATCATATATATTAGGTGTACAACTTTGCTCCCGCCGTTTTTTGCATTGGACGAAAGGGAAAAACGGCGGGAGCAAAGTTGTGTACCTATTACATACAGCACATTATCGGTTACTATTCCTTCCTTTGAACATTTCTGCCACTGCATAAGCCCCAGAATTTTAAGAACTCACATCAGTATACCATAAAAGGTTGTTCCTTCCTTTAAAGGAAGCACACACCTGGCACCGAAACGGTATGATCCTATTTTTTAAGACTTTCATACAATTCTTGGGGGGTTAGTAATTATTCGGTAGTTGTTCGTGGTCACCATTTGAGCCGCAACAGAGAAAGTACTTTCGTGACTGCAGACTTAATGTAGATATCATATTCTAACCTTATTTAGGAGAAACAGATGTCATTTCCTTCTAAGGGATACAAGCTATAGTATACGCATTAATTGTCTTGTTGGATCCTAATAGGATATGCAGCAAATGTAATAACATGCAATTCTTCAATGAGGATGTATGCAAATGATCCTTTGAGATATTAACACTGGAAAATGTATTCCAAGAAATAATTACATCTGAAACTAGTCATCACTCTGCGAGGAACCGTAACCAAGATTGAATCATGAAAACCATAATTGTGGCGGTTGTACTTGGAACGGACTATTGATATGTATAAAGGTACAAAATTGAAATGGTTAAATTTGTTACTTCCAAGCTTGAGGATTCAGGTTTGTGATCTTCCAAAAATCATTCAACTACCTTCACCCTTGGAAACTACAAATAAGTATATCCAAGTCGTGTCGAACCAACCAGCGACAAAATTTAAACTTCGAATTTACTTGTTAAAAATATAAAAGTGCAGCAATAGTACATAATATATGCACATTTGATACAAGCGCTACATCATACCTGTAAAAATTTTATCGTGGTGTAATAGACTAGAATATCACTACGCGTTTCGAAAAGGTACATGATAGTAAGCATTTTATGTCCATTAATGACAGCAAAACGATAAAAATTAAATTTGTCGCTTTAATAGTGTTATTTTTGGAAAATGCAGTAATCCAGTTATGCATAGGTTCACGAAGTATAAAGTAGATTGCATATGTTTCTTACAGTTTTACTAAATACAGTTATTCACAATAAGGGATAAACGATGCGCTGTTCTCTTGCAATATTGCTCATGCATTCTGATGGGCGTAGAGATGTTTCAAAGTTTTCTAATACGCTTCAGGTTTGCACAGCACAGAAAATTCTACACGATCCGTATATTAAGTGACATTGAATATTTTACGATACATTACCTGACATTAAACTTTAGCTCATCAAATGGATCATTTTCATTTTTTAGAGATAATACGAATTCACGGAGAAATAAAAAAAAATATTTCCTTATCGGCAATTTTGTGGACCGCATCTTCAATGTAGCGTGAGAGAGAATATAACGAACAAAATCTACGTTTTTCAACTAGGACTAATTATATGGTGGAACGAATGTACATGTTCATATTAATTTTCTAGATAAATAGCTGGAAACTCTTGCGAATTTGCAAATTTGTCAGTATAGTTTTCGCCGTCTGGCATCAGAAATGTATATCTTCTAACTTTCTCGTTCAACATTCATACCGGTGATCCTTCCACTTCTTAAACTACCAATTGTTTATGTACCGCAAAAGCGGGAGTAATGTATTCATTATGCCTTCGTTGTACAGGCATACTATTATAGTTAACCATTCTGCCATCTTCCGGCGCAGTGCCCCATTCCCTTTTTTTCTAATCGTCCCGATTTAAGTTGACTGGAATATCGTTGCTTGAAACAAACTCTGTTTCTATTTACGAAGTTACCCTACCTACGGGCCAACATCATACTTCAAATTTGTCTCTTTGGTCCCCGCATAGTCCGATTCAATCAAATTTATCTTCGTCGGTGCAAGTCAGTCCCAAACACGAAACATTTGCTTTTTCGTCATGATTATCTAACGCATCGTACGTTATGTTGCGTTTAATGTCTTCGACAAACTGTCATGCACTTCTGAATAAATTATTCCACTGCCTAACTAACTCAGTCGGTCGGTATGTCTTTGTAACACCTTCGATTTATCACCGCAACACCGCGTATTAATTTTATTCAAATATTCTACCCCAACATCAGTCAAGGAGGTATCATGTTCACTGATACCATAAATATGTTAACAACGTGCAGGCAGTGGTCGAAAACTCTATAATTCTCACATGACAGTGCAATATTCGTACATGCATTACTCGCTTCTTTAATGTATAATACTTCAGGGCAGAAAAAGACTCAGGATGATCGAAAATATTTACATTATTTTATGAACGAATTTAGTTCCCATTCCCGAAAATATTAACAATTCGCAAATTATATCTTTAATGACATCTCCGTCGCATTTTTCCCATCCGCAGACTGGTTACTTTCGCAGTTTCATAGTTGGCGTAATTTTCTGTACATTACAAAGCGAGTAAATTCGTCCTTTCTTCTTTCGGGCCATCGATTCTTAGTGTACATACAAGATTAATTTTATTGGCACCTGCCGCTACCTTTTTTTAGAAGCCATCTCATGTAACCACATCAAGAAATCGTTATCTCACGTCAAACGAATGGAGCGAGAAGCTGCGTCATAGTCGTTAAAAGGTAAACACAGGATGTGTGGTTTCTTTATCGTTCTTACGGGTTATTAATAACTCTGCAAGTTCGGTCTCGAATTACACTGACCCGATGCACTTGCCCTAACGTCATCTGTACCCGAATATGATCGCCGACCGCGTGTAGGTGTAAGTAAGCAACACGCAATAAGAGGATATTGAAGAAACGAGTGTACAATCCCGGCAACCAATTTTGACAGGTTGCCTATAAATAACCACCTGAAAATTTTCGCGAATATTGGTTATCTAGCAAATTAAAATTACATATCAATGTTCCACAGTTCAACGAACGGGCAGATCAATCTGATAAACTGCTATTATTTAACATATATTTAAACTCGAATACCATCCCTTTGATATGTAGATTCTGAATCTTTGTTACAGAACAGTATATTCTGCCATTCACGAGCAAGCTGTTAAATGACTCCGAGATTCGGTTTCTAAAGAATCCTACGCCGAGACGGATAATGAATAAGAGCATCTCATTATACTTAAAATATCAATACTTTTTCCACCGCAAATACATTCAGTACTGCCTGAAAATAACAGTCTATTCAAAAACTTCGTACGATTTTTACGGAAAAAAAAAATAAAAGGCACCTCTTTCACTTTTACCAATATCTACATTGAACAACATTTTAAATTTTCTCTACTCGATCCCCTCAATATCTGCTCTTTTTTTAGGCAAAACATCGTGCATTGTAATTCTGAGGATGCATAAGTGAACGTTTAATTTCTTTAATTTATTTCTGCCTTTTGTAATACAGCAGATTCTTAAAATCCTTATTCTAGTTTACGTATTCTCTGTTTAAAAAAAAAACGACTAGTTCCAGAACCCTTGGGTACCCTGTTCATAAATCTACAATTATTTCGTTGTAACACTCAGCTTGTAGTATACCAGTGTTTGTCTTGGACATCGACAGATAAATACGTATATTAATAATACATAATGTATTCACTTTTTAATATTTGTATTAACCTTTATGCCATTCCATTATTTAGACGCCATTCGTTAGAGGTGTACACAAGCACATACCACCGACATAGATAAGAAAATATTTTAGAGTGCAATTGAGTTAATTGAAAAAGCGTTATAGCATTTAACATTTAGTTCTTAATATTTGTACCCTTTATTTACAATTGAAGGTTTGGCGAACTGAATGATTAGAACTGTTGATTTTCGGATGATTGTCGCGTGTGTTATCTGGTTTCGACTGAAATTTTGCAGGCGTTGTAGACTGTATTATCAGAGCTTTGGTGTACTGACGCGTATGACTATTTCAGCCCCTCATTTACTAAATCAATTCCGTCCACAAAATAAAAAGTATTAAGTTTATTCAAAATATAAAAAGTCAAACATTAATCGTGTCCTTTAACACTAAAATGAAAAAGAAAGTAAACAAAGGTGAAGTTAATCGGTTTGCCTTATGGACAGCTCATTTATACCAATTACCAGGTTGTTCAATAAGTTTTGTCGGTCGATAAGAGAGGGCGTTGCTACTAGTCCAAATTTGTTTTTGTTTTGTTGGTTCACTCTTCTTATCAACGTATGTGAAGGTTCATTTCAATCAGTCAATTCATTCTTTGTTTACAAGCCATTTAGTGTCGCCGTGTCACAGTATTTTCGACAATGGAAAAAATTGAATATCGTGCAGTGATAAAATTCTTATTTTTGGAAGGTGTAGCACCAAAAGAAATTCACGAACGAATGTTAAGAGTGTATAATGAACGTTCACCTTCAATTAGAACAGTAGAAAGATGGGTTGCTGAATTTAAACGTGGTCGTACAAGCCTTGAAGGCGATCCACGTGAAGGACGTCCAAAAACCGCATCAACACCAGAAATCGTAGCCAAAGTACAGGATATGGTTTTGGAAGATCGTCGATTGACTGAGAGGGATTTAGTAGAGGCTCTACACATCTCATTAGGCAGTGTGAGTCATATTTTAAATGAAATTTTGAGTTTTAAAAAGCTGTGTGCACAATGGGTGCCGCATTCGCTAACAATTGAACAAAAACACATTCGAATGTGACTTTCTCAACAACATTTGGAGCGTTTTAAAAAGGATAAAGTGGATTTTGTGCGTCGATTCATCACTATGGATGAGACTTGGGTCTATCACCATGATCCTAAATCAAAACAAGAGGCTAAAGAGTGGTGTGAACCTGGTTCTTCGGCTTCGAAACGAGTTCGTGTCCAGAAATCGGCCAAGAAGGTTCTGGCATCAGTTTTTTGGGATGCGAAAGGAATTTTATTTGTGGATTACTTGCAAACTGGTAAAACAATTAATTCTGAATATTATTGCAACCTTTTGGACCAGTTGAAGGAAAAAATTCGTGAAAAAAGACCCGGTTTGCAGAAGAAAAAAATTCTTTTTCATCAGGACAACGCACCGTGTCACAAAAGCATTTTGACAATGGCTAAAATCCATGAATTAAAGTTCGAATTGTTGGAGCATCCGCCGTATTCACCAGATTTGGCGCCCAGCGACTTCCATTTGTTTCCAGAACTCAAAAAATTTATGCGTGGCAAGCGTTTTTCATCAAATGAAGAGGTCATATACGGCTGTTGAAGCGTATTTTGCAGACCTTTCGGAATCTCACTTCAGGGATGGGATCCACAGATTGGAGGATCGTTGGAGCAAGTGCATTAATGTTCAGGGAGATTATACTGAATAATAAAGTGTATTTTGAACCATAACATTGTGTTTTTCTTATCGAACGACAAAACTTATTGAACAACCCGGTATATTGTGTATTTTGTCTCCATTATTGTTTCGATTTAATTGTGAAGTAAAATAGGTGGGCCAGACAAAATTTTGTCGCTATAAAATAATGCAGGCATTGAGTATAACATTGAAAGTTTGATGAAACGTTATTTTATTTTCTGTTATATGTAGGTGTTTGTTCATATATGTAAGAATCATTAATATATTTTAAAAAATACGTCGTTGAATGTTGTCTGGAATTGGAAAATAGTGACAATGCTATACATGAAATATGTATTCGTAAAACCATTCAAATAATTGAAAATATGGTAGTTCATTTCCTATACTAAACAAATAAGCTGGCAAATGATAACATTTTTTCTATGAAAAATAAATATTACCGAGTATGTTGCTTCCTTAAAAAACTTAGAAAATGAATCAACTTTTGAAATGATTTACAAGAATTTTCTCAAATTGTAACATAACAAAACACAACGCGATCCTTTTTAAAACAAAGATCTGAAACGCATCAAATTAATATGTATATCATATATAATTACATTTGAAATATTTTTATATTAATCATTGTATGAAACATTAATTGTACATTTGCTTAAAACAACCATGTTATTTATATTTAGCAGATAAATTTGAAGCTCATTTTAGTGGTTGTTATGTTAAATTTGAAATATTAATTTGCTCTGCTCGTTTCGTGGCAAGCGTTTTTCGTCAAATGAAGAGGTCATAACGGCTGTTGAAGCGTATTTTGCAGACCTTCTGGAATCTCACTTCAGGGATGGGATGCACAGATTGGAGGATCGGTGGAGCAAGCGCATTAATGTTCAGGGAGATTATACTGAATAATAAAGTGTATTTTGAACCATAACATTGTGTTTTTCTTATCGAACGACAAAACTTATTGAACAACCTGGTATTCAACGTTTCAGAATTTAGGACTATATTTAATGATAGAATTGACATTTTGAAAGTGGTAGAAAAATATCATTATCTACCAATTTTGTACTATTTTCATGATTCCAAAGCTTAGGTTAACAGTATATAGTGAAAAGAACAAATACGGTTTCTACTTTATAAAGGTCCCGCACTTGCTATCGAAATCTCAGGAGTTTCAATATTAACTTTCAACATGTCAATTCTTGACGGCTTGTCTAAGTATCAGAAGAAACTACCGATATTTCGAACATAGGTTCAAATGCCAATAGCTAATAATGATTGTCTAGTTGTTGAGAAACTCGATCCATGTTAACAGTGTAGTTAATTTCCTAAATATAACATTACCTTTAAACACTAATACTATCTACTCTTTAAATTCCAATGAAGCAAAGTATAGTATTACCAATATTTCGAATTTACAAAAGTCAAGACGATCTTCCAAGTTGGAAGTGAGTGGAAGCTTTAGGTGTAATACTGCCTGTAAAAGTTTAAAGTAAGGTTATGTTACACAGTAATTAATATGTTTTAAGTGTATCGTGGATAGTAGATTGATTATAAGCCTTAAATTTTTCTTACTTTAACTGTTTCTCGATACTGCAATTCATATTATTAATCATTCGTTAATCCATATTGTCCCCAATTTTTTTAATCATTGACCGAGCTATTTATGATATGCCACATACATTTAATATATCTTTTTGAAATACTTTATAAAATCTCATCATTAAATTCTGTATTAGACACAACGAAATTCCTTTCTAAAATAGCTATTCTCTAACAAGATTATAAAAAGCATAACAAAATGTCGCGAAAAATACAAAACATTTCATCTTCTATCAACAACCAACGTAACAAAGACATTTTGCCCTATCTCTGGCCAGACGGGTCACCATAACATTGTGTTTTTCTTATCGAACGACAAAACTTATTGAACAACCTGGTATTCGACCTTCGGCATAAATTAACACTACAAAATGTTATAATACTGAAAATAGCATCAATCACATTTAAAAAGGAAGCTCGCCTTAATTATTTACATGCATCTTAAAATATTTAAAAAAAATAAAAATAAAAATGTAAACTAGAAAAATAGAAAAAGTAAGGTTAACTGGACTTTAGGTATACAGAATTGAATCTAAATAACCTCGTTTTTCTAATTTATTTATTTTTTTCATCCTACTATAAAATCAATGTAATTTATGCCAATCGAATACTGTTCTTTTTACTTATAACTAAATAAATGTATAATAAACACTTCCCGTTAAATTATTTTTGTTTCACCGAACCAATTTTCACAATAGTAATTCACAATGCTGGCGCCAACTAGTGTATAGCACAAAAAACATCATGTTAAGGCATAGGTTTGTCAAAGATCTTGTGAAAGCCAACAAAATTTGGGTAAAACCGATTTATTTTTGTGTTACAACGGTTCTACTCTTAAACAAATAAGGTGTTGAAAGAATGAATCGTTCCGTCAGTATGCACTTCTTTATATTTCTGATTCGATAAATAGTTAAACGTTCAAGTTATGAGGGTATTGTTAATCTGCAATGAATTGGAACAACAAGGTTGAAAAATATATAAATACATTTTTTAATTGAAAACTATCGAAACATGTTTATAGTATAAAATATACTTATACATAACATAATATTTACACCTACGTCTAATAACTGTATTTTTCTAAAAGAAGTAGCTGATATTTTCTGGAGCACTGAAAACATTTGATGTAAATTGGTTTATACTGTATTCCTTTTCAACGGGTTTATGAAAATAGACAAAACGCTTAAAATTTCTTCGTTTAAGCGTTTAATAATAAAAAATTATACCAAAGAATGTACTTAACACCGGTGCAAAAGATTTGACTAAAAATGCAAAAATTTCGCAATAAACCCTATTTACAATCTTGTAAAAGCTATTGATATTAGAACGACGCTTCAGTACTTTGGTTTCTAACAACTCTATTCTCCGAAATTCACTTGAACTAATAGGCTAATAGGCTAGGGCGATTCCTCTAAGCGTATTCATAAATTCGGCGAGTCGAAGGCAAGGAGCCTCGGCGGTCTTGTCGCACGTCGAGGAGATGAGAACGGTACCTTAAGGCTCGCAACCTCTCTTCGAGACGAGAATATCTCTCCTCTCTGTTTCTCTTCGGCTTCCCACGAGAACTGCCGCCGCCACCACCGCCGCCTTCTGGAATGTCGCTCTCCCCTTCTTCTACTGCTGCTCCTCCACCATTGCCACTACTTCCTCTTGCTCCACCGCCCCTCGTTCGCAAGACTCTTCTCTCATTCCATCTCATACGTCCAACCCCCCTCATCCCTTCACTACGTCGGTTCATCCGTCTTCTTTCATTCCTCAACTCCACTTCCTATTACGATTTCTCTCCTTTATATCGCGCACCCCCAATTGGTACCTTCTGCAGACCCTATGGCTTATTGAAATTTCGTTTCTTCTATGGGTACCTTCTGCCGCTTCATGTTTTATGAGCTTCTATTTTCTAATTGGGTGTTAGATGTCACACTGTAGCCCCGTAATCTTCTTATTTTTCGCTCTCCTTTCTTATATAGTTTGCTACGTCGATATTGTGAACTTTTACTTAACCCCATTTTTGTGTATTTTCTACTTATACACTTGTGTATCTATTTAATTTTGGCTATGCGTTAATAAATTATTCTCGACACAGTATTCCGCCTTTTTGTCCTCAGCTTTCTTCGTGACGTGCGACCCCATTTATTTCTCTACCTTATACCTTCTATTCAATACGGTGATACAAATACTATGCACTACAAATAATTTTGCATGGCAATATGCGGCATTTTATTAATGAAGCCACAAACTGCCCAATAGTTTAGATCAAATACGTCGATATTGTGAAATTTGAACTTTCCAACCCCATTTACTTGTGTATTTTCGAATTATACACTTCTGTATCTATTTAATTTTGGTTATGAGTTAATAAATATCGCACTATACTTATTCTCGACACAGTACTCCGCCTTTTTGTCTTCAGTTTTCTTCGTGACATGCGACCCCATTTATTTCTCTACTTTATACTTTCTATTCAATACGGTGATACAAATACTATGCACTACAAATAATTTTGCATGGCAATATGCGGCATTTTATTAATGAAGCCACAAACTGCCCAATAGTTTAGATCAAATACGTCGATATTGTGAAATTTGAACTTTCCAACCCCATTTACTTGTGTATTTTCGAATTATACACTTCTGTATCTATTTAATTTTGGCTATGCGTTAATAAATATCGCACTATACTTATTCTTGACACAGTACTCCGCCTTTTTGTCCTCAGTTTTCTTCGTGACATGCGACCCCATTTATTTCTCTACCTTATACTTTCTATTCAATACGATGATACAAATACTATGCACTAAAAATAATTTTGCATGGCAATATGCGGCATTTTATTAATGAAGCCACAAACTGCCCAATAGTTTAGATCAAATACGTCGATATTGTGAAATTTGAACTTTCCAACCCCATTTACTTGTGTATTTTCGAATTATACACTTCTGTATCTATTTAATTTTGGCTATGCGTTAATAAATATCGCACTATACTTATTCTCGACACAGTACTCCGCCTTTTTGTCCTCAGCTTTCTTCGTGACATGCGACCCCATTTATTTTTCTACCTTATACTTTCTATTCAATACGCTGATACAAATACTATGCACTACAAATCATTTTGCATGGCAATATGCGGCATTTTATTAATGAAGCCACAAACTGCCCAATAGTTTAGATCAAATACGTCGATATTGTGAAATTTGAACTTTCCAACCCCATTTACTTGTGTATTTTCGAATTATACACTTCTGTATCTATTTAATTTTGGCTATGCGTTAATAAATATCGCACTATACTTATTCTCGACACAGTACTCCGCCTTTTGGTCCTCAGCTTTCTTCGTGACATGCGACCCCATTTATTTCTCTACCTTATACTTTCTATTCAATACGGTGATACAAATACTATGCACTACAAATAATTTTGCATGGCAATATGCGGCATTTTATTAATGAAGCCACAAACTGCCCAATAGTTTAGATCAAATACGTCGATATTGTGAAATTTGAACTTTCCAACCCCATTTACTTGTGTATTTTCGAATTATACACTTCTGTATCTATTTAATTTTGGCTATGCGTTAATAAATATCGCACTATACTTATTCTCGACACAGTACTCCGCCTTTTTGTCCTCAGCTTTCTTCGTGACATGCGACCCCATTTATTTCTCTACCTTATACTTTCTATTCAATACGGTGATACAAATACTATGCACTACAAATCATTTTGCATGGCAATATGCGGCATTTTATTAATGAAGCCACAAACTGCCCAATAGTTTAGATCAAATACGTCGATATTGTGAAATTTGAACTTTCCAACCCCATTTACTTGTGTATTTTCGAATTATACACTCTATGAAGTAAATAAAAGAATACGAATAAAAGAATTAATCGCGAAAACTAATTGTTTTTAACATCAACCTCAAGTCGGATCTTTCCAATGTTAGAATTCAACCCAATTTGCACATTGGACCTTTAGCAGGTGTGTCGGGTCTAAAAAGGACTTTCTCATTTTTCACTTTCATCATAGTACCTGATTGCAAATAGAGTTGACGTTCAAAATAAAGTAAAGACTAAAAAGGTTCAACTTTATTCATGTCATCTTTTGGTTAGTGCTATTGACAAATGGCAATATGCTAACCCATATGTAATTATAAAATAATGGGGATGAATCTGTGATAGCTATCAAACGGCTTATTACAGTTCCTGTAATGTTTCTATACACTGTACCCCCATTGAGTTATATAAAGTTATATAAATTATGTAACAATATTATTCATTTCTGGTATTGGTAAGAATAGTACCACCAATTTAATTTACACTAGTTTGTTTCGTTGCGAAACATCTTTACTCTTCATCCTGCTTTTTTTCTTTTTCTTTAACCTTCTGACATCGTTATAAGGAACGATCTAATACTGCACTCCATTTTCTCTTACCCCGACAATGCGATTTCATTTAATTGCTGTTTAACGGGCCCTAAGAAAATATTGCCTTAACTCCGTCCGGAACTCCATTGTGCCTCAGTTCTTTTGCAAATGCAAACCTGGCCTCCTATTACACGTCTGGCTAATAATAATGGTGGTTTACACTTTGCTACCTATGTTTGCACCACACATCCATAATAAGATGGTCGCTTGTACGTAATTCGCGTCTGGGCGTGCGTTGATCACATGTACAACGGGTGTCTCGGTATTTTTCGTACATTTAAGGATCGCATCTGGCAAACTATTCAACTGTTTTCGCAATCTAAACCAAACGTTTCCTTTATATTTTTTGGAGAAGATGTAATTTGGAGGTTATGGAACCAGAATCAAATGGCGCGAAAAAATGTATCATGGTGGACCTATCTATTTGTTTGAATATACATATTCAAATCACTACATATATATATGATTCAACAAACTGCACTGTTAAGCAGAAAAGAATGATGATAATATGTACCGATAAAGGAACAAATGTTAACACTTGTTATCATATCTATGCAGAGTACTCCCAACAATGAATTCTTCTAGAAAAATTTCGTCGTTTTATGGTTGCTAGTAAAATCTCAAGGCATTGATCGTGAATTTCTTGACGTTACAAATCTTCTTCTATCGTATCAAACAATTGCGGATAGTAACAAGCCGTTGTAAACCACGTTTTACATTATTGCTATAATTGTAAGAAGGAATGTGTAGGAATGAAAACACGAAGTTATCGATACATGTGGATATAGAATGTTACAACTTTTTTGTTAAAAGGAACAAGCTTCGTCAAAATGTATGTTGCGATAGGCAAAGAGATTTTGACTTTCGCAGGCAAAAAGGAATTAATATGGAAAGTTAGAAAACAGAAGAAAATCTTTTTAAATTTGTTTTCAAAATGCAACTGAAAATCTTATTTAACTTCAACAAGAAAAGCGTCACCCATATATGGGTGACACACGCAGAAGCATGCCCATCACCCAAGTATGGGTGACGCGGTAAACGTGTTAAATTTGTTTTCAAAATGCAACTGAAAAATATTTAATCAAAAGAAAAACGTTAACGTGTTAAATTTGTTTTCAAAGTGCAACTGAAAATCTTATTTAATTTCAACAAAAAAGCGTCACCCATATATGGGTGACACGGACCCACGGAAGCATGCCCATCACCCAAGTATGGGTGACGCGGTACGCAACGTGTTAAATTTGTTTTCAAAGTGCAACTGAAAATCTTATTTAAGTTTAACAAAAAAAAGCGTCACCCATATATGGGTGACGCGGTACGCAACGTGTTAATCTTATTGGCTGCATGTCACCCGCTGTATAGCGTGTTGTCGGTCAAAACAATCCAAACGTAACACGAAACTAGCCATACGAAGGAGCCCGATAAAAAAGACAAAAAACCATCGACATTACTACCCATCTGCCTCTTTGGACTAATGAGAATATCTTACAGTTAATGAGTAAGTCTTCCTTCAATTTGTATTTTTATTTATAATCTTTATTCTTATAATGATTCTCCCAACGAACAGTAATTGGAAATACCTTTGTAATTAGAAATATAGATAACAGGTTAATTTAGTTCACAGATAGCTTAAGCGGTACTTTATCTTTATTTTAAGTATATATTTTCGTATATTTTTATAATATAATAAAGTTAACTGACGCCTTCGTATTGCATAATGATTACTGATATTGCGATACACTTATTTTCGAACGTCACAACGTGTCAGAGGAAGAAATGGTTGGAGGATGAAATGAAAGAGTTTAAAAGATCATAGAGAATATACAAATAAATAATTTATCTTATAGCAATCATATTAGATGTTTTAACGCGAAGTGCTATATAACATATTGCACAATTAGAAACTTTTGCAAAATACCAGTTTCAGGCATAACATTCTGCTGCATTCGTAATCTTGCTCCATGAGCATGTTAGTTATCTAAATAAGTAACGGTATTTAAGTATGTATGTATCGTTATAATTTGTTATATTTTCATCAAATATTTCGTACAATTTTTCAACAAATTAATAGTGGTTAATAAGAATCGGTCTAACGGACATTTATTTGTCGGAGAATAATTCGGAAGCTTGATAGCTTAATAACGAATTGTTCAAGTACGGGGAATCGTGCAATCCTTTTATCTTGAGTCGGTAAATTAGATGTATTTATAATATATTTAAAAACCGGCAACAAGAAATAGAACCCACAGAAGAAATTGGTACAGCAAACCCTTATCAAAGTACACATATATACATATATACATATATTGCTAATTCGTTTTTGATAGAACACGTTAGCAGTCGTGAAATTGCTCCTCGTAGCCCCATCTGGTACAATAAGTACGAATTTCAAACGTTACACCTTTCCCCCTTCGAAAATGAGACGTCCTCGTCTCACCAAGTCTGGAGACGTGCCGAAATTCCACTAATTCCAAAATTTCTATGATACGTCCTGATTGCCCTCGGGATAAACAACGCGACATATTTAATTTTTGGGTTTCGACGCACCCTCTTCTCGCTTCCACTTCTATAAACTGTACTCTAAGGACAGTATTTAGAGGCTCCTCAAAGCCGGCCTCTGTGGGGACTAGAGAATGATAGGATTGCAGGATGGAAAAATAGAAAAAGAAGGAAAGAAAGACTTGTTAGTGTTGACTTTAGCTGGGACGGTACACCCTTACGGTTTCATCATGGTTCACCATCATGTCACATGCGGCATTATCAACTGGTTGAGGCGGAAGACTACAACGCTCCTCTTAGTGGGAATTGATACTGAAATAATTGATCGTGATTTGTTTATATATGAGACGCTCAGTGCACACTTCGATTAACTGCATAAAACGAAAAGTTGAGAAACGCGATGATGTAATGTATATTGTTTATAAAAATTCCTCTGATAATATGAATTCAAATATATAATGTGGAATGCATAATTGCAGATATAGCTTTCATCTGACGGTATATAAAATTAATAAGAAAGGATAGCCAACAAACAATCGGCAGTAATGTTACAGTTTTTATGTGACTGATGGAGTTAATCGATTTGGCAACTGAAAAAAGTAATAAAGTTAAATTTAGTCTTTTCATTTTTAAGTTTTTATTACAGAAAAAGTTAGTTATTATACATTTTTATCACAGCTTTTCCATAAAAATGAATGTTGGAAGTTCGGTTATAAAATAAGTTTCGTAATTAATTTATGGCAGCTTTATGTTAGCGGCATTATTCTTTGGGATGATTCAGCAATATTATAAATAATGTCTTCTTCATCAGCTGTATGCGAGGATTCGTCATTTCGATTTGTTGACAAGTTCTTATAGTAATCGTGTTTAACAGGAGGAATGAATTTTAGCAGGTCCATCATGTCTCTCCATTTTTCCTTTGTCACAGTTCTACCTTTAGGATATAATAAAGGCTGATCTATATTTTTCAAACTTTGCGGTCTACCCACTAAAGATTTTCTTATATTAATGGCTTGAAATTCTGTATCTTCATTATAGTCACATTTGAATTGTATGAGATAGGGTTTGGACCTTTCTAACTTTATCCAGCATATTTTAAGCCAATTTACTGGAAGCCCTGTGACGGTTACTTTTCTGTTAATGATAGACTGTTCTAAAGGTTTTGTTGACAAAAAATCTTGGTGAGTCATTTGGATTAGATGAAACGGCGCTTTCTTTTTACATGTTTTGATTATATGGTACCAATCATCTGGTGAAAAAATGTTTTGATTTTTTTTCGCACATGATTCAATAATGGCAAAATCTGAGTCATTGGGCAAATAGCTGTGTCCACTTACCAAAAATTTCATGTCAATTGATTCAGCTTTGATTTCCGTGCTTTGAACAAGTTTCAATAAACTTAAGACGGTTTTAATATTTCTGTTTTGACCGGTACACGAATCCGAATATGTTATTATTTTTTCGAAGTTTGCAGCGTAAGTCTTTATGTACTTTTTTAGACAAGACGAAATTTCTTGAGACCCGCAAGATCCTTCAGTTTCTGGCCAAACAAACATGTGGCTTATATTTTTATTGAATTCATGACATCCAAAATTATAAACATATAAATTTCGCTTATAACAAGCTACGGATGTGGTCAACTTGGGAAAGGCTAAAGCTTTTTCCAAGTCAAAAGAATATACGAACAATTTTTCTGATGTTGCCATTCGATCGGCAGCCATTTGACTGCGAGCTCGTTCAGCCTCTTCTAAGTGATTTTCCTTTTCAATTTTTGCCATCTTAATTCCCTCATCGTCTGAAGATTGAATTTTTATTTGAAAAGTATCACAAGTTTGACACGTATCCTTTGATGGTTGTTTAAAATGTAAATTAAATTTTGTAGAGAACACATTATAGTAATATTTTTCTTTCACTGGTGCTACGTTTTCCTTTTCACATTCTGTGACGTATAGTTCATACATCTTCTTAATATTTAAGTCAGGATTTAAATATTGTCGTCTTGGATTATGAGCTCTGGTGTAGTGACTACTGTAGGCTAGAAATGACTTTATATGCTTTATAACATTTGTATCATCTATTTTATTGCTTGCAACGCGACCTTTGCGCTTATCAACCAAAGATGTAACTTGTTCTTTAGAACAACAATCGTATATCCTCCCGTCACTCACCTGATAAGTGTCTCTAAAATATTTCTTACAAACGGTAATATCAAGTCCCTCTTTTCGAAAGTAATATGTAAACGAATGTGATCGTTCTTTAGTTTCATTCGTAGGGCGCCTTCTTTTTATTTCGTTAACTTTGATACAACCTCTTAAGAAAATATTTTGGTCAAGTTGACTATGTAAACTATAAAATTCTTTCATGGCAGCCTCTCTCTCATCCGAAATAATTTTTTGATTGCAATTTTGACCGCATCTGCATTGTATATCGACAAATGTTTTTGCAGGTATTAATTTTCTTCCCCTATTCCTGTATGCCAAACCTTTTATCCTGTTATGCTTTTGTAAATTTCGTATCCATTTAACAGGATTACGACTTCTTTTTCTCCCAATCAATGTGTTTGTTGGGTTTGTACTATTGCAATCCGATGAATCCGAGGAAAACGATAAACGTCTTCTTAACCCAGAATTTCTGTTGATAAATCGTATTGAAGAATCATCACTGCTTTCCTGACTCACATTATTAGTCTCACTCATCTTGATTATAACGGTATAATATTTATTTCTTCAAAAAAAATCTGGGGGTAATGTTGAAAAGACTAAGAAGTATACAGTAACATTGAGCGTGCGAGATCACTGCTATACTAACTACCGCTTGCATTGTGCTTCTTTTTATCTGTTTACCGATGCGATTTTGTTACGAATATTATTGAGAGGGAGAGAGCATCTTCGGCTGTTTAAAAACAAATAAGCGTCGATGCACGGCCAGATATATACGGCGTTACTGAAACGATTTATATTAGAGTATGGAGTTAATCGAAATGGCTTCTGAAATAAATTACTTATTATTCAGTTGCCAAAAAAATTCGCCATTTAACGGGGCTAATACTTATTATTCAGGAAAGTTATTATAAATATAAAAAGTTATGACTATACCAAGGGCTTTGACACTTAAATTTAAGATTTTTCAAAAAGTGGAGTTAATCGATGTGTGCATTGAGCGACTCATTTAATGAATATCTCCTTGAAGTAAAGGATTTGTAAGAAATTGTCGTTAACAATTTCGTGTACTGGCGTTGTTGTCTTTATATACATGCGACTTTCTCTATCAAATTGGCGTTTTATTTAATCCATTGAAGCTTTCAGATTTCGATATGGCGATCAATTGTAAATTGAATCACTTTAATATTTGAGACCCGTATATCATGACTTGTATAAATTCGCACATATCAACAATTTTAACGATGGAAACACACACCTAGTTTACTCAAGTTGAACTAAAAGAAGACTCATAATAATTAAACTCGACAGAAGGGTAATAGAAATTTAGACCGTAACAAATTTTCTCCGATAAAGATTTTTACATGCTTCAATACCTGCCATTTATTTTTATATTAGCCGATTTTTTATGAAAAATTTAACGTATATATAACTAACATAAATATGCAAATCGTATTCTTGACATTTTCTATAAAGACACACATAAACAAGTTGCAGAAAATGACTTTTATTACTTTTTCGATAAATCCTATAAATTACGTTTTCTCGCCATTTTTTTATATGTATCATCTGGTGGAGGTACTGTTTTAGCATCTCAAAAAAAATCCAATCGTTTTGTCGTATTTTGAAACTATTTTGAAAAGTGTTCGAATATTAATATAAATAACTGTGAATAATACAATAAGGGAAAATCGCATGGTCGGATCGGACAATCGTTCAAACTGTGCAAACCGACAGTCGTAAATATCGCCGAGAAAGTAATACGTGTCGGTGACAAAACTCGCCGAAAGAAGAAAAAACGTTGACAGAGACAAAGAGCTTTGTAGTGAAATAGAGAAAAATGGCGCTTCGGAAGGAAGCCGATTTCGCACGTATCATGAATTAAGATGTGATATAATTTAACTCCTTCCGCTTCTTTATCAAGTATGACTCAACATCAATATTATTTGCAAGTGCATCTATGTTGATTTACACAAGACACTTATTAATTGTCTGTTTAAATATGCATTATGTTTCATAATATTTTTCTATACTTAACTAAAGAATGTCACATGTACATGACACTTTTCGTAACAAAAAAGCCTTTGCAGTACCCAGATATATAATTATTTGTATGATAAAATCAACAATATACCGGTTACAAAAATATCATGTGTTAAGGTGTCATTTCATTAGAGAGCACTGAATAAAAACCCATAGTTTATCTTGGTTATCAATTATCTATGAAAAATTATTCTACTATTTAATATAAACAATATTTCAACATTCCAGAAATACAAATTTTCAACAAATTTGCAATTCCATTTTCAATATAATTGTTTAAAAAGATAGTTTACATTGCATCCAACCATTTCACTGTCCTTTAAAATAAACTTCAAATAAGACGCTTAAAATAATCGGGAGATATTGGAGTGCAAAGGGTTAACGTCAACTCCCCAGTGGGCGTCTGTGATGCAACTTTAATATCTTTAGGATGGTGGGTGGTTACGTAGTTCATCTCAAGACGCTTTATGTCAGGTACCGAAAGACTTCATGCGGTTTCTTGTAATCGACGTTATGAAACCGTAGCAGGACATCTCACAAGGTTTATTCATTTAAGATAATTTAACCTTCATAACCCAGAAAACTTTTCCGACGTGACGATTTTCAAGTTTCTCGATTCCTTTGCGTGTAAAGTTCTCCATCTGCGTAAATGTTCAAACTCCTTTTCACCTTGAGTTAGTTAACTACCAGGTTCTTCAATAAGTTTTGGCGTTCGATAAGAAAAACACAATGTTATGGTTCAAAATACACTTTATTATTCATTATAATCTCCCTGAACATTAATGCACTTGCTCCAACGATCCTCCAATCTGTGGATCCCATCCCTGAAGTGAGATTCCGGAAGGTCTGCAAAATACGCTTCAACAGCCGTTATGACCTCTTCATTTGACGAAAAACGCTTGCCACGCATACATTTTTTGAGTTCTGGAAACAAATGGAAGTCGCTGGGGGCCAAATCTGGTGAATACGGCGGATGCTCCAACAATTCGAACTTTAATTCATGGATTTTAGCCATTGTCAAAATGCTCTTGTGACACGGTGCGTTGTGTTGATGAAAAAGGATTTTTTTCTTCTGCAAACCGGGTCTTTTTTCACGAATTTTTTCCTTCAACTGGTCCAAAAGGTTGCAATAATATTCAGAATTAATTGTTTTACCAGTTTGCAAGTGATCCACAAATAAAATTCCTTTCGCATCCCAAAAAACTGATGCCAGAACCTTCTTGGCCGATTTCTGGACACGAACACGTTTCGAAGCCGAACAACCAGGTTCACACCACTCTTTAGCCTCTTGTTTTGATTTAGGATCATGGTGATAGACCCAAGTCTCATCCATAGTGATGAATCGACGCACAAAATCCACTTTATCCTTTTTAAAACGCTCCAAATGTTGTTGAGAAAGTCGCATTCGAATGTGTTTTTGTTCAATTGTTAGCGAATACGGCACCCATTGTGCACACAGCTTTTTAAAACTCAAAATTTCATTTAAAATATGACTCACACCGCCTAATGAGATGTGTAGAGCCTCTACTAAATCCCTCTCAGTCAATCGACGATCTTCCAAAACCATATCCTGTACTTTGGCTACGATTTCTGGTGTTGATGCGGTTTTTGGACGTCCTTCACGTGGATCGACATCCTTCACGTTTAAATTCAGCAACCCATCTTTCTACTGTTCTAATTGAAGGTGAACGTTCATTATACACTCTTAACATTCGTTCGTGAATTTCTTTTGGTGCTACACCTTCCAAAAATAAGAATTTTATCACTGCACCATATTTCATTCAATTATTTCAACAATTATAGATCTGAACAATTGAAGGACTTTTTTTTTATTACAAGAACCATTGTGACGTGAACATTACTTACCCAAATAAAGAAGAACAATACTTTTTTTTTTTAAGTTTTATTTTTTTTAAATCTATTTCAAAAGACAGTTGATTGATTCGAAGAAACGTAAATCGTCCTTTTTTGTTCTTTATTGGGACTTTGAAGAAAACTGATATATGTAGAATTTCAAAATATATATATTGAAAAATAAGTAAGTTTTAATGGATATATGAAAATCAAAAGAAAGTGTAGGGCCTTCTGTTTTGAGGCATCCAGCGAGGGGATTAATTTACAAATTATTAATTTACACCGCTCACTGATCTTGTAATAGAAACAACTATAGATCTGAACAATTCAAGGACTTTTTTTTTATTACAAGAACCACTGTGACGTGAACATTACTTACCCAAGTAAAGAAGAACAATGTATTGAAAAACAAGTAAGTTTTAATGGATAAATGAAAATCAAAAGAAAGTGTGGGGCCTTCTGTTTTGAGGCATCCAGCGAGGGGATTAATTTACAAATTATTAATTTACACTGCTCACTGATCTTGTAATAGAAACAATTATACATCTGAACAATTCAAGGACTTTTTTTTTTTATTACAAGAACCATTGTGATGTGAACATTACTTAAGTAAAGAAGAACAATATGAAATGAATACTTAAATCGGGTGTTTATAAAGATGGCGTGTGCCTCGACATGGAACCAGTGAATGAAACTGTCATCGAGTTTCGCTTGACAAACGAGTAAAAAGCATTTGCAGCTCCATAGTTATATAGATATTTTCATAAAAAATATTAGTAGTAATATACTAGTAAGAGTATAAAAATATTAGTAGTAGTATATAAAATAATAGTATTCATAAAAAAATTTAGATTTAAAAAAGTTTATTTAAACTCTTAAAACTATAAGAAATATTAAAAAAGAACTAGACACTAATTACAAAAAATGTTTTAAAGTACATATTTATGAGACGAATCTAGTATTTTTTATGAGTGTGATAATATCGATAACAGTCGCCACGGTGAAGAGGTGCATTGTAAAACTCGCATTTGAAGCAAGTCAACTTTCTTTTTTTATGTGCCGCACAAACTACGCAGTTTCGTTGGGCATATAGCTTTCTGCCTTTATTTTCTATCCGAATTAATTGGTGCTTTTTGATGTCTAGCGAAAGACGTCCAGGCGGATAAATTTTATATCGTGGAGTCCGTGGTGCCGGGTTCGATGTACCAGGTTGTGGCTCTTCAATGTCCATCAATTCCAGATCTTCGGTTTTTTTGTCAGTTATAAGACAGCGTGATAATTCTAATAAATATTTTTTATTGGCAAGCTACTATTATTACGCATGTTATATACTAAATAGGAATTGAAAAACGCACAATTTAACCCTTTGCGGTCGTATTAAATTTAGACATGGGTGTCGTACTGGTCGGAATTAATTTCCGTTGATCGAGGAGTGATGCATAATATGCAAGATTATGAAGGCTAAATAAGATTTATTAATTGCTTTGTGATCTTTGGATATATGTTTACACAATAATGTGTTTTAATGTAATGTTTTTATGTGAAAATTATATTTTATAATTCTCCATCGTGTGGTATCTTTAAAAGTAGTATCCAACATGAAGTCCTGCTTTTTGATTACATGTGTCGCAAAAATAATTAGTTTGGCGCCTTCCGCCCTGGATTTTTCTGTTTGAACGTACAGAACAATCTTTACTCTTTACATTTTGACAGTGCAGCAATATATATAGTTTACCATTAAGTAACTATATGTAATTTTGAAGATGCTCCTTCACGAAAATCATCTACAAGTTGTTCCACCATTTTTCGAACAAACTAAATATGACATTGGCGTCTTGTTTTCTCTTTTTGCTGACACCTTACATAAGATGTAGCTATTGACAGTGCAAACCTCTGTTCCCCATAAAAAAATGTTCTCCACCATTTGCAAGATTTTCTCGTAAAACAATATGAATTTGCTAACTGGTCAGTCTTATCGACACCACCCATATACATATCACAATTTATAATAACATTTGGTTTGCTAATGTTGACGTTGCCACCTTCTTTCGTCCTCCTTTTTATAGATTTTATGCCCGAGGTATCGTACCTGCTTAGTATGGTGACTATTTTCTTGTCTTTCCACGCGAATAATAGAATATCACCTGATGGATAGGTAGCAACAATATTATTTTTTGTTACTGCTAATTTTTTAATCACAGCTGGTATACATTTCTGTTTGTTATGAGAGTACCAGTGGAATAGCAGCTTAGTTTTAAAAGCTTAGTTTTGAAATACAATATAAGATTATTATGGTTCTTTGCTGTGGTGGCTGAGAGTAGACATACGACCGCAAAGGGTTAACAAATACATTACAGCCCGCTTGGTCCACTTTCTTGTTTTTCGCAATATTGAGTAATACGAAAGGTACTGGTCTGCCCTATCAACACCTTTCATATAGTTGTTGTATTCTATTACGTATTTTGGTTTAATTATTTTTGTATTTGTATGCCAATCTGTATTGGAGCTTTCTAATAGTTCACTCGAATGAATATTTGAAATCATCCTCACTTCTCTCTTTGACTGCCAAATTTGTAATAAAATGTCTCCTTTTCTCCGGAAAATTGACTGTCCGCGTTGCAACTTATTATTTTTTAATTCATGTGGAAGTCCCCGGTTTACACGTATTGTTCCACAACTTCGTATTTTATGTTTTAAAAGAGTTTCGTTTATATCTACACTGTTATAATAATTATCCATAAACACATGATAATATTTGTCTCTATAAGGAGTAAGAATATCTAATATTGTTTCCGCCAGTTTCCTTCCTTCTCCACAATACATTTTCATATTACAAATGTAGCCACTTTTCGATTCAGTCACAACTCTCACCAAGATTCCATATTTAATCATTTTCGAGGCATTGTAAACTTTAACCCTTTGCACTCCGAATTTTATTTCAATTTCGTTGCCAGCAGCTCCCAACGCTTTTAAGTGTTTTATTTAAAATTTACTTTAACTAAAAAGTAAGGCAATTTAAATAAATGAAGGAAGAAACAAATTCATTTAAATACCAGTTTTATTTACTCTATTGTCGTATTTTTAAATTTTCAAGCGTATGATATCTTTTGAAACAACTTCCAAGATGCAACCCTGGTTTGCTTTCGTACGTTTCATAAAAATAGGTGGTTTCTCTCTTCCTCCAAGTATTTTTCAATTTGAGTAAACTATACAGTCTCTGTGTTTTGGTTTGGGATGTACGAAGATGAAATGAGGCTTTCGATCTAAGGGATCGTGCTTATCATGTGTTCCAAATTTCATATTTGGAGCACAATCACGAGTAACCATCGACAAAATCTTTTCGCGAAATTTTTTGTGGTCTATAGGTTTTGTTCCTTGATTTTTTGTTTTTTCTTTGTATAAAATATACGCATTTACTATGGAGATTTCTAATCCCCAAAATAAATATTTCGTCCACCACTTGACTGTTCAACGTAAAAAATAATAAGATGTCGCATACTGGTTCGCCACATCGACACGACCCATATTTTTATTATAATCTGTGATCACATCCGGTTCTTTTATTTCTCTTCAATTACCTGAATTTCTAGCTCTTCTACTGACAATGCGAGAGTGTCGATAACGTATGTGCGACATCTATTTATTTGGATATGAAAAAATGTCGAGTGGGACTCGACAAAGGAGCTCCTGAGATAAAAATTGATGTCGAGTCACTCTCGACATAGGAGTGCAAAGGGTTAAATCCCAATCTTCCACGCCATGGTATGATGCTTTCGTCCAGTGAAATTTCTCTTCTTGGTGTATATACAGTATTGAATTTTTCAACCAAACTGGTCGAATTTTAAATAGACGGTCGCTTGATTCATCCATTTCATCGTTGTTCACAAAGTGCCACCATCTCCATATCTCTTTAAATCTATCACGACTCATTGTCTTTGGAAATATTGGTGTTTCTAATAATGGATCTGTTGTCCAATATTCATCGATAGTACTTTTCGGAATTTGGCCCATTAGAATTGATAATCCTAAAAATTGCTTGAATTCGCCAATAGTGAAATCCGTCCATGTTATCGTTTTCTTCTTTTTAACGTATTTTTCGACGTTTTGGTGGTGATATTGGTTAGTTTCTATTACCATAATTTCGTAGAAATTATCATCAAGAAACACATCCAGAGATCCTTCAACGCCGTTCTGTGGTAAAATATTTAACCCCGTTCGATCCAAAAACGGTTCTATGGTAGGTGGAATGTCGACTTCAGTCCATTGATGTATAATTTCTTCTTCATAATCATTTTCACTTTCATCATCGCTAATCGGTAGTGGAAAAACTCGGGTCCTTCTCACAGGTCGTATAGAACTATCACTATCATTATCGCCAATATCACTATCATTATTATCAATAGCTAACTCTCTTTCATCGCAATCAACGTCAGATAAATCGTCTGCATATATATCTTTATTTTCGCTTGAAACCATATTGAAGGATTTCAAAATTTACTGTAAGTAGAATTTGAACAACCGAACAGCTTCAAACCACAAAACATACTAAATACAAATGTAAACAAATGTAACATCGCGCATGGATTGATGGAAAAGATTTCCGGCGTTTGGGACAAAGGCAAAAAAATCGTCGTCTAAAAGCGTCGTCTTGTATTTATCCTATCTATTTACAGATGAAACTTATAATATTTATTATTGTAAACGAACAATATCCATAATAAAAAATAAAAATGGAACACAAATAAATATCCTTGCGATAATTTTAATATAAAACATAAAAGAGTATTTAGGCATGCCTAAGAAAAAATAATTTTGGCTGATATATCTTTATATTATATGAGCCGTTTATTTCGAAAGTGACCTAAGTCCATTTTTCAAAAATTTCTTTTTGGTTGACCGTAATAACGTTTATAAGATTGATTATTGTTCTTAGATTGATTATTAGAATATGGCGCGATGTGATACGGTGGCGCCTTTGTCGCGTGCAGGGATATTTTTAATGCCACTACTGCAACCTAACTGAGACATAGAGTCCCATCAGGTCATGTCACTATCCCTACCCAGTCCGTGGAGTGACCACCAAAAAATTACAAATAAAAAAATTATATTTGCTAACGATAACACAAATGATTCAAAATACTAATAAACAGGCATTGTGTGTTCGTTTTCAGCAACAGGAATTTTATGGCCTTCTCCCACGGCCAGTAGATGATAACGATAACGAAAATATAAGTCGGTTCTAGAGGCCCCGAGACGGCAGCGAAAAGTATTATCGAATTTAACACAGCGTTGGAGATTCATCCGAATGATATATCAATGGACTTCAAATAACCACTAATGCAGCTCTATAAAACACAATCAGAGTATTCGCAAAAATAAAACTTATTTACCGAACACAATACTTAATGTGAAATACTGGACCCATTCATAACTAGTGCACGTCATCACCTACGTAGGGTGAAGAAGGAACTTAAAATGTCAATGACGTGTTTACATGACCAGGAGTCGCTATAGCATCGCAGTATTAACCCAGTGTTTTTCCTATAATTCTCGAATTGATCCGTAAATGTTGCGGCAATCATGCTTTCATTTATTTCATAATCACAAATATCCGTTGATGACGAAGTATAAAATGAAATAACCTTGCTACACAATTTTGACATCATACATTAAATCAATTTGTGAAAAATGAGTCTATATTTCAATATTCCAGTACTGTACAAAATCTAACTATACGACGTACATAGGAACTTTCTCCCAATATTTTACAATTCTATTATTACTGTATTGTACTTCGGCATTTATTTATAATACACGATGGAGGTAACAGACGTATCGACTCCAGAGAAGGATAACGTCAGTACATACTGTGCTTTAATGGTCGCATTTAAAACTATGAAAGAACGCTGTCAACAGTTGCAAAACAGGTTAGCGATTGTAGAGGAGGAGAACGTGTGCTTAAGACTCGAATGTAGAAAAGACGTGTCTACAGCGATTGTTAAAGTTGGCGATGATGAGCAAATTTTACTACAAACTTTGCAGGTTTGTTCCACAAATAAAATTACGAGTATTTTATACATTATTTCCAATTTCATATGTTTTATTTTCAGGAAAAAGTAGAAGAGCTCACGAAACAAAAATCCCAACTTAAACATCACATTCTCATGGTAGCTGGAGAAAATCGGCAGTTATGGAACCGGTTAACCAGGCTGACGAGGACGAATAAAACACTGGGTAATCAGTTGACAAAAATTTCTGATACTTTAAAACGTCATTCGCCTGCACAGCCGTCAGACATCTTATCGTTTAGTTTTCGTGACGCCACTTCGCCCAAAGAAGCACACAAAAAATATTTATTATCCGCAGATAACGGTTAGTATAGAATTACGATACGTGTTATTTAATTCTGACCAGTACTATTGATATTATTCAGGTGATAGGGAACAAAGTTTGGAAGAAATATCGCTCAGGCTTATAAACAGTATCATGTTAGAAAAGTCTGATCTAGAGCAGCAATACACAGAGGTACAAACAGAAATTACTTAATACGTAAATATTAAACAAGTTCAAAGTGTGTTTTTTTTAAGCAGATGGTAGAGTTACAAAATGCGGTGGATATAAATTTACAAAATATCGGTTTTACTTATCCGGAAGATTGTGACGTGGATTCTTTAGAACAATTAAAACAACATGACATTAGATTGGCGCAAACGAAAGATGCCTTGCAAGCGCAACAAACTCGGTTGAGAAAGACGTTGCAAAATCTAAAAAAACTAAGAAAAGGTAAGTAAAGTTATTTTATCCGTAAAGCAATATTTCAAAGATTTTACTTTGGAATTCTTCCTGATATAATGATAGGAGTTGAAAATAAATTTTATTGTTTTTTCTTGAATATTAATGTAATATGATGTTGACAGGATCAACGTGTAATAATTGTCGTGAGAATGCAAGTAAAAAAATGTGTCAAGCTGGGACGCAATTTGATTCGGACGATAGCTTCAGGGAGCACGGCACAACACAAACCAGCCTTCCACCGTCAAGTATTTCATTAGAAAAATGTTCTAATGCGACCGACAATAGTGATACGGATAACAAAATATGTCCATTATGTGGATTGTTTTGTGGAAAATCAGTTCCGTTCGCAGAGTTCCATGAACACGTGCTGAGTCACTTTGCCAAATAAGGATCTATATTTGTTTATTAGACTTTGATACAGAAAAACAAAATGAGCTGCGAAACGATATTTAAAACTGTTAAATTCTGTGAATAGCGGAGTCCTGTAAGTTGTACAAATTATTCTATGGAAATAAAATAGCCCGTTTAGTGTCGCAAAGTAAACATAGTTCTGGCACAAAAATGGTGAATAGATGCGATTTCTCATTTGGTAAGTGACTGTTTTATAACAATTTAAGTATTCATTTGTATTTATTTTATTGTATTTATGTAATGTCTTACTATGACTCTCGTTAATAATGAAAATGTAAACAGAAAATCCATTATTTTCGCTTTTTAATACTAGATTGCCCAAGGCAGTCATTTTGACTGTTTTTTAATTTCAATTAGAAAAACAATTATGAAATTGATGACACAATTTCTTAGAATTTGGTGACTTTTTCTATAACATATAAATGGGTTTATGAATAATTGTAGTTTTGACTGCTTGGTAAATTTGAAATAATCAAAAGATTTTTATTTATTGAATTGAGTACATTTCTTATATGACATTATATGTTTTATATTAAAATTATCGCAAGGATATTTATTTGTGTTCCATTTTTAATTTTTAATATGGATATTGCTCGTTTGCAATAATAAATATTATAAGTTCCATCTGTAAATAGATAGGATAAATACAAGATATGTTAAAAATAAAGGAAATACGTTCAACGCAACTACACAAATTGTTTAAATAATATTGTTTAAGCAAAGTTATTATTATTTCTGTTTTTGAGTTCTTAATTAATAAAAAAAATTATGAAGAAGCAGAAAAAGAGGTAGAAATACGAACTGAAAAACGAATAACAGTAGTTAAAGTAAATAATAGTTAACTTTCACGGCCATACTTTTTCAGGTGATAAGTGTATTTGTCACCTTTCTGAAAACAGGTGACACAATTCGAACTCCGTTGAACTGTCGTTGCTTTGAAGTACAGTCCCTGAAGAGATAATGAAAATACATAAAGTTATCAACAATTCATTATAGATACGTGACAGAAGTTTTATTTTCTAACATTTAAAAAAAATTCTTATTGACTATGTAAGCAAGAAAAAACTTACGGATAATGAGTTTTGCAAAGTTAGTAGTTTTTATTCCGTACGTATTTCTCTGTCCATTCCAAGTGAGATTTTTGGCAAGTTTGTTAATTAGCATTGTAGATATGACATTGGAAATATGCTTCGCACTATTTTTCCCACCAATTTGATGTATTCTTGCTCTCTGAAAAATACATTCAGGATGTATGTATATGCCACTTAGAGCTTACGATTAGCAGTTAAAAATACGATTTAATAACATAGCTAACATACCAAATGCTTCTTCAAGGTGCTATCATCGTCCAAATTCGAACAAAATTGAATTCGTCAATAGAGTTTATTGGAAAGTGGGGCAATCCATCTACCCCGTTGACGACTTCTACATTCTCGGGCTTGTCGCGGTTTAATAAACACAATATCGTGTTTATTTTTCTTTCCATTGTATTCCAACGTGTCTCCAAAAATTCACCTAAAACAAAGTCTTCTTCAAGTATGTTCTTAACGAAGTGGAACATTACAAAATTAGAGTACAAAAATAAAACTCACACGCATGGCATAAATGATGTCTGGGACTCTCGTTCCAAGTGACCTCTGTAGCACTTGAACATTGCTTGTTTGCACTTGATTCTTGTTCCTTTTCCTTTTCATGCATTCATTTTACAGGAATTCGCGGATTGTTGTCTACTATAAAAGAAATCATATTGAACTGAAAGGAAACTTATAGAGAATAATAATATTTTGTATAAAGCGATTACGTGGTTTTTATACACATCGGAAATTATTGTTGATTGTTTTTCTTGTCTTTTTATGCATGTAGAAGCGCCTCTTTGGATCTTCTGATAAGGTCGATTTTCGTCATTCTCTCAAGCTCATCATTCTCATCTGTACAAAATAATAAAAAAAGTTGTATCAATTACGTAGTGACTGCGTAACCCCCCCAAAAAACCTTTTAAAGGTAAAAAAACACTGCCAAGTACAAAAAAAATTCCTTCCATTAAAAAAATCCCCCCTAAAAAAATGATTTCAAAAATCAAACGTCTTGCAAAAACTACTTTACTGAAAATCCTTAAATGCAGCCCAAGAAAGGAGTGTACTTGTCTTTTTAATGTGGAAGTTTCTCCTTTCAATCAATGGTTCAAAGAAACCAACGCTGTTGCCAACAAGATTTCTTCTAAATTCATTAGAATTTTTCTCCTGTATCAATTGGTCCTGTATTTCTAAAGCTTTTAGACGACGATTTTTTTGCCTTTGTCCCAAATGCCGGAAATCTTTGCGTTTTGGCATCTTGTCCGAACTTATTCATAAATTAACACTGCAAAATGTTATAATACTGAAAATAGCATCAATCACATTCAAAAAGGAAGCTCGCATTATTTATTTACATGCATCTTAAAATATTTAGAAAAAATACAAATAAAAATGTAAACTAGAAAAATAGAAAAAGTAAGATTAACTGGACTTTAGGTATACAGAATTGAATCTAAATAATCTCGTTTTTCTAATTTATTTATTGTTTTCATCCTACTATAAAATCAATGTAATTTATGCCAATCGAATACTATTCTTTAAATTATTTTGTTACCGTTAAATTATTTTTGTTTCACCGAACCACACCGAACTCATTTTCACAATAGTAATTCACAATGGTGGCCCCAACTATAGTGTTTAATCTTTAATATTTTGGCATCTTTCAG
The DNA here is from genome assembly GCA_033815515.1 of Cryptocheilus praepositus. NCBI lineage: Eukaryota > Metazoa > Arthropoda > Insecta > Hymenoptera > Pompilidae > Cryptocheilus > Cryptocheilus praepositus. The sequence continues at coordinate 426,755 of JAWWQZ010000274.1, forward strand.
ATGTCCATAAGGCATCATTAGATTATACCAAAAAGACATCTTTCAAAAGCTTTTAGTAATATGTGCGGTCTGGGAGGTTTATTGAAAATAGTCAAGCTTGCTATCAACCAGCGCAAAATATAACAATTGACGAGCAATTATTTCCGTCAAAAGCCAGGTGTAGATTTACACGATATATGCCTAATAAACCCAACAAATTTGGCATCAAATTTTGGCTTGCATCAGATGTTAGTAGCAAATATATTTTGAATGGTTTTCCTTATTTAGGGAAAGATGAACAACGACCATCATCAATGCTTCTCAGTGAACACGTTGTTCTGAAACTTGTCGAGCCATATACAAACTGTGGAAGAAATATCACAACCGATAACTAAAAATGAAAAGACTAAATTTAACTTTATTACTTTTTTCAGTTGCCAAATCGATTAACTCCATCAGTCACATAAAAACTGTAACATTAGTGACGATTGTTTGTTGGCTATCCTTTCTTATTAATTTTATATACCGTTAGATGAGAGCTATACCTGCAATTATGCATTCCACATTATATATTTGAATTCATATTATCAGAGGAATTTTTAAAAACAATATACATTACATCATCGCGTTTCTCAACTTTTCGTTTTATGGAGTTAATCGATGTGTGCACTGAGCGGCTCAAATAATATATTCTGAGTATTTGAAATAAACACACGCTATCATCTCCATCCCTCAATCATGAGCGATAGACAACCAATAAAAGTGAAGAGGCATTTCATGTATTAAATATTTTAAATGACAAAGTTGAAAAATTAATGTTAATGAAAAATACTTCCAAAACGACGATGATTCTTCGTAAATAATAAATCGTGACAAGGATTTATGTTTAATAGAACATTAAGGTCGCCTTGAGTTTTTACCGATTACTGTGTATTTTTTAACTTGATGATAGCTGAAGTAAACAGTTATGACCAGGTGAATACTACAGGTTAATATTTTCATATCTTGTAACTGGATAATTACATACCAGTTATTCTTCACAATCTCTTAGCGACTACTGCGTTTTTAATCATTTTGTTGTATATAATTGGCCATGCTACTATCCGGACAGTCTTTAATATAGAATAACACATTTTCAGACGATTCATTAGTTACTTTACTTACGCAGAAACCTGGAAAAGTTGTTTATTACATGTTTTCTTTTTACTAAACCTGTGATGAAAATTTAAATAATATGTTTTGTAGATTTAGTAAATTATATACAAGCTAACGGTTTAATTCAAATTAGTTGACGTTCTGATGAATTACAAATAATGAAAAATAATGAAAACCTGTAATTTTTAGAGCTTTTAGCTTATAAACATAGTAAGTCCATATTTATACATATTTCAACGCCTGACGTTTATATCGGTATTAACCTTTTTCTATAACATTTTGAGCAGATACATAATTTACCAAGATATACAAAATGCACTCTAACAAATTTTAAATTGAGTTATTTATGGTCAGCGAAGTGGGGTCCCAATTTTTTTAGAGAAACTATGGCCAGAGAAAGGTTCAAGCAAATCCTTCGATTTATTCGTTTTGACAAAAGAACCGAAAGAAGTAGGCGCCTACAAACAAATAAATTTGCCCTGGTTTCGGATATATGGGACAGGTTTATTGAAAATAGTCAAGCTTGCTATCAACCAGCGCAAAATATAACAGTTGACGAGCAATTATTTCCGTCAAAAGCCAGGTGTAGATTTACACAATATATGCCTAATAAACCCAACAAATTTGGCATCAAATTTTGGCTTGCATCAGATGTTAGTAGCAAATATATTTTGAATGGTTTTCCTTATTTAGGGAAAGATGAACAACGACCATCATCAATGCTTCTCAGTGAACACGTTGTTCTGAAACTTGTTGAGCCATATACAAACTGTGGAAGAAATATCAAAACCGATAACTTTTTCACTAGCGTGTCACTCGCGACAAAATTATTGGCCAAAAAATCAACTCTAGTTGGAACTATTAGAGGAAACAAAAGAGAACTACCCAAAGCAGCCAAAGAAACGAAGGATAACATGCCTCGTTTTTCCACTTTGCTATATAAATCAGAGAATTGTGTTCTTACAATATATAAAAGCAAACCAAATAAAAAAGTAGCTGTTCTAAGTTCTAAGCATAAATTTGTTAAAATTCATAAAAGTAATAAAAAAATGTTGCCGGGATCAATTCAATTTTATAACAGTACAAAATTTGGAGTTGATATGGCGGATCAAGTGGCCAGAAAATATACAGTAAAAGCTAGTTCTCCTAGATGGCCCCTCCAAATATTTTTCAATATTTTACATTTGGCTGCCATAAATGCTTGGATCATTTACAGAGAAACGGCAGGAATACAAATAGAACGAAAAGAGTTCTTATTTCAATTAGCAGAACATCTTTCCAACGAATATAGAGTTGCAAGACAGAAAAATTTATCAGAACATGAAGATCAACTGCAACATCATCAAATGCAACCCATTCTCACAAACGCAAATTTTGTCAAGTACGACTTTGCCACAACAACAAAACAAATAATATATGTGAAAAATGTCAAAAGTATGTTTGCGGAAGATGTACACATAAAAAGATTTCCACTTTCATTTGCATAAAATGTACAAATAATAATGCATACATTTTTTTTTTAAATTAAACTAAATTTTTTTATTGTTAATATTTACTAATAACTTGTTGTTTAATTGTAAATAATATAAGAAATTGACGTAATTTCGGGGAATGCGGCCAAACTCAAGGAACGACTCAATGATATTGTCCTCCCGATACACTCTTTACTAAAAACATGTTTTTCATTAAAAGTCATTTATTTACCTATATATTTTCTTGGAGTTACAATTTATTTATATTTTCAAAATTCTAGAAATTTCTAGAATTTTCTTAAACAAAAATAATTTTTGAAATGTGGTTAATACCACAGAAATAGTAAAAATTTCTTTACATATTTGTTATTTTTTCACAATGCAGTTATTTTGACTGTTTTTGGGCAATATAGGTATACAAGAAATCTCGAGCAATCTAGTGTTAAATATCTAAAATGGTTTTTAATTTAAGCTAAGTTCGTAGGTTTCACATCCTTGCCATCCGATGGTTCTTGCGTTGTGGGCTGTAGTAAATTTTCGTGGAACCATTCTGGTCGTTTCTTTGGTAATTCAACGATTTTTTGATTCTGTGAGAAAAAAAGAGCCTTTAAAATAACCTGGAACACTTATTATCCGGACAATCCATACCTTCCAATGATCGGCAGGGTACTTTTGTTTTTCCCCTTCGTACAAAACAATTACGTTTTCTTCTATAGGAGACAAATCCAGACTGTTCTGAATAGCATTTTGCATTTCCTGTGTTTCTAACTTCACTCTTTCGTAACAATGCCCTGCAAAATGAAAATTACATCATTCAATCTAACGTACTACACACTGCGTTCAAAATGACCTACCACATAAACGTCCAGGCTCATGATCATGACCACAGGTGATACACGTTAAAAGTTTCTTAGGTACAAAGGGTTTCCAGAAGTATTTTGGAAATCCAAATCTCCTGTTCATACGTTTTTCAAGCGATCTTCTGCGTTTTGGCGCTGCCCACAAAATATTACTATCCAAAACATCTCTTATAGAATATTTCGGGATATCATACTGTTGCTTAGGGAAGTTGCCGCATTCCAGTGCGAATGAAGGTCCTGCGCACAGAAAATGCAAATTATGTGTATTTTATTTTTATTATACATATAAATAGTGTAGGTTTTTTTACGCTGCGATTTGTTTATTGAATTCTTATGTTCATGTAAAGTTAGACCATTTGTAATTAATATTAACGACAGATGAGATGCAAAAGCAAATACTACATTCCAAGAATTATAAACTTGATTTTTGTAGAGGCATTTAAATTAAAATTAAGTAATTAATCATTTTAAAGGATAACGCAGGTTCGTAATGCAGATTATGTACGTGTCATGCGAATGTTTAATACATTTTAATGGTATTTGGTTAACAATCCAAAATTTAAGGATTATACTACGTCAAGCTCACAAATCTTTTGTTTGTAGTTAGCCAAACGTCTTGCATTCGTTTCCGCAGCCACCAAACTTGAATAACGTGTAAAAAATGAATAAAAACAAAACTGATAGAGAAATGACGGAAAAGGCGGAACAAAAAATGTTAAAGTATGAACAAAATGTAGTTTTGGCACTTGCTCAAATATATGTGTAATTTTCTAATAATACATTTCAATACTTAAATGAACTAATCAAATTTAAATACATAACATAAACGTCATGTTTCTACATGTTTTTCCGTAATTAGTTGAAACGTATCATAAACTGATAGTAAAAAACACTTCTACAGCATATATTTTAATTTAAAGCTAACTATCGGTAATTGCAAAAATATATGTAAACGTATAGATCATAAGTACACAAAAATAAATATGTAATTACTATTCACAGACGCTATACTTCGCACAACATCGTACGACTGGATATTGATCACTTTGGTTACCAATATCACCAAATATTATTAATCCTAGATAGAAAAAAGAGTTAACTAATGTAAAACATTACGTAAAATGTCTAATATTGTTACATCCTGGTCAACATTGAAAGGAGCAATTAAAAGAAACAATGCAGCAAAATATTAAAAATTAAACGCCCACAGAAGCCAAACAAGTACTCTGTAACATGATTAAATATATACATAAAATATTGAAGCATCGTTCCAATATCAGTTGCTTTTACAATATTGCAAATACGCTTCGTTGTGAAATGTTTGCATTTTTAGTAAAACCTTTAGCACCGGTCAGCGTGTAGTTTGCTATGTTAGAATTGCGATGCGATGAAATACTGCAGAGTATGATTAAATCGTGCAAAATAAAGGTAACGCAGAGTTGTTAGAAGCCAATGTATTGAAGCACCGTTCCAATATCAATTGCATTTCCAATATTGCAACATTTTTGCATTTTTAGTAAAACCTTTTGCGTATTTTGCTATGTTAGAGTCGCGATGCGATTAAATACTGCAGAGTATAATTGAATCGTGCAAAATGAAGGTAACGCAGAGTTATTAGAAGCCAAAATATTGAAGCACCGTTCCAATACCAATTACATTTACAGTATTGCAACATTTTTGCATTTTTAGTAAAATCTTTTGCGTTTCTTGCTCAAGGGTATTTTGCTATGTTAGAACCGCGATGCGATGAAATACTGCAGGGTGTAATTGAATCGTGCAAAATGAAGGTAATGTAGAGTTGTTAGAAGCCAAAATATTGAAGCACCGTTCCAATATCAATTGCATTTCCAATATTGCAAGTGGGCTTCATTGCGAAATGTTTGCATTTGTAGTAAAATCTTTTGCGTTTTTTATTGAAGGGTATTTTGCTATGTTAGAATCGCGATGCGATGAAATACTGCAGAGTATAATCAACTCGTGCAAAATGAAGGTACCGCAAAGTTGTTAGAAGCCAAAATATTGAAGTACCGTTCCAATATCAATTGCATTTCCAATATTGCAAGTGGGCTTCATTGCGAAATGTTTGCATTTTTAATAAAATCTTTTGCGTTTTTTGCTCAAGGGTATTTTGCTATGTTAGAACCGCGATGGGATGAAATACTGCAGAGTACGATTGAATCATGCATAATCAAAGTAACGCAGAGTTATTAGAAGCCAAAATATTGAAGCATCGTTCCAATATCAATTGCTTTTACAAGATTGCAAATAGGCTTCATTGCAAATTTTTTGCATTTTTAGTAAAACCTTTTGCGTATTTTGCTATGTTAGAACCGCGATGCGATTAAATACTGCATAGTATGATTAAATCGTGCAAAATGAAAGTAGCGCAGAGTTGTTAGACGCCAATGTATTGAAGCACCATTCCAATATCAATTGCATTTAGAGTATTCCAACATTTTTGCATTTTTAGTAAAATCTTTTGCGTTTTTTGCTCAAGGGTATTTTGCTATGTTAGAACCGCGATGCGATGAAATACTGCAGAGTGTAATTGAATCGTGCAAAATGAAAGTAGCGCAGAGTTGTTAGACGCCAATGTATTGAAGCATCGTTCCAATATCAATTGCATTTCCAATATTGCAAGTGGGCTTCATTGCGAAATGTTTGCATTTTTAGTAAAATCTTTTGCGTTTCTTGCTCAAGGGTATTTTGCTATGTTAGAACCGCGATGGGATGAAATACTGCAGAGTACGATTGAATCATGCATAATCAAAGTAACGCAGAGTTATTAGAAGCCAAAATATTGAAGTACCGTTCCAATACCAATTACATTTCCAATATTGCAAATAGGCTTCATTGCAAATTTTTTGCATTTTGAGTAAAATCTTTTGCATATTTTATTGAAGGGTACTTTGCTATGTTAGAACCGCGATGGGATGAAATACTGCAGAGTACGATTGAATCATGCATAATCAAACTAACGCAAAGTTGTTAGAAGCCAAAATATTGAAGCATCGTTCCAATATCAATTGCTTTTACAAGATTGCAAATTTTTTGCATTTTTAGTAAAACCTTTTGCGTATTTTGCTATGTTAGAACCGCGATGCGATTAAGTATTGCATAGTATGATTAAATCGTGCAAAATGAAAGTAGCGCAGAGTTATTAAACGCCAATGTATTGAAGCACCGTTCCAATACCAATTACATTTCCAATATTGCAAATTTTTTTGCATTGTTAGTAAAATCTTTTGCGTTTTTTGCTCAAGGGTATTTTGCTATGTTAGAACCGCGATGCGATAAAATACAGGTAACCCTCCTATAACACGGTATCTTATAACACGGTTTCGCTATAACACGATTTGTAAATTGCGGGAACACTCCTACAACACAGCATCCTATAACACGGTTGTTCCTCTTATCGGGGCCTGTGTCCCCCGTAGGACATTGGGGACATATCCTTGTCGCTGAAAGAAATATAAACATCAACCTTAAATGCGTGTTGAAAGAAGATATGGCCCTCTTCAGTTGAAACAGAAAACATGCGTGAAACATCAGAAAATTAAATTGGTGCCATATTAGAAGTCGCTAAATCAATCGGAGGCGAAGATTTTGTGTATATGGCTACCAAAGACGTTCAAGATTTATGAGTGGAAGAAGAAGTTGACGAAGCGGATTTGATGGAAATGGCATCCCTAGATGCAAATCAAATCGATTTTGAGGACGCTAGCTCCTATGAAGATTGTGCAGTTAAGAATTTAACATTAAAAAAATACAAGAAGACCTATGCTTAGTGGAAAATCTCGAGTCATTTTTCTTGAATACAGACCCTTTCACGGAAAGAAGTCGAAAATTCAAAAGGGAGCTGCAAAACTGTTTAGCTCGATACCGCGAAATTTACAATGACCTAGTTAGAACCAGCAAGCAAAGTTCGATTACAGATTTTTTTAAGAGGGGAAAACATACAAAAACTTTAAATAGAGAAAAAAGTTCTGAAACTGAAGGCAATATCGTTCCACCGAAAAAACGTTCTCGGTTGATTATACTGAGCAGTGACGACCAATAAATTCATTAAATTATGGTGGCGTTAGATTAAATTTTTTTGTTTACTTTGTGTTGTACATACATTTATATTTTTAATAAAAATTAAGTTGTTTATGTCGAATTAAAAAAAATATTTGTTTTTAATAAGTTTTTGGAATGTAACCCCCCTTTTTGTACTAGCTCAGGGTCTCATGCAACACGGTTTCACACAACACGGCATTTTCTAGGAACCTAACTACCGTGTTATAGGAGGGTTACCTGTACTGCAGAGTGTAATTGAATCGTGCAAAATGAAGGTAACGTAGAGTTGTTAGAAGCCAAAATATTGAAGCACCGTTCCAATACCAATTACATTTCCAATATTGCAAATTTTTTTGCATTGTTAGTAAAATCTTTTGCGTATTTTGCTTAAGGGTATATTGCCATGTTAGAACCTCGATGCGATGAAATACTGCAGAGTATAATTAAATCGTGCAAAAATGAAGGTAACGCAGAGTTGTTGGAAACGTAAGTATGTAAATAATGTAAGTAATATGCAGGTATTAGAGACCGAAGGATCGCGTCACTATTCTACCTGTAACTGCATTTATAAAATAATTATTGCTACACATTGCGAATTTTTTGCTTTTTACAACATTGGGTATATATAATTTTCATAGATGGGAACAAAATTAACATGTTTAGGTTGAATAGCAAAAAAAATGTGTGGCAAAAATAAAAATATGGAATACAAACGAGCAGATTAGCCGTCAATTGTATTAATTTGAAATTGCTTGAATTCCAGCAGAATGGTATTCTCAAAATCTGTTATGTGATTCAATGTTTTAAAAGATAATATTAGTTGAAGGTTAAGCATGTACCCATAGAATTTTGGAAATATCAGCCTTATGCAGTGTCATATAATTAATATATTAGCTATATTGAGCTTTCTTACCGAATGGAAACCTACGACTTAATATAATTGTAAGCGTTTCTTGAACATTGTGAATAGCACGACCGATTGCGTTTATAAAGCTGGACGCCATACTTAGAAATGAATAAAATGTGGTTTCGATGATCCGGGATATGTCGCTGCATTGGAAACGTGTCTGATCCAATAGAAAACTGACTTTCGAGCCCAAAGCTAAGATAGACACGTTACCTTATGGGCAGTAGACGTTACTTTACTTAAAACTGTAATTCTGATATTACAGATCAATGTAGGGACTGTCCTAAGTCCCCCGCTAATAAAGTTCCTGCTGAAATATTAAACTCTGCCGAGTTCCGATAACAAAAACATGAACATTAAAGCTACTACGAATGGTGTGCCGTATCAGGAATTTCGGCTACATGGATGGAGGTCTAGAGAAGCCAATACGTTGGAGCACGATATAAAACTGGAATTGAGTCGATGGGCCCAGGGGTACAGGTAGAATGTGACAAAGTCCATCTATCGTGGTAGAAAGTCCCCCGCTAATGTTCCCGCTGAAATATTAAACTCTGCCGAGTTTCGATAACAAAAACATGAACATTAAAGCTACTACGAACGGTGTGCCGTATCAGGAATTTCGGCTACATGGATGGAGGTCTAGAGAAGCCGATACGTTGGAGAACGACATGAAACTGGAATTGAGTCGATGGGCCCAGTGGGTACAGGTAGAATGTGACAAAGTCCATCTATCGTGGTAGAAAGTCCCCCGCTAATAATGTTCCTGCTGAAATATTAAACTCTGCCGAGTTCCGATAACAAAAACATGAACATTAAAGCTACTACGAATGGTGTGCCGTATCAGGAATTTCGGCTACATGGATGGGGGTCTAGAGAAGCCAATACGTTGGAGAACGACATGAAACTGGAATTGAGTTGATGGGCCCAGTGGGTACAGGTAGAATGTCCCTGAAAGTCCATCTATCGTGGTAGAAAGTCCCCCGCTAATAATGTTCCCGCTGAAATATTAAACTCTGCCGAGTTTCGATAACAAAAACATGAACATTGAAGCTACTACGAATGGTGTGCCGTATCAGGAATTTCGGCTACATGGATGGAGGTCTAGAGAAGCCAATACGTTGGAGAACGACATGAAACTGGAATTGAGTTGATGGGCCCAGTGGGTACAGGTAGAATGTGACTGAAAGTCCATCTATCGTGGTAGAAAGTCCCCCGCTAATAATGTTCCCGCTGAAATATTAAACTCTGCCGAGTTCCGATAACAAAAACATGAACATTAAAGCTACTACGAATGGTGTGCCGTATCAGGAACTTCGGCTACATGGATGGGGGTCTAGAGAAGCCAATATTGGAGAACGACATGAAACGAATTGAGTTGATGGGCCCAGTGGGTACAGGTAGAATGTGACTGAAAGTCCATCTATCGTGGTAGAAAGTCCCCCGCTAATAATGTTCCCGCTGAAATATTAAACTCTGCCGAGTTCCGATAACAAAAACATGAACATTAAAGCTACTACGAATGGTGTGCCGTATCAGGAATTTCGGCTACATGGATGGGGGTCTAGAGAAGCCAATACGTTGGAGAACGACATGAAACTGGAATTGAGTTGATGGGCCCAGTGGGTACAGGTAGAATGTGACAAAGTCCATCTATCGTGGTAGAAAGTCCCCCGCTAATAATGTTCCTGCTGAAATATTAAACTCTGCCGAGTTTCGATAACAAAAACATGAACATTAAAGCTACTACGAATGGTGTGCCGTATCAGGAATTTCGGCTACATGGATGGAGGTCTAGAGAAGCCAATACGTTGGAGGACGACTTGAAACTGGAATTGAGTTGATGGGCCCAGTGGGTACAGGTAGAATGTGACTTAAAGTCCATCTATCGTGGTAGAAAGTCCCCCGCTAATAATGTTCCCGCTGAAATATTAAACTCTGCCGAGTTTCGATAACAAAAACATGAACATTAAAGGTTTACGAATGGTGTGCCGTATCAGGAATTTCGGCTACATGGATGGGGGTCTAGAGAAGCCAAAACGTTGAAGAACGACATGAAACTGGAATTGCGTTGATGGGCCCAGTGGGTACAGGTGGAATGTGACTGAAAGTCCATCTATCGTGGTAGAAAGTCCCCCGCTAATAATGTTCCTGCTGAAATATTAAACTCTGCCGAGTTTCGATAACAAAAACATGAACATTAAAGCTACTACGAATGGTGTGCCGTATCAGGAATTTCGGCTACATGGATGGAGGTCTAGAGAAGCCAATACGTTGGAGAACGACATGAAACTGGAATTGAGTCGATGGGCCCAGTGGGTACAGGTGGAATGTGACTGAAAGTCCATCTATCGTGGTAGAAAGTCCCCCGCTAATAATGTTCCCGCTGAAATATTAAACTCTGCCGAGTTTCGATAACAAAAACATGAACATTAAAGCTACAACGAATGGTGCGCCGTATCAGGAATTTCGGCTACATGGATGGAGGTCTAGAGAAGCTAATTCGTTGGAGAACGACATGAAACTGGAATTGAGTTGATGGGCCCAGTGGGTACAGGTAGAATGTGACTGAAAGTCCATCTATCGTGGTAGAAAGTCCCCCGCTAATAATGTTCCCGCTGAAATATTAAACTCTGCCGAGTTTCGATAACAAAAACATGAACATTAAAGGTTTACGAATGGTGTGCCGCGTCAGGAATTTCGGCTACGTGGATGGGGGTCTAGAGAAGCCAATACGTTGGAGAACGACATGAAACTGGAATTGAGTTGATGGGCCCAGTGGGTCCAGGTGGAATGTAACTGAAGGTCCATCTATCGTGGTAGAGTAAAAGTAAAATAATCAGGTTGACATTTACCAGCGCGAAAGGCAAATGAATAGATATGAAGCGAAGTGGGACGAATGTTGTGTTTGAGGACAGCGGTGGGGGTCAGTGGAACTCGAAACTCTCGAAAGGGTCTGCGCTGCAACTGATTCGGCTCACTACAGTTTTCGCTATGGCGTGTATAGGATCGAGTCGGTTCTGCGCCCGTGCAGACAAATTGTGCCAGTTCGGACATTTCGCCCAAATGCGAAGAAAAGTTACCACAACGTGTGCGAAGTCTCGGTCAGGAATCCAACGATCTGTCAACACATTGCTCCAACATTGCCAGGTATTGTTTTGCTGACATCCGTTCGTCATAATCAGCGGCTTTCATTGACAGAAAATCAACAGTTTCAAACGACGAACAACTTGGCTTCAAGTTATATTTCCATGGTCTTAGAAAATATTTTTCTAGACAGTATGGGTAGTATCATTCTCAGTTTCATTCAGAATTATCATCAAAAACTGGTGGTCCTCGAATAACATAACCTATGCAAACGCCACGATTTGTTGCCCGGCAATGTTTTGGTCATTCCTAACCTATGGATAACCATGCATTATAAATGACACCCTGAAAGAAGAAGCGCTGCCAATGATGGAGATAAAACGAAATCGGATACAAATTCATGTTAAGATTACGTAAATGGCTGCGCAAGGTAGAAGGAAACGTAACGAACCTCTCTTCACCTTTTCGGCTCGATGCTCAAAATTACGTAATCTGTCAGATGTGGGTCGGTTCATTCCTTCCTCCGACAGGTTTTGTGCTTCTACATTCTTCTACTTGTATTTCAACCGTCAAAATAGTGTAGTCATATCCCAACAAATTTTACGGAAAATAATTGTGTCGGCTGCTGCACTTTCGAATGCTAGCTTCTATCGACAGCACCCGATCAGCTGTTTCTAGCAGATACAGTGCAGCATGTGTCGTCTGCTAGTGACGCTTTCGTATTTTACGATACAATTTCCTTAGCTGTGTAGAAAGATAGAAATACTGCGTTTAATAAGTAATAAGATTAAGTTACGGAATCGGGATTTAAATGTATTGATTACATATGTGATACTTTGTTGATTACATATGTGGTACTCGCTACGTCTGCGCAGGTCTTTGGGGTTATTTAATTATTCGTATGTGCCATATATTTCAAAGAACTTTTGCGAAGTTTTAAGATAACTTGTACAAATAACTTCAACTATTAGGTGTACAACTTTGCTCCCGCCGTTTTTTGCATTGGACGAAAGGGAAAAACGGCGGGAGCAAAGTTGTGTACCTATTATATTCACAACAGTTATATGTGCCCATAATTATGAAAGGGGTCTAAGTCAAAATTTAAAAAAGATGAGTTTATCAGTTATTTCATACCACATTATTTTTAACTAAATTTATTCAATGTAATTTTTACGAAATTGTCAAAAATGAACCATTAGATAGTGGTTGTAATTTCAACATTATATAGAATTCATTGAGTTTTAATTATGAAAGTGGTCTAAGTCAAAAATTTAAATAAATTATATAAACAACTTGAAAATGGCACGTTTCGGGGGTAATTTGACGAGGCTAAATGTGCCCATAATTATGAAAGGGGTCTAAGTCAAAATTAAAAAAAGATGAGTTTATCAGTTATTTCATACCACATTATTTTTAACTAAATTTATTCAATGTAATTTTTACGAAATTGTCAAAAATGAACCATTAGATAGTGGTTGTAATTTCAACATTATATGGAATTCATTTAGTTTTAATTATGAAAGTGGTCTAAGTCAAAAATTTAAATAAATTATATAAACAACTTGAAAATGGCACGTGGCCTTCTTTGACGCGTTTTTGAACTACATAATAAAATAAATGACAATCAAATTTTAATAATAACGACAACTTCATTACTAGAAGAATCAATAACAAGAAGAGTAAAAAATACCGCGGGTGAATCTGTCTCTTGGCTACAAATTCAATGGATGAGATTCTTGAAAAATGAACCTTATGAAATGTTCTATAAAACATCTTTAGATGATTCTAAATTTCACGTTTTGGATCTTTCACCTAAAAAAGGAAGACCAAAAATATACGGAAATATTAAATTACTTCCATTATACACCACCATTAGACCAGTATCGGAAGAAAAACATAAAGATATTATGAGTTTACTACCGTACATCCCTCCAGTTTTTCAGGAACATTTTAAGAATCTTAAATACTCGAAATAATGATAAAAATGGATTACTGTTTAAAAATAATTAATAAATGTAATAAATGTTCACGAATTATTTCAATCAAATTATTGTTTCAAATAAAACTCAAAGTTCTTTATTGCTTTAAGTCATTTATAGGACATTCAGTTAATTTTGAAAATGGTCTAAGTCAATTCAATCTTTAAAAATAATATTATCGTATAAAATTCACACAAAATTTCATATTCATAGTAATAGGTACACAACTTTGCTCCCGCCGTTTTTTCCCTTTTGTCCAATGCAAAAAACGGCGGGAGCAAAGTTGTACACCTATTAAATTTCCACTAATTAAGACTAATAAAATTATAAATTAAAATGTCGCATAATGTAAAAATATTTTTTAATTCATTCAAATGCAATTCATTAAATATCTCGAAACAAGAAATATATGACTTAGACCACTTTCATAATTATGGGCACATATATATAATACTTTTGGAAGTTTACAATAACTTGCTCAAATCTTCCGCCGTTTTTTCCCTTTCGTCCAATGCAAAAAACGGCGGGAGCAAAGTTGTACACCTAATATTTCAAAGAACCTTTGCGAATTTTTAAGATAACTTCTACAAATAACTTCAACTATATTCACAACAGTTATATGAAAATTCTGATTATAATGATTATAATGATAGGGTCTTCATCAGGAATCGAAACTTTTACGGTTAGAATTGCATTCAAGTAAATGTTTAGACGCTAATAAAAGCTATTTTACTGATATTCGACTGTAATAGTGCTCATTGTAAAACGTTCGGTTTAGTATAAAAATCGTTTATGTCTAATCCATTGAGCCTTTCAAATCTGAAGGTTTTCGTTTGGAACAAAGATAGAGTGGGGATGTTTTAAAGGCATTGAAAGACCCCCCACCGTATCAATAACGAAGATAGGGAAGGTGTTGTTAATTGTATTCCTTTTTGCACAACATTGAGATGCTAGACTTTAAACGTGATGATAACATTTAATGATATTTCTCGAGTTTTGTTATAAAAATGGAGGGAGAAATGAATGCCATACCTTTAAGAATACCCTCTCAGTTATACCCACTTTAAAAGTTTGCTCTATAATAATACATATTTTTTTGTTGGAAGTAGAAACTTGGCGCGGCACAAAAAAGACAGAGAAGCACCATACTAACTGCGGTATGGTTTTTTCATCGTAAAAGTATCTTACTGGAGAAGGAAGAGAGCGCGATTTTGAAATGTTGCGGTGACACGATGTCTAAATCATAAGTTTGACAAGACCGGTTATGCCTAATCGTTGACGTTGCATAAGACTTTAAGTAAACGACGTCCGCGAGAAGTGTTTATAGAGATATTCGTTTCTTCTTTTACGCGCTCGGGCCGTCAATATTATCGAATTACCGAGTGAGAGCCAGACGGGGCGAATTTCAAGCTCGATAAGTAGGCTAACCGTCTCGTGAGAGATCCTTCACGCTCTTGACTTTCTCAACTCAGGCTGTATTTCACACATACCGCGGAATTGCTTTTACTTCGACGAATGCCAGGCAAAATCTAAAAGTCTCATTTTTCATGCGTATTCTTCATATTTTTATTTCCTATTGTTTTTATTAATGCCAAATTTGCTACCGGCTGAGGGAGTTAGTAGTAAAGAACGATTGGTATCGTTTTTTATTCGAAGCGAAACCTTTTAGATACTTCAAAACCGGTACGAATTTTGTTAATACACAAAACAAAGAGAAATCGACACTTTTGATATTATTTTAAGTAATCAGGTCCGAGAACTTTTAGTAGAATGCGCAATCAATATCCTTGTGTGAACTGTCGAAATATGTTAATAGAGTGAAAGTCGAATTCTTCGACTTCGGTAAATTTGCGTTTTCGGATTTCTATCAGTTGACTTCTCAGCCCTTCACCTGTCAATAGAATGTGCTTGAACTGGTTAAAACTGGGTCTACGTGGCTACGATTATGAGGTAGTTATAATTATATAAGGATGGTACGAATGTAATAGGTACACAACTTTGCTCCCGCCGTTTTTTCCCTTTCGTCCAATGCAAAAAACGGCAGGAGCAAAGTTGTACACCTAATATGAAGAAAAGTGGTATGAATATACCTGAGAAAACGTGACGCAAATTTCTACACATTAAGGGTGACACCCTTGACGCACGACGTAAATGCTTTGACATTCTGTTCTCCTAAAAGGTGCCGAGTACGCACAGGAATGCATGAATATGTGCACAATGCAATTATTATTTTTACTGTAAGGAATCGCTGCGAAATGCGTTTGACGTGGCATTAATCTATTAGCATAGAATAACCGCGCCAGTCTTTTCAACATTAAACAAGCAATATTTTTATTTTTATTTATTATTATGTCTTATAATATAGAAACAGAGAAATTGTTTCAATGCACAATTCATCTAGTAACTTACAAAGCGGTTGTAAGAAATTACGTTAAACAAGAATTTATTTCAATTTTGTCGTTATTTTCTTATATTACTCAAACAAGAAATTGTTTCTAATGTATAATTGATTCAATAACTAATAAAAGCACTTTAACGAATTACGTTAAGTATGATATTTTTAAACAAATCCAATGCACAATTGATCTCGTAACTATTAAAACCGTTTTAAGATATTATTAGAGCAAAAGAAATTAAAGAGTTAAAGAGTTAAAAGAGTCAAAGAAGCAATATTTTTATTTCTCTTCGTTATCATGCCTTATAATATTGAAACAGGGAATTTACTTCAATGCACAATTCATCTAGTAACTTACAAAGCTGTTGTAAAAATATTATGTTAAACAAGAACTTACTCCATTTTTTTCGTTACTTTCTTACATTATTTAAACAAGAAATTACCTCTAATGCACAATCGAATTAATGACTAACAAAAACACTTTAACGAATTAAGTTAAATACGACATTTTTTACACGAATTCAATGCATAATTGACCTCGTAATTGTTAAAACCGTTTTAAGATATTATGTTAATTTAAAAAAAAATAATTTATGGATTATTATTTGTACATTTTATGCAAATGAAAGTGGAAATCTTTTTATGTGTACATCTTCCGCAAACATACTTTTGACATTTTTCACATATATTATTTGTTTTGTTGTTGTGACAAAGTCGTACTTGACAAAATTTGCGTTTGTGAGAATGGGTTGCATTTGATGATGTTGCAGTTGATCTTCATGTTCTGATAAATTTTTCTGTCTTGCAACTCTATATTCGTTGGAAAGATGTTCTGCTAATTGAAATAAGAACTCTTTTCGTTCTATTTGTATTCCTGTCGTTTCTTTGTAAATGATCCAAGTATTTATAGCAGCCAAATCTAAAATATTGAAAAATATTTGGAGGGGCCATCTACGAGAACTAGCTTTTACTGTATATTTTCTGGCCATTTGATCCGCCATATCAACTCCAAATTTTGTGCTGTTATAAAATTGAATTGATTCCGGTAACATTTTTTTATTACTTTTATGAATTTTAACAAATTTATGCTTAGAACTTAGAACAGCTACTTTTTTATTTGGTTTGCTTTTATATATTGTAAGAACACAATTCTCTGATTTATATAGCAAAGTGGAAAAACGAGGCATGTTATCCTTCGTTTGTTTGGCTGCTTTGGGTAGTTCTCTTTTGTTTCCTCTAATAGTTCCAACTAGAGTTGATTTTTTGGCCAATAATTTTGTCGCGAGTGACACGCTAGTGAAAAAGTTATCGGTTCTGATATTTCTTCCACAGTTTGTATATGGCTCGACAAGTTTCAGAACAACGTGTTCACTGAGAAGCATTGATGATGGTCGTTGTTCATCTTTCCCTAAATAAGGAAAACCATTCAAAATATATTTGCTACTAACATCTGATGCAAGCCAAAATTTGATGTCAAATTTGTTGGGTTTATTAGGCATATATTGTGTAAATCTAAACCTGCCTTTTGACGGAAATAATTGCTCGTCAACTGTTATATTTTGCGCTGGTTGATAGCGAGCTTGACTATTTTCAATAAACCTGTCCCATATATCCGAAACCAGCGCAAATTTATTTGTTTGTAGGCGCCTACTTCTTTCGGTTCTTTTGTCAAAACGAATAAATCGTAGGATTTGCTTGAACTTTTCTCTGGCCATAGTTTTTCTAAAAGATTCGGGACCCCACTTCGCTGACCATAAATAACTCAATTTAAAATTTGTTAGAGTGCATTTTGTATATCTTGGTAAATTATGTATCTGCTCAAAATGTTATAGAAAAAGGTTAATACCGATATAAACGTCAGGCGTTGAAATATGTATAAATATGGACTTACTATGTTTATAAGCTAAAAGCTCTAAAAATTACAGGTTTTCATTATTTTTCATTATTTGTAATTCATCAGAACGTCAACTAATTTGAATTAAACCGTTAGCTTGTATATAATTTACTAAATCTACAAAACATATTATTTAAATTTTCATCACAGGTTTAGTAAAAAGAAAACATGTAATAAACAACTTTTCCAGGATTCTGCGTAAGTAAAGTAACTAATGAATCGTCTGAAAATGTGTTATTCTATATTAAAGACTGTCCGGATAGTAGCATGGCCAATTATATACAACAAAATGATTAAAAACGCAGTAGTCGCTAAGAGATTGTGAAGAATAACTGGTATGTAATTATCCAGTTACAAGATATGAAAATATTAACCTGTAGTATTCACCTGTTCATAACTGTTTACTTCAGCTATCATCAAGTTAAAAAATACACAGTAATCGGTAAAAACTCAAGGCGACCTTAATGTTCTATTAAACATAAATCCTTGTCACGATTTATTATTTAAGAAGAATCATCGTCGTTTTGGAAGTATTTTTCATTAACATTAATTTTTCAATTTTGTCATTTAAAATATTTAATACATGAAACGCCTCTTCACTTTTATTGGTTGTCTATCGCTCATGATTGAAGGATGGAGGTGATAGCGTGTGTTTATTTCAAATACTCAGAATATATTATTTGAGCCGCTCAGTACACACATCGATTAACTCCATAAAACGAAAAGTTGAGAAACGCGATAATGTAATGTATATTGTTTTTAAAAATTCCTCTGATAATATGAATTCAAATATATAATGTGGAATGCATAATTGCAGGTATAGCTCTCATCTAACGGTATATAAAATTAATAAGAAAGGATAGCCAACAAACAATCGTCAGTAATGTTACAGTTTTTATGTGACTGATGGAGTTAATCGATTTGGCAACTGAAAAAAGTAATAAAGTTAAATTTAGTCTTTTCATTTTTAGTTATCGGTTGTGATA
Source organism: Cryptocheilus praepositus (assembly GCA_033815515.1). NCBI lineage: Eukaryota > Metazoa > Arthropoda > Insecta > Hymenoptera > Pompilidae > Cryptocheilus > Cryptocheilus praepositus. The sequence goes on from JAWWQZ010000274.1 coordinate 445,525, forward strand.
TTTCTTCCACAGTTTGTATATGGCTCGACAAGTTTCAGAACAACGTGTTCACTGAGAAGCATTGATGATGGTCGTTGTTCATCTTTCCCTAAATAAGGAAAACCATTCAAAATATATTTGCTACTAACATCTGATGCAAGCCAAAATTTGATGCTAAATTTGTTGGGTTTATTAGGCATATATTGTGTAAATCTACACCTGGCTTTTGACGGAAATAATTGCTCGTCAACTGTTATATTTTGCCCTGGTTGATAGCGAGCTTGACTATTTTCAATAAACCTGTCCCATATATCCGAAACCAGGGCAAATTTATTTGTTTGTAGGCGCCTACTTCTTTCGGTTCTTTTGTCAAAACGAATAAATCGAAGGATTTGCTTGAACCTTTCTCTGGCCATAGTTTCTCTAAAAAAATTGGGACCCCACTTTGCTGACTATAAATAACTCAGTTTTAAATTTTTTGCCTCGTAGGCTCCACGAGCATATAAAATCCCAATAAATGCATGTATTTCCGGTAATGTTGTTGTCCAATCGTTCCTGAAAATTCGGCGGCCTTCTTCTTCTGTGCACTTTCTTATATGTTTGATAATATAATTATCTATTATCAACGAGAATGCACTGATAAGGTTATCTGCGATAATGTTCCTTTTAGCGTAGCCTGTTGGCCCTTTCACATCTTTGAAAATACAAGCAGATGGTATCCTTCCAGGAATACCACCTTCGTCAATTTTTGTCCACCCAGTACCATCAGCAGCTGTTTCGACCTCCTGAAACGTATTTTCAGTTTCTTCATCAGAATCTGAACTAGTTAGCAGCCTACACCTTTTCCTGGGCATATGATGACACTTTCATTTTCATCATTGGTGATCGACTCTTCATCACTATCTTCAGCGTCAGATGTTTCACTTTGAATATAATCCGCTTCATCTTCAGATGATAGTTCAGAATTTGTTGCATTTGATTCTATATCGGAGCACTCTTCACTTATGTTCGTTAGCTTTTCCAATAACTCATTTCTGTTCGACATTTTTTTCATAAAGTTAGGGCGCAAAAGAAATAAAATAAACAACTTGTTAGAACAACACTTTATAAAGATTCGAATAACTAGTACTACTTTAGCTTATTGAGCAATTGACACTTATCAAGTATACGCCCAAATCGACAATTTATCATGCATCGGTATGTTACCGTAATCGAAAAAAAAAATGTTATTTCAATACAAAGCCGGACAGGTCATATAAGAAATTATTGCTCAATTCAATAAATAAAAATCTTTTGATTATTTAAAATTTACCAAGCAGTCAAAATGACTGCTTCTGGGCAATATAGGTATAACACATATATATATACGGAAATAAAGGAGGGCGGAAGTAACTACAATTATTCATAAACCCATTTATATGTTATAGAAAAAGTCACCAAATTCTAAGAAATTGTGTCATTTATTTCATAATTGTCTTTCTAATTGAAATTAAAAAACAGTCAAAATGATTGACTTGGACAATCTAGTGTTAAACACTGATACAACCATCTATGTTGGCGAATTAGAAACATTTTAATTATCTTAACCAACATCCTTTTTATTCACTCTTGGAAATTATTCGTTAGAATATATGGTTTCGTTGTAGGTATATGCGTCTCCTCTGATACGTGGAATTGAGTAATTGGTTATATAAAAATTAGCACCTATAAAGCAGAACAGTCATTTTCTGCCCTGCACCTTATTGAACGGACTTAACTGCTGATTGTGCTTCTGTATGTTTGTTCAGTTAATATGAATAATTCCAATAGTTGATATTTCAGTGATTGGTATACAAGTTAACATTACATACTGTTGAATGACGGTTAACTTACCAACTCCTATGTATTATTTTTCTCGTCATTTAAAAAAATTTATTCTTTTATAAGCAGTTTTGCAACATAAGGGAAATATTATGCTTTCTTTACCACTTTGACTGTCATGTTATCTCTTCTCGGGTCATAGTAAAAGTGTCGAACAAGCCGTGCTTTAGCCGTACGGGTGACGGTTATATTGATTTATTATAAAACGTCTTAGTAGGCATTTGGAAGAATGTACATCAGGATGAGATATGTTAAGTATCTGTTAAATTATTGTGAAAATAATGTAAAAACACATAAATACATTTTAAAAACATTTAAAACTTATGAATCTTTGTTTTTGAATGGCATTTTATTCGTACTCATTGGTGATAGATAGTGGTACCGTTGAAATAGTATCGCTTTCTCGCAATAATGTATCGCGATGTCAGAAGCACGTATGAACATATAGGTATCACATTAAACCGACACGTAATAATACCTGCTCGAAACTCTTGATCATGTCTAAGTGTATCTTGTTACCAGATGGAATTGGTATTGATACGTTTAAAATTTCATTCTTTATTCAATTAACATAAAGCAGCGAAAGAAAAGAGTGTTTTGTTAAAATCGTCGAACAGTATAGTATGGACGCGCCTTCTTTGAAACTTGTGTTATTTTAAAACTGGTACTCGATACTTGATTTTGATATCTACAGTCCTCATTAGCGAAATGGCAGGTCTGTTAATCACAAAGAAGAGCATTATTCTTCATTTATTAATCGAATCAAATATTTTCAAGTAGAAAATTCGTCCACAGTCAATTCTACTATAACACGGTTAATTCATACGGTTTATAGGAAATTCAGAATGAGTACAATCGGATTAATTTGTACCGCGTTAACGATTTTCGCACATATATTCCTTTCCCACCCTTTAGACGAAGTAAAATTTCCATTTTATCCTTAATAGGAATTAATTTTCTTTTTAACAGTCTTTGTTTTCCTTATTTGTCAGACTTTCACAAACGTGGAATTAAAAATGCTTCAGGTAAAGGTTACTATTTTTTATAACAGCGAATAAAGAATATTACCTAAAGTATTGTGCAATGTTATCCAATGACGATAGCGCAAATTAAGTCTAATTATTAATTAGTCTTCATACGTCTGATATTATTTAGAAGATATCGCCTAGTGAATTGCACTTAAAAGAGATTATTCAGGCAACGGAAACGGTAACGGCAGCAGTAGTTGAGGGGTGCTATTCGTTAAAAAAAGGCACGTGAGACAGTTAATAGTATCGTCGAGTTGCCACTGTCAATGCCTGTTCAATCTATTTTAAGCATTAGTTTCTATTAAAAAAAACCGCAATACCGCAATGTTTCTGCATTCACAGGAAAATTGCCTGACACTTGATGACGTACACGCATAAAAAAACAGTGTATTTCCCCAATAATTCCAACGATAAAGGGGCAGTAGAAAGATTCAGATTATAGGAAGATTGATTAAGCTAATTAACTCTTTACGGTCATACGGTAAACGTATTGGTTGGAACTATTTTTGAGTAACGCGTACTCAGTCAATTATTCCCTAATAAAGCTACAAATTTTATCCAAATTAGTTTTTTCAAGCCGTATGTATATCATTTGTTACTTTTGTATTCGATATTTTATATAGATTCATCGTATATATCGTATATACATAGTACGTTGTACATTTTTTGTGATTCGCGTGGAATCTTTGCAAATATAATAAATCGGTTAAAAACCAATGAAAATGAAAAAGAAATAGTTAGTATCAGTAATACTGAATCTGCAGTGTATACCGAAAGAATTATTCAGTCAATTATTCCCTAATAAAGCTACAAATTTTATCCAAATTAGTTTTTTCAAGCCGTATGTATATCATTTGTTATTTTTGTATTCGATATTTTATATAGATTCATCGTATATATCGTATATACATATTAGGTTGTACATTTTTTGTGATTCACGTGGAATCTTTGCAAATATAATAAATCAGTTAAAAACCAATGAAAATGAAAAAGAAATAGTTAGTATCAGTAATACTGAATCTGCAGTGTGTACCGAAAGAATTATTCAGTCAATTATTCCCTAATAAAGCTACAAATTTTATCCAAATTAGTTTTTTCAAGCCGTATGTATATCATTTGTTACTTTTGTATTCGATATTTTATATAGATTCATCGTATATATCGTATATACATAGTACGTTGTACATTTTTTGTGATTCACGTGGAATCTTTGCAAATATAATAAATCGGTTAAAAACCAATGAAAATTAAAAAGAAATAGTTATGTTTATGTTTATGTCTTGCTTCTTCTAATTGATCATATTATTTAATATTTTGAAGTAAATTATAATTTAACATCAATTTTAAATTCGTACTATTAACACTAGAACTACCGACAATTCAGCAAACCTACTTCTACCAAAACCAGTCAAAATGACTGGTCTTAAAAAAATGCTTAATAATAGAATATTTTTAAATTTGTTGCTTCATTACTTTCTTACAAAAGGAAATCCATGTTTTATGTAATACATTTTTGGTTTTATTAACTTATTTAATGAGTTAGGGTTATCCCTTACGCATTAGTAAACGTGGTACCGTCTGCAGCAATTTCATTTTATGATTCTAGTAACGTACTTTCATTAGAATCTTCAGAACTTGAAAACACTCGAACACGTCTACTTTTACGTATATTCGAATTATTTTCACATTCGCTTTCTGAAGATTTCTGAACATATTCTTTGTCTAAATCATATGGTATAATTGTTTCTGCCATAAAATCAACGATATGCTGTTGCTTTTCGTAGGACATGCGATAGGCACCTGCCAATGTTTGTATATATATATATATATATATATAAAATTTGTAAATCTATCTGTTCGCCAGACGCCTTTTGCGTTCTTTGCTTTTCGTTCACCTTTTAACATTTTCTTACTTTCTACTCCGAAATACTTAAAAATTCCACAACATAAATCCACAAATATTAAATCGATCGCTTCCAATGAACCATATGTCCTATGATCTGGATTTCAAATGTAACACTTAAAACAATGCGGATGTTTTGGTGCCCAAAAAATTAAGCATCTTATTTAAAATGCAACTACTGGTATTAATATTCACACACTCATCGAATTAAAATAACCTATTATTTAAATCGTCATTACAGATTCAGCTAAAAAAATGTTATAAGAAAACAACCTTTGCTATTTTCTTCATCATTTCCATGAATTGCAACTTTTTCAAGACTGCTTTCATATCACCTAATAAATGCACTTTTCTAACGTGCGAAGAAAATTCAAATCGCTTTGTCAAATTTGCGAAAAGATATCTTATTAGCGTGTAATAATCCATGCAAGCCACAATCGTTTATGTCGAGATTCGATTATGAAGACACGATCAAGATGACACGTGGTCAATCCCCTGTTCCTTTGTAATTCGTTGTTAGTCATTAAGCAAGTCGGCAAGATATTGTGTGCATTAAAACCTAATCAGCTGTGCACCACTCTTAACCGTATGCTTTTCATCGCCAATTTTCCACAAGTAACGCAAACTAATCTTCACTGTCTGAACGATACAGAAAACACACAAACATGAGTTTAATCGATAAATTATGTTTGATGCTAATAATCCTGTGTTGCGTGAAGTTTACACAAAACATGGAATTGAAAAAAGATAATATATTTAAGTATTTTTTCGAGTTCATGCAATACACAGAATTAAAAGTAAATGATGTAATTAAAACATAAAATTCAAAATGGATAATGTGTTCCAATATTTTTTGAAACGCATTAACGTTCAAAACAAATAAGTTTAAAATCGGGGCTGTAACTTTTCCATTAATTTTAACTAAACTTATTTAACACTTTGGTCACCGGTGACCGGCGCAAAAGATTTTACTATAAATGCAAAAAATTCGCCATGAAGCCTATTTGCAATCTAGTAAAAGCCGTTGATATTGGAATGATGCTTCAATACTTTGGCTTTTAATAACTCTGCGTTACCTTCAATTTGCACGATTGCATCAAACTCTGCAGAATTTTATCGCATCGCGGTTCTAACATAGCAAAATACGCTTGGCAGTCAAAGTGTTAAAAAAACTTGATTCAAAATTGTCTTGACAAAAGGTATTCGATGAATTGCGAACACCTCCGGTTCAAGACTAACTAAATAAGAAAAAACAAAGGAAACAGAATTAGAGTGTTTCATGTCATAATCGTCATACAGTTTCGAGGTTATGAATGTTTATTACATGCTTCAAATTATTTCGTTGCCAATAGCGACATCTCCAACTGGTATAGAACGACAGGAAATTTAAATTGAATTTTGTCCGGATTTTGGCGACGCACCCTGTATATAATGCTTCCTTTTCATTGAAACAAAATTTTCTAAAATATTTTCATATTAATCCTTCTTTTCAATTTATTCTTTTCAATTTACTTTTAATGACAGATTACCAATTTTTACAATTACTGCGTTATAGCCAATTCGGCAGATATGCAAACAAAATTGCCTTGGAAGGTTAACGAGAATTACCTTTATTGTTTTTCGGAGATCAACGAGAGGAGCATACTTAAATTATATTTGAATAATTGAAACGACAGATATCTAATAATTAAAGCTTCGTGTTTTTTACGTTATAACAGTGATCTTTACATTCATTTATTTTACATCTCCATTAACGAGACGTATGTTTCGTAATATAAAGAAAAAAAAATTTATCTACCCGTTTTTCCGTTCTAATTATTTAATTAAATCGCTAAAGATAATTCAAAGTATCACCAACACTGTGCCGAACAATACACCACAATTTGAGTTTCGAATACTGTTGACCGATAAAACTTATTGAACAACCTGGTATACCAGGTGTGTCGGTAATTCCTTTCCGGTTTTTGTAACAGATGTTACTAGCCATAAGTATGAAATTTATGATTTTATGCATATGTCATTTGTTTCTACTAACATTAACCTCAAAACTGCACAAGTTACATTCCGCCAAAGTAACAGTTTTATGGATTTATAATTTTTTGAAAATGTCGAGTTTTGTGCCTGGAAACGTACATTTGCGGCACGCATTACTTTTTGTGTTTCATCAAAAGAAAAAAGCCGCTGAAAGTCATCGTTCGCTGGTAGAGACTTACGGTGAGCATGCTCCAACCATAAGAACATGTGAAACGTGGTTTCGACAATTCAAATGTGGTGATTTCAACGTTCAAGACAAAGAACGTCCTGCTAGGCCGAAAATGTTTGAAGATGCGGAATTGCAGGAGTTATTGGATGGAGACCCAACACAAACTCAAAAACAATTGGCAGAAAAGTTCAATGTGAGCCGAGTAGTAATTTGTGAACGATTACAAGCGATGGGAAAGATCCAAAAGATGGGAAAATGGGTGCCACATGAATTGAATGAGAGGCAATTGGAAAAGCGAAAAATCGTCAGTGAAATGCTGCTTCAAAGATATGAAAGGAAGTCATTTCTGCATCGAATAGTAACGGGTGATGAAAAATGGATTTATTTCGAAAATCCCAAGCGAAAAACATCATGGTTATCACGTGGCGAAGCCGGCCCATCGACTGCAAGGCCAAATCGCTTTGGTCGCAAGACCATACTCTGTGTCTGGTGGGACCAGATTGGTGTCGTATATTATGAATTGTTGGAACCTGGAGAAACAGTTAATACTGATCGCTACCGACAACAAATAATCAATTTGAACTGTGCATTGATCGAAAAACGCCCACAATACGCTCAAAGACATGATAAGGTGATTCTGCAGCATGACAACGCGCCGTCTCATACAGCAAAACCAGTCAAAGAAGTGTTGAAATCACTTGGATGGGAAATTTTATCGCACCCGCCGTATTCTCCAGACCTGGCTCCATCCGACTACCACCTTTTCGCATCGATGGGGCACGCGCTTGCAGAGCAGCACTTCGCCGATTTCGAAGAAGTTAAAAAATGGCTCGATGAATGTTTTAGCTCAAAGGAGAAACTGTTCTTTTGGAATGGCATCCATAAATTGCCTGAGAGATGGGCAAAATGTATAGATTCAAATGACCAATACTTTGAATAAATAAATTTTAATTATCCATTGTACGTAGCGTGTTTTCTTTAGCGAAAAAACCGGAAAGGACTTACCGACACACCTGGTACATGTCACTTTGGATACAGAAGGCTCTGCTGGGCACAGCTGCTTTTATTACAGTGACTCCAGCATCCTCGGTGAATAGAATGCAAACGGGTGCCCACCCTTTACACATGACCCTGAATCACACCTCTAATAGGCAGGTGCTAGAAAACAGTGGTATATCGGTTGGGTATATCGTCAGACCTGCGGTCATTTGACTTAGGTGGATGGTATCAATATTTCCGTTGATGTAAGAAGTGCAACTATGCATTCGGAGGATCGCGGTTCAGGAGAAGATCGCATCCTAAAGAGAGTACAACTTTTCCTCGGTCGTTGCATTGGAAAGGTGGTGCTTTGTTTGTTGCATGTGCCATAAATGGCGAGGTCGTTGAGGTGCCGGTCGCCTCTCCATTAACTCTGAATATACGCGTCACTTTCGTTCATCGCACCTCTGCCCGCCGTAATCCTCTGCACAACTAAGATGCTAACTATTAGGTTGGGGAAAAAGAAATCCATTATTTTTATATGAACTTCAGGACTTTATTTAACATGTTTCGGATTGTCCGATTTGGGTCAAATATGCACCGTTTTGTTGTATAATTTGTTGCCATTTTAAAGGTAACTTCATAATGCCTCTCTCATAGAAGTCCTGGTCTCTATTTGCAAAAAGCTCTAGTAGTCGATTTTCACAATCCTCGCTAGATGCCAATTTTTTATCATTAAAGAAATTTTGCAATGCAAGAAAAAGATGATAATCGCTTGATGCCAAGTCCGGACTGTATGGCGGATGCATTAAAACTTCCCAACCAAGCTCCCGAAGTTTCTGGCGAGTCACTGTAGATGTGTGTGGCCTAGCGTTGTCTTGGTGGAACACGACACCTCTCCTGTTGGCCAATTCTGGCCGTTTCTGGTCAATCGCTATCTTCAAACGGTCCAGTTGTTGACAGTAGAGATCAGAATTTAGCGTTTGGCCATATGGAAGCAACTCATAATAAATAATCCCCTTCCAGTCCCACCAAATGCATAGCAGAACCTTCCTGGCCGTTAGTCCTGGTTTGGCCACCGTTTGAGGTGCTTCACCGCTCTTTGACCACGATCGTTTTCGCACAGGGTTATCGTATGTGATCCATTTCTCATCTCCAGTCACCATCCGTTTAAGAAATGGGTCTATCTCATTCCGTTTGGCCAAGGCTTCGCAAGTGGAAATTCGATCCATCATGCTTTTTTCTGTTAATTGGTGCGGCACCCAAACATCGAGCTTCTTTTTGAATCCAGCTTTGTGTAAATGGTTTAAAACAGTTTTATGGTCGATTTTTAGCTCCTGGGCGATGTTACGACTGCTAACATGCCGGTCAACTTCGATCATTTCCTGAACGGAATCTACGAAACCAAAATTGCACATAATTGGCTGTTACAGTATCGGAACCATAAACACCATTCACAATTTTAGCCGCCCGGCTTGCATTTTCGCCTTTGTCAAAGAAAAACTGTAAAATGTACCGAATTTTCTCTTTGTTCACTTCCATTTTTAACACCCTGTAAACTCACAACTGAATGCACCAAACAAAAAACAGCAAAAGAATTTTTTTTTACTGCGAAATGTCACCTTTCCAACGAGCATAAATCTGAAATTGTTTGATCAATACTTTACGAGAAATCTATCAGTACAGCCATCTGCCGAAAAAATAATGGATTTCTCTTTCCCCAACCTAATATTATACAAAGCCTGATAATGATGGCATTCTTAAGTTTTACCACAATTTGAGAATTATAGAATTTTATCCGTCAACATCGTTGTGTGGAAAACCCTCTGCAAAGTCGACCAAAATCTGCCAAAATCGATTTACTTAAATGTTCGTACATTCGTAGATAAGGAAATATGTCATGTATATATATATGTTATTATATCCTTATAATAAGAATAGATAAAAGTGTCATCGATTCCCGTTGTTCAATTGAAGGAGGGTTAAAGTTGCAAACATTATACAACGAAAGTATACGAATTTTTGGTCATTCACTTTGGTAAGATTATTCTGTAGTAATACGGCATTATTTTTCTGTTACTCAAATTAAAGTTTATTATATATTAATAGGTACACAACTTTGCTCCCGCCGTTTTTTCCCTTTCGTCCAATGCAAAAAACGGCGGGAGCAAAGTTGTACACCTAATATATATTCCTTTTCTATTCATTTATTCTTCGAATACTGTATGTCGAAGGACACGTTTGCGCTTAGCTGTATATCACAACTTATTGTTAGTCACGCGCCAGGTTTCATTTAGTTTGTGCCTGCCAAATTCTAAAGGTAACGCCAAACAGTTCGTTTCAAAACACGACGAAACCTATCGGATTGTTATCTTTGCACGTATTCGAACTGATAAAGTATTTTGATAGCAGGAAATGACCCATGTACGAGATTTTTGGTAGTCCTGCGTTAACGTCACTTCTTTAAACAACTGTTATGTATAACTGCACTCTATTGGAACCTCAGCAATGCTCGCGTGAGGTATGACAAAAATATCGTCGAACTACGTGTGTCGTGATTGCTCAATGAAAAGCAACTGTTTCATTTTCGTGCATCAGACAGACTAACATTAGCTGTTACAGACGTTTTACTTTTACATTTTTTGAATCCAACTAATTAGTACATAGACTATAAAATTAGATGTATCAATAATTATAAATATCGAAAACTTGCGAGGGAATTTCTTTAGAACTTTTATTGTAATGGATAGTCGTAAAAGATGGTATATGTTTACTTATACGTTAATTTGACGGATTTCAAACTTTGAAATGAAACACGCAAAAAACGATAGCAATAATCTTAACTACTTTGCATCATAAATTCATGGTTTTATTAAAAAAGTTTATACATACAATTATTATTTCGTTAAGCTTTGTAAATTTTGAAATTTGACGGGTTAGCTGATTACGTAAACAATCCTTACATGTTTGTTTCGTTTGTAAAATTATTCCTCCAATAGTAAATATAAGAGTGAAAGAAAAGTCTAAGATGCCCCCAACTTATTATCTCAATATCGCCTCGATAATGTGACACAAAGCGAATTGTGTGGCCCGGGTGTAATCTCACTTCGTATTGAACAAACTCGCTTACCAGAGTGATTTTCGCGTCATTCGAATCTCAAAGCATGCAGCAGACTAAATGTCGTATCGAAAAGATATTCGGAAAAAAAATCTTGACTTATTAATATTTTATTTTTACGTGAAGCCTTATATTGTTCAACTCAGACTTAGTTTAATTTTTAATAACACTAGATTGCCCGAGATTTCTTGTATACCTACATTGCCCAAAAACAGTCAAAATGACTGCATTGTGAAAAAATAACAAATATGTAAAGAAATTTGTTTAAAATTAATTTTTAATATTTCTGTGGTATTAACCACATTTCAAAAATTATTTTTGTTTAAGAAAATTCTAGAAATTTCTAGAATTTTCAAAATATAAATAAATTGTAACCCCAAGAAAATATATAGGTAAATAAATTACTTTTAATCAAAAACTTGTTTTTAGTAATATGTTTGGCCGCATTTCCCGAAATTACGTCAATTTCTTATATTATTTACAATTAAACAACAAGTTATTAGTAAATATTAACAATAAAAAAATTTACTTTAATTTAAAAAAAAAATAATTTATGCATTATTATTTGTACATTTTATGCAAATGAAAGTGGAAATCTTTTTATGTGTACATCTTCCGCAAACATACTTTTGACATTTTTCACATATATTATTTGTTTTGTTGTTGTGGCAAAGTCGTACTTGACAATATTTGCGTTTGTGAGAATGGGTTGCATTTGATGATGTTGCAGTTGATCTTCATGTTCTGATAAATTTTTCTGTCTTGCAACTCTATATTCGTTGGAAAGATGTTCTGCTAATTGAAATAAGAACTCTTTTCGTTCTATTTGTATTCCTGTCGTTTCTTTGTAAATGATCCAAGCATTTATGGCAGCCAAATGTAAAATATTGAAAAATATTTGGAGGGGCCATCTACGAGAACTAGCTTTTACTGTATGTTTTCTGGCCATTTCATCCGCCATATCAACTCCAAATTTTGTACCGTTATAAAATTGAATTGATTCCGGTAACATTTTTTTATTACTTTTATCAATTTTAACAAATTTATGCTTAGAACTTAGAACAGCTACTTTTTTATTTGGTTTGCTTTTATATATTGTTAGAACACAATTCTCTGATATATATGTGCCCATAATTATGAAAGTGGTCTAAGTCAAAATTAAAAAAAAATGAGTTTATCAGTTATTTCATACCACATTATTTTTAACTAAATTTATTCAATGTAATTTTTACGAAATTGTCAAAAATGAACCATTAGATAGTGGTTGTAATTTCAACATTATATGGAATTCATTTAGTTTTAATTATGAAAGTGGTCTAAGTCAAAAATTTAAATAAATTATATAAACAACTTGAAAATGGCACGTGGCCTTCTTTGACGCGTTTCTGAACTACATAATAAAATAAATGACAATCAAATTTTAATAATAACGACAACTTCATTACTAGAAGAATCAATAACAAGAAGAGTAAAAAATACCGCGGGTGAATCTGTCTCTTGGCTACAAATTCAATGGATGAGATTCTTGAAAAATAAACCTTATAAAATGTTCTATAAAACATCTTTAGATGATTCTAAATTTCACGTTTTGGATCTTTCACCTAAAAAAGGAAGACCAAAAATATACGGAAATATTAAATTACTTCCATTATACACCACCATTAGACCAGTATCGGAAGAAAAACATAAAGATATTATGAGTTTACTACCGTACATCCCTCCAGTTTTTCAGGAACATTTTAAGAATCTTAAATACTCGAAATAATGATAAAAATGGATTACTGTTTAAAAATAATTAATAAATGTAATAAATGTTCACGAATTATTTCAATCAAATTATTGTTTCAAATAAAACTCAAAGTTCTTTATTGCTTTAAGTCATTTATAGGACATTCAGTTAATTTTGAAAATGGTCTAAGTCAATTCAATCTTTAAAAATAATATTATCGTATAAAATTCACACAAAATTTCATATTCATAGTAAATTTCCATTAATTAAGACTAATAAAATTATAAATTAAAATGTCGCATAATGTAAAAATATTTTTTAATTTATTCAAATGCAATTCATTAAATATCTCGAAACAAGAAATATATGACTTAGACCACTTTCATAATTATGGGCACATATAGCAAAGTGGAAAAACGAGGCATGTTATCCTTCGTTTGTTTGGCTGCTTTGGGTAGTTCTCTTTTGTTTCCTCTAATAGTTCCAACTAGAGTTGATTTTTTGGCCAATAATTTTGTCGCGAGTGATACGCTAGTGAAAAAGTTATCGGTTGTGATACTTCTTCCACAGTTTGTATATGGCTGGACAAGTTTCAGAACAACGTGTTCACTGAGAAGCATTGATGATGGTCGTTGTTCATCTTTCCCTAAATAAGGAAAACCATTCAAAATATATTTGCTACTAACATCTGATGCAAGCCAAAATTTGATGCCAAATTTGTTGGGTTTATTAGGCATATATTGTGTAAATCTACACCTGGCTTTTGACGGAAATAATTGCTCGTCAACTGTTATATTTTGCCCTGGTTGATAGCGAGCTTGACTATTTTCGATAAACCTGTCCCATATATCCGAAACCAGGGCAAATTTATTTGCTTGTAGGCGCCTACTTCTTTCGGTTCTTTTGTCAAAACGAATAAATCGAAGGATTTGCTTGAACGTTTCTCTGGCCATAGTTTCTCTAAAAAATTTGGGACCCCACTTTTCTGACCATAAATAACTCAGTTTTAACCCTCTATGGACTGAATTTTTGTTGGTGGCTATACAAAATCTATCTAACGTGAAATCAACATATATCAACCTCGAAATATGTATTAACATTAAATTCAACAGTTTCAACAATTTCATTATAACGAATACATTTTGTAACTTTGAAGTAACAACGGTTTACAACGCTTCCACTTGTGTGTATAAGAGCTTAAGTATGGAATTCCATGAAACAGTTGGCGTTTGGCATTAAACACAGATATGTGTTGCATTTCCTTATCTGATGATTTTTTACTAGTAAATTCATCGCCGCTATCAATAATATTTATACGTCGTCGGGTAAATACTATTAGATGATCTTTGTTAGAATCAGAATCTGATAATGAATCTTCGGATTTATTACTGCTAATGCTTCTTATTCCTGTTCCTCTTTTATTTTTATATGATTTTGTATCCATATTTTAGGCCTCTAATCTATAAAACTAAAAAGGAAAGAAAACACAAACGTTATTGTAAATACACCGAACCCTACCATTATAGCCCACTGTGTCTTGAAAGTTACAAAGGTATATCACATAAAAGTATTAATAAAGTGATTGTTTAAAAACAAACAAATAAGACATTATTGATATACAAACTAAAAGCTATTATGTACGCTTGTTTTGTTTAACAAACACCGATAGAAGAACGAATAATGAGAATTGCACAAGACGGTTCATTTGGCTTCTGTTTGCAGACAACTTGCAAAAGCATTTTCTTTGACATTTCAGGATAGAGCTGATAACCGCATCAAGCATGTTATTGGTTACTAAGAAGACATTGTATAACAAGATGTAAACGCCATCTAGTAAAAAAAATTAAACTATTTAATGAAATATCGATTTATTGATATGTGACTTCAAAGTCACGCGGGCCCATAGAGGGTTAAATTTTTTGCCTCGTAGGCTCCACGAGCATATAAAATCCCAATAAATGCATGTATTTCCGGTAATGTTGTTGTCCAATCTATTTTGTCTATTTAAATATTTACATCAATATTCAATGTATTAAACTCGATTGCCTTCATTTTTTTCCGCTTATTGACCGGTGCTTCACGCGATATCATACTTTAAAAAACTACTAGAAACTCTGATTAAATTGAGTTTTAAATAAAATTTTACGTTAATTTCATTAAATAATTTTTTAAACAATTCTTTTAAATAATACCTAAAATGCTTCCTATTTTACAATTTCTATAAATTTCATACAAATTTATTTTTCAGTAAAAAGTTATGATAGTTATTAAAAAACGTATTCTTTTAACAGTACCTAAAATACTTCCAATCCTAGAATTTCTGAAAGTTTCACAAAAATTGCTTCATAAATAACAAAGTTATGATTTTTTGTAACGTACAAGTTTCCCAAAAACGTACGGTCCCAGGCGTATTTCTTACAGATTTCCTAGCGGTCCTTAAAGTGTCAATTAAATTCCACGAACTTCTAGCAATTCTAATTCAACGACACAGACATTTCTATAAGAGATTTCTCCATACATCTTAATTTAACGAAGAAACAGGTCATAACTATTAATATATCACTCGTTAACGAAAATGCGTAATTAAAGAAATCTTATTATTTATAAATGAAATTTTCTTTATTAATCAAATTCTACCAACTTCTAAGAATACTAATTCAACAACACAGACATTTCTATAAAAGATTTCTCCATACGTCTTAATTTAACGAAGAAACAGGTCATACCTATTTATATATCATTGGTTGACATAACTGCGTAACTGAAGAAATCGTATTATTATTTATTAATGAAATTTTCTTTATTAACACTTTAACACTAGATTGCCCGAGATTTCTTGTATACCTATATTGCCCAAAAACAGTCAAAATGACTGCATTATGAAAAAATAACAAATATGTAAAGAAATTTGTTTAAAATTAATTTTAAGGTTATTAGTAAGGTTATTTAAAGGTTATTAGTAAATATTAACTATTTTCAATGAACTTAACTCATATTTCCGAAAGCAAGGCAAATTTATTTGTTTGTAGGCGCCTACTTCTTTCGGTTCTTTTGTCAAAACGAATAAATCGAAGGATTTGCTTGAACCTTTCTCCGGCCATAGTTTCTCTAAAAAATTTGGGACCCCACTTTGCTGACCATAAATAACTCAGTTTTAAATTTTTTGCCTCGTAGGCTCCACGAGCATATAAAATCCCAATAAATGCATGTATTTCCGGTAATGTTGTTGTCCAATCGTTCCTGAAAATTCGGCGGCTTTCTTCTTCTGTGCACTTTCTTATATGTTTGATAATATAATTACCATATTGATCTCTTCAAAATTACATGTTATTGATTTGGTCGGATAGTCGCACAATAATATGGATTGTTATGAAATCGCTATTTCAGTAAAATGATACAGTGATTCGTTTCGTGTAATAACAACCAGAAGGTGCTTAACACTTTCTACATTTTTAAATAACTCCTTAAGTAATCGTAGATTGTTTCGCTTTCTCTACAAGGCGGTATTATCTGTTCGATAGTTAAAGGGTGAAAACGCCTGTTACGTTATAGCGGTGGATTATATACTTTTTGTTATATATATATATATAACAAAATTTTTATATATTATATTTTATATAAATATATAAATAATAAGAGTTAGATACTAAGATAGATAATAATAAGAAATAATGTTTGTTTAAAACATTCTATATAAATTGTCGATGATTTTTAGTACATTTCTTAGGCAATGGAGACAGTGAAATAGTGAAGTACTCTGGGCATTTCATATAATGCTTTAATACCATATATTGCTGGTGAAACGCAGATAATTCCATATGAAACAACTTATCTACAGGAATTGAATGAAAAACCGCTTAGGTAAAATTACATAATTTGTCCTAGCTCATCGCTGCCACGCGTTTGTTGTCTGCCTTTCGCTACATAAAAAGTAAGCTATCGAACCTACCTGAAAGTCGGTGAACTTTATTGACCCAGATTGCAGTGTATTTTTGTCCAAATAAACAAGTAATTACATAAGCCAAGTACGAAATTGGGTCGGTTTGCGTTTCACCTTTGACTACCGTAAATAGTATTGATCTCTATTTCCGAACATAATTTAGGTGTTGCAATTCTGTGACTCTTAAGTGCTTTTCTTCGTAGCGATCGGTTTAAGCGACAACTCGGCAGTTACTGATAGCGTAAACAGTGTCTTGTGACGAAAGTCTGTCCCCATAAAATAGGAATCCGCTGATTCGTTTTGCCATAATAAAGCAGACTGTGTAAACAGACTGTAGACACGAGACCCATAATGTTTTGATTAGACGATATAATGTTAACGAATACATTGTAGGCCAATAAGTCCTGGGTTGTAATACATTCGGGCTAATAAAATTCGTAGAAAGACAGAGAATATGATGAAGAGACAAAGAATAGTGTTCAAAAGAACAAAATCACAGTACGGCCTCGAAAGCTATATTTCAGAACAGTAATGTAGAAAGGTTATGATTATTTACACGGAATTTGAAGAGTATCTGATAATGTAAAATAAGGAAAATGCATATTTTGGAAATCTCGTTTAAACTACATGTATTTATGTAGTTATTGATGTGATTGTTATAGTCACAGAAAAATAAATAACTAGGTAAGGTAATACAAGCGATGATAGTAGTGTGAAAGGAGATAAGCCAGAAGTACGCAGAAATATATGGGAGAACGTGGTTTAGTTGTTCAATATTATGGTTTCGAGTATGTTTTATACTATGTTTAAAAAACAAGCCGATGTCCTTCATGAATCTTGGGTTTTCTGTTCGACAGTCTTATAGATTATAGTTGTTCAATAAGTTTTGTCGTTCGATAAGAAAAACACAATGTTATGGTTCAAAATACACTTTATTATTCAGTATATATATATATATATATATTATAATCTTGTTAGAGAATAGCTATTTTAGAAAGGAATTTCGTTGTGTCTAATACAGAATTTAATGATGAGATTTTATGAAGTATTTCAAAAAGATATGTTAAATGTATGCGGCATATCATAAATAGCTCGGTCAATGATTAAGAAAATTGGGGACAATATGGATTAACGAATGATTAATAAAATGAATTGCAGTATCGAGAAACAGTTAAAGTAAGAAAAATTTAAGGCTTATAATCAATCTACTATCCACGATACACTTAAAACATATTAATTACTGTGTAACATAACTTTACTTTAAACTTTTGCAGGCAGTATTACGCCTAGAGCTTCCACTCACTTCCAAGTTGGAAGATCGTCTTGACTTTTGTAAATTCGAAATATTGGTAATACTATACTTTGCTTCATTGGAATTTAAAGAGTAGATAGTATTAGTGTTTAAAGGTAATGTTATATTTAGGAAATTAACTACACTGTTAGCATGGATCGAGTTTCTGAACAACTAGACAATCATTATTACCTATTGGCATTTGAACCTATGTTCGAAATATCGGTAGTTTCTTCTAGTACTTAGACAAGCCGTCAAAAATTGACATGTTGAAAGTTAATATTGAAACTCCTGAGATTTCGATAGCAAGTGCGGGACCTTTATAAAGTAGATACCGTATTTAAGATTTCAATTCTTTTCACTATATACCGGCCTAAGCTTTGGAACCATGAAAATACTACAAAATTGGTAGATAATGATATTTTTCTACCAGTTTCAAAATGTCAATTCTATCATTAAATATAGTCCTAAATTCTGAAACGTTGAATACCAGGTTGTTCAATAAGTTTTGGCGTTCAATAAGAAAAACACGATGTTATGGTTCAAAATACACTTTATTATTCGGTATAATCTCCCTGAACATTAATGCAAATGCTCCAACGATCCTCCAATCTGTGGATCCCATCCCTGAAGTGAGATTCCGGAAGTTAATAAACAACTAGTTTGTGCATACTTTTAGAACTTTGTCGAATAATATTATAGATTTCTATAATTCGTACAGTGCAAATAAATAGATTTTCAAGCAAATTCCACAGTTAATAAGTAAAAATAATAAATTTATCAGAATTATAAGAACAATGCGTATTTGTACAGTTATTACTTCCGAGTACTTTTCGGAGAGTTTAGAACGTAAACACATCGAATTACGGCTTCGTAATTACGATCGGTATTATGTTCGGAAATATTATACTCACGTTATACCCAATCTACTATCAGTAAGGTTCTAAACTTTGTACTATCGAAAATAATTTTCAGTCTATTACTACTTAATACTTTGCGCTATTGTCAGAAGACAAATCATATCTGGTGCTCGCAAAACCATTATTGTGCGTGTAATAATCATTACATTCAATTGATTTTGTGATTGCAAGAAAATAGCTTCGTGGACCCTCAATGCAGTTTCAATATATAGTAAAAAATAGGGCTTCATTCTAAAGGATGCAGTGAATAATAATCATGTAAAATATAGCATTAATATTAACAAAGCAAACGAACAGAAATTATTATATTGAAGATGTCAGGCTAAAGAAAGAAAGTCGCTTCCTACTTCTCCATAATAAACATTGTTTTGGTAATGGACACACTGAAAGTCACTAAAAGCATCATTAATCATTGCACCGCCCAATTCTTTATAGAAGATTTCGTTTCATGTATTCACATTGATTTGAATAAGAATATCCTGATTTCGAATACATCCCGCAAATGTGCGGGAATTTACGCTCAATCCGCGTCACACAGTATACTGCCAACAATGTGTTAGCAATTACCATTTCGTCAAAGAAATGGCGCCAGTAGGGGTATGCACAGAAGCATAACGCAGAATGATAATCAGAAAAAGAAATTTGAAGCAGAAACAAACTTGGGAATGTGTATGTTGCTAGACAAGTACACAAATTTTTGTTCGACAAATAGCTGAGAAATCAAAGAGAACCATAACTTATTGTCCTAACTGCCTAACTGAATTTTTCGAAGTACCAGGTTGTTCAATAAGTTTTGTCGTTCGATAAGAAAAACACAATGTTATGGTTCAAAATACACTTTATTATTCATTATAATCTCCTTGAACATTAATGCACTTGCTCCAACGATCCTCCAATCTGTGGATCCCATCCCTGAAGTGAGATTCCGGAAGGTCTGCAAAATACGCTTCAACAGCCGTTATGACCTCTTCATTTGACGAAAAACGCTTGCCACGCATACATTTTTTGAGTTCTGGAAACAAATGGAAGTCGCTGGGGGTCAAATCTGGTGAATACGGCGGATGCTCCAACAATTCGAACTTTAATTCATGGATTTTAGCCATTGTCAAAATGCTCTTGTGACACGGTGCGTTGTCCTGATGAAAAAGGATTTTTTCTTCTGCAAACCGGGTCTTTTTTCACGAATTTTTTCCTTCAACTGGTCCAAAAGGTTGCAATAATATTCAGAATTAATTGTTTTACCAGTTTGCAAGTAATCCACAAATAAAATTCTTTCGCATCCCAAAAAACTGATGCCAGAACCTTCTTGGCCGATTTCTGGACACGAACTCGTTTCGAAGCCGAACAACCAGGTTCACACCACTCTTTAGCCTCTTGTTTTGATTTAGGATCATGGTGATAGACCCAAGTCTCATCCATAGTGATGAATCGACGCACAAAATCCACTTTATCCTTTTTAAAACGCTCCAAATGTTGTTGAGAAAGTCGCATTCGAATGTGTTTTTGTTCAATTGTTAGCGAATGCGGCACCCATTGTGCACACAGCTTTTTAAAACTCAAAATTTCATTTAAAATATGACTCACACTGCCTAATGAGATGTGTGGAGCCTCTACTAAATCCCTCTCAGTCAATCGACGATCTTCCAAAACCATATCCTGTACTTTGGCTACGATTTCTGGTGTTGATGCGGTTTTTGGACGTCCTTCACGTGGATCGTCTTCAAGGCTTGTACGACCACGTTTAAATTCAGCAACCCATCTTTCTACTGTTCTAATTGAAGGTGAACGTTCATTATACACTCTTAACATTCGTTCGTGAATTTCTTTTGGTGCTACACCTTCCAAAAATAAGAATTTTATCACTGCACGATATTCAATTTTTTCCATTGTCGAAAATACTGTGACACGGCGACACTAAATGGCTTGTAAACAAAGAATGAATTGACTGATTGAAATGAACCTTCACATACGTTGATAAGAAGAGTGAACCAACAAAACAAAAACAAATTTGGACTAGTAGCAACGCCCTCAACAAAACAAAACAAAACTTATTGAACAACCTGGTATATATATATATATCGATATTTATAATATATATAAATATTTATGCAGAAGAAATATCGAGAGAAATTACGTAAAAATATTACGTTTTTTGGTCAGATTTAAAGTATTTTGGATGAATATGATTGTTTACGATATAATCGCAGAATGTTGCATTACAATTGTAAAATTGTGTGTTTAACAATTGCACACTTACATAAAACGTTTAATAATTAACATTGAATAACCTTATACCATATTATTGGTTTGCCATAATGTGTTTTAATATTGGAACGTGTATAATTTAAAAATGTGTACTTGCCTTATTGTGACTTACTTATATATCTGTTTTGAGAGAGGTCTCTCTCGGAATAGTCCTCGTCACAGTTCCAGAGTTATTTTTGTATTTTAATTTGTGACTGATTTTTTTGGCCTATCTTTACATCACTCGATTGTAGAAGGAAATTTTTTAGGATAGTCCTCATTCGGACTCAGTGTCCATATATGTGCAAAAATCAAACTGAAAAAGTTAACTATGCGGGTGTGAGGACATTTGTTCCGTGGAAAGACCTCTTTCAAAACGAATATCTAAGTAAATCGCAATATGATAAGTAACAACACAAAATAACTTATATATTTTTGGAAAGTAAATCCAAGGGTCCCGAAACAGGTTGGGTTTTTTAAAAGCATAATAGTAAATATATTTGAATCATAACAAGCGGTTCAAGCATCTTCAAATATTGTTTGGTTATTTATGTTATATGTGCATATATACCAAGTTTCAACATTTTTTGGTTTACTCTGACCAATCATCGAGAAGTTTACTGTTGAGTAAGTCCTTTTATGCATATCATTATAAACTTCAATAACTTTTTTCTTTAATTTTTCCTTGAATTACATGTTACATTTACATAGTCATCTGACGATATCCGGTTATAAATGTTCAATTGTATTGAAATTTGCCGGAGTGCATTTATGTGCAATTTCTAATTGATGCTGTTATTTTACTATAAGCTATATTTTGCGGAGGTCAAATAGGGATATCGTTAAGGGGCAAGCGCTAAGGATTGAAAAAATGTATGCATCGGTATCAACAGACGTTGCAGGCGATCGGTATTTATTTTGAAAGGGGATTGTACCCGATGACATGTCTGTTCACGGATTATTCATGAATCGGTCGCGGGAATGGACTGCGTCAACCGAACGCCGCTTGCATGAATGAATGCGATGCTGTTTGAATTTGTCAGTCGCCTTCTGAATGACTAACTTCGAGCTCCCGATTTCATCGGCTGGGCATATTAATCATTTTAATTCGCATTTTCACAGTTCTGTAGGCAATCTCCGCCATCTTGAGTCTTCTGAATATACGCAATCACATAGGGGGCGCTTCTATAAGATAATAATAACCCGCCGTTTCTCCCTCTTAATAAAGCAATAAATCCAAGGTGAACTATGCAAACTATGTCTTTGAAATCCCTGAAAATAATGGCTTTCATGATTTTATTTACTTCGTAAAAATATTTTCCCTTTTGACACAGCAATTTCTGGTTAGAGACTTTCTCGCCAGTTTCTTATTCCAACGAGAAAATGACGCGTTCCATCTTTGGTGCGGCTCACCGTCTATATAATCAATATATACTGTCGGACATGTGAGAAATAGTAAAGGAAATCGTAGAAGCGCAGCGGATAGTGCGACCCGGTCGCCACCGTCGCATATATAGCGTGTGTACTATTTTATATTTTACTAGGGGTATGGATGCAAGATTTTACTCAGTTATGGGGCTCTTGATATGAAAATTAGCAAACTTAAGGAACGTTGACAAAAAAAGGTCGCATAGATGTCCACACTCGTGGAGGTTATCTATAATACCCGCATTTCATCTACTGTTTTGCAGTGGGCCCGTGTCACCCATATATGGGTGATGCTTTTATTGTTGAAGTTAAATAAGATTTTCAGTTGCATTTTGAAAACAAATTTAACACGTTGCGTACCGCGTCACCCATACTTCAATGGGACTCGTGTCACCCATATATGGGTGACGCTTTTATTGTTGAAGTTTAACAAGATTTTCAGTTGCATTTTGAAAACAAATTTAACACGTTGCGTACCCCGTCACCCATACTTGGGGGACGGGCATACTTCCGTGGGGCCCGTGTCACCCATATATGGGTGACGCTTTTATTGTTGAAGTTAAATAAGATTTTCAGTTGCATTTGAAAACAAATTTAACACGTTGCGTACCGCGTCACCCATATATGGGTGACGCTTTTATTGTCGAAGTTAAATAAGATTTTCAGTTGCATTTTGAAAACAAATTTAATGATTGCGAAATAGGGTTATGATTTTGTGAATAATTTATTTTAATCACGCGTTGCCATTTTCATTCGCAACAATCGACCGTTATCTACACTTTTTCGCTTTTGATTTTTAAAATTCCATTTAACATGTTGGAGTACACGCGAGCGCGTGTAAATCTATTATTCCATAAGAGTCGATAGAAGCACAGGATCCGCTGTTTGTTCTGCAAAGTACGTAAGGACATTCTCGCGAGTCTTCCTCATCGACGTAAGTCAAATCTGAATAATTGTATCTTCGATTCTGCGTATAAAGATGAAGGTTGGCTCAGTCGAGTTTGCGTATTAATGAGCACAGGGAACGTGACAGAAATGTCCATTTTTGTTAAAGTTTTAGTAGCTACGTCAATTTCAAGATATTTTCCTCTGTTTGTCGGGACATTTTTATTACTAATACTTTACAGTGGGATTTATTTGTCTCTTTAGAAGTGGGATACGATAATTTGCTCTGAATGGATGCAAAATGTACGGATATATGTTAAAAGTAAAAGTATAAACACACGTTTAAACGTATGCTTTAATATAGATGTAAAAATATTAAGCGCGTCAGCAAACTGATTCGTTAAGACGGTAATTATAATTAACTATTTTAATTTTTAGTAATTTATTCGACGGCAATTTCTCCCATAAAGAAATATATATAAGGATATATAAGAAATAGATAACAGAGTTACAATGTTGAAACGTTACAAAATCAGGAGTTTAATAAGGAATCTAAAAAATATTATAAATATAATGTAGTAAATATTTGGGGTATTTGGAGAATCTTTCCCCTCGTCTTCTATCTACTTTGGTGTAAATATAATTACCGATTGGTGTCTAAAAGGACCCTCAAAATTCAGACATTCTGCGATTTAATGATTAATAGATTGATTTAATAGGTCATTCTAGTGTAACGAGGGTTTCAACCGTTGTCAACCGAATTAAATGGTATTTTAACTGAGCATAACTAGGAAAAATACAAAATAATAAATAAAATCCATGCTGTTAGTTGTATGAGGTAGAATTTAAAAATGACATATTAAAAGGTCATTATTATACTGTGAAACATTGTTTTTCCTCTATAAGGCGTTGGAATTTCTAATATATTAAATTATCTATTTCGTGGCTACTCTTTCGACAACTTGGTATTGAAACATTTTTTTCTTATTTTATTTATTACAAACATTGCGACATGGAACCTGAAAAAGACAACCTTCGGTGTATTACAATTACCTACAGTTTTTCGTACAATTTTCTGCATTTCCAAGCCATTCAAGCCATTCTTCTCATTTAGAGTGTCTTCCGCGTTTTTATTGATATTCGAATACAACCGATACATGGAACCTTGATAAATGATTACGAAGAGCATCGCATGGTGCATAAGTGATCGTTCGTGTGTTCATTCGCAGTCAGCTCATGGCGATCTTCAAGGTCTGAATACTTTTCCACTACGTTTCGATTCGCTGATACTTATCGTGCCGCTCAAAATATAATACTGATTGGGAGAGTTGACAGAATGAGTTCGATGACTTTGGCGCACCCCAATTTTCGCCATTGCAATTCGCCGATGATGTAACCGATTCCCTGATAGACATCTAATGTTCATTCTATTTTTCACCTCTGAAATATGCGACTTAACATTTCATGCATTATATATAATGTTTAGTATCATTTTAATCATTTTAATTAGCCACGCAATCGCGACAGTATTTAAAGTACTGAGTTCTGTAACAGATTAAATTCACTCGTTCAAATTTGTTGAATAAATTCGTTTATTCGGGGCATTATGTGAAGAAAAAGCACACATGATTTTCTCCTAAAGAGAATACCCCAATTTAATTGTACCGTGTAATTTTACTCTTTCGCTATAAAATATACGATACTATATTTCAATTAAAAATTAAATTGAGATAGTTGTTTATATGTTTGATGCGTGAGACCGTATGCGACGGAGTTACATTGTATATTTGGTACAAAGTTTTGAATTTTGTTTGTTCATTCGGATTCTTTACTTCACCGACTCTTAAACCTACTCAGCTTTCATTGCGGACATAACTAAAAGCTCCTGTAGATGCATATGAAATGTTATGGACTATAATTGCAACAAACCTCACTCGAATCAAATGTAAGTGAACAATTAAACTTTCCATTGGTGATTTATTATTTAAACGTGATTATTTTATACTTAGTTCTTTGAACACATTTAATGAAGTGCGATTCAGTGTATGTCATTTTAATATATGTTTTGAAAAGTATGCGCTGATAGAAAGTTTCGCTGTTCGATAAAACGAAAAGTTGGAAACGCGATGATGTAATGTATATTGTTTTTAAAAATTCCTCTGATAATATGAATTCAAATATATAATGTGGAGTGCATAATTGCAGATATAGCTTTCATCTAACGGTATATAAAATTAATAAGAAAGAATAGCCAACAAACAATCGTCAGTAATGTTACAGTTTTTATGTGACTGATGGAGTTAATCGATTTGGCAACTGAAAAAAGTAATAAAGTTAAATTTAGTCTTTTCATTTTTAAGTTTTTATTACAGAAAAAGTTAGTTATTATACATTTTTATCACATTGCTTTTCCATAAAAATGAATGTTGGAAGTTCGTTATAAAATAATTTTCGTAATTAATTTATAGCAGCTTTATGTTAGCGGCATTATTCTTTGGGATGATTCAGCAATATTATAAATAATGTCTTCTTCATCAGCTGTATGCGAGGATTCGTCATTTCGATTTGTTGACAAGTTTTTATAGTAATCGTGTTTAACAGGAGGAATGAATTTTAGCAGGTCCATCATGTCTCTCCATTTTTCCTTTGTCACAGTTCTACCTTTAGGATATAATAAAGGCTGATCTATATTTTTCAAACTTTTTACCCACTAAAGATTTTCTTATATTAATGGCTTGAAATTCTGTATCTTCATTATAGTCACATTTGAATTGTATGAGATAGGGTTTGGACCTTTCTAACTATATCCAGCGTATTTTAAGCCAATTTACTGGAAGCCCTGTGACGGTTACTTTTCTGTTAATGATAGACTGTTCTAAAGGTTTTGTTGACAAAAAATCTTGGTGAGTCATTTGGATTAGATGAAACGGCGCTTTCTTTTTACATGTTTTGATTATATGGTACCAATCATCTGGTGAAAAAATGTTTTGATTTTTTTTCGCACATGACTCAATAATGGCAAAATCTGAGTCATTGGGCAAGTAGCTGTGTCCACTTACCAAAAATTTCATGTCAATTGATTCAGCTTTGATTTCCGTGCTTTGAACAAGTTTCAATAAACTTAAGACGGTTTTAATATTACTGTTTTACCGGTAAAAATATCACAATATGTTATTATTTTTTAAGTTTATAGCGTAAGTCTTTATATTTTTTAGACAAGATGAAATTTCTTGAGACCCGCGAGATCCTTCAGATTTCTGGCCAAACAAACGTGTGTATTTTTATATTTTTATTGAATTCATGACATCCAAAATTATAAACATATAAATTTTGCTTATAATAAGCTACGGATGTGGTCAACTTGGGAAAGGCTAAAGCTTTTTCCAAGTCAAACGAAAATACGAACAATTTTTCCGATGTTCCATTCGATCGGCATGCCATTTGACTGCGAGCCCGTTCAGCCTCTTCTAAGTGATTTTCCTTTTCAATCTTTCCATCTTAATTCAATCATCGTCTGAAGATTGAATTTTTATTTGAAAAGTATCACAAGTTTGACCCGTATCCTTTGATGGTTGTTTAAAATGTAAATTAAATTTTGTAGAGAACACATTATAGTAATATTTTTCTTTCACTGGTGCTACGTTTTCCTTTTCACATTCTGTGACGTATAGTTCATACATCTTCTTAATATTTAAGTCAGGATTTAAATATTGTCGTCTTGGATTATGAGCTCTGGTGTAGTGATTACTGTAGGCTGGAAATGACTTTATATGCTTTATAACATTTGTATCATCTATTTTATTGCTTGCAACGCGACCTTTGCGCTTATCAACCAAAGATGTAACTTGTTCTTTAGAACAACGATCGTATATCCTCCCGTCACTCACCTGATAAGTGTCTCTAAAATATTTCTTACAAACGGTAATATCAAGTCCCTCTTTTCGAAAGTAATATGTAAACGAATGTGATCTTCGTTCTTTAGTTTCATTCGTAGGGCGCCTTCTTTTTATTTCGTTAACTTCGATACAACCTCTTCAGAAAATATTTTTGTCAAGTTGACTATGTAAACTATAAAATTCTTTCATGGCAGCCTCTCTCTCATCCGAAATAATTTTTTGATTGCAATTTTGACGGCATCTGCATTGTATATCGACAAATGTTTTTGCAGGTATTCATTTTCCTCCCCTATTCCTATATGCCAAACCTTTTATCCTGTTATGCTTTTGTAAATTTCGTATCCATTTAACAGGATTACGACTTCTTTTTCTCCCAATCAATGTGTTTGTTGGGTTTGTACTATTGCAATCCGATGAATCCGAGGAAAACGATAAACGTCTTCTTAACCCAGAATTTCTGTTGATAAATCGTATTGAAGAATCATCACTGCTTTCTTCACTCACATTATTAGTCTCACTCATCTTGATTATAACGGTATAATATTTATTTCTTCAAAAAAAAAATCTGGGAGTAATGTTGAAAAGACTAAGTACACAGTAACATTCAGCGTGCGAGATCTCTGCTGTACTAACTACCGCTTGCATTGTGCTTCTTTTTATCTGCTTACCGATGCGATTTTGTTACGAATATTATTGAGAGGGAGAGAGCATCTTCGGCTGTTTAAAAACAAATAAGCGTCGATGCACGGCCAGAACAGATACGGCGTTACTGAAACGATTTATATTAGAGTATGGAGTTAATCGAAATGGCTTCTGAAATAAATTACTTATTATTCAGTTGCCAAAAAAATTTGCCATTTAACGGTGCTAATATTTATTATTCAGGAAAGTTATTATAAATATAAAAAGTTATGACTATACCAAGGGCTTTGACACTTAAATTTAAGATTTTTCAAAAAGTGGAGTTAATCGATGTGTGCATTGATATTCTATATAGATCCAGCATTATTTTTAACTAAATTTATTCAATGTAATTTTTGTTCAAAAATAAATGATTTACATTATAGGAATTCATTTAGTTTTAATTATTCCTTCACCTAAATCCTTTTCATGTGTCCCTTTCCAACAACCAGTAAAAGTCTCTTAAAGGTAATTACTATTCCCTCTACTATTGCAAACCCCTCATTGACACTACTTAGACTGCTTACCTCGCCAATATTTCCATTTCCGGAATTTCTCCTTTTTCAAAATACTAATTGCTATTCTATTCAATAGACCATGCACAGTTTTGAAAACTTGTCTACACAATTTTTTCCAATTGCAAATATGTGTATACAATTGTTACCAATTTCGTGCAGGACGTTCCACACAGTCGAAACACTCTGGCAATTAGAAGCGCAATATATTATAATGTTATCAGTTCCTGAAAGCAACCCTATGTATTTTGGAACAATTTCTAGTTTTGCATAATACGAATTTGCATAGTAAAGTTTTTAGGGACTGAATCACATTCTGTCATGTGGAGGGTACCATGTATACTCGACAAATGTTCTGCTTCAATGCACATAATCTAAAGTATCACGTTTCTCATATACCACCCCGTTACCTTAGTCAGCAGTGACATTTTTAATTGTTCTTACATGTTTACTGCAACAATAGTACCGTACCGTATGAGAATTATCGTATTCTTTTCGTTCTTTTCTGGACGATAAAACGGCCAGTTTCTCCGGGACGGGAACGGCATGCAGGTGTCCCCGATACCCAAATGCGTGTCGCGGTAAAAGTTGAACGCGATTACGTGCCAACGTACCGGCGCAGTACGCTTGTCGAGACTTTGAACCGCCTTTTTTGATGAACCTAGCATCGTAACAACCATACGTTTCGTGCGACGCATAAAACCGCCAGCGATCGTTTCATATGCAGGCGACCCCGACATAACGTAGGAGTTAGGTTTCTGAAAATTGTCATTTTATGTAAAATTGGGGGATTGGTATCCGTCTCACGGAACTACTATACTTTGTATATAAAATTACATTCATCGGAAGCTAATCGGCCATTTGCGATATGCATTAATAGTATAACACAGTTTTTAACTAAAGGTGGAATAGAGTAGATGTTATACGAATTTATAGCAGTATATTGGTAAAAATGAAAATGAAAATGGAAACATACCCGAAAGTATGCGTAGAAAGGAATGAAAAACGTCCAAAGCCATGTAAAATATTTAATAATATTACTGAAATCATATTTATTTCCTAAAAATAATTTTTACCTTCTGATACTCATTTTTTTTATTTCTTATGCCAGGTTACCTCTTCTGTACTGCATGGTTTGTTTTCGCGGCAGTGTTTATGGTAAAAAGAGCGAAAATTTCTCTGGTGAATAGAAAATTATATAAATTAAATTAAATTATATAAATAAATATTACATTTTCTGTTTTAATTAAAAATTATTGAAGATACGACCGTCATAAGAGCTAAAGAAATGTTTCTGCTGACAAACATTTAAGCTACAGTAAATATGCGTAAAAAATGTGAAAATTGCACGGCTGGTTTCTTCAGAATTTATCAGTGATACATCTCGGAATGGTCGGAAAAGGTGAATACTCTCTTAAAACGTAAATCAAGGCCGCGTAAGTAGAAACCTGGCAGCAGCAACTTCCAGTATGTATCAGTGTAAACTGTTGGTCTTACAAATGCAATATCGGACAATGTATATGTTATTTTATCTTTATCTTATTGTATAATTTATCGTAATCGATTTAAAGTTTTGCTTTAGCCACGTCGTTATTACTGCATCAAATAATTACATCTTGCAAGCTTTAGTTTGAATGTATCTTAACCCTCAGATTTTTTTATTCGATCTGTATATAAAATAATGCATTTGGCGGATTAAGGATTGTAGCATTATGCAGAAGTGAAAGCTTTGGTACGATTTGATTAAAGTCCACGGCAGGGCATCGCATGACTTACATTATACACATCGGGGCACTTCTTCCTTCTTGGGAGTTGCATAATGTAGATAAGAATATTAGCAGTAACAATTATTCATCTACGCATGAAAAGATTAATATCATTGAGTAACGTGTAAATACATTACGAAATAGTCATGTTACCTCGTCACTTGACTCTATAAAATGCTATGATCAATTAAATCAAGTATCGTTTTACTTTTTCTTTTAATTTTTGCAAGTAATATTCGCATATTATTATTTATTGTCAATTTCTCTCCAGAACTATCTTGTTCTGTTCACGACAGAAATATGAGAACAAAAACCTACCGAATGTACATATAAACACCATCGATGTCAAATTACTCCGATCAATAATGGCTATTAAATAGAATATATTTGGAAATAGTTCTTTGAAAGTTTCCACCGACTCTTCTCAAATGACTACTTTTTGTCGACTCGAAACTTTCTTCGAAGCCGTTCGATGATTCCTAATTCGACTATGTTTCCACATCAGTGTATTAATGAATAGATGGTGTTGATCTCATTATTGGCCAAAGACCTTTTGAAGCTCCTTACAATCAGGAGAGTGCCTAAAAGTTTGGGCCAAGGATGTGGGTCATTAAAGCACGTGGGTCATTTAACCGCTCTTTTGTGTCGAATGTTTGATTCTGCTTCATTTACTGGATTTAGTGAATGATACGAGATGCGTGCGATTAAAGGATTAATACGCAATAGCAGGATGCATGCAAATTTTATTTACTCAGATTATTTTCCGCTGATGACAGAAATTATTGTAAGAATCTGTGTAATCATTGGTTTTGTAGTCCGAGAGATTTTAATATCGATACAGAGGCTTTTTTAACACTAGATTGCCCGAGGCAGTCATTTTGACTGTTTTTTAATTTCAATTAGAAAAACAATTATGAAATTGATGACACAATTTCTTAGAATTTGGTGACTTTTTCTATAACATATAAATGGGTTTATGAATAATTGTAGTTACTTCCGCCCTCCTTTATTTCCGTATATATATATGTGTTATACCTATATTGCCCAGAAGCAGTCATTTTGACTGCTTGGTAAATTTTAAATAATCAAAAGATTTTTATTTATTGAATTGAGTAAATTTCTTATATGCCCTATCCGGCTTTGTA
This sequence comes from Cryptocheilus praepositus, assembly GCA_033815515.1. NCBI lineage: Eukaryota > Metazoa > Arthropoda > Insecta > Hymenoptera > Pompilidae > Cryptocheilus > Cryptocheilus praepositus. Next base: position 477,034 of record JAWWQZ010000274.1, read on the forward strand.
TTGAAATAACATTTTTTTTTTCGATTACGGTAACATACCGATGCATGACAAATTGTCGATTTGGGCGTATACTTGATAAGTGTCAGTTGCTCAATAAGCTAAAGTAGTACTAGTTATTCGAATCTTTATAAAGTGTTGTTCTAACAAGTTGTTTATTTTATTTCTTTTGCGCCCTAACTTTATGAAAAAAATGTCGAACAGAAATGAGTTATTGGAAAAGCTAACGAACATAAGTGAAGAGTGCTCCGATATAGAATCAAATGCAACAAATTCTGAACTATCATCTGAAGATGAAGCGGATTATATTCAACGTGAAACATCTGACGCTGAAGATAGTGATGAAGAGTCGACTACCAATGATGAAAATGAAAGTGTCATCAATATGCCCAGGAAAAGGTGTAGGGTGCTAACTAGTTCAGATTCTGATGAAGAAACTGAAAATACGTTTCAGGAGGTCGAAACAGCTGCTGATGGTACTGTGTGGACAAAAATTGACGAAGGTGGTATTCCTGGAAGGATACCATCTGCTTGTATTTTCAAGGATGTGAAAGGGCCAACAGGCTACGCTAAAAGGAACATTATCGCAGATAACCTTATCAGTGCATTCTCGTTGATAATAGATAATTATATTATCAAACATATAAGAAAGTGCACAGAAGAAGAAGGCCGCCGAATTTTCAGGAACGATTGGACAACAACATTACCGGAAATACATGCATTTATTGGGATTTTATATGCTCGTGGAGCCTACGAGGCAAAAAATTTAAAACTGAGTTATTTATGGTCAAATAATAATACGAAAGTGGGGTCCCAAATTTTTTAGAGTAACTATGGCCAGAGAAAAGTTCAAGCAAATCCTTCGATTTATTCGTTTTGACAAAAGAACCGAAAGAAGTAGACGCCTACAAACAAATAAATTTGCCCTCGTTTCGGATATATGGGACAGGTTTATTGAAAATAGTCAAGCTTGCTATCAACCAGGGCAAAATATAGGACAGTTGACGAGCAATTATTTCCGTCAAAAGCCAGGTGTAGATTTACACAATATATGCCTAATAAACCCAACAAATTTGGCATCAAATTTTGGCTTGCATCAGATGTTAGTAGCAAATATATTTTGAATGGTTTTCCTTATTTAGGGAAAGATGAACAACGACCATCATCAATGCTTCTCAGTGAACACGTTGTTCTGAAACTTGTCGAGCCATATACAAACTGTGGAAGAAATATCACAACCGATAACTAAAAATGAAAAGACTAAATTTAACTTTATTACTTTTTTCAGTTGCCAAATCGATTAACTCCATCAGTCACATAAAAACTGTAACATTACTGACGATTGTTTGTTGGCTATCCTTTCTTATTAATTTTATATACCGTTAGATGAGAGCTATACCTGCAATTATGCATTCCACATTATATATTTGAATTCATATTATCAGAGGAATTTTTAAAAACAATATACATTACATCATCGCGTTCCTCAACTTTTCGTTTTATGGAGTTAATCGATGTGTGCACTGAGCGGCTCAAATAATATATTCTGAGTATTTGAAATAAACACACGCTATCACCTCCATCCCTCAATCATGAGCGATAGACAACCAATAAAAGTGAAGAGGCATTTCATGTATTAAATATTTTAAATGACAAAATTGAAAAATTAATGTTAATGAAAAATACTTCCAAAACGACGATGATTCTTCGTAAATAATAAATCGTGACAAGGATTTATGTTTAATAGAACATTAAGGTCGCCTTGAGTTTTTACCGATTACTGTGTATTTTTTAACTTGATGATAGCTGAAGTAAACAGTTATGAACAGGTGAATACTACAGGTTAATATTTTCATATCTTGTAACTGGATAATTACATACCAGTTATTCTTCACAATCTCTTAGCGACTACTGCGTTTTTAATCATTTTGTTGTATATAATTGGCCATGCTACTATCCGGACAGTCTTTAATATAGAATAACACATTTTCAGACGATTCATTAGTTACTTTACTTACGCAGAAACCTGGAAAAGTTGTTTATTACATGTTTTCTTTTTACTAAACCTGTGATGAAAATTTAAATAATATGTTTTGTAGATTTAGTAAATTATATACAAGCTAACGGTTTAATTCAAATTAGTTGACGTTCTGATGAATTACAAATAATGAAAAATAATGAAAACCTGTAATTTTTAGAGCTTTTAGCTTATAAACATAGTAAGTCCATATTTATACATATTTCAACGCCTGACGTTTATATCGGTATTAACCTTTTTCTATAACATTTTGAGCAGATACATAATTTACCAAGATATACAAAATGCACTCTAACAAATTTTAAATTGAGTTATTTATGGTCAGCGAAGTGGGGTCCCGAATTTTTTAGAGAAACTATGGTCAAAGAAAGGTTCAAGCAAATCCTTCGATTTATTCGTTTTGACAAAAGAACCGAAAGAAGTAGGCGCCTACAAACAAATAAATTTGCCCTGGTTTCGGATATATGGGACAGGTTTATTGAAAATAGTCAAGCTTGCTATCAACCAGGGCAAAATATAACAGTTGACGAGCAATTATTTCCGTCAAAAGCCAGGTTTAGATTTACACAATATATGCCTAATAAACCCAACAAATTTGGCATCAAATTTTGGCTTGCATCAGATGTTAGTAGCAAATATATTTTGAATGGTTTTCCTTATTTAGGGAAAGATGAACAACGACCATCATCAATGCTTCTCAGTGAACACGTTGTTCTGAAACTTGTCGAGCTATATACAAACTGTGGAAGAAATATCACAACCGATAACTTTTTCACTAGCGTGTCACTCGCGACAAAATTATTGGCCAAAAAATCAACTCTAGTTGGAACTATTAGAGGAAACAAAAGAGAACTACCCAAAGCAGCCAAACAAACGAAGGATAACATGCCTCGTTTTTCCACTTTGCTATATAAATCAGAGAATTGTGTTCTTACAATATATAAAAGCAAACCAAATAAAAAAGTAACTGTTCTAAGTTCTAAGCATAAATTTGTTAAAATTGATAAAAGTAATAAAAAAATGTTACCGGAATCAATTCAATTTTATAACAGTACAAAATTTGGAGTTGATATGGCGGATCAAATGGCCAGAAAATATACAGTAAAAGCTAGTTCTCGTAGATGGCCCCTCCAAATATTTTTCAATATTTTAGATTTGGCTGCCATAAATGCTTGGATCATTTACAAAGAAACGACAGGAATACAAATAGAACGAAAAGAGTTCTTATTTCAATTAGCAGAACATCTTTCCAACGAATATAGAGTTGCAAGACAGAAAAATTTATCAGAACATGAAGATCAACTGCAACATCATCAAATGCAACCCATTCTCACAAACGCAAATTTTGTCAAGTACGACTTTGCCACAACAACAAAACAAATAATATATGTGAAAAATGTCAAAAGTATGTTTGCGGAAGATGTACACATAAAAAGATTTCCACTTTCATTTGCATAAAATGTACAAATAATAATGCATAAATTATTTTTTTTTTAAATTAAAGTAAATTTTTTTATTGTTAATATTTACTAATAACTTGTTGTTTAATTGTAAATAATATAAGAAATTGACGTAATTTCGGGGAATGCGGCCAAACTCATGGAACTTTACTAAAAACATGTTTTTCATTAAAAGTCATTTATTTACCTATATATTTTCTTGGGGTTACAATTTATTTATATTTTGAAAATTCTAGAAATTTCTAGAATTTTCTTAAACAAAAATAATTTTTGAAATGTGGTATTAACCACAGAAATATTAAACATTAATTTTAAACAAATTTCTTTACATATTTGTTATTTTTTCACAATGCAGTAATTTTGACTGTTTTTGGGCAATATAGGTATACAAGAAATCTCGGGCAATCTAGTGTTAAACATTATTAAGTCTAAAGTCGCAAGATAGACAATTATTTTCTGGTTACGAGTTGTCTAATGTGATAACGTGAAACGCTTCAGTACAAGAAATCGCCTAATGTCCCAAGGGTCAAAGGAGGTAAATGATACGTTCCATTTGCTAGCTTCGGATCATTCATGCTTGATCGTCGTTGTCGACGTGCCACTTACGGGTCTACCCGCGAGGGAAAAGTGGATGACGATGGTGTTTTCGCTATAGCAAATTGCTCGTGGAAAGTTGTTGAGGCTTGGAATGCGTACTGGCCTTGATTCTAGAAACGTTATTTCGGCCCGTGCCGAATGTCTGACCACTGATCATCGACACGTGACTTTCATAACGGGCTCCGGCACTTCTATGAATTCGTAGCATAGCTAGCTGTCGAACGACTTCCTAATGTCAGTGCTTTAATTTGTCACCCGTTCGAACAGCTCGTGCACTTATAATTAAAATCGTAATAATTAAAGGAACTGAGTCATATAACATTTTTTTTATACTTTCTGTGAGTTGTGTAAAGTTTGATAGCCTAGCACCCATACAACATTAAACCAGACCATTGCCGAGAAAAAGCGGTAGCTTCTGAAGATATAACCTTGACTCTGACTGTGGTACTTGTCGGCCTCTTGTGGAACTTGACTCATTTTCTACTGAGCTGCAACTGTATAATTCGCCGTGGATACAATGGGTTTCTCTCGAGAGCGTCCTTGATTCCCTTCGACGCATTCAACGTGCACCGTGATAGAACACGAAACATTCTTCTTGATTGCCGACAGAAAACGGCGGCGCATTCACGAACGAAGCGATTTGAGAATGTGGGTCGGTCAAAGCCTGTGGAGAAAGTATATTTTCCCACTCCGTGTCTCTTGACATTCAATATCGCTCGTCGAGAACGCGATGCTCTCCGCGATGAGACTTCATCTGTCAGAGTGATTACGTTTGCCTTCGAGGGTACCTTCTGCAGGTGGCACCTCTTAACAATCTTACTTAACTAGTAAACTCGACAATTAGGCTGTGTTTTTACTCTTTTGCGATATCATACATATTTTGGTGTATGTAGTATTAAAATATAACAAACGGGCACTTTAGAAACGTGTGAAACAACTACAGGTTGGAGTTTACTTTCCTGTATGGCCTACATCAGACAGGTCCATAATTCGGCAGGATTTTTCGTGTTAATCAAAGTATTTGGCGTTTTATACATATATTATCGCAGACATTATACAAAATTGCTTGTTATTAATTAGATAGAGAGCAAAAGAAGATTATCTGCGCTTAGTAATTAAATGCTAATAATTGAATAGAGTTTAGGGACTGATCCCAGTGTTATAAGTTAAACATGTCTATTTATCGCTCCTGGTAGATTTTGACATTCTTGATGGTTAATCTAACATTTGAAAGCTTCTTTACTACGAAGAGTCGCTTTGTGGAATGGCTATGGAGAAAGTCTAGGACGACTTCGATTTCCGCGAAAGTCACGTTAAGTTCGCAGTCTCGTGGCAAAATGAAAATTCGAACTAATAGGTACACAACTTTGCTCCCGCCGTTTTTCCCTTTCGTTTAATGCGGAAAAAACGGTTTGCAAAGTTGTACCCTATTTTCAGATACAGTCTCCACTATTTTAATCGGATAAAATATAGTTTGTCGCATGAAACCCTTTTTCGAAGATATAAGTTTTTTTTATTAAAAAATGTGAAGAAGTGAGAATATTATTTAATTTATAACTTCAGCTGGCAGAAGAAATATGAAAATGGTTAAAGAATTAAAAGACGAGCAGCTTGAACAGTCTGAGTCGTGATTGATAATAAATTTCACTTTTAATCACGAGAATTTCGCAAATTACAACTAATTTTTATTTATTCGTACATTTTGTACATTTTTATGATTTTTTTCTTTCGCCAGACGACCAAAATAGTTTGCTTGACAGGAGAAAGTATTCTTTACTGGACAAACAATCAAGGCGTGTTCCAAAGATTTGGCAATGACGCACTTCGAGTTTTATGAAGTGCTTGTCTTTCGCGAGTAAAGAAACTCTTTGCATATATGTTCAAACAATTCGATACTTCACATAACGAGGGTCCATTCATAACCAGCATTTTGTTTCGCGATTTAAAAAATTGGGATGAATCAAACAGTGTAACTTCCATTAACGAAATATATGAATTTCCTTCTGTTTATTCTTTATATCTAATTTACATTTTTATTTCCTTTAGGTTTTAATTTTCCGTTTCGTTTAAAGATTTCATTTCGTATCAACATTAAATTCATTAGACATATAGGATTTGTAGCTATTTCCTTATATAGCCTTTCATTATACTGATAATTTTCTTCATATTTTCTAAATTCTTAAAAGATTTGTTCATAAGATGAAAAAATGCGGTATCCGAAATTTTGTTTTCAAAACCATATTATACGTATTTCTCTTTATGTTACTTTCTTTTTCAAAATAGAAACTGTGTATACAAGAGAATTTTGTCCAATTTTATCCAATTTTTATTAGTGTTGGAATTAAAAAACGAATTTTTTAGTTTTCGTAATGATGTTTGTACCAAGAAAAATAATAAAGATTTACATTTTTTCAAATCGCTTATGCTTATAATTAAAGGAGGAAAACGACCAACTTCACCTTGGTCTCTCATGCTTCTGTTTAGCGTTACTGCATACAAATGTTTTGACCACCTCGAATTCCAGTGCGTTCCCATATACGCGTCGTGTATAGAAAAGAATTACGTAATAACATGTGCAAAATTCAATATCCTGTTGAACACACTCATTTCTGCAAGGACATAATGTCAAAAATATGTTTTTGCGCGCTTTTAGAGGACTGATTTCTAAAATAAATTTACATTTCTTTTAAATACTTCGTGTACCAATCAGTAATATAGTCTCACAAAAATTGTTGCACAACCAATAGGGTGGTGATTCTATACGCAAGACATAAATGTCAAGATACGAAATTTCTGTTTCTACTCGTCTTTGCATTATTGAGAACGTACAATATTATAATGTTTGGTGCTATTATTTTCTCTTATTTTCTGCTTCATTGTAATGGTTTCATAAATAAGGATAAGATTAACGCTTTGTCATAATCATTTCAATAATGCAACAAGTGTCTAAAACATTTACCGTCTTGTTATATACATAGGCCAGCTTTTTTAACAAAATTATTACACACTTTTTTTATATCTGAACACGGAAACAATGTTTGCTCTTCATTCTTCAATGTTGTTATTATTTTTTAAGTACATCATAGACTGAAAAAAATCGGGGGGTGTTAAATTCGGCGATCCAGGCAGCCACTTTATGGTATCTCAATTATTGATGCAGCACACAAATCGCTTATGTGAGGAGTTTACTGTTTCTTGTCTAAAATATGGTTTTGCTCAAGATTTAAACTTTGTTTCGTTACCCAATGTGCAGGTAAAAAATGAACACTGCTGCTGCAGTTGCACGTTCACCGAAATGACGAGAATTCGGATAACGTTCTCCTGTAGGAAGAAAACTTGCAACGGACGTGTTATACCATTCTCTTAAAGGATGAGTAGTCTACATACCAGGTTGTTCAATAAGTTTTGTCGTTCGATAAGAAAAACACAATGTTATGGTTAACTTAACTAATGGTAAACTTACCACTACCTTGGTGTCAAGTGTCAAACTTTATGATGTTTCTTAAAATATGCACACAATATATTCTTCAGTGTTTACTTCTAGTTTTTTTATCTTTTTTCTGAGAAATATTTGTAGTCTGTCCTACCTATCTTAGTCGGTTTATTTGACCGGTCCAGAAAATATTTTATTTACTGTTTTAAATATGTAGGGATTTATTTTTAGTGGGAATGCAATCGATCAGGTGCACTAACAAGCACGTAATAGTAATAGTAACGTATTTGAAGAAACGAATACAGTAATATATTAACACTTTAACGACCGCCAAGAAATCTGTAAAAAATACGGCTGAGACCGCAAGTTTTTAGGAAACTTGTACGTTACAAACAATCATAACTTTGTTATTTATAAAGCAGTATTTGTGAAATTTTCAGAAATTGTATAATTGGAAATATTTTAGATATTATTTAAAACAATTATTTATAAAATTATTTAAAAAAATTATCAAACAATTTTATTTAAAAGTTTTTTAAAATATGATATTGCGTGAAGCACCGGTAAATAAGCGAAAAAACATGGAAACAATCGAGTTTGATATATTGAATATATATATATATAATACTTAAATAGATAAATAAGACACAATTTCTCAAAGTAAGTAAGAGCGGTCCTTAAAGTGTTAAGTAAAATATTGTAAAGGTTACAAAACTACGAAAATCTGTTCGAAATGCGAAAAATATGTGTGTGGAAAACGTTCATCTGATACCAAAATAATTTGCAAAAAAATGCAGTGAAGCCGAATAAGATATATATCTGTATAAATAAAACTTGAATTTTATTGTTTTTGTATCAATAATTTTACACGTGCATAATGTTAAGTTTGGTTGATTAATTAGACACGTTGAAAACTAATCTTTCAGAAATATATTTTATGAGAAAAAATAAGTTTTGGTTTTTTAGTTTATACATTTGTAATTATACAAAAATAAATTTGGGTCGAAATATTATGAAAGTTCTTCATTTTATATAAATTTAGGATCAATCATAAAAACGATAATATTTTTAATCACCGACCATTTTGACCGAGTGTTGTAGGAACCGGTAACAAAAATTGAGTTAAACACGTTAATATTGAAAATCAAGGTTCAGAAGTATGTAGAATGATAAAAATTAGTTAACCAAGACTAAACACAATCTGAAACAAACAGAAAGGCAATTATTCATATCAAGTAAATTAAGTTTGTGAAACATTCTTTATTCGATGAAATTTATGTTATTTTAACACTAGAATATACCGACAATTCAGCAAACGTTGAATACCAAAACCAGTCAAAATGACTGGTCTTCAAAAAAATACTTAATAATAGAATATTTTTAAATTTGTTGCTTCATTACTTTCTTACAAAAGGAAATCTATGTTTTATGTAATACATTTTTGGTATTATTAACCCTTTTAGTGCCGGGCGAAAAAGAGGTGCCTATGCGAAGATAACCGACCGAATTTCACGATGTTACTAGAGTTTGGAAGAAGGTTCATAAAAACCAAACAAAAAACAATATTTATATAATTCAAAAAGCAGTGTGTTAAGGACGAAATAGAGAATAAAACAATGACACTAATTTCTCTATATTCATTGAAAATGATATAAATAACCAAGGTATAAGTGATCATAAAGAAAATAAAAATTGAGTTCTCTCTTTCAAAACGTATTACCACATTCGAGAAGTCATCTTTTCATCATAACTTTATATAGACCCTATACAGTTTGCATTTCCAAAATATTTTGTAACAAAATAAATAATATTGCATATCAAAAATAAAGAGTAACTCCAAGGTACATGGTAAGCACCGGACGGATTATCTCTTTCGAAACAAGTAATTGTTATAGGTAATATAAAGTTAAACCGAAAAACTTTTTTTTAAATTCTCTCCCAATAAAATTAGACCATTTATAACGTATTATAAATTTATTTTGGAATAGAGTTCTCTGGCAATGCGAATAGTAAGGCACTATTAGATGGGCAACGATATACCAGATTGTTCAATAAGTTTTGTCGTTCGATAAGAAAAACACAATGTTATGGTTCAAAATACACTTTATTATTCAGTATAATCTTTCTGAACATTAATGCACTTGCTCCAACGATCCTCCAATCTGTGGATCCCATCCCTGAAGTAAGACTCCGGAAGGTCTGCAAAATACGCTTCAACAGCCGTTATGACCTCTGCATTTGACGAAAAAACGCTTGCCAGGCATACATTTTTTGAGTTCTGGAAACAAATGGAAGTCGCTGGGGGCCAAATCTGGTGAATACGGCGGATGCTTCAACAATTCGAACTTTAATTCATGGATTTTAGCCATTGTCAAAATGCTCTTGTGACACGGTGCGTTGTCCTGATGAAAGAGGATTTTTTTCTTCTGCAAACCGGGTCTTTTTTCACGAATTTTTTCCTTCAACTGGTCCAAAAGGTTTCAATAATATTCAGAATTAATTGTTTTACCAGTTTGCAAGTAATCCACAAATAAAATTCGTTTCGCATCCTGGTATATATATATATATGATGCCAGAATATATATGGCCGATTTCTGGACACGAACTCGTTTCGAAGCCGAACAACCAGGTTCACACCACTCTTTAGCCTCTTGTTTTGATTTAGGATCATGGTGATAGACCCAAGTCTCATCCATAGTGATGAATTGTGTGCACAAAATCCACTTTATCCTTTTTAAAACATTGCTCCAAATGTTGTTGAGAAAGTCGCATTCGAATGTGTTTTTGTTCAATTGTTAGCGAATGCGGCACCCATTGTGCACACAGCTTTTTAAAACTCAAAATTTCATTTAAAATATGACTCACACTGCCTAATGAGATGTGTAGAGCCTCTACTAAATCCCTCTCAGTCAATCGACGATCTTCCAAAACCATATCCTGTACTTTGGCTACGATTTCTGGTGTTGATGCGGTTTTTGGACGTCCTTCACGTGGATCGTCTTCAAGGCTTGTACAACCACGTTTAAATTCAGCAACCCATCTTTCTACTGTTCTAATTGAAGGTGAACGTTCATTATACACTCTTAACATTCGTTCGTGAATTTCTTCTGGTGCTACACCTTCCAAAAATAAGAATTTTATCACTGCACGATATTCAATTTTTTCCATTGTCGAAAATACTGTGACACGGCGACACTAAATGGCTTGTAAACAAAGAATGAATTGACTGATTGAAATGAACCTTCACATACGTTGATAAGAAGAGTGAACCAACAAAAAAAACAAATTTGGACTAGTAGCAACGCCCTCAACAAAACAAAACAAAACTTATTGAACAACCTGGTATATATATATATATCGGTATTTATAATATATATAAATATTTATGCAGAAGAAATATCGAGGGAAATTACGTAAAAATATTACGTTTTTTGGTCAGATTTAAAGTATTTTGGATGAATATGATTGTTTACGATATAGTCGCAGAATGTTGCATTACAATTGTAAAATTGTGTGTTTAACAATTGCACACTTACATAAAACGTCAAATAATTAACATTGAATAACCTTATACCAATGGTAATGTCTACATATGCTCAATTTGTGTATATAGACGTAATAAGGCAACAAAACAGAATAACAGTACAGGCCGATATCGCAGCAACAAGATAACAGCAATAACAAAAAGCAAATAGTAAAATGGTTCAGGTTTAACACGTTAATCGCTCAGACTGCATTCAGCATATTGCCCGCGGGGTTCTGATCGTCAACGTGCTGCGGCATAAGATGCTGACAACGAATTCTGTGTTTTTTTGCAATACAACTGAAGCTGTGACGAATAAATTCAAGTCACGAGATTGAGATAACTTTCATTCACAGAATGATCATATCTTCAAAGTAAACTAGTAGTGTGCATCAGAGAAGAACACACAATTTAATGGTCACTAAAAAATCTGAAGTCAAACAGCTAAAAGACATTAAAAAAAAAAAATGACTTTTGCCCCAACTGTCGTGAAAGACCGTAAAATTGCTTAAAATGTTACGAAGAATGCTTGCTTGTTTGAATGCTACTATTAAGTGTCTCCATTACTATTAAAAGCTTATACATATGTGGTAACTTATCCGTTATCCATTCATGTAGAATACTTCAAAACTTGCAGTTAGTATAAAGACATTCAATGAGTTTGCAAACTTACTTGTATCGGAAAGAATAATTTAAAAGAAAAAGTATCATTCATTTTTCTTCGACTTATCTTTGCATGTAGAATCACCATTCAACCGATTTTACTATGATTTTGGGTATCCTCTGTATGTATACAGACGTATCAGTTTAATTCTTCGGATTTTGTCATAACGAGTACGACATTCCGCGTAAAGGAAACAAAGCTGACCTTCAAAAGTTCGAAACGCCTCCATCTGAACATGAATAGTTTATCGACAAGTTCGTATCATCACATTGAACCACGTAAGTGTCGCTATTTCTCTCCTGCCTATCCGTTTATCAAGAAATGATAGTTTAAATGCTGCTAAGGCACTGATAGTCGGGAAAAGAATGACATGCCCTAGGGGTCAAACGTGGTGATCTATCGCTGTTTACGTTTGGCTACGTCCGGCCAAGTTTACACCACTGCCAATTGACACCGACACATTGCGCTGGCGGATGGACCAGTCATGCAACCTCTACTTTCTCCTCTTACAGAAAGACCAAACATGATTATATTCGATTTGAGACGTTTCTCGTGATCGCTTTTACATGGCACGAATTTACATTTTCCACTTTTTTTTCTACGATACTTTTTCTATTGATTCTGCATCTACAATATATTTACAATTGTATCTTGTCGAATTAAAAGCTTTTTCCATGTCGTAAGAGTTTATATGGAGAAAAAAAGGGAAAACATCGAGAAATTGGCCGCGTTCGGGTGTTATCTTTAATTACCTAATTTTTTAGGCACACATCTACGTGCGCCAACTTTCGCAGGTGCGACTTAAAGAGTGTCTCGCTTGCGACACAGAGACGCACTTCCATAACGCACTAGAATCTTGCGAAACGCTGATTGCACTACGCACTTCTCTGCCTCGACGACGGTGCAAGGAACCCTCAAACGTCCTCAAGGACGACTCAGCCGACATAAGATCCGTGCAGCGACTTTTCCTGCGCTCGTTCGGTGGCAAATTACGTTTCGTTCGATCGACGTCTGCCTCAAGACAGTAAAATGTCACCGGTTTGTCGAAGTACTAGCAGCAATCGACACAAAGAACATTCTTGCGACGTGAACTGTTATTGGTACAGTAAAACCTGTTTTTGTGCGGTGGATAGGGACCGCATAAAAGAAATCGGGCTAAGAAAATACATCAATGATTTATGAAATAGATGAGAGAATGCTTTCAATTAAATTAAATAATTAAATCAGACCTATAGAAATGGTAAAAATATTTAATTCTTCATTGTACATATACATGGAGAAGTTTTTACATTGTACGTTAAATAGTTTGCTGCTAGTCGTCGTAATCCAAAACGCGCATTTTCTTGTGACGAATTGGTTGAAAAGCGCTTCCGTCGCTTGAAGATAGGATTTCAATTGATTTGTTTTTTGGTACCATAAACTCAGTGATCAGTTTTTGTGACGATGATCGATGCATAATCTCATCTCTTTTTCGAATTTGAAGCGTCTTTCCGCTTTGGTATCTACTTTAAGAAAATGCGTTTCCAATTTTTTCGAAATTTGGATCCCTGCATATATTTTATCTGCTGTAATAGATTCCGGTTCTTCTTGTCCATTTTCATAATCTATCAAACTATTGATAATGTCACTATCATCGACAGTTTGGTCCTCAATCATCTCGTCTAGGTCATTATCGCCGAAAGAATCAAAGCCTTCTCCGCCGATGTTATGTGCAAGCGCACTAATTTCAGATAATAACGTTGACGTGTTTTCGGTAACGTTTCGATTAATTACACATTCATATATTTCGTCCACAACATGTATATGTACATGATAGGAAACGTTAAACTGGTGCTAACGCCGCTAAGATTCATATACCGCATAAAAATAAATCGCACAAAAAAATTGCACAAAAATAAAATCGCACAAAAACAGGCTTTACTGTACTACTTTACCACGTATCTATGAAACTGCCTGTGAAAACAATACATTTTCGAAACACATTAATTTATCTTTTGCGGTGCAAATTTAATACATTTTAGCCGGATAGATGTTATAAACTTCCGTGTAGAGGATGTTATAAACGCGATGATGTAACGTATATTGTTTTTAAAAATTCCTCTGATAATATGAATTCAAATATATAATGTGGAATGCATAATTGCAGATATAGCTTTCATCTAACGGTATATAAAATTAATAAGAAAGAATAGCCAACAAACAATCGTCAGTAATGTTACAGTTTTTATGTGACTGATGGAGTTAATCGATTTGGCAACTGAAAAAAGTAATAAAGTTAAATTTAGTCTTTTCATTTTTAAGTTTTTATTACAGAAAAAGTTAGTTATTATACATTTTTATCACAGCTTTTCCATAAAAATGAATGTTGGAAGTTCGGTTATAAAATAATTTTCGTAATTAATTTATAGCAGCTTTATGTTAGCGGCATTATTCTTTGGGATGATTCAGCAATATTATAAATAATGTCTTCTTCATCAGCTGTATGCGAGGATTCGTCATTTCGATTTGTTGACAAGTTCTTATAGTAATCGTGTTTAACAGGAGGAATGAATTTTAGCAGGTCCATCATGTCTCTCCATTTTTCCTTTGTCACAGTTCTACCTTTAGGATATAATAAAGGCTGATCTATATTTTTCAAACTTTGCGGTCTACCCACTAAAGATTTTCTTATATTAATGGCTTGAAATTCTGTATCTTCATTATAGTCACATTTGAATTGTATGAGATAGGGTTTGGACCTTTCTAACTTTATCCAGCGTATTTTAAGCCAATTTACTGGAAGCCCTGTGACGGTTACTTTTCTGTTAATGATAGACTGTTCTAAAGGTTTTGTTGACAAAAAATCTTGGTGAGTCATTTGGATTAGATGAAACGGCGCTTTCTTTTTACATGTTTTGATTATATGGTACCAATCATCTGGTGAAAAAATGCTTTAATTTTTTTTTTCGCACATGACTCAATAATGGCAAAATCTGAGTCATTGGGCAAATAGCTGTGTCCACTTACCAAAAATTTCATGTCAATTGATTCAGCTTTGATTTCCGTGCTTTGAACAAGTTTCAATAAAGTTAAGACGGTTTTAATATTTCTGTTTTGACCGGTACACGAATCCGAATATGTCATTATTTTTTCGAAGTTTGCAGCGTAAGTCTTTATGTACTTTTTTAGACAAGATGAAATTTCTTGAGACCCACGAGATCCTTCAGTTTCTGGCCAAACAAACATGTGGCTTATATTTTTATTGAATTCATGACATCCAGAATTATAAACATATAAATTTCGCTTATAATAAGCTACGGATGTGGTCAACTTGGGAAAGGCTAAAGCTTTTTCCGCGCAGTACATTAATCGTTAGGTAGGGCATGTAAACAACAAATCTGACAAGTTACCAAAAATCATTAGACTTTGATCATCGAAGGATGAGAATATATTGTTATATAGAAGTTAAAGTATTGTTTGCGAAATAGAGAATATAGGTGCAGTGTTTTGTGCAGAAAGGAAGAATAGGTAATTTATTTACAAAATATACATCGCACTTACTTATAAAACATTTTGCTGCGTGAGATCATAAATGAAACATTATTTGCATTATAGAATAAAAGAAACCCGAGTGTTGAGCACTTACATATATATGAATGCAAATATTATACGTATGTTCCAAAAGAGAAACGGAAGTAATTAGAGGATAAGGGCGAAATTTATCATTTTTGTCGGATATTCAACCCAGTCAAAAACCTATAAAACGTTTGATAGAACAAGAAATAAAGATAAATAAGGATAATATTTAGTCATGATGTAAGGTTCGTCGAATAGGATAGACATAATTAAAAACAAAATATCAAGAGGGCCAAAAGAAGAAAATTTCAGCAACAAGTACAGAAAAAATTTGAAACGGAGTAGAAATTGATCTTGTAGGGAATTCAGAGGGGGAGGAACAAATTATTAAATCTGAAAAATAAATAATTCATCGTCTGAAAATTGAATTTTTATTTGAAAAGTATCACAAGTTTGACCCGTATCCTTTGATGGTTGTTTAAAATGTAAATTAAATTTTGTAGAGAACACATTATAGTAATATTTTTCTTTCACTGGTGCTACGTTTTTCTTTTCAAATTCTGTGACGTATAGTTCATACATCTTCTTAATATTTAAGTCAGGATATAAATATTGTCGTCTTGGATTATGAGCTCTGGTGTAGTGACTACTGTAGGCTGGAAATGACTTTATATGCTTTATAACATTTGTATCATCTATTTTATTGCTTGCAACGCGACCTTTGCGCTTATCAACCAAAGATGTAACTTGTTCTTTAGAACAACAATCATATATCCTCCCGTCACTCTCCTGATAAGTGTCTCTAAAATATTTCTTACAAACGGTAATATCAAGTCCCTCTTTTCGAAAGTAATATGTAAACGAATGTGATCTTCGTTCTTTAGTTTCATTCGTAGGGCGCCTTCTTTTTATTTCGTTAACTTCGATACAACCTCTTAAGAAAATATTTTTGTCAAGTTGACTATGTAAACTATAAAATTCTTTCATGGCAGCCTCTCTCTCATCCGAAATAATTTTTTGATTGCAATTTTGACGGCATCTGCATTGTATATCGACAAATGTTTTTGCAGGTATTAATTTTCCTCCCCTATTCCTGTATGCCAAATCTTTTATCCTGTTATGCTTTTGTAAATTTCGTATCCATTTAACAGGATTACGACTTCTTTTTCTCCCAATCAATGTGTTTGTTGGGTTTGTACTATTGCAATCCGATGAATCCGAGGAAAACGATAAACGTCTTCTTAACCCAGAATTTCTGTTGATAAATCGTATTGAAGAATCATCACTGCTTTTCTCACTCACATGATTTGATCGGCAGCCATTTGCAACCCCGTTCAGCCTCTTCTAAGTGATTTTCCTTTTCAATTTTTGCCATCTTAATTCTCTCGTCGTCTGAAGATTGAATTTTTATTTAAATTTTACTGAATGTTAGTGAATAGTTACTGAAACGATTTATATTAGAGTATGGAGTTAATCGAAATGGCTTCTGAAATAAATTACTTATTATTCAGTTGCCAAAAAAATTTGCCATTTAACGGTGCTAATATTTATTATTCAGGAAAGTTATTATAAATATAAAAAGTTATGACTATACCAAGGGCTTTGACACTTAAATTTAAGATTTTTCAAAAAGTGGAGTTAATCGATGTGTGCATTGAGCGACTCATATGTGCAACGGTTAAACACAGAGCCGACTTAATAATCATATGGCGGTGTTCGGAAACCAATGGCATTGGAAATCTCACAATTACTGATAGCGTTTAGCGATCATTTAAAACAAAGTATGAAAAAATAAGTTTTAGTAAATGATTTTTATTTTTAATAACCAAACAAAACATATACAAAAACAATTATAAGCAGTATATTTCCAAGAAACCTTCAAAAACATTACAGAAGGTTTCAGTGATACAAAAAAGGTAGTGTTAAACTTTTAATAATTGGTATGGATATTGATTATAGTATACATACTTCCAAATATAATACAAATAGGCTAGTATGCCACTAAAATCCTCCGAATACAGTCGTCGATGTTTCCAAAAAATACTTTATAGATATATTGAAAATATTGTTATAAGTTATAGGTAGTATCTTTGGTAATGACATTTTTACGTTACCACCGTCGTAAAATAATTTTGATATTGGTAACGTAACTTTGTTATTTGAATCGTTTCATTCTTTCATTCGAAAAAAATGTAACTTACTCTACAATAATCAGATTTTCTGGTATTTGATATTAATGAAAAAATATTAACATTATTCGCAGACAATTACATGGATCCAAGTCTTTGTCCATAAAATGTCGCGATAAGTCATAAGTATTGAATTGACAATAATGTTAAATTATAGATGCATTAATTTGATGTTTACGAGGTCAAGAGTCGTTCAGAGAACTTTTTCATTTTCTTTAATATTATTAACATCTTCAGTTGATCAGTGTCAAACGTACATCTAAAGAAATGCCTGCTGACTCAAAGTGACAAGTCCAAAGTTCTTCTTCGGGTGATCGGTTAAAGGCAATGTTTCAATGAATGCAATGTCAAATGTCACTGATAGAAAACCGTAAAATCCCCGATGTCAATCTAATGTTATGAATATATGCACGCAACTAGATCAGTGTAATGCATTACCTATAACATTGTTTGTTTATGTTAGATAATAAGTTCAGAAGTCTTCTTTGAACGATTGGTCAATTAAAGATGTTTTCATTAATCGAATCTTTACGAAATCAACTGTCGTTCAGAGACGGTCGTAATTCTCACATTTATACTTTACTGCATTAGTGTATTTGAAAAATTACCCATGAATGCAAAGTGACAAGTCCAAAGTCTCTCTTCGGTCATTCGATTAAACGCAATAACCCTAGTGGAATTTTAGCGGTGTCAAATGTCGTTATAACAAAATCTGAAGCGTAAGCTATCCCAAACTAATTCAACATCATTAACGTTTGTATGCTGTTACATAGAAATGTATAATGAAAGATAAGAAGTTCAAGGTTAGTCGTTAAATGACCAATCAATCTACGGTCAGTTAGATATGAAATCTTTAGATATTCTTTAGATATAATAGTCAGAGTATATGAACAATAGTATGAAGTTTCTACTTTTCCTGAAAATTAATTTAAATAAAAAGAATACAAAGTCAAAATTCGACGTATGTTTTTTTAGGATTATCGCTGTTCAATAATAATCCTACTTATCGAGTGTCCTTATGAAAATAGTCAGATGAAGGGCTATTACAAAATAGCCCGTTTTTGTCCATATACAAAGCAATCCCATAAATCTCCAACAGCTTATGAATTCTGCAAAATTTATTCCGTTTTTAAGTCGCGGCGCATATATCTTCGTCCTATAAAATGCTCATATACATTTTCCTGAGCTAAGGAAAGGTCACATTTCACAATTCTACGTCGGCTATCTGACAGGAAGCAAAACCAGTCCTATAACGACAGAATAAAAATTCTTCCGGAAGTTCGTATATTGAAGTCTTGATAATTATGCCAGTCCTTGCCAATCCTGAGTTCGGTGGTACCAACTGACACTTCCTCGCCAAGGCCGCGAACTCGGGAGAATGTAAAACTTGGTAATGTTCGTCGATAAGTATTGGTTTCGTACACTCTACATTTTTGCGACGAATGGATTAACTCCCAGTATAGTGATCAATTTCTAACGCAACTTCAGCTCCACCAGACACTAACAAGAAAAGGTCCGAGTTGAGTCATAAGTAAAATATTGACTTTAGATTCATACAAGGCGAGTTCTAAGTCACTTTCAGATTTGGAGTAAATTAATGTTTATCTCCAATGCAAATCTATATAGTTATAAACTAAATATTTGGAGTAAACTTCACTTCTGAAAAAGAAAAAAGTGCGAATATTATTAAAAGCGTAACTAGTATTTCTTATTTTATTTGTATGACATTTTTTTTAGAGAAATAAAATATTTTCGTTTCGAAGAAAATGGTTGAAGTATGAAACATAGTATATTTGGCAGCAGAATAAGAATAAAATGGCCTTGCGTAGGGTTGAAAGAAAGGGAGAAGAAGAGCCGGAGTGAAAGGAATTAAAAAAGGATTACGAAATTATAGCTTTTTACCTTTTCAATGGTTATGAAAGCGTTTAAATTAAGTGAATTCTTCGAAGCCTTCAAGGAGTCGCGAGATCCATTTCAGGCGAAGTATTAAATTTGTTTTCAAAATGCAACTGAAAATCTTATTTAACTTCAACAAGAAAAGTGTCACCCATATATGGGTGACACAGGCCCCACGGAAGCATGTCCATCACCCAAGTATGGGTGACGCGGTACGAAACGTGTTAAATTTGTTTTCAAAATGCAACTGAAAATCTTATTTAATTTCAACAAAAAAGCGTCACCCATATGTGGGTGACGCGGTACGCAACGTGTTAAATTTGTTTTCAAAATGCAACTGAGAATCTTATTTAACTTCAACAAGAAAAGTGTCACCCATATATGGGTGACACGGGTCCCACAGAAGGATGCCCATCACCCAAGTATGGGTGACGCGGTACGCAACGTGTTAAATTTGTTTTCAAAATGCAACTGAAAATCTTATTTAACGTCAACAAGAAAAAGTGTCACCCACATATGGGTGACGCGGTACGCAACGTGTTAAATTTGTTTTCAAAATGCAACTGAAAATCTTATTTAACTTCAACAAGAAAAGCGTCACCCATATATGGGTGACACGGGCCCCATGGAAGCATGCCCGTCACCCAAGTACGGGTGACGCGGTACGCAACGTGTTAAGTGAATTCTTCGAAGCCTTCAAGGAGTCGTGAGATCCATTGCAAGCCAAGTATTAAACAGTCGGCTTACTTCGAATCAGGGGATCGCAAGTACTCGAACTAATCAATTATTTCGGTGCCTTAATAAATCACAGAAATATTTCGTAAATCCTTCTCCTCTCTTCCATTTTTCTCTGTTTTTTTCTTGTCCGTTTCTCACGTATACTTTACCTCAGCTGACATTTATTCTCGACGCCACATCATCGTTGAATTTACGAACGACGCCGCATCATCGTTGAATTTACGAACGACGAATCGTGGAAATTTTATCAAAGTTTAGTAATGCGATGGACGCTGAAGGCACACCGTCCGCTCACCAATTAACTGTTCGTCGCTGAAAAGTTACGTGGATAATTTTCTAAAGCCAACAACCACTGTACGTGGTATGTTTATTTAATGAAACGAGAGCTGGCTGCTTTCATTTTAAGACAAAGCGCATTTTGGAATTCCTTGTTAGGATACATGAGCTCCAATAAAGTGTCGGAGATGTGCAGAGTAAATCTTGCTTCAGGTAAATTCTTCTTGAAGTCAAGATCTAGGATTAAAGTTCGTCGTTCGGAAATTATATTTAATAAAACATTTTCATCTTATTATGAAGTCATAACGTACAGACCTGCAATGAATGGATTCACTTGTGATGCTTTACAGAGAACTACTTTTTTATAAAGATTTACTTATTTGTAAATTAGGTACTTAATTTCTCAGAAATGAAGTATGAACTGTACGGTATAGACGTTATTTAAATTTTGTGACCCTTTCGTAAATTTAGTGAACACTTTCATACTGAACCGGTTAATTCAGAAAAATCTTACACGTAGTATAACTTAGGTATTGCAAGCGTAAATAATTATCAGAATATCTTGTCAAATACCTGACAAATATTACCTTCTCAGAAATTCGGTATGACAACATTTCTGAACTGAGAATCAGTTGTGTACATTTATTCGAATCACAGACATTGTCTGCCACTGAATGAAGAGCAACTTTTTGTAGGCAATTAAGTATTTTCTTAATTTTAAGTTTTGGAAACTAATGGACTTGCTCGTGAAGTAAAAGTCAAATTCGGTGATCTTGCCTATTATTGGCAGCGGAACTTGTTAGATGGGAATGTTGTTCGAAGTTATGTCTGGATACAACCGCCAATAGCGAAATGGAAATTACAAGATACGCATGGTCACACATTGGGCACGGTCATTGCTTAATGTAACATATCTCCCTGTAAACATGCCGCAGACGTGGATTATTAACCTAGATCACATTCTGAAGGTCTAAAAAAATTGATGAATGCATATAAAATTTAAAATAAATCAATAGTAACGGCTTATGGTATATCTTCAACGGTATAATACATTGACAAGAAGACATGGCGTTGTAAACCTTGAGTTAGTAACCTTTCCTTGTACTTAAGTACATTATCTTCGCCACCATCCTGTAATTTACATACATATATATTTCCGTCCAAGTGGTAAATGGTCTACGGTTAACCAAGTCTTTCATCTCTTCATTTATCGCCCGCTTCCATTCGTTTGACTGCGCTGAGGATAAACCTTCGTTTATGATATTCCGCTCCATAATTTCAATGAGATTTAGTTCCATCCTTTCAATGCAATGACTTCTTCCAAAAAACTCCATATCCTTCTCTTAAATTCTGGGCTTCCCTTTCTTCCATATGGATTTTCAGGGTTCCTTTTCGGTCTTCAACTTTTCTTCCTGATCAGCTAATTTTTCGCCCCCACTGTCTCTTGTGGTTTTGTCTTCCATATGGATTTTCAGGGTTCCTTTTCGGTCTTTCAACTTTTCTTCCTGATCAGCTAATTTTTCGCCCCCACTGTCTCTTGTGGTTTTGTCTTCCATATGGATTTTCAGGGTTCCTTTTCGGTCTTTCAACTTTTCTTCCTGATCAGCTAATTTTTCGCCCCCACTCTCTCTTGTGGTTTTGTCTTCCATATGGATTTTCAGGGTTCCTTTTCGGTCTTTCAACTTTTCTTCCTGATCAGCTAATTTTTCGCCCCCACTGTCTCTTGTGGTTTTGTCTTCCATATGGATTTTCAGGGTTCCTTTTCGGTCTTTCAACTTTTCTTCCTGATCAGCTAATTTTTCGCCCCCACTGTCTCTTGTGGTTTTGTCTTCCATATGGATTTTCAGGGTTCCTTTTCGGTCTTTCAACTTTTCTTCCTGATCAGCTAATTTTTCGCCCCCACTGTCTCTTGTGGTTTTGTCTTCCATATGGATTTTCAGGGTTCCTTTTCGGTCTTTCAACTTTTCTTCCTGATCAGCTAATTTTTCGCCCCCACTGTCTCTTGTGGTTTTGTCTTCCATATGGATTTTCAGGGTTCCTTTTCGGTCTTTCAACTTTTCTTCCTGATCAGCTAATTTTTCGCCCCCACTGTCTCTTGTGGTTTTGTCTTCCATATGGATTTTCAGGGTTCCTTTTCGGTCTTTCAACTTTTCTTCCTGATCAGCTAATTTTTCGCCCCCACTGTCTCTTGTGGTTTTGTCTTCCATATGGATTTTCAGGGTTCCTTTTCGGTCCTTCAACTTTTCTTCCTGATCAGGTAATTTTTCGCCCCCACTGTCTCTTGTGGTTTTGTCTTCCATATGGATTTTCAGGGTTCCTTTTCGGTCTTTCAACTTTTCTTCCTGATCAGCTAATTTTTCGCCCCCACTGTCTCTTGTGGTTTTGTCTTCCATATGGATTTTCAGGGTTCCTTTTCGGTCTTTCAACTTTTCTTCCTGATCAGCTAATTTTTCGCCCCCACTGTCTCTTGTGGTTTTGTCTTCCATATGGATTTTCAGGGTTCCTTTTCGGTCTTTCAACTTTTCTTCCTGATCAGCTAATTTTTCGCCCCCACTGTCTCTTGTGGTTTTGTCTTCCATATGGATTTTCAGGGTTCCTTTTCGGTCTTTCAACTTTCCTTCCTGATCAGCTAATTTTTCGCCCCCACTGTCTCTTGTGGTTTTGTCTTCCATATGGATTTTCAGGGTTCCTTTTCGGTCTTCAACTTTTCTTCCTGATCAGCTAATTTTTCGCCCCCACTGTCTCTTGTGGTTTTGTCTTCCATATGGATTTTCAGGGTTCCTTTTCGGTCTTTCAACTTTTCTTCCTGATCAGCTAATTTTTCGCCCCCGCTGTCTCTTGTGGTTTTGTCTTCCATATGGATTTTCAGGGTTCCTTTTCGGTCTTTCAACTTTTCTTCCTGATCAGCTAATTTTTCGCCCCTACTATCTGTTGTGGTTTTGTCCTCTTCTGCTTTTTCAGTCACTTTTCTTTTCTTTTTCAGTCACATAGCCTAACAAACTTTTTTTGGACCACTTCAGACAGTTTCCGTCATCCTGTATGATTTATACTCTTTTCATCAGATTTTTACACCTTACCGCATGGTATAACTTTAGGTTATGTGACCAATGTGTTGCGTTCCTGAGTTATAATTGTTGAAAAAGTTATTTTATTATGATACAACCATTCGATGGGTAATCTAAACCATATTCCATTTTATTATGTTAAACAACTACACTAGAGAATGAACAAGAATAATTATAAATACTGCGTGCACGATTACACGTGCAATCATTGCTATAGCCGGCGAAAACAGAAACTACGCAGCAGTATGCGGGCGGAAACTGGAAAAGAGAAAAACAATCAAAAGAAAGAGTTCATTTTAGGTGGACAGAGGAAACCGCTTCATCTTATTAATGATATGATATATTCGTCAAATTTGTACTCCAAAAGATTCTTTTTATTCTTAAATTGATCACTATTAATGCAAGTATGATTTGGGAAACAGGTTTTCTGAAATATAGCGTTCACATTCTCTTATAAAGTGGTTTGAAGCACACATGTCTTTTAGAAAAAAGGCTAAATGTGTATAGAAAACGTGTTATACGCCATCAAGTTACAGTCACAAGCATTAATTCTTGCATAGATTTGTGGTGATCAATGAATAAAATAAAAAATCTCTAGGGAGTACAATTTTGATAACTGTCCCTTACAAATTACGAAAAATGGAGTAAAAATGCAAAAATGGTACGGCTTGTTCATTCAAAAATTTGAAAATACGTAGGTTGTGGGGGTCAATCATGGCTCCGCATAGGACCACCATCTCCTGCATATCGCCCGAACGGTTCACTCTCACGAATGTTGCCTATGTTCTCTCAAAAACTTCCCCAACGCAGTGCAGGAATAATGACGACTTGATTAGCGGGATTTTTATGTTTCAGTTTATTGTAACTTTCTCTGACCGTTGATTCGCATGATTGCTTCATCTGACCTTTTTACGTTGTACAGGTGTACAGGCTATTTGTTCAACATCTGCAGTACAAGTACAGACTTTAGTCGACGGCTACTAAATGCATGCATATAGTACCAGGTTGTTCAATAAGTTTTGTCGTTCGATAAGAAAAACACAATGTTATGGTTCAAAATACACTTTATTATTCAGTATAATCCCCCTGAACATTAATGCACTTGCTCCAACGATCCTCCAATCTGTGGATCCCATCCCTGAAGTGAGATTCCGGAAGGTCTGCAAAATACGCTTCAACAGCCCTTATGACCTCTTCATTTGACGAAAAACGCTTGCCACGCATAAATTTTTTGAGTTCTGGAAACAAATGGAAGTCGCTGGGGGCCAAATCTGGTGAATACGGCGGATGCTCCAACAATTCGAACTTTAATTCATGAAGATGAAATGTTTTGTATTTTTCGCGACATTTTGTTATGCTTTTTATAATCTTGTTAGAGAATAGCTATTTTAGAAAGGAATTTCGTTGTGTCTAATACAGAATTTAATGATGAGATTTTATGAAGTATTTCAAAAATATATATTAAATGTATGCGGCATATCATAAATAGCTCGGTCAGTGATTAAGAAAATTGGGGACCATATGGATTAACGAATGATTAATAAAATGAATTGCAGTATTGAGAAACAGTTAAAGTAAGAAAAATTTAAGGCTTATAATCAATCTACTACCCACGATACACTTAAAACATATTAATTACTGTGTAACATAACTTTACTTTAAACTTTTGCAGGCAGTATTACACTTAGAGCTTCCACTCACTTCCAAGTTGGAAGATCGTCTTGACTTTTGTAAATTCGAAATATTGGTAATACTATACTTTGCTTCATTGGAATTTAAAGAGTAGATAGTATTAGTGTTTAAAGGTAATGTTATATTTAGGAAATTAACTACACTGTTAGCATGGATCGAGTTTCTCAACAACTAGACAATCATTATTAGCTATTGGCATTTGAACCTATGTTCGAAATATCGATAGTTTCTTCTGGTACTTAGACAAGCCGTCAAAAATTGACATGTTGAAAGTTAATATTGAAACTCCTGAGATTTCGATAGCGAGTGCGGGACCTTTATAAAGTAGATACCGTATTTAAGATTTCAATTCTTTTCACTATATACCGGCCTAAGCTTTGGAATCATGAAAATAGTACAAAATTGGTAGATAATGATATTTTTCTACCACTTTCAAAATGTCAATTCTATCATTAAATATAGTCCTAAATTCTGAAACGTTGAATACCAGGTTGTTCAATAAGTTTTGTCGTTCGATAAGAAAAACACAATGTTATGGTTCAAAATACACTTTATTATTCAGTATAATCTCTCTGAACATTAATGCACTTGCTCCAACGATCCTCCAATCTGTGGATCCCATCCGTGAAGTGAGATTCCGGAAGGTCTGCAAAATACGCTTCAACAGCCGTTATGACCTCTTCATTTGACGAAAAACGCTTGCCACGCATACATTTTTTGAGTTCTGGAAACAAATGGAAGTCGCTGGGGCCAAATCTGGTGAATACGGCGGATGCTCCAACAATTCGAACTTTAATTCATGGATTTTAGCCATTGTCAAAATGCTCTTGTGACACGGTGCGTTGTCCTGATGAAAAAGGATTTTTTTCTTCTGCAAACCGGGTCTTTTTTCACGAATTTTTTCCTTCAACTGGTCCAGAAGGTTGCAATAATATTCAGAATTAATTGTTTTACCAGTTTGCAAGTAATCCACAAGTAAAATTCCTTTCGCATCCCAAAAAACTGATGCCAGAACCTTCTTGGCCGATTTCTGGACACGAACTCGTTTCGAAGCCGAACAACCAGGTTCACACCACTCTTTAGCCTCTTGTTTTGATTTAGGATCATGGTGATAGATCCAAGTCTCATCCATAGTGATGAATTGACGCACAAAATCCACTTTATCCTTTTTAAAACGCCCCAAATGTTGTTGAGAAAGTCGCATTCGAATGTGTTTTTGTTCAATTGTTAGCGAATGCGGCACCCATTGTGCACACAGCTTTTTAAAACTCAAAATTTCATTTAAAATATGACTCAGCTTGCCTAATGAGATGTGTAGAGCCTCTACTAAATCCCTCTCAGTCAATCGACAATCTTCCAAAATCATATCCTGTACTTTGGCTACGATTTCTGGTGTTGATGCGCTTTTTGGATGTCCTTCACGTGGATCGTCTTCAAGGCTTGTACGACCACGTTTAAATTCAGCAACCCATCTTTCTACTGTTCTAATTGAAGGTGAACGTTCATTATACACTCTTAACATTCGTTCGTGAATTTCTTTTGGTGCTACACCTTCCAAAAATAAGAATTTTATCACTGCACGGTATTCAATTTTTCCATTGTCGAAAATACTGTGACACGGCGACACTAAATGGCTTGTAAACAAAGAATGAATTGACTGATTGAAATGAACCTTCACATACGTTGATAAGAAGAGTGAACCAACAAAACAAAAACAAATTTGGACTAGTAGCAACGCCCTCAACAAAACAAAACAAAACTTATTGAACAACCTCGTATATCTCAATAAACGTAGACCTTGGCCGTTTGAGGGGTAATGGCCAAGAAGGTTCTGCACAAGGTCATCAATATCGCCTTCATCCACGTATTCTCATGTTTTCGTTTTTAGTCGTCGATGACAGAGCAATTAGTGATTTCGCCAGCGAGTCACAAGACGCTTATGAGACTTTTAATAATAAAAAAAAAAAAAAAAAAAGATACGTGGCTCAGCCATGAACGGGGGAACATGACCTGATGTCTTGGCGTAAGGCACAGTCGGAAAATGGCGCGTTCAGGTGTCTAACCTTGCTGAACTCTGCTACCGCTGAGCATCGATTGTAACCGATCATCTACTTGTTCTCAGTCGTTAAGTCATACTACACGATAGACAACCACCGCATCAAAGAGTTTGTAGTACGATCAAATTTTACTGTTATCGCGTGGAGCTGCAAACATAATATCTACAAAGGGATGGAAAAAATGTGTACACCCCCTGAGACTAGAGAAAAACCAGCATCGAAGTTCTAATTCTGAACTCATATAAATATTTAGATGTGAACATGTCACACTTGGTTTGTGTAGTCAGAACAGATGCTCAAAGTGGCTTTGATATGTGAATAAATTGAGTATTATAACTTTTATACAGTCTTTATATATAAAAATTGAATTGAAAATGTGGCAGAAATTTTGGCTTTTATTGAAAAATTGGATTTCACTGAGATTGCTGTTAGCCCCAAGACTGAGTAGTAGAACGTTATAGGCGGCGTTTGTTTTTTTCCGAAATATTCATACTACGAACATCTATAGTTCAGCAAAATTGAATCATTGAAACTTCATTTGCACATTTTTTATTCCCTGTCTCGTAATAATGCGTTCACGCATACACTTTACACGGAGGATGCGTAGAGGTATTTGTATTGTGCAATTATTCAGCATTTATTGGTTTCGTAAGTATTAATATGCTATTAAAGAAAAGCGACGTTCCGACATATTGGTATTATCTCGGTCGACAATACCTTGCATATAATGACAATTTTATCGAAGAAAGGAAAAAATATTGCACAAATCTTGATTCCGTTCAAACGTTTAATCGAGGTTAAGTTGCGTACGTGTGAGAGAGGAAGTACAATATCTATTAGTAACTCGGATTAACATCTCAGAGGTAAGAATATATACGCACTAGGCTAAATAATTATAAACGATCCGGTGGCAGATTCAGATGATTGGCAATTGCTGCATTAGACTCAGCTGGCATGCACATTGTGCTGTTGAATATATGCCTGTTATTTACCTGCTGGCATGGCCTCGATTAATCCATCGGCAAAAAGGCAAACTTGTGAAACCGTCTTGTTGGTGTCTTTTGCAATACTGTATCCTTGTTACGCTTCATACCATGGAAGACGTCGTACATTGTGTGTGTTGCCAGCGAAAAAATGCGTTACTGTTTTTTCGTTAATCTTTAGGGACCGCGATGTGATAAATGTGCTAACGGAAGCTCACTTGCAAAGTTTAGTGATTGTGGTTTTTGTGGTTCACGGTGGTTCTTTTTTTTTATTGAAATATGTGGTTTACAAGACTACTTGGATGAGTTCTATATAGTTTATGTGTTATATCTGGGTCGGCGGAGGAAATGAGTATCTTAATTACTCCATATATGGGTGACACTTTTCTCGTTGAAGTTAAATAAGATTTTCAGTTGCATTTTGAAAACAAATTTAACACATTGCGTACCGCGTCACCCATAGTTGGGTGACGGGCATGCTTCCGTGGGGCCCGCGTCACCCATATATGGGTGACGCTTTTCTTGTTGAAGTTAAATAAGATTTTCAGTTGCATTTTGAAAACAAATTTAACACGTTGCGTACCGCGTCACCCATACTTGGGCGATGGGCACGCGTCCGTGGGGCCTGTGTCACCCATATATGGGTGACACTTTTCTCGTTGAAGTTAAATAAGATTTTCAGTTGCACTTTGAAAACAAATTTAACACGTTGCGTACCGTGTCACCCATATTTGGGTGACGGGCATGCTTCCGTGGGACCCGTGTCACCCATATATGGGTGACGCTTTTCTCGTTGAAGTTAAATAAGATTTTCAGTTGCAGTTTGAAAACAAATTTAACACGTTGCGTACCGCGTCACCCATACTTGGGTGATGGGCATGCTTCCGTGGGGCCAGTGTCACCCATATATGGGTGACGCTTTTCTTGTTGAAGTTAAATAAGATTTTCAGTTGCATTTTGAAAACAAATTTAATGGAACAAGTTCTGAAGTATAAATATAGAATATACAGCGTAAAAATATAAAAAAGACACAAATAACACTCTACTTTTTATTAATTTATATAGGATAACATATTATATTATACTATGTCGCATGGAATTCGTTGAAACAGTCCAAGCACATTTGTGGTGATTTTAGGCAATTCAAACAATACGTTGTTGTATTTTTAAGGTTTTTTCTTGCTTGTTAGCGTTCGACCATTCCAGGGAAAGCGATAAACGTTTCCAAATCCAAAATAAGCTACTTACCAATAAGATTATTTCGGAACAAAACAATGTATCAATTACATACGTCGATAGCACTGTAAATGTAAATAATCGACAATGCATGGATCTACTCGAGTTACATTGTTGGTTTTCCCGCATATCTCTATGAAAACCGACTCAATATCTCAATGAATGAAAAACAAAATAGCGTCACGAAAGAAATTTGCTTATTAATAAAAATTGTTATAATTAACTCTAATTATTATAAAAAAAGTAATTTTTACTAACAAAAATGTTTTTTATTCTCACCTATTACATGAGTGTTGTGCTGCACAAATTCCATGAATTCCTTTTTTACATACACCAAATATACAGAAAACACGGTGCTATTATATACGTATAGGAAACATATGCGTTTTTGGCTTTGTTACTTTCGATTAAATTTTGACGTTGAAAACGTCAACGTTTTTAAAGCGTTGAATATTACTTTACAAAACGACTTCTTTGATGGTTGTATAAAAAAGATTATAGTAGCTACACGAAAATGGTTTAATAAAAACGAAGTTGTCATAGGATATTAAATAAACGTACAGTATACAGATATCGTGATGTACAAATGCATAATTAATTTGATTACTTCGTATAATGATACCGGTTGTGTACAGTTATAATCATGCAGTCAATCTGTTTCGCAAGAAATAGGTTATCGCTGAAAATATGTTTTTCTAAATCGGATAGCAATCTGTCGATGCAACGAAAACCAGCTTATAGAAAAACACATTTCGTAAGCAGAATGAAGAGTCGATATTACCACTAAAAGAACTATATGCTTAAGCATTGACTTAAAATGATATACCAGGTTGTTCAATAAGTTTTGTCGTTCGATAAGAAAAACACAATGTTATGGTTCAAAATACACTTTATTATTCAAAGGAAATGTGGAAATGGCAGGTCTGTTAATCACAAAGAAGAGGATTATTCTTCATTTATTAATCGAATCAAATATTTTCAAGTAGCCGTGGCTCTAGAAAATTCGTCCACAGTCAATTCTACTATAACACGGTTAATTCATACGGTTTATAGAAAATTCAGAATGAGTACAATCGGATTAATTTGTACCGCGTTAACGATTTTCGCACATATATTCCTTTCCCACTCTTTAGACGAAGTAAAATTTTCATTTTATTCTTAATAGGAATTAATTTTCTTTTTAACAGTCTTTGTTTTCCTTATTTGTCAGATTTTTACAAACGTGGAATTAAAAATGCTTCAGGTAAAGGTTACTATTTTTTATAACAGCGAATAAAGAATATTACCTAAAGTATTGTGCAATGTTATCCAATGACGATAACGCAAATGAAGTCTAATTATTAATTAGTCTTCATACGTCTGATATTATTTAGAAGATATCGCCTAGTGAATTGCACTTGAAAGAGATTATTCAGGCAACGGAAACGGTAACGGCAGCAGCAGTTGAGGGGTGCTATTCGATAAAAAAAGGCACGTGAGACAGTTAATAGTATCGTCGAATTGCCACTGTCAATGCCTGTTCAATCTATTTTAAGCATTAGTTTCTATTAAAAAAAAACCGCAATGCCGCAATGTTTCTGCATTCACAGGAAAATTGCCTGACACTTGATGACGTACACACATAAAAAAACAGTGTATTTCCCCAATAATTCCAACGATAAAGGGGCAGTAGAAAGATTCAGATTATAGGAAGATTGATTAAGCTAATTAACTCTTTACGGTCATACGGTAAACGTATTGGTTGGAACTATTTTTGAGTAACGCGTAGTCAGTCAATTATTCCCTAATGAAGCTGCACATTTTATCCAAATTAGTGTTTTCAAGCCGTACCAGGTTGTTCAATAAGTTTTGTCGTTCGATAAGAAAAACACAATGTTATGGTTCAAAATACACTTTATTATTCAGTATATATATATATATATATATATATATATATATATATATATTATAATCTTGTTAGAGAATAGCTATTTTAGAAAGGAATTTCGTTGTGTGTAATACAGAATTTAATGATGAGATTTTATGAAGTATTTCAAAAAGATATGTTAAATGTATGCGGCATATCATAAATAGCTCGGTCAATGATTAAGAAAATTGGAGACAATATGGATTAACGAATGATTAATAAAATGAATTGCAGTATCGAGAAACAATTAAAGTAAGAAAAATTTAAGGCTTATAATCAATCTACTATCCACGATACACTTAAAATATATTAATTACTGTGTAACATAACTTTACTTTAAACTTTTGCAGGCAGTATTACACCTAGAGCTTCCACTCACTTCCAAGTTGGAAGATCGTCTTGACTTTGTAAATTCGAAATATTGGTAATACTATACTTTGCTTCATTGGAATTTAAAGAGTAGATAGTATTAGTGTTTAAAGGTAATGTTATATTTAGGAAATTAACTACACTGTTAGCATGGATCGAGTTTCTGAACAACTAGACAATCATTATTAGCTATTGGCATTTGAACCTATGTTCGAAATATCGGTAGTTTCTTCTGGTACTTAGACAAGCCGTCAAAAATTGACATGTTGAAAGTTAATTTTGAAACTCCTGAGATTTCGATAGCAAGTGCGGGACCTTTATAAAGTAGATACCGTATTTAAGATTTCAATTCTTTTCACTATATACCGGCCTAAGCTTTGGAATCATGAAAATACTACAAAATTGGTAGATAATGATATTTTTCTACCAGTTTCAAAATGTCAATTCTATCATTAAATATAGTCCTAAATTCTGAAACGTTGAATACCAGGTTGTTCAATAAGTTTTGTCATTCGATAAGAAAAACACAATGTTATGGTTCAAAATACACTTTATTATTCAGTATAATCTCCCTGAACATTAATGCACTTGCTCCAACGATCCTCCAATCTGTGGATCCCATCCCTGAAGTGAGATTCCGGAAGTTAATAAACAACGAGTTTGTGCATACTTTTAGAACTTTGTCGAATAATATTATAGATTTCTATAATTCGTACAGTGCAAATAAATAGATTTTCAAGCAATTTCCACAGTTAATAAGTAAAAATAATAAATTTATCAGAATTATAAGAACAATGCGTATTTGTACAGTTATTACTTCCGAGTACTTTTCGGAGAGTTTAGAACATAAACACATCGAATTACGTCTTCGTAATTACGATCGGTATTATGTTCGGAAATATTATACTCACGTTATACCCAATCTACTATCAGTAAGGTTCTAAACTTTGTACTATCGAAAATAATTTTCAGGCTATTACTACTTAATACTTTGCGCTATTGTCAGAAGACAAATCATATCTGGTGCTCGCAAAACCATTATTGTGCGTGTAATAATCATTACATTCAATTGATTTTGTGATTGCAAGAAAATAGCTTCGCAGACCCTCAATGCAGTTTCAATATATAGTAAAAAATAGGGCTTCATTCTAAAGGATGCAGTGAATAATAATCATGTAAAATATAGCATTAATATTAACAAAGCAAACGAACAGAAATTATTATATTGAAGATGTCAGGCTAAAGAAAGAAAGTCGCTTCCTACTTCTTCATAATAAACATTGTTTTGGTAATGGACACACTGAAAGTCACTAAAAGCATTATTAATCATTGCACCGCCCAATTCTTTATAGAAGATTTCGTTTCATGTATTCACATTGATTTGAATAAGAATATCCTGATTTCGAATACATCCCGCAAATGTGCGGGAATTTACGCTCAATCCGCGTCACACGGTATACTGCCAACGATGTGTTAGCAATTACCATTTTGTCAAAGAAATGGCGTCAGTAGTGGTATGCACAGAAGCATAACGCAGAATGATAGTCAGAAAAATAAGTTTGAAGCAGAAACAAACTTGGGAATGTGTATATTGCTAGACAAGTACACAAATTTTTGTTCGACAAATAGCTGAGAAATCAAAGAGAACCATAACTTATTGTCCTAACTGCCTACCTGAATTTTTCGAAGTACCAGGTTGTTCAATAAGTTTTGCCGTTCGATAAGAAAAACACAATGTTATGGTTCAAAATACACTTTATTATTCAGTATAATCTCCCTGAACATTAATGCACTTGCTCCAACGATCCTCCAATCTGTGGATTCCATCCCTAAAGTGAGATTCCGGAAGGTCTGCAAAATACGCTTCATCAGCCGTTATGACCTCTTCATTTGACGAAAAACGCTTGCCACGCATACATTTTTTGAGTTCTGGAAACAAATGGAAGTCGCTGGGGGCCAAATCTGGTGAATACGGCGGATGCTCCAACAATTCGAACTTTAATTCATGGATTTTAGCCATTGTCAAAATGCTCTTGTGACACGGTGCGTTGTCCTGATGAAAAAGGATTTTTTTCTTCTGCAAACCGGGTCTTTTTTCACGAATTTTTTCCTTCGACTGGTCCAAAAGGTTGCAATAATATTCAGAATTAATTGTTTTACCAGTTTGCAAGTAATCCACAAATAAAATTCCTTTCGCATCCCAAAAAACTGATGCCAGAACCTTCTTGGCCGATTTCTGGACACGAATTCGTTTCGAAGCCGAACAACCAGGTTCACACCACTCTTTAGCCTCTTGTTTTGATTTAGGATCATGGTGATAGACCCAAGTCTCATCCATAGTGATGAATCGACGCACAAAATCCACTTTATCCTTTTAAAACGCTCCAAATGTTGTTGAGAAAGTCGCATTCGAATGTGTTTTTGTTCAATTGTTAGCGAATGCGGCACCCATTGTGCACACAGCTTTTTAAAACTCAAAATGTCATTTAAAATATGACTCACACTGCCTAATGAGATGTGTAGAGCCTCTACTAAGTCCCTCTCAGTCAATCGACGATCTTCCAAAACCATATCCTGTACTTTGGCTACGATTTCTGGTGTTGATGCGGTTTTTGGACGTCCTTCTTCAAGGCTTGTACGACCACGTTTAAATTCAGCAACCCATCTTTCTACCGTTCTAATTGAAGGTGAACGTTCATTATACACTCTTAACATTCGTTCGTGAATTTCTTTTGGTGCTACACCTTCCAAAAATAAGAATTTTATCACTGCATGATATTCAATTTTTTCCATTGTCGAAAATACTGTGACACGGCGACACTAAATGGCTTGTAAACAAAGAATGAATTGACTGATTGAAATGAACCTTCACATACGTTGATAAGAAGAGTGAACCAATAAAACAAAAACAAATTTGGACTAGTAGCAACGCCCTCTCTTATCGACCGACAAAACTTATTGAACAAGCTGGTACAAGAACAGTAAAGAAAGTTATAACCATCTCATCTGGAAAATCAGCCCGAAAAGTCTTCCGGGCGGTGCACAATCCGTTCAAATTGCGGCATACATATTTGCATGTATATTTAACGAGGGTAACATAGCCCTTCTGAAGATTTTTCAAGCATTAGGCGTGCCTTGTGGCCGAAATGCCCACAAATATGCTAGAAAAGCAGACGAGATCGTTAGGGAGCAAAGAATGGCTCCCAGACAACATCATCTGGATGTTCTGGAGTTGGCCAAAAGTGCAGAAGGGACCATTTATGGCCCTGAAATATATGATTCTATGTAAGTCAAGAAAAATTAATTTTAACTATGAAAAACATAGACTTGAAACTTTAAACGCGATTATCTCGAAACTGTGTTTTTTAAAACATACAGTCGCGGTGACCACGATTTCTCAAAAACTACTTCAACGATCGGACTCTAATTTTATATACTTATTTGTCATTACAATAGTCAGGGCCTGAACGAAGGATTTTTTATTTCGGTAAGAAAAAAAAAGTTACAACATAAGAACAAAAGTCAGTTCACTTCGAAAGACGGATATTTTCATAAAAGTGTTGTCGTTCTTGTAAAAATTAAAATTTTTCCAAATCCTCCGTTCAGACCCTTTATCATGCAATATACGTGGGCAGCCCGATATAAGTATTTAGCCTACAAAAGAAAAACGAAAATTTTGGAAAATTGACGATTTATGTTTCAACATAGTCTCCTATATTTCCCCCATTTTTTAATATTTTCTTATAAAAAAATTGATACAAGTACCACTAAATATGTACTTTTTGGTACTAATTTGCGAGTTTTAATTAATACTCACTAAAATGGCAAAAAAAAATCTTGAAAATCATGTAATTTTGCCGATTCCAAGTAGGCATAACCCCTTAAGAGGAACAGTAGAAAAGCTTGACATTTAGCCAGACATCGTACAAGCCGTAATTCACGCCCGATAGTCGCGCCTTTGTTCCTCTGATTTTTACATTATGGCTACGTGTCTCGATATCGAAAATCAACACGATTTATACTACCGTTATAAGGCAATTTTTCGCTTTTCATCGTTGACACTCCTATAATTTGTTGGTGGCTCGCTGTTAAAATGGCTTCGGTCGCAAAACTGTTATTGTGATGTATGATTTCTGTAACACGACTATTTTCAGCCAATAATGAACTGAACGACATGTGTTCTTCCAAAACTTTTGACATCGTTTACTTAATTTTGTGGATTTTTTTTGCGTGTGAGTTGTTACTCATTACATTAAAAAATTAATAGTATATACTTCAATACTTCGTTTCCTCATTCTCACCGAACCATTACTTTATTCAACCTTGACAATACCTGAAAAATACTCTGCAGTGAAGTTTATTCCCGTGGATATACCTTTATAGCTAGAAGAGTAACTTGTCAAAATATTTGTTGTTTGGTTTCATAAGAGGGATTTTCCTGTTTGAGCTAACGTGGAATGTATACATATAGAATTGTTTTGTTTAACAGAACAGAACAAATGCAGGAGATCGCAGAATGGGTGTCGCACGTGCAATGAGTTCGATGCAGACGCAACAGCCTGGTTCATTGCCGGATTATCAGATTGATCCTTATCGACTTGTAGAAGACGAGCTCAAGGATGTTTATGACCGAATACGAGAGGTAAGTACTTTCACCGTGTTACCGTTTCCATTCGCTCATAAAAGTTGGTACAACGCAATCGTCTCACGGACTGGATAGATCGTCAACCGATTCTATTCAGGTCATGGTTCCTTTGTGATGCCCTTAAATGTACCAATCTTGATTGGCGTTCATATTTTGATGACACGTCTGAATCATTTGAAATGAACACAACAAATGAATGGCAATATGTATACGAATCAACGTTTTTGTGAAGAAAAATAAAGTTGATTCGATGCTCGCACCGATATCGATACTCGGTATCGATACTCTTGGAAGTGTAAGCAAATTTGTTAGAGTAAAGTTTACTTTGCATGATATCATGCCGGTTTCCCGGAAGGAAAGACCTGCTCTGTCATGCAGTATAGTAGAATCCATGCCAGACCTATCAATTCATAGAAAGTTGAAAAGCACGGTTTAATGCGATTCTAAGATTAGGTTGCGAAACAAGTAAATATTACGCAAACAATGTTAAAACTATAAAGGAAGGAGTTCGTACTTGCCTTTAATGCGTCATAATCTGAATCAACGAAAAGATGATGCAAAACTGAACGAAAATTAATACTTGTTAGGCAGTCATTAATCAAACTTATGTACTCTCTTAACACTAGATTGCCCAAGGCAGTCATTTTGACTGTTTTTGGGCAATATAGGTATACAAGAAATCTCGGGCAATCTAGTGTTAAAGTGTTAATAAAGAAAATTTCATTAATAAATAATAATACGATTTCTTCAGTTACGCAGTTATGTCAAGCAATGATATATAAATAGGTATGACCTGTTTCTTCGTTAAATTAAGACGTATGGAGAAATCTTTTATAGAAATGTCTGTGTTGTTGAATTAGTATTCTTAGAAGTTGGTAGAATTTGATTAATAAAGAAAATTTCATTTATAAATAATAAGATTTCTTTAATTACGCATTTTCGTTAACGAGTGATATATTAATAGTTATGACCTGTTTCTTCGTTAAATTGAGATGTATGGAGAAATCTCTTATAGAAATGTCTGTGTCGTTGAATTACAATTCCTAGAAGTTCGTGGAATTTAATTAACACTTTAAGGACCGCTAGGAAATCTGTAAGAAATACGCCTGGGACCGTACGTTTTTGGGAAACTTGTACGTTACAAAAAATCATAACTTTGTTATTTATGAAGCAATTTTTGTGAAACTTTCAGAAATTCTAGGATTGGAAGTATTTTAGGTACTGTTAAAAGAATATGTTTTTTAATAACTATCATAACTTTTTACTGAAAAATAAATTTGTATGAAATTTATAGAAATTGTAAAATAGGAAGCATTTTAGGTATTATTTAAAAGAATTGTTTAAAAAATTATTTAATGAAATTAACATAAAATTTTATTTAAAACTCAATTTAATCAGAGTTTCTAGTAGTTTTTTAAAGTATGGTATCGCGTGAAGCACCGGTCAATAAGCGGAAAAAAATGAAGGCAATCGAGTTTAATACATTGAATATTGATGTAAATATTTAAATAGACAAAATAGATTGGACAACAACATTACCGGAAATACATGCATTTATTGGGATTTTATATGCTCGTGGAGCCTACGAGGCAAAAAATTAAAAACTGAGTTATTTATGGTCAGCAAAGTGGGGTCCCAAATTTTTTAGAGAAACTATGGCCAGAGAAAGGTTCAAGCAAATCCTTCGATCTATTCGTTTTGACAATAGAACCGAAAGAAGTAGGCGCCTACAAACAAATAAATTTGCCCTGGTTTCGGATATATGGGACAGGTTTATTGAAAATAGTCAAGCTTGCTATCAACCAGGGCAAAATATAACAGTTGACGAGCAATTATTTCCATCAAAAGCCAGGTGTAGATTTACACAATATATGCCTAATAAACCCAACAAATTTGGCATCAAATTTTGGCTTGCATCAGATGTTAGTAGCAAATATATTTTGAATGGTTTTCCTTATTTAGGGAAAGATGAACAACGACCATCATCAATGCTTCTCAGTGAGCACGTTGTTCTGAAACTTGTCGAGCCATATAGAAACTGTGGAAGAAATATCACAACCGATAACTAAAAATGAAAAGACTAAATTTAACTTTATTACTTTTTTCAGTTACCAAATCGATTAACTCCATCAGTCACATAAAAACTGTAACATTACTGACGATTGTTTGTTGGCTATCCTTTCTTATTAATTTTATATACCGTTAGATGAGAGCTATACCTGCAATTATGCATTCCACATTATATATTTGAATTCATATTATCAGAGGAATTTTTAAAAACAATATACATTACATCATCGCGTTTCTCAACTTTTTGTTTTATGGAGTTAATCGATGTGTGCACTGAGCGGCTCAAATAATATATTCTGAGTATTTGAAATAAACATACGCTATCACCTCCATCCCTCAATCATGAGCGATACACAACCAATAAAAGTGAAGAGGCATTTCATGTATTAAATATTTAAAATGACAAAATTGAAAAATTAATGTTAATGAAAAATACTTCCAAAACGACGATGATTCTTCGTAAATAATAAATCGTGACAAGGATTTATGTTTAATAGAACATTAAGGTCGCCTTGAGTTTTTACCGATTACTGTGTATTTTTTAACTTGATGATAGCTGAAGTAAACAGTTATGAACAGGTGAATACTACAGGTTAATATTTTCATATCTTGTAACTGGATAATTACATACCAGTTATTCTTCACAATCTCTTAGCGACTACTGCGTTTTTAATCATTTTGATGTATATAATTGGCCATGCTACTATCCGGACAGTCTTTAATATAGAATAACACATTTTCAGACGATTCATTAGTTACTTTACTTACGCAGAAACCTGGAAAAGTTGTTTATTACATGTTTTCTTTTTACTAAACCTGTGATGAAAATTTAAATAATATGTTTTGTAGATTTAGTAAATTATATACAAGCTAACGGTTTAATTCAAATTAGTTGACGTTCTGATGAATTACAAATAATGAAAAATAATGAAAACCTGTAATTTTTAGAGCTTTTAGCTTATAAACATAGTAAGTCCATATTTATACATATTTCAACGCCTGACGTTTATATCGGTATTAACCTTTTTCTATAACATTTTGAGCAGATACTTAATTTACCAAGATATACAAAATGCACTCTAACAAATTTAAAACTGAGTTATTTATGGTCAGCAAAGTGGGGTCCCAAATTTTTTAGAGAAACTATGGCCAGAGAAAGGTTCAAGCAAATCCTTCGATTTATTCGTTTTGACAAAAGAACCGAAAGAAGTAGGCGCCTAGAAACAAATAAATTTGCCCTGGTTTCGGATATATGGGACAGGTTTATTGAAAATAGTCAAGCTTGCTATCAACCAGGGCAAAATATAACAGTTGACGAGCAATTATTTCCGTCAAAAGCCAGGTGTAGATTTACACAATATATGCCTAATAAACTCAACAAATTTGGCATCAAATTTTGGCTTGCATCAGATGTTAGTAGCAAATATATTTTGAATGGTTTTCCTTATTTAGGGAAAGATGAACAACGACCATCATCAATGCTTCTCAGTGTGCACGTTGTTCTGAAACTTGTCGAGCCATATACAAACTGTGGAAGAAATATCACAACCGATAACTTTTTCACTAGCGTGTCACTCGCGACAAAATTATTGGCCAAAAAATCATCTCTAGTTGGTACTATTAGAGGAAACAAAAGAGAACTACCCAAAGCAGCCAAACAAACGAAGGATAACATGCCTCGTTTTTCCACTTTGCTACATAAATCAGAGAATTGTGTTCTTACAATATATAAAAGCAAACCAAATAAAAAAGTAGCTGTTCTAAGTTCTAAGCATAAATTTGTTAAAATTGATAAAAGTAATAAAAAAATGTTACCGGAATCAATTCAATTTTATAACAGTACAAAATTTGGAGTTGATATGGCGGATCAAATGGCCAGAAAATATACAGTAAAAGCTAGTTCTCGTAGATGGCCCCTCCAAATATTTTTCAATATTTTACATTTGGCTGCCATAAATGCTTGGATCATTTACAAAGAAACGACAGGAATACAAATAGAACGAAAAGAGTTCTTATTTCAATTAGCAGAACATCTTTCCAACGAATATAGAGTTGCAAGACAGAAAAATTTATCAGAACATGAAGACCAACTGCAACATCGTCAAATGCAACCCATTCTCACAAACGCAAATTTTGTCAAGTACGACTTTGCCACAACAACAAAACAAATAATATATGTGAAAAATGTCAAAAGTATGTTTGCGCAAGATGTACACATAAAAAGATTTCCACTTTCATTTGCATAAAATGTACAAATAATAATGCATAAATTATTTTTTTTTAAATTAAAGTAAATTTTTTTATTGTTAATATTTACTAATAACTTGTTGTTTAATTGTAAATAATATAAGAAATTTACATAATTGACTCAATGATATTGTCCTTGGCGCCGACTGTCCTCCCGATAAACTCTTTACTAAAAACATGTTTTTGATTAAAAGTCATTTATTTACCTATATATTTTCTTGGGGTTACAATTTATTTATATTTTGAAAATTCTAGAAATTTCTAGAATTTTCTTAAACAAAAATAATTGTTGAAATGTGGTTAATACCACAGAAATATTAAAAATTAATTTTAAACAAATTTCTTTACATATTTGTTATTTTTTCACAATGCAGTCATTTTGACTGTTTTTGGGCAATATAGGTACACAAGAAATCTCGGGCAATCTAGTGTTAATTAGGAAATTGCGTAGTCAAAATATGAACGAGAAATACTTAACATTTATATGTCTTAATTTATCTATTCGTTCGATAAGAGTACAAAAACAGTCATCATTGTGATGTTTTTCCAGAAATGTGTTACGATAGAGATCTTTCAGTCTGCCTGCACTCATACAATGAACAGAAATCGTCGAAGCGGTTGAGGTGTCAGTCAATTAACCATACTTTTTTCTACACAGCTGCTTGGCGGAACAAAAAGGTTTCGAGTTCCAACTTGCACGTAATGCTGTGATTACCGTAATTACATCGACCTACAAAGGTGGTTAATGAACATAATACGAATTACGCAAAGGAAATTGCATTGACTAATCCCACCATTCTTCGCTTATTCAGTACGCATATATGACGTATCAAAGGTGTGAACGTTTAACATTAAAAGTGTCAATGTGAATATTTTATAAAAATAAGTTTGCAAAGGCAAGTTTTGCCAATATAGTCGAGAGTAAAAAAGGTTCCCCAATGCTTTTGTTTCCAACTAAAATTAATTTTCTTTCCATTTGAACATGGATTCTCATTATTTCATTGATATTACACTCAGTAATGTGACTTTATTAAATAACAAATATGTCGGCAATCCCTCTGCCTTCGTGCATTAGATGGGACCAGCTGATTATTATAATTGCAATTGAGGTTTTGGCGCGTCTACCGAAGAGATGCCGACGATTGATGTGCTTCGTCAGCAAGCGAAAGCAGGCTGTCTTCACGGTCTGCATATGGTGCAGAGAAAAACGCTTTTACTCACGATTCGTCTGGGTTAGTGTGAATTTAAAATGAATTCATGGATTAGTTTTCTTCATAGATTTCTAATTCTATCATAAACAGTTTCGTTGCATATTTCTTTTCAACTGATATTTGTATATTTAATATTTAACTTATTTCCTTGTCGTTGGCCCTCAGCAGCTGTCGAATCACTTTTTTCAACACTTCAACCAGAATATTATTGATTTCACGTCAAGTATTAATCTCTAGTTCAGGTTTTGTGATTTATCCATACGCATCTTTTGTTTTAAGCGAACCCATAGGTAAAAAATTGGAATAATTAAACCAAATACGAAATTTAATTTTTTACACCAAAACTTAATTCTTTTTAGACCGAGGATTTTCTGGAAGAAGTCTGCAACAGTTGGATATTTTTTGAACTTGGGCCAATACCTTCTGTAGTGTTCTGTTTTGTCTTCCATTGATTTAAAATTTAAAATCAAACGAACTTACCTGTAAGTGAAGTTCGATTGTAATTATATGGTAGTCTCCGCTTTTTTGACCGCTAAAAATAGCGTCTTCTCATTATTTCTTAATCCTTTGGTTATTTCTAAACTATAAGTTAGGCAACTCGCCACACAGACCCTTGGTCTGTTTTCAAAAAACGGTAGGAAGAAATTCGGTTGAGGTGCCCCTGCTTTAGAGGTTTTGATGAGCTCTGTTACATTTATCTGAATTCCCGTTTGTAATATTTTAATATTTTCTAGCTTTATTAACGCTGCAGTTAGAATCCTGTAGGCTGTTGCCAGTGCCAATAGTAAAAATTAATTTCTATGTTCATTGTTTTAAATCTAAGGAATTGAGTGGATCCAGTGATTCTGTCCAACTTAAAATTTAAGTCGCAATTTGAATATTCCTTTGAAAAATCGACAATCGATCAAATTGACTCAATCGTCAAAAATGCAGGTTTTTTAAAATAATAAAATTTTATTACAAATAAACTTTATTCCAAACACTTTTTGCGTACATATTTAGTTTTTAAAATACACTTTCCGCGTATTTTTTTATTACATTTGCTACAAACGCCCTTGTTTTTGTTTCTGTTGCATGACACTTGTACCTGGCAATTTGCACGGTTTTCAATATTTTGTATATTAGATAAAGTCGAAGTACTTTCGGCTTCATTATCGTAATTTCCGCTTAATTCTTCCGCCAGTTGCAAAAGAAATTCTTTTCTTGACATTTGTACTTGAGTCACATCTTTATATATGACCCAAGCATTGATTGCTGCCAAATCTAAAATGTTGTAGAACACGTGAACGGGAACCTGCTTTGGTACTATATTTTCGCGCCATTTGATCCAGTATATCGACTCCATACTTAGTATTATTATAAAAAGATATAGTTTCCGGGACACGTTTTTCATTTTTTGCAATTCCTACATTGCGATGTTTTGAGCTCAATAATACAACTTTTTTATTGGCTGTACTTTTATACATGGTTAGTGTACAGGCCTCCGTTTTATAAAGTTTTGTAGAGCAGCGTGCCATTTTGTCCTTTTTCGCTTTTGCAATTTGGGGCAATTCTTTTCTATTTGATCGTATTGTTCCGACCAAAGAAGTTTTGTTGGCGCGTAACTTTTTTGCAAGTGATAGGCTTGTGAAGAAATTATCTGTCGTAATAGTTCGTCCACAACCTAAATATGGCTCAGTCAGTTTACACACAACAAACTCGCTCAAGGGAATATTTGATCCACTGGCTTCATTCTTGCCCAAATAGGGAAAACCGTTTAGAAGGTACTTGCTTCTAACATCTGCGGCTAACCAAAATTTGATTCCAAATTTACTTGGTTTATTTGGCATATACTGAGTAAATGGGCACCTGGCTTTACTTGAGAATAATTGTTCATCGACTGTTATGTTTTCGCCAGGTATATAACAAGCCTGGCTATTCTCAATAAATTTGGTCCATATTCTTGATATCAACGCAAATTTGTCTGTTTTCAATCGTTCACTTCGTTCATTTTTCTTATCGAAACGCATGAATCGAAGTATTTCTTTGAACTTATCTCTACACATTGTTCTGGGAAAAAAAGGAGGTCCCCACTTCTTAGACCATAAATACGAACACTTCAGATTTCTTGTTTCATATGCTCCTCTAGCATACAAAATTGCTATAAAGGCCCATAACTGCGATTTCGTTACCGTCCACT
This sequence comes from Cryptocheilus praepositus, assembly GCA_033815515.1. NCBI lineage: Eukaryota > Metazoa > Arthropoda > Insecta > Hymenoptera > Pompilidae > Cryptocheilus > Cryptocheilus praepositus. The sequence continues at coordinate 521,060 of JAWWQZ010000274.1, forward strand.
TTTTTTTCAAAACGTCACGAGCTTCGAGTTCAGTGCATGCTTTTATATATTCCATTATATTTTCGTCGATTATCAAATTGAAAGCACTTTTCACACAACCAAGTTTTACATTTCTTTTGGCATAAGAAGTTAGCCCTGAGACATCTTTGAACTTGGTACGACTGGGAAATCTACCAGTATTTCTACTATCTTTCAATGTTTCCCATAATGTCCCATCAGCAGCTTTATGTGTTGAAATTTCTTCATCATCAGATGCAGGCTAGCTGTTTCTTTCTTTTAGACACAATGCCTACAGTTATGGGGTTTTGTTTTGCGACAAATGCACTACTTTCTCCGGTGCCATAAGTCAAAATGAAAGATTTCAACAGGATAGTTTGCAACAAATAATTTTACAGCATTGAATGAACAAATTATAACATGAAAACTCTCCCACCAGAACGTTTACAACAGGTTTTTATGAAAAGGAAATAAGTTACGTGTGTCTAAAACGGTGAGTCAATTTGACTCGTATCCAGCAAAATAGATATAGCACATATGAATTATTGGAAGTAAGGGAGTAGGGTGAAATAGGACTTACTTTTTGTATACCTTTCATTGTTCTATGAAAAATCAAAAAATGATTTAAAAAAAATGACTTAAAATTGTTATATATGTCACAGTAAAAGTGCAAATGAGTCAAATTGACTCGCTCCGTCAATCTAGTGTTAATAAGTAAGGCTAAACATTTTTCCCTTTCAAGAATTAAAGCAAGAAATTTCAAATTTCTGTTAAACTTGCTACCTGTCTAATCTTTCATAATTTATTAGATAAACATAACTGAATCTTTCGTACCAATTGTACTTTCTTTTCTTGTGGCATCTCAATATGCATTCTTTTCCGAATTAATTAGCATGCCTAAGAATTTACACAATCTCTTTGGTTCATGCTTTTCATGCTTTTTTCATCGTTAATTATAAACCCTAAAGATACCAATAATTTTTTTGTTCTTTTGACATTATTCAAGCCTTCATAAGTTGGATGTATGCAAAGGATATCATCTAAATAGGGAGTAGATAAAAAACCTCGTTTTTTCAAAATTCTCATTACTGGTCTCATTAACTTGGGCCGTAGGGACCGGCGTTAGACTTTTCGTTCGCATATTTGCGTCCATAGCCGTCAAATGGTTCATTTGTGAAGTTGCCATTCATTTCCGTGATCCTTTTAAAACTAAATTGAAAATGGCGTATGATTTCCTGACATCCATGATATTCATACGCATCTATATACAATTAATTGCCTAATCATAGGCATGCATCTTACAAGTCTGTATTTAGAATATTAATCAAACTATGCACTTACCAGAAATTATGAGGAAGTATCACATTGTTTGTGTTTCGTTAGACAGCATTGTTATAATTTCGATCGGTTTGCTTGATATATGTTGCATTAAGGCCACTGAAATTAAGTTATAGCTTGGTGAATCTCAGAATTTATAGGTTTGTAGATTCTTTCAACTACTTCGTTGTTTTTAATTTTGTAATTTGATCGTTCGTAGGGTAGACTTAGTCACAATTTCTTTCACTAGTGCGTATCTTTTATATTATAATATTACTTTCTCTTTCGTTTTGCCTTTTGAGTTAGTTCTTTCTGAAACACAGAATGTATTTTTCGCTATATATTTTTCGTTATATTAAATATGGTACGCTGTAATTGAGTTTTTTTATAACTCTGTGGATTGTGTTTTTAAGTTTATACCTACTGTTATCATTTATATTTATTATCTATATTTTTTACCTACGTTGAGTTGAGTATGAGTTTCTAAATGTTTCCGAAATCATATCACCGATGATTTAGAATGACTTTTCAAAAAACCTTGTTAATTATGTCGTATTCAGCGGGTAATTTGATATTAGGTTGTTGATTTGATGGTTTCCCTGATTTTTGCAATTTGATCTACAGTTAATTTTGTGCGTTTAAGAGTCTCGTTAGATTGGACTGTTTCAACGAATTCCATGCGACATAGTATAATATAATATGTTATCTTGTATAAATTAATAAAAAGTAGAGTGTTATTTGTGTCTTTTTTATATTTTTACGCTGTATATTCTATATTTATACTTCAGAACTTGTTCCATTAAATTTGTTTTCAAAATGCAACTGAAAATCTTATTTAACTTCAACAAGAAAAGTGTCACCCGTCACCCATATATGGGTGACACGTGTTAAATTTGTTTTGAAAATGCAACTGAAAATCTGATTTAACTTCAACAAGAAAAGCGTCACCCATATATGGGTGGGTGGCACGATACGCGGTACGCAACGTGTTAAATTTGTTTTCAAAATGCAAGTGAAAATCTTATTTATCACGAGTTAACTTCAACTGACCGGTCACGAGTTAAAGTTTGTCTGACGTCCATATATGTAAAATATAGCAAAATTTTGTTCATTGTGTTCAATCGCATCTGCTTTATTATAAAAAAGTATACTGTTCTTGGAATTGAGGCTTTTATTACAATTCTTGTATTAGAAAGTGTAAAGAACGATGGAACGTGACGGTGAAGCATTTTCCAATAAATTATACGTGAATGCTTTATATAGTTGCCCGAAGATTTTTAAATAAGTTGTAGTCATGGAAAATCTATTAAAAATTTATCTAGCTCATTAAAAGGAAAGCGCAAGAACAAGATATGTTCCAATATAAATTTGTACGTTTCGTAAAATGCTGTACAGTTAATCACACGAAAATCATAAAATGTATTAGTTCAATTAATTCATTATGCACGAACAAACTTTATTGAAGGTTATTTACATCGTTTCAGTTCCACGTGCAATTACGAAATAATAGCCGGTGACTTGAGACAGCTTTTGCCGAAAAATGCCGGTCAACAATGTGTTAACTTCAACAATAAAAGCGTCACCCATATATGGGTGACACGGGCCCCGCTGAAGCATGCCCGTCACCCAAGTATGGGTGACGCGGTACGCAACGTGTTAAATTTGTTTTCAAAATGCAACTGAAAATCTTATTTAATTTCAACAAGAAAAGTGTCACCCATATATGGGTGACGCGGTACGCAACGTGTTAAATTTGTTTTCAAAATGCAACTGAAAATCTTATTTAACTTCAACAAGAAAAGCGTCACCCATATATGAGTGACACTGGCCCCGGAAGCATGCCCGTCACCCAAATATGGGTGACGCGGTACGCAACGTGTTAAATTTGTTTTCAAAATGCAACTGAAAATCTTATTTAACTTCAACAAGAAAAGCGTCACCCATATATGGGTGACGCGGTACGTAACGTGTTAAAGGCGGGCGATCTTGGCGTAGTAGTAGTAGTAGTAGTAGTTTTTAGTAGATATTTTCATAAAAAATATTAGTAGTAGTATATAAAATAATAGTATTCATAAAAAAATTTAGACTTAAAAAAGTTTATTTAAACCCTTAAAACTATAAGAAATATTAAAAAAGAACTAGACACTAATTACAAAAAATGTTTTAAAGTACAGATTTATGAGACGAATCTAGTATTTTTTATGAGTGTGATAATATTGATAACACTCGCCACGGTGAAGAGGTGCATTGTAAAACTCGCATTTGAAGCAAGTCAACTTTCTTTTTTTATGTGCCGCACAAACTACGCAGTTTCGTTGGGCATATAGCTTTTTGCCTTTATTTTCTATCCGAATTAATTTGTGCTTTTTGATGTCTAGCGAAAGACGTCCAGGCGGATCAGTTTTATATCGTGGAGTCCGTGGTGCCGGGTTCGATGTACCAGGTTGTGGCTCTTCAATGTCCATTAATTCCAGATCTTCGGTTTTTTTGTCAGTTATAAGACAGCGTGATAATTCTAACAAATATTTTTTATATGGCAAGCTACTATTATTATGCATGTTATATACTAAATAGGAATTGAAAAATGCACAATTTAACAAATACATTACAGCCCGCTTGGTCCACTTTCTTGTTTTTCGCAATATTGAGTAATAAGAAAGATACTGGTCTGCCCTATCAACACCTTTCATATAGTTGTTGTATTCTATTACGCATTTTGGTTTAATTATTTTTGTATTTGTGTGCCAATCTATATTGGAGCTTTCTAATAGTTCACTCGAATGAATATTCGAAATCATCCTCACTTCTCTCTTTGACTGCCAAATTTGTAATAACACGTCTCCTTTTCTCCGGAAAATTGACTGTCCGCGTTGCAACTTATTATTTTTTAATTCATGTGGAAGTCCTCGGTTTACACGTATTGTTCCACAACTTCGTATTTTATGTTTTAAAAGAGTTTCGTTTATATCTACACTGTTATAATAATTATCCATAAACACATGATAATATTTGTCTTTATAAGGAGTAAGAATATCTAATATTGTTTCCGCCAGTTTCCTTCCTTCTCCACAATACATTTTCATATTACAAATGTAGCCACTTTTCGATTCAGCCACAACTCTAACCAAGATTCCATATTTAATCATTTTCGAGGCATTGTAAACTTTAGATCCCAATCTTCCACGCTTTCGTCCAGTGAAATCTCTCTTCTTGGTGTATATACAGTATTGAATTTTTCAACCAAACTGTCATAAACTGGTCGAATTTTAAATAGACGGTCGCTCGATTCATCCATTTCATCGTTGTTCACAAAGTGCCACCATCTCCATATCTCTTTAAATCTATCACGACTCATTGTCTTTGGAAATATTGGTGTTTCTAATAATGGATCTGTTGTCCAATATTCATCGATATTACTTTTCGGAATTCGGCCCATTAGAATTAATAATCCTAAAAATTGCTTGCATTCGCCAATAGCGAGATCCGTCCATGTTATCGTTTTCTTCTTTTTAACGTATTTTTCGACGTTTTGGTGGTGATGTCGGTTAGTTTCTGTTACCATCATTTCGTAGAAATTATCATCAAAGAACACATCCAGAGATCCTTCCACGCCGTTCTGTGGTAAAATATTTAACCCCGTTCGATCCAAAAACGGTTCTATGGTAGGTGGAATGTCGACTTCAGTCCATTGCTGTATAATTTCTTCTTCATAATCATTTTCACTTTCATCATCGCTAATCGGTAGTGGAAAAACTCGGGTCCTTCTCACAGGTCGTGAAGAACTATCACTATCATTATCGTCAATATCACTATCATTATTATCAATACCTAACTCTCTTTCATCGCAATCAACGTCAGATAAATCGTCTGCATATATATCTTTATTTTCGCCTGAAACCATACTGAAGGATTTCAAAATTTACTGTAAGTAGAATTTTAACAACCGAACAGCTTCAAACCACAAAACATACTAAATATAAATGTAAACAAATGTAACATCGCGCATGGATTGCGCAATGTGGTTTCAATCGTACTAATACAACTCCCGCCTTTAAGCTACAGTCGAGATAAATCGTAGTACTACGGCTCCCGCCTTTAATGTGTTAACACGTTGAGTGCTACGTCGGTCCCTAGGGACCGGCAGTGGACTTTCCGTTCAGCCGGCGCCGGTCCCTAGGGACCGGCAGTCGACGTTTCGTTTGGGCGGCGCCGGTCCCTAGGGACCGGCAGTGGACTTTCCGTTCAGCCGGCGCCGGTCCCTGGGGACCGGCAGTCGACTTTTCGTTTGGGCGGCGTGGATTCTAGGGACTGACCGCGAAATTCTCGTTTGATCGACATCGGTTCATGAGACCGGCATTGCCAAGGGTTAATTTATTAAAACGAGCCTGCGACAGATTTAGACCGAGAATGGAGGCGGACATTGAAGCAGAGGGGGGTTATATTCAGTGAATGTTATTAATTTATTACTTCTATAACTAGTAACTAAGTATTAATTTATTACTTCTATAACTACGTTTCTTGAGTCATGGTGGATACATACTCTCTTATTCACACTTCGTGAAATAAATCAAATGGAGTTCGGATATATTAATTTTCCGCGAGTGTTTGCAAAGTCGTTAATCGATTTTCTCTCCATTGAATCTATTATAAATGCTTGAGGTTTCTTAGGAAAGATGGTTTTTTCCTGTTCAATTCAGTGGTGGGCACCTTTAGTGATTGCTTTGTATTTTCTTTTTTTGTGTGATTTTAGCCCGTAGTAGCTTGCATTCCTTTCTTTCGAGAATATCGATTATAATACGACATGTGTGAGGAGAGAACGCTCGAATTTTGTTTTGGTTTCCTACAATTTTTAGTGTATACGAGTTTCCAAACGTTTTGGTTAGTAGGTCGGTTAACGGTAACGTATGAGCGGCATCGATGAAGATGAGTGGTGGGAGTTTGGTCATATTGGCCAGTATTTGAATATTTTCAGCTTTCTGACGCACATCCGTTAGAATTCGTTTCTGTGATATATCAAATATTCAATGCCAATATTGTCAGACCAAGTATATGCACCTGTAAATAATCGGCCAAATTTCGGGCAATAAATTATTTTCATACTCGAAATTTCAAGTAGTGTCCAGAACAAAAAGGGTTTGGAAAATTAAGTTCAAATAAGTTGCAGTCAAAGGAGAACTTGCACTCTACACGACGCATTACTCATTAGCATCAATAGCTCAATTCGCCGCTATAGTTACTCAATAGCTCGCTATCAACCAGGGCAAAATATAGGGTAGTCGAAAAAGTCTTTTCGTATTTCTAATCAAACTTCAAGTAATTTTTTTTATATTGATAATTAACTTTATTGAACTAAATATATACCATTTTGGTCGACCACCTTTTGCCATTTTTCTGCTAGAGACATTATTCCATCAGTATAAAACTTTTCTGGTTTCTCGGCGAAAAACTTCGACAAGAAATTTTCACAGGCATCTCTTGAAGGCAACTTTACTCCATTAAGGGAGTTCTGCATTGACCGAAACAAATGGTAGTCTGATGGTGCAAGGTCAGGACTATATGGTGGATGCATTAAAACCTCCCAGCCAAGCTCTCTAAGCTTTTGCCGAGTCATTAAAGATGTGTGTGGTCTAGCGTTGTCCTGGTGGAAGACGAAGTCCTTTCTGTTGATCAGTTCTGGTCGTTTTTTTTCGATTGCTTCCTTCAATCTCATCAGTTGTTGACAGTAAAGTGTAGAATCAATCGTTCGACCAGGCTGGAGCAGCTCATAGTGGACGATTCCTTTCCAATTCCACCAAACACTCAGCATAACCTTTCGAGGCGTCAATCCTGGCTTTGAGACCATTTGTTGAGCTTCACCACGCTTGGACCATGATCTTCTTCGCACATTATTGTCGTATTTGATCCACTTTTCGTCTCCTGTTACCATTCGCTTCAGAAATGGTTCGATTTCATTTCGTTTCAGCAAAGAATCGCAGATGTTAATTCGGTCCATTAAATTTTTCACAGACAATTCATGTGGTACCCACACATCAAGCTTCTTTTTGTAGCCAGCCTTTTTTAAATGGTTCAAAACCGTTTGATGATGAATGTTTAGTTCCTTGGCAATGTCATGGCTGCTTATGTGACGGTCCTTGTCAATCTTTTCCATAATTTCATCGACTTTTTCAACGATAGGTCGACCAGAACGAGGTGCATCGTTGCGACATTATGAAACACAAACTTTCTACAATTATCAATTACAGAGAAGCATTCTTAAGATTTTACAGTATTTTCACATTTTTAATTTTAATTCCAATACCACCTTGATCAAAAAGTTTTAGGATCGGTCGCCGTATGGCGCTCTCAGTCACTAGATTGCAATTATTTTTTATTTGTTAGGTTGCCACATGTGTCATTACCGTTCCCACCAAATTGCAGCGTCACAGCTTGACATTTGTAAAAGTTATTGCGTGTTGAGTTCATCTACCTTTCTGCGTGTTTTCGATTTTTTACATACTTGAAAATGACATCAACTTTGGATCAACGAATTTGCATAAAATTTTGTGTAAAAAACGGATTTAACGGTCCGCAGACCTTGGACACGTTGGAGAAGTGTTTCGATGATGAGATGGGATTTCTTTGTATTCATATTTAACCGCAGCGAATTATGAAATGTATATATTTTCGAAATAATGAACAATCAGTAATTTCACGTAACTTTTTCGTATTTCACGTTGGAATTTCACAAGTATTTAAAATTCCATTCATAAACGTACTATTTTTTGTCGCATCTTCCGTGTAAAGTGTATGCGTGAACGCATTATTACGAGACAGGGAATAAAAAATGTGCAAATGAAGTTTCAATGATTCAATTTTGCCGAACTATAGATGTTCATAGTATGAATATTTCGGAAAAAAACTAACGCCGCCTATAACGTTCTACTACTCAGTCTTGGGGCTAACAGCAATCTCCGTGAAATCCAATTTTTCAATAAAAGCCAAAATTTCTGCCTCATTTTCAATTCAATTTTTATACATAAAGACTGTATAAAAGTTATAATACTCAATTTATTCACATATCAAAGCCACTTTGAGCATCTGTTCTGACTACACAAACCAAGTGTGACATGTTCACATCTAAATATTTATATGAGTTCAGAATTAGAACTTCGATGCTGGTTTTTCTCTAGTCTCAGGGTGTACACATTTTTTCCATCCCTTTGTACATATTATGTTTGCAGCTTCACGCGATAACAGTAAAATTTGATCGTACTCCAAACTCTTTGATGCGGTGGTTGTCTATCGTGTAGTATGACTTAACGACTGAGAACAAGTAGATGATCGGTTACAATCGATGCTCAGCGGTAGCACAGTTCAGCAAGGTTAGACACCTGAACGCGCCATTTTCCGACTGTGCCTTACGCCAAGACATCAGGTCATGTCCTCTCGTTCATGGCTGAGCCACGTATCTTTTTTTTTTTTTATTAAAAGTCTCATAAGCGACTTGTGACTCGCTGGCGAAATCACTAATTGCTCTGTCATCGACGACTAAAAACGAAAACATGAGAATACGTGGATGAAGGCGATATTGATGACCTTGTGCAGAACCTTCTTGGCCATTACCCCTCAAACGGCCAAGGTCTACGTTTATTGAGATATACCAGGTTGTTCAATAAGTTTTGTTTTGTTTTGTTGAGGGCGTTGCTACTAATCCAAATTTGTTTTTGTTTTGTTGGTTCACTCTTCTTATCAACGTATGTGAAGATTCATTTCAATCAGTCAATTCATTCTTTGTTTACAAGCCATTTAGTGTCGCCGTGTCACAGTATTTTCGACAACGGAAAAATATGAATATCGTGCAGTGATAAAATTCTTATTTTTGGAAGGTGTAGCACCAAAAGAAATTCACGGACGAAATTACGAAACATACAGCGCGTCTCGTTAATGGAGATGTAAAATAAATGAATGCAAAGATCACTGTTATAACGTAAAAAACACAAAGCTTTAATTATTAGATATCTGTCGTTTCAATTATTCAAATATAATTTAAGTATGCTCCTCTCGTTGATCTCCAAAAAACAATAAAGGTAATTCTCGTTAACCTTCCAAGGTAATTTTGTTTGCATATCTGTCGAATTGGCTATAACGTAGTAATTGTAAAAATTGGTAATCTGTCAGAGGTGGTTTACTAAAAGTAAATCGAAAAGAATAAATTGAAAAGAAGGATTAATGTGAAAATATTCTAGAAAATTTTGTTTCAATGAAAAGGAAGCACTATATACAGGGTGCGTCGCCAAAATCCGGACAAAATTGAATTTAAATTTCCCGTCGTTCTACACCACTTGGAGATGTCGCTATTGGCAACGAAATAATTTGAAGCATGTAATAAACATTCATAACCTCGAAACTGTAACTACCAGGTTGTTCAATAAGTTTTGTTTTGTTTTGTTGAGGGCGTTGCTACTAGTCCAAATTTGTTTTTGTTTTGTTGGTTCACTCTTCTTATCAACGTATGTGAAGGTTCATTTCAATCAGTCAATTCATTGTTTGTTTACAAGCCATTTAGTGTCGCCGTGTCACAGTATTTTCGACAATGGAAAAAATTGAATATCGTGCAGTGATAAAATTCTTATTTTTGGAAGGTGTAGCACCAAAAGAAATTCACGAACGAATGTTAAGAGTGTATAATGAACGTTCACCTTCAATTAGAACAGTAGAAAGATGGGTTGCTGAATTTAAACGTGGTCGTACAAGCCTTGAAGACGATCCACGTGAAGGACGTCCAAAAACCGCATCAACACCAGAAATCGTAGCCAAAGTACAGGATATGGTTTCGGAAGATCGTCGATTGACTGAGAGGGATTTAGTAGAGGCTCTACACATCTCATTAGGCAGTGTGAGTCATATTTTAAATGAAATTTTGAGTTTTAAAAAGCTGTGTGCACAATGGGTGCCGCATTCGCTAACAATTGAACAAAAACACATTCGAATGCGACTTTCTCAACAACATTTGGAGCGTTTTAAAAAGGATAAAGTGGATTTTGTGCGTCGATTCATCACTATGGATGAGACTTGGGTCTATCACCATGATCCTAAATCAAAACAAGAGGCTAAAGAGTGGTGCGAACCTGGTTGTTCGGCTTCGAAACGAGTTCGTGTCCAGAAATCGGCCAAGAAGGTTCTGGCATCAGTTTTTTGGGATGCGAAAGGAATTTTATTTGTGGATTACTTGCGAACTGGTAAAACAATTAATTCTGAATATTATTGCAACCTTTTGGACCAGTTGAAGGAAAAAATTCGTGAAAAAAGACCCGGTTTGCAGAAGAAAAAATCCTTTTTCATCAGGACAACGCACCGTGTCACAAGAGCATTTTGACAATGGCTAAAATCCATGAATTAAAGTTCGAATTGTTGGAGCATCCGCCGTATTCACCAGATTTGGCCCCCAGCGACTTCCATTTGTTTCCAGAACTCAAAAAATTTATGCGTGGCAAGCGTTTTTCGTCAAATGAAGAGGTCATAACGGCTGTTGAAGCGTATTTTGCAGACCTTCCGGAATCTCGCTTCAGGGATGGGATCCACAGATTGGAGGATCGTTGGAGCAAGTGCATTAATGTTCAGGGAGATTATACTGAATAATAAAGTGTATTTTGAACCATAACATCGTGTAAATGATTGTTAAAATAATAATCATCAATTTTATTTTTAAATACTAGAAGAAAAGAAGAATAAATACTTAGTAAAAACTAAGTTTTTATCTAATGTTACTTAACTAAATAATAATCATCACTTTTATTTTTAAATACTAGAAGAAAAAAGAATAAATACTTAATAAAAATTAAGTTTTTATTTGACTTTACCTTAAAATTTTTATTTTACTTAAAAAGCTAAGCAATCATCAATTTTACTTGAAGATACTAGAAAGAAAGAAAATAAAATATTTAACTAGACTTAGACCCTTGCCTAAAGCTTTACCTTATGTTATTTTCTTCTACCTCTTCTGGAGTAATATAAAGATAATTAAATAAATACTTAGTAAAAACTAAGTTTTTATTTAATGTTACTTAACTAAATAATAATCATCACTTTTATTTTTAAATACTAGAAGAAAAGAAGAATAAATACTTAATAAAAATTAAGTTTTTATTTGACTTTACCTAAAAATTTTTATTTTACTTAAAAAGCTAAGCAATCATCAATTTTACTTGAAGATACTAGAAAGAAAGTAGAATGAGTGTAGAATGTTTTTGAATTATCATTGTCTATCTTTTCTAGTTACAACGTGAGTGTGTATTTTAATTTGGAAAAAAATAATTTTATTCAAAATTAATTCCCTTAAAAACTGCGTGCGATGGAAACAAAATCTATTTGAGATTTATTTTTAATATAATAAAATTGATAAGCAGCCCGCATTAGAAGTTGCGAGATCACTGAGTACTTATTTAAGCACGACAAATGACATTTCGCAGAAAAAGAAGAGTTAAATTCAACTGTTTCATATTTAATATAGATTACTAGGTAGTGAAATTCTGACAGTATTCCAATATGCTTGGGAGCATCTGCATATTGCTATCAACGCAAAAGAACGAATGGTGTTATCAGAAATTGTCTGACAAATAATAACTTACAGTAGTAAATCTTGATTCACACAACCTTGTATTTTTGTATTAAAGAACGACTTACAAACGTTCAAAGAAATTGGTAACTTGCTTATTATTATCCCCCCTTACTAATTGGTACATGCACTTTATCCATTGTAGTTTTATTCTTTGTTAACTTCCAGCGTTAACTTCCTAAGCAGCATGTCTTAGAATGCAAGTAAGCCGCGGCAGCTAACCTCATATTATATTTGACAGTTTATTTCATTCTATTCTTTCACATAGATGTGGTTATATTATGACCAGGCGAGACAATGCTTTCAAAAATGAAGTAGAACATAACACCCGTGTATGTCAGTTTGAAGCGTCTCATGCTCATGAAACTGTTACGTTCATGAAAAATGCATTATGAGAGAGCTAGTCTACGGAAATATCATCTTCAATATGTAGAAATTAGTTTCTCCGACTGTAATTTGAAACAGGAGAAATTATGTAAACGTCACGTTCACTAAATCAAAATAATGTAAGGTATTTAATATAATAGAATTAAGTATTTTTTCTGTTTAGGAATCAACATATTAGCCTGACTAGACAGACATATTAGTAGTTTTAAAGTTATATTTTTTAATAATGCTGCTCCTCTGAAACAAATGAACACACTGAAAAAAACACTGTGAAATTGGGAATGTTTATTTTTTCTGTTTTACCAGTTTTTTTTCGAGTGTAATTATTACACTTTTAAAACGAATTAGCTGGTATGCCCGTCCTGAAATTTATTCAAAATAGCAACTGGATTTTTTTTCGTATTATGAACTTAATACGCGATAATTATACGAATATTATTCAATTTCGCGTTGTGCTTTCAACAATAAAAAAGCATATCGTTCTTGGACATAAAGCTAAAAGAAGTGCAATATTAAGAAGATGTATGAACTATACGTCACAGAATGTGAAAAGGAAGACGTAGCACCAGTAAAAGAAAAATATTACTATAATGTGTTCTCTACAAAATTTAATTTACATTTTAACACGTTGCGTACCAAGCGTGATTACGTTTTGTTTCCTACCGGCCCAAGTTTTTATCTCGGCGCACTAGAACGATAGCGGAGAGATATGCGGGAAAACCAACAATGTAACTCGAGTAGATCCATGCATTGTCGATTATTTACATTTACAGTGCTATCGACCTATGTAATTGATACATTGTTTTGTTCCGAAATAATCTTATTGGTAAGTAGCTTATTTTGGATTTGGAAACGTTTATCGCTTTCCCTGGAATGGTCGAACGCTAACAAGCAAGAAAAAACCTTAAAAATACAACAACGTATTGTTTGAATTGCCTAAAATCACCACAAATGTGCTTGGACTGTTTCAACGAATTCCATGCGACATAGTATAATATAATATGTTATCCTATATAAATTAATAAAAAGTAGAGTGTTATTTGTGTCTTTTTTATATTTTTACGCTGTATATTCTATATTTACACTTCAGAACTTGTTCCATTAAATTTGTTTTCAAAATGCAACTGAAAATCTTATTTAACTTCAAGAAGAAAAGCGTCACCCATATATGGGTGACGCGGTGCGCAACGTGTTAAATTTGTTTTCAAAATGCAACTGAAAACCTTATTTAACTTCAACAAGAAAAGTGTCACCCGTATATGGGTGACACAGGCCCCATGGACGCATGCCCATCACCCAAGTATGGGTGACGCGATACGCAACGTGTTAAATTTGTTTTCAAAATGCAACTGAAAATCTTATTTAACTTCAACGGGAAAAGCGTCACCCATATATGGGTGACATGGGTCCCGCGGAAGCATGCCCGTCACCCAAGTATGGGTGACACGGTGCGCAACGTGTTAAATTTGTTTTCAAAATGCAACTGAAAATCTTATTTAACACATTGTTGACCGGTCACGAGTTAACTCGTGTTTGCATTTGCGTCGGCTATTTTAATTTTTGAAACGCAGGGCAATATAGAATATAGCAAAACTTTGTTCATTGTGGTCAATACCGTCTGCTTTATTATAAAAAAGTATACTTTTCTTGGCACTGAGGCTTTTATTACAATTCTAGTATTAGAAAGTGTCAAGAACGACGGAACGTGACGGTGAAGCAGTTTTCAATCAATTGCTTTATATAGTTGCCCGAATGATTTTTAAATGAGTTATAGTCAATTTGGAAAATGATTATTGGAAATGAAATAACAAGGGCATAATCTAGCTCTTTAAAAGGAAAGCTCAACGAAACAAGATATATGTGTAAAACCTCTTGTCTACATCTACGCGTAAATGATTGCTGTACAGTTAATCATCGTATGAAAAAATATTAGAAGTTACAAAAAATGTATGTCCAAAGTTCAATTTGAATTCATTATACACGAGCAAACTTTATTGAAGGTTATTTATATCGTTTCACTTCCATGTTCACTTACAAAATAATAGCCGGTGACTTGAGATAGCTTTTGCCGAAAATTGCCGGTCAACAATGTGTTAACTTCAACGAGAAAAGCGTCACCCGTATATGGGTGACACGGGCCCCGCGGAAGCATGCCCGTCACCCAAGTATGGGTGACGCGGTACGCAACGTGTTAAATTTGTTTTCAAAATGCAACTGAAAATCTTATTTAACTTCAACGAGAAAAGCGTCACCCGTATATGGGTGACACAGGCCCACGGAAACATGCCCGTCGCCCAAGTACGGGTGACGCGGTACGCAACGTGTTAATTGTGTGCCGTCATTGTAATCGAAATATAACATCGTTCAGCTAAAACAGATGTAACGATTTACTACGGTGTACAATATACTGAACACTAGGGTAGTTTTTCTACTTTTACATTTTTTATCCGTATGTTTTTTTCCTAATAAAGCATCGAACAGGTACTTGTGGTATCATTGACTTCAATTACTTGAGTATTCTGCGAATCGTAATGATAATGCTCCGATGAATATAAGTAAACTAATTTTCTGTTTTAATAAAGATATCAAAGCGTCGCACCTTATTACATCGCTGCGTTAGTTTTTGGAAGTTAGGAAATTAACTCTCTTAACCTTTCTTATTGTATTTTATAGCTGTCGAACACGTATAAATGTTGTTACAATTCTATACTTCATATCCGTATATTTCACAAACGCAGAAGCACAGCCTCTGAGCCTTTTCTACATTTATGGTCCTTTTGTACTCAAAATATAGTCACATTTCACTGTTTGAGTTGCATAAAGTGAGGGTTTACTAATACGCGTTTGTATGAACTTTCCTAATTATTCCCATATGTAGATTACGTATTAACCAAAATATCTATAGAAACTTTTCTGAGCTTTTCATATATAAAACCGATTAACTCCACTTTTGGTACTTCCTTGAATTTGAGTGTCATGGCACTTAAATCATGCTTAACTTTTGCCAGTGACAATCAATTGAATACTTTTTATTTTGCGGATTCGATCGATCCGGCAAATAAAAGCACACCTTCGCTTTGCCGACTGATCTTCCAGTTACATGGACCATATTAGTGCACGTAAGGCGTCTCATGATGCAAACTTGTGAAACGTATCCGCAAAGTCTGCGCTCCTTTCTGCTTTGGCGAAATTCCAGGACGAACTTTCAGTGTAAACCACGCCTGGAATTCAAAGCGTTACGAACGTCTTTCTTCACCTTCCTCTGACTTTCTTATTATTAGGCAAACGTTATACTCCTTCTCAGTTTCCCGTTACCTTTCTCATTCCGTCTGCCGTAAGAAGTATGTGTTATACTTTACAACAAACGATGACATAGTTTTTCTCAGACATTTGTGAATAAGCGTGTAATGGTACATTGAAGAAATATTTTTTTGGTTAGGATTTTCATGATAATTCGAAATTACCGTACAAATAAAATTGTCACCAATACTTCGGTCAAAAAAATTGTGAAATGTTGAAATTGCATTTTTTTGGGATACATTATATTGTGCATAAAAAATTCATCAATCGTAATTCAACATATAATAGTAAATTTCTAGACGGGATTAGGAACATTTTTAAAAATGTAATCTGTGTATAGATAAACTAAACCGATGTTGTTTGTACCACTTTTAACTGTTTCAGTAGTT
The DNA here is from genome assembly GCA_033815515.1 of Cryptocheilus praepositus. NCBI lineage: Eukaryota > Metazoa > Arthropoda > Insecta > Hymenoptera > Pompilidae > Cryptocheilus > Cryptocheilus praepositus. The sequence goes on from JAWWQZ010000274.1 coordinate 537,044, forward strand.
GTCACTGTTTAGTCACGAAGTTTAATAATTTACTCATATACTATATGTTCACTTGAATGTTTGGGATCGTGAGCATTTTTTATTTCTTATATTTATCATAAATGCCAAGGGAATAAAAATCAACTAGTAATATAATAATAATAAGACGTTAAGGAGAATATAACCGGACAATCCAAAGAATTATGATAACAATGGAAGTGGAAAACTCTAGTAATATAATGATATTCATTTTTATTTTTTACTAGAGTAACGCAAGTAATGAAGTTTTGAAGCTTTTCACATTACCTAAGATAAGTACTTATCATACGAATTAAATTTGTTTTCAAAATGCAACTGAAAATCTTATTTAACTTCAACAAGAAAGGCGTCACCCGTATATGGGTGACACGGGCCCCATGGAAGCATGCCCATCACCCAAGTATGGGTGACGCGGTACGCAACGTGTTAAATTTGTTTTCAAAACGTAACTGAAAATCTTATTTAACTTCAACAATAAAAGCGTCACCCATATATGGGTGACGCGGTACGCAACGTGTTAAAGGCTTAATAAATTCGACCTGAACGGTATATATTGGGTCTGAATCTTATATCTGAATTATTAATGTCGGAGCAATCGGTTGAGACTTCGTCGAATTTTTACAAACCCGCTCAACTATCTAAATAAATGTCATTTCTTCTAGTTTGCATCGATGATCCAAGTAGATACATTTCTTTCGATTTTGTTTGAATATCCAAGTTACTCGATGTTCAAGTTATATTAAATTTAGCGTAATGAAATCAATTTTACTCGACTCGATTTTTGAGTGCTTGGGTTCCTTTAGTAATCATCTTCTTAAGTCAATGCCATGTTTGATTCTTTCAGGAGCTTATCACGAATACAAGTCAGGAGGAGCTTCGAACCATAGCGACGTACTACTTTGATGGCCAAGGAAAGGCACTGCGGCCAATGTTAACACTACTCATTGCACGAGCTATCAATTACCATAAGGAAAGAAAGTGAGTTAAGCTTCAGAATGGCTTGGGTTTTCTCAAGTTTACCGTTAATGGTGGAATTAAAATTTACATACGCAGAACTATGTTCCAGTATTTGATACACGTGTAGAGAACGTTTCAGCTTTTCTAAATTATATGTATTTGGGTGTAAATATTTGTCCGCATATAAGCCCTAATATTTCCAATTCCTTTTTATAATAAGAGTGTCCAATTGGGCAAAAACATTTTAATACTAAAAGTGTTTACGTTACCACTTCCACTCTTGCTAACTATTAGTAACCGAACGATCAGTTTTATTCAGCACCTTACTGTCCACGGCCGTCGAAAGCATTTGTCATACATTATTCAGATTGACCTACTTTATTTGATTAAACACATCACAGCATTAGAAAGTTAACGTACTAAGAATTCTTGATTATCTATGATAATGATGATCGTAACTGAATCTCTGGACTAACTTTTTACTAATTTTATATTTCCAGTTTCCACCAAATTAATTATATATTGCTTTATATAGTTTTCATTGGATGAACTCATATATTTTTTTCAGTTATGTTTTGGTTTTATTTGACGTTGAAATAAACTAATTAAATTAAGTAACTGACTACATCACGCGCAATTTGTTTCCTTAACAATTTACACAATTTTTCATGAAAAGAACCGTGAGTTTGACTTGTACAATATTTTGAAGAACCGATCTTCTGGGTAAGTCAGGGGATAAGAGTACAAGATTGACTAATTGAAAATTCCTTACAGAATATTGTTCACAAATTCCTATTTATTAATGATTTCGGAAGTATAGAGATGAGAGGTCCAATGATATTTGGAAAAATTCAGGGGTTTAAAGTAGTATTAAGAGAAAATTTTAATTCCAAAATTGGTCCTCACTCGTTCATAATTCACAAAGTTTCTGTAACGCCATGACATTCAGTAAAATAAATTTTAGCGGAGCAAATTGAGTGTTTTTTTGGAATCAAATGAGCATGAACTCCTCTGAGACGCAATTTGTTTTTCAAAATTGATTGAATCGATCCGAATGATATCTCGGTGACGTCAATAAGGTGTCTAATCGTTAATCGACGATTTTTGAGCACCAGATCTTCGACAGAAATAGATTTTCAAGCAATTTCCACAGTTAATAAGTAAAAATAATAAATTTGTCAGAATTATAAGAACAATGCGTATTTGTACAGTTATTACTTCCGAGTACTTTTCGGAGAGTTTAGAACGTAAACACATCGAATTACGGCTTCGTAATTACGATCGGTATTATGTTCGGAAATATTATACTTACGTTATACCCAATCTACTATCAGTAAGGTTCTAAACTTTGTACTATCGAAAATAATTTTCAGTCTATTACTACTTAATACTTTGCGCTATTGTCAGAAGACAAATCATATCTGGTGCTCGCAAAACCATTATTGTGCGTGTAATAATCATTACATTCAATTGATTTTGTGATTGCAAGAAAATAGCTTCGTAGACCCTCAATGCAGTTTCAATATATAGTAAAAAATAGGGCTTCATTCTAAAGGATGCAGTGAATAATAATCATGTAAAGTATAGCATTAATATTAACAAAGCAAACGAACAGAAATTATTATATTGAAGATGTCAGGCTAAAGAAAGAAAATCGCTTCCTACTTCTCCATAATAAACATTGTTTTGGTAATGGACACACTGAAAGTCACTAAAAGCATCATTAATCATTGCACCGTCCAATTCTTTATAGAAGATTTCGTTTCAGGTATTCACATTGATTTGAATAAGAATATCCTGATTTCGAATACATCCCGCAAATGTGCGGGAATTTACGCTCAATCCGCGTCACACAGTATACTGCCAACAATGTGTTAGCAATTAGCATTTCGTCAAAGAAATGGCGCCAGTAGTGGTATGCACAGAAGCATAACGCAGAATGATAATCAGAAAAAGAAGTTTGAAGCAGAAACAAACTTGGGAATGTGTATGTTGCTAGACAAGTACACACATTTTTGTTCGACAAATAGCTGAGAAATCAAAGAGAACCATAACTTATTGTCCTAACTGCCTAACTGAATTTTTCGAAGTACCAGGTTGTTCAATAAGTTTTGTCGTTCGATAAGAAAAACACAATGTTATGGTTCAAAATACAGTTTATTATTCAGTATAATCTGCCTGAACATTAATGCACTTGCTCCAACGATCCTCCAATCTGTGGATCCCATCCCTGAAGTGAGATTCCGGAAGGTCTGCAAAATACGCTTCAACAGCCGTTATGACCTCTTCATTTGACGAAAAACGCTTGCCACGCATAATTTTTTGAGTTCTGGAAACAAATGGAAGTCGCTGGGGGCCAAATCTGGCGAATACGGCGGATGCTCCAACAATTCGAACTTTAATTCATGGATTTTAGCCATTGTCAAAATGCTCTTGTGACACGGTGCGTTGTCCTGATGAAAAAGGATTTTTTTCTTCTGCAAACCGGGTCTTTTTTCACGAATTTTTTCCTTCAACTGGTCCAAAAGGTTGCAATAATATTCAGAATTAATTGTTTTACCAGTTTGCAAGTATTCCACAAATAAAATTCCTTTCGCATCCCAAAAAACTGATGCCAGAACCTTCTTGGCCGATTTCTGGACACGAACTCGTTTCGAAGCCGAACAACCAGGTTCACACCACTCTTTAGCCTCTTGATTTGATTTAGGATCATGGTGATAGACCCAAGTCTCATCCATAGTGATGAATCGACGCACAAAATCCACTTTATCCTTTTTAAAACGCTTCAAATGTTGTTGAGAAAGTCGCATTCGAATGTGTTTTTGTTCAATTGTTAGCGAATGCGGCACCCATTGTGCACACAGCTTTTTAAAACTCAAAATTTCATTTAAAATATGACTCACACTGCCTAATGAGATGTGTAGAGCCCCTACTAAATCCCTCTCAGTCAATCGACGATCTTCCAAAACCATATCCTGTACTTTGGCTACGATTTCTGGCGTTGATGCGGTTTTTGGACGTCCTTCACGTGGATCGTCTTCAAGGCTTGTACGACCACGTTTAAATTCAGCAATCCATCTTTCTACTGTTCTAATTGAAGGTGAACGTTCATTATACACTCTTAACATTCGTTCGTGAATTTCTTTTGGTGCTACACCTTCCAAAGATAAGAATTTTATCACTGCACGATATTCAATTTTTTCCATTGTCGAAAATACTGTGACACGGCGACACTAAATGGCTTGTAAACAAAGAATGAATTGACTGATTGAAATGAATCTTCACATACGTTGATAAGAAGAGTGAACCAACAAAACAAAAACAAATTTGGACTAGTAGCAACGCCCCCTCTTATCGACCGACAAAACTTATTGAACAACTTGGTAAATTCAAAACACGTAAAGATATTTTTGTAGTTGCTTTTCATCTTAAATTGATAGGAGAAATTTTACGGAAACACCATAAAGACGATTTTAGAAAAACTCACTCTCGTTCAGCGGGAGTAGCGCGTCGGAAAATCGGTCCGTAGCGAAAGTGTTAATGAGGTTCACGTGATATATTGGGTTGGCAACTAAGTGACTGCGTATTTTGTCGATAGATGGACTTTACACTTTCTTTTGTTTTGTTAACGTGGTCATTGCATCTAACCTATATTTTTTCTTATTATGTGTGTTCTACCTTTAATTTAGCAAAAAAAATTATATCGATTAGTGCTTTAGTTTTGTTTTTATCTCAATTTAAAAATGGAAGAACAAGACGTGCACTTCAGACATATTTTATTGTATTCCTTCCGAAAAGGCAAGAACGCATCGCAAGCACAAAAGAAGTTATGTGCCGTATATGGAAATGAAGCCTTGAAAGAAAGGCAGTGTCAAAATTAGTTTGCCAGATTTCGTTCTGGTGATTTTTCACTGAAAAATGCTCACTGATCTGGCCGTCCAATTGAAGTCGATGAGATCCATATGAAGGCCATTATCGATTCAGATTGTCATAGTACAACACGTGATATTGCGGAGAAAAAAATCGCATACATACATTAAAAAAAAAATTAAAAATGCTTGGTTATGTCAAGAAACTCAATTTATGAATCCCTCACCAGCTTAAGGAAATTCATTTGACGCAACGCATTAGCATCTGCGATTCGCTTCTAAAACGCAACGAAACTGATCGATTTCTGAAAAGCCTAATTGCTGGCGACGAAAAGTGGATAGTTTATAACAACGTAAATCGGAAGAGATCGTAGGTGATGAAAGATGAACCAGCCCAAGCGACATCAAAAGCAGAGATTCACCAAAAAAAGATTATGCTGTCAGTCTGGTGGGATTATACAGGAATTTTGTACGTTGAACTTATACCATAAAACCAAACGATCAATTCAAACGTGTACGTTCAACAACTCGCCAAACTGAGCGATGCAATTCAAGAAAAGTGGTCGGTATTGTCAAAACGTAAGGGTGTCGTTTTCCACCATGATAATGCAAAGCCCCACATCTCTTTGATCACTCGCCAAAAATTATTGGAACTGGGTTAAATGTTTTATCACATCCACTATATAGCCCTGATCTTGCGCCTTCAGACTACCATTTGTTTCGTTCCATGCAGAACTCTTTAAATGGTAAAATGTTTAATGACGCTGATGATGTCAGATCACATTTAATTCAGTTTTTTGATGGTAAAGATCAGAAATGTTACGAACGTGGAATTTTGACACTGCCAGAACGATGGCAAAAGGTCATCGACAAAAACGGACAGTATCTAATTGAATAAAGTTATATTTTTAAACAAAAATTAAGAGTTTTCCTTCTTATTTGAAATGCGCAATCACTTAGTTGCCAACCCAATAGTTAACAAAACATTGTAGATATACACGTCTGAACCATCTTTATGAATATTATTATTAATGAATACCACGTAAGACCATAATGCTAAATTATGTAACATGGCCTTTGTGACATCGCCACATTTTAAACCGGTAATAAATTTTGCTTTACTTTTAGCGGTGTATTAGAATCTCAACGACAAGTAGCTATGATATCCGAGATGATCCACACTGCTTCCCTGCTCCATGACGACGTAATCGACCAAACAGACTTCCGCCGTGGGAAACCATCGGTGAACATGCTATGGAGCCAAAAAAAGGTATGAAACGATCCTCTGAAAGAAAGTCTGCGCATCTTATTTTACTTCTATCGAGCGTCTTTTAAAGGTCAATATACCTTCTTCTTTTTCACACAAGACTTTGAACTTTTAGAGGCACGCATTTAATGACACGCCATTATAGCCCCTATTTCGTACAAGTCGAGAAATATCGTGTAAACTAGGTTCCTCATTTGAAAATAGGTTTTGGAAAAGGCAAATTAAACATTTTTTTTCGGGTTCCTAAATAAAACATCGACAAACCCTCTATATCTCACTTTTTCAAGTCCACCCTTAAAATTTTATCACATCATCCTACATAGTTTCAAAGCATAGGGGCGCAAAGAATAGAAAAACAATATTTTTATTTGATTAAATGTAAATGTCTCCTTGAATTCCTTATCGATCGGTGACGAAATGATAGAAACTTCAAACTCTCTATGGGATGCCTAAGGTGGAAGCAGGCTAATACAATGTACGAGTATCGAACGCAGGCATTCTTTGCCTAGAATCGGAAGTAACTCTTAGTGTACAGCTACTTGTGAATGTGTCCGTAACTCCAACCGATACGTACTGGGTTACTTCGATGAAGAAAGTAGTACAGCTGAGGCATACATAAGGTGTCAATGAATATCGTTGATAGACACTTAGCACTTAGTTACTATAGTTGCTCTTGGTCCGTTACAGATTTTTTTTTATCAACATTAACGACAAATCTGCATCTTAGTTGTTTGTAACTATGTACTAACGTGTATTGCATATAAAGATTAAATATGCAACATACTAAGTTGCTTCTATCATGGTAAAACTATAGGGAACACGTTTTGACTCTGCTATCCTAAAAATTATCACTCAAAATATTGGACGACAATTTTTATTATTATACCTTTCGGTTCTTCTCTTTTATAGTACAAATTAATTTCAAGACGACAATTTTTAAGCTAAGATAACCTGTATTAAGAACAAATGCTGGAAGAAATGTTGTATTAAATACTGACCTTGTGAAAGTTGATGATGGAGTTACTTAGAGCTATGATATTTTTTTTATAGTCGGAATCAAGAAACATTCCGGTAATTTCGAAAATTACGTTACGTTTTTTCTAATATTAATATTTAAGTTTATAAACTTAAATACAGTAAAGGCAAGTGATTAATGTACAAAGAACTGAAGGCTAAACTAGAAGGCTATGAAGGTATGACGAAGTAGAAAGGTTTTCACCGGGTTTTGAATACCACCAATTAGTTTGAATCGATATAAAGACAGAAACCGTCCTCGTAGAAGCTTCAAAGAATAGTTCGCCAACAAAAAATGAAAAATAATGTATTTGATATATTTCAAATGGGCATTAACGAAAAACCAAAGTCTAACTAACCAATCTTTAAATTTGATACCCCTAATTGTATAATTTTCCTCATTATTATTTGGTAAATGATTGATAACATTGATTTTATGTGACCCATGGTGTTAAATGGTTTTGAAGTTAAAGAACATTATTTAAAATTAATTTAAAAAAAAAACAGATTAAATTATAAGATTTTAAAAGTTTATATTATAAATGATTTTACTCCACGTAATCTTTATATAATCTTTAGGTTAATTATATAATAACTTAACTTAAAAATAACACCCTTGAGGGTGCTATTATTCTTTAGTTCAAAATAATCAAATAGAAATTTATTTAAAATTAAGCTAGTCTTATTAATCATTATTATTATCTATGAAATTTTTATTGAAGAATAATAAGAATTAACGTGATTGCTAAATATTTAAAGAGTAATATTTATTTTATTGAGATTAAAGTATTTAAGAATAGTTGTTGTTGTAAAAAATTTAATTACAGCTAAGAAAGATTTAAAGCAAAATTAAATATTTAATTTAAGTTAGCTAAACACAATGAATATAAAATATTTAATAAGAGTTAGCTAGCTTAAATTAAACTAAACTCTTAACTTTTTTCTAAGCTTTAGTAATCGTCACTTTATTAACTTAAGTATAACAGAATGTTTTTTCTTTCCTTAAAGAAAAATAAGAGCTTAGTTCTTAAGCTAGATTATGTTTCTTTCTAGACAATATCTTTTAAGATTATTTTTGAAGTTAACGAACATTATTTGAAATTAATTTAAAAAAAAAGATTAAATTATAAGATTTTAAAAGTTTATATTATAAATGATTTTATGGTGTCATTTGAACATAGATTGAATCTTTATGCCCAAAACACAGAAAGTAGATGCTAACCATAAGCTAAATATAAGCTAATTACATGTTAATATAACTATACCATCTTATGAGTCATTGCAAAAGAATTCTTACACTTAATTACCTCTTTCGCTTTCGTTGGGTTGAAAATAAATTATATTAGTATTTTTCATATCATAAAACGAATGCATTTCTTTCAGTTTAATTAAAAGAATTCAGTGTGTAATTTTGCGCGATTGTGCAAAGTGCGGTTACATTATTTTCACCGCGGTGAAAGTAAAAAATAAAACTTTGGATTTATCGAAGCATCGTAATTAGCCGCGACAGCAGTGCATGAAGGCTACTGTAAACGTTCAAACGTTCCGACATCGTGTTCATAATTGCCAGCTATTGCAAAATAACACGCGGCGGCAGAAAATTCTTGTTGTTAAACGAACATTCACTTTCTTGATTGCTTTTACAAAATGCTAACACGTACTTATTTTGCCGATGTTCATCGCTTTTTATATGCATGTTCTAAAATAGGGAATACCAATTATATAATTCGACGATAGGAACGGTTTTCGTCAAGGCATTGAATCTGTCCATATTAGAACGAATGGCTTCATGAGACTGGATTTCTCAATCTACACGGATTTCACTCACTCTCGATTTCCACTTGGCACGTAAAAGTATTTTCTTATTGTCACCGTTGGTCTTATTATTATTATATTATACTTTGGACACTGTATTCATGTTATAAAGTAAGTTCCTGATAAAAACTCAATCTTACGCGCATTAAATTTGAACCTACTTGCTAAGATACCGAGGCATTTTGTTTTCTTTAATGTATATTTACGATACTTACGATGTCGTCGACTATGCATTTTATTTTAACGACATAAGATAGGCATGAACATTTTCATGGTTAATAATGAAATTTTATGCGAAATATTTAAGTTGGTCTTTGTGGGTCTTCATGTTCTGATAAATTTTTCTGTCTTGCAACTCTAAATTCGTTGGAAATTTGTTTTGTTGTTGTGATCGTTTGTGAGAATGGGTTGTTGCGTTTGTGAGAATGGGTTGCATTTGATGCTAATTGAAATAAGAACTCTTTTCGTTCTATTTGTATTCCTGTCGTTTCTTCGTAAATGATCCAAGCATTTATGGCAGCCAAATCTAAAATATTGAAAAATATTTGGAGGGGCCATCTACGAGAACTAGCTTTTACCGAATATTTTCTGGCCATTTGATCCGCCATATCAACTCCAAATTTTGTACTGTTATAAAATTGAATTGATTCCGGTAACATTTTTTTATTACTTTTATCAATTTTAACAAATTTATGCTTAGAACTTAGAACAGCTACTTTTTTATTTGGTTTGCTTTTATATATTGTAAGAACACAATTCTCTGATTTATATAGCAAAGTGGAAAAACGAGGCATGTTATCCTTCATTTGTTTGGCTGCTTTGGGTAGTTCTCTTTTGTTTCCTCTAATAGTTCCAACTAGAGTTGATTTTTTGGCCAATAATTTTGTCGCGAGTGACACGCTAGTGAAAAAGTTATCGGTTGTGATATTTCTTCCACAGTTTGTATATAGCTCGACAAGTTTCAGAACAACGTGTTCACTGAGAAGCATTGATGATGGTCGTTGTTCATCTTTCCCTAAATAAGGAAAACCATTCAAAATATATTTGCTACTAACATCTGATGCAAGCCAAAATTTGATGCCAAATTTGTTGGGTTTATTAGGCATATATTGTGTAAATGTACACCTGGCTTTTGACGGAAATAATTGCTCGTCAACTGTTATATTTTGCCCTGGTTGATAGCGAGCTTGACTATTTTCAATAAACCTGTCCCATATATCCGAAACCAGGGCAAATTTATTTGTTTGTAGGCGCCTACTTCTTTCGGTTCTTTTGTCAAAACGAATAAATCGAAGGATTTGCTTGAACCTTTCTCTGACTATAGTTTCTCTAAAAAATTTGGGACCCCACTTTGCTGACCATAAATAACTCAATTTAAAATTTGTTAGAGTGCATTTTGTATATCTTGGTAAATTATGTATCTGCTCAAAATGTTATAGAAAAAGGTTAATACCGATATAAACGTCAGGCGTTGAAATATGTATAAATATGGACTTACTATGTTTATAAGCTAAAAGCTCTAAAAATTACAGGTTTTCATTATTTTTCATTATTTGTAATTCATCAGAACGTCAACTAATTTGAATTAAACCGTTAGCTTGTATATAATTTACTAAATCTACAAAACATATTATTTAAATTTTCATCACAGGTTTAGTAAAAAGAAAACATGTAATAAACAACTTTTCCAGGTTTCTGCGTAAGTAAAGTAACTAATGAATCATCTGAAAATGTGTTATTCTATATTAAAGACTGTCCGGATAGTAGCATGGCCAATTATATACAACAAAATGATTAAAAACGCAGTAGTCGCTAAGAGATTGTGAAGAATAACTGGTATGTAATTATCCAGTTACAAGATATGAAAATATTAACCTGTAGTATTCACCTGTTCATAACTGTTTACTTCAGCTATCATCAAGTTAAAAAATACATAGTAATCGGTAAAAACTCAAGGCGACCTTAATGTTCTATTAAACATAAATCCTTGTCACGATTTATTATTTACGAAGAATCATCGTCGTTTTGGAAGTTTTTTTCATTAACATTAATTTTTCAATTTTGTCATTTAAAATATTTAATACATGAAATGCCTCTTCACTTTTATTGATTGTCTATCGCTCATGATTGAGGGATGGAGGTGATAGCGTGTGTTTATTTCAAATACTCAGAATATATTATTTGAGCCGCTCAGTGCACACATCGATTAACTCCATAAAACGAAAAGTTGAGAAACGCGATGATGTAATGTATATTGTTTTTAAAAATTCCTCTGATAATATGAATTCAAATATATAATGTGGAATGCATAATTGCAGGTATAGCTCTCATCTAACGGTATATAAAATTAATAAGAAAGGATAGCCAACAAACAATCGTCAGTAATGTAACAGTTTTTATGTGACTGATGGAGTTAATCGATTTGGCAACTGAAAAAAGTAATAAAGTTAAATTTAGTCTTTTCATTTTTAGTTATCGGTTGTGATATTTCTTCCACAGTTTGTATATGGCTCGACAAGTTTCAGAACAACGTGTTCACTGAGAAGCATTGATGATGGTCGTTGTTCATCTTTCCCTAAATAAGGAAAACCATTCAAAATATATTTGCTACTAACATCTGATGCAAGCCAAAATTTGATGCCAAATTTGTTGGGTTTATTAGGCATATATTGTGTAAATCTACACCTGGCTTTTGACGGAAATAATTGCTCGTCAACTGTTATATTTTGCCCTGGTTGATAGCGAGCTTGACTATTTTCAATAAACCTGTCCCATATATCCGAAACCAGGGCAAATTTATTTGTTTGTAGGCGCCTACTTCTTTCGGTTCTTTTGTCAAAACGAATAAATCGAAGGATTTGCTTGAACCTTTCTCTGGCCATAGTTTCTCTAAAAAATTTGGGACCCCACTTTGCTGACCATAAATACCTCAGTTTTAAATTTTTTGCCTCGTAGGCTCCACGAGCATATAAAATCCCAATAAATGCATGTGTTTCCGGTAATGTTGTTGTCCAATCGTTCCTGAAAATTCGGCGGCCTTCTTCTTCTGTGCACTTTCTTATATGTTTGATAATATAATTATCTATTATCAACGAGAATGCACTGATAAGGTTATCTGCGATAATGTTCCTTTTAGCGTAGCCTGTTGGCCCTTTCACATCCTTGAAAATACAAGCAGATGGTATCCTTCCAGGAATACCACTTTCGTCAATTTTTGTCCACACAGTACCATCAGCAGCTGTTTCGACCTCCTGAAACGTATTTTCAGTTTCTTCATCAGAATCTGAACTAGTTAGCACCCTACACCTTTTCCTGAGCATATTGATGACACTTTCATTTTCATCATTGGTGATCGACTCTTCATCACTATCTTCAGCGTCAGATGTTTCACTTTGAATATAATCCGCTTCATCTTCAGATGATAGTTCAAAATTTGTTGCATTTGATTCTATATCGGAGCACTCTTCACTTATGTTCGTTAGCTTTTCCAATAACTCATTTCTGTTCGACATTTCTTTCATAAAGAAATAAAATAAACAACTTGTTAGAACAACACTTTATAAAGATTCGAATAACTAGTACTAGTTTAGCTTATTGAGCAACTGACACTTATCAAGTATACGCCCAAATCGACAATTTATCATGCATCGGTATGTTACCGTAATCGAAAAAAAAATGTTATTTCAATACAAAGCCGGACACGTCATATAAGAAATTTACTCAATTCAATAAATAAAAATCTTTTGATTATTTAAAATTTACCAAGCAATCAAAATGACTGCTTCTGGGTAATATAGGTATAACACATATATATATACGGAAATAAAGGAGGGCGGAAGTAACTACAATTATTCATAAACCCATTTATATGTTATAGAAAAAGTCACCAAATTCTAAGAAATTGTGTCATCAATTTCATAATTGTTTTTCTAATTGAAATTAAAAAACAGTCAAAATGACTGCCTTGGGCAATCTAGTGTTAAATAATATTCTTTTATCTTATTCTTTTCAATACGTTTGCACATATAAATTGTATTTTAACATAGTTTTCAAACTCCATATAATTCATTGTTCTATGTGTGTACAGAACATTGTTTCATAGACCCCTAGCGAGTTCTACCCGATTTTGTCATCTTTCTTGTATTTTATGCCATAATTCGAAATATCCTTAAACGATCACACTAAAGGATCGCTGCTACATCTGCTTAAAGTAGATGCTACAAATGTTATATCTGGTCTGGTTGGATAAGCAAGATAATTTATGTATTCGATAAGTTCTCGGTATGACCTATTTCGTATGTCTCTTCTTTCTTTGTTATTCGATAGTTTAATTTCTATACTAATGCAAATACACTATACTAAATCTGTTTATCTACTCTTTGACATTATCATAATTCTCCTCAATGTAGCGTAAGGCGTATCTCAACCATAAGTGAAATTCATTAATAATGACTAAAAATTACCGCACACTCTCTCCTGACCGACACCTCGGATATGTTAATTAAAACAGTTTCAGTCTCAACTCAAGCATTCAAATGATTGAATCGACAGAATTATTATCCGTAAATCGTTCAACGAGATTATTCTTAAAAATATGGTATATAGAACCAATAAATCGATATTAACAAACCCCAGACATTTTCTCCCAGACCATATGTCGACGTCCCGGAACGTTTTTTGACTTGGATACGAATTGATGTTGTAAACAGTCGAATTAAAGAATTCGAATTAAAATAGAAAGCATCCGGAGGAGTTCTCTGCATATGAGAGATCCGAGACATGTAACTGAGTGGCAAAAAACACTTCTGTACAATGAGATGTCTAACGAGTTATGAAACAGAACTGCTTTAACAAGGTGCTAATCGAGAGAGGACTTGCGCAAGTGCATATAATACTTATCGTCGGGTTACATGCAAGCAGCAAGGTCATTGACACTCAAGATTGTAATGTGATGTTTAATTTTTTTTGTAATAATTGTGTAATAATTTTCGATTGGTGGAATTTACATCTTAATATATTTATTTACCGGTAGATTAAAGTAGGGTAGTTAATACTTGAATTAACAAACCGAATTAAACTCGTCTCGACTATTTTGTACGAGTCGAATACTTCAATATATTGATACTTCAATATACAGTTTACGGAAAAAATAAATTAGCAACAAACCTTTCAGAAATTTCGAATTTTATCTATTGCTTTTAATCCTTGAAATGCCTCGAATTTTTCTTAAACATTCCTCAGCCTAACAGTTAAAATAACGTAAATACTTAGCATATATAACCTTGTAATGATTATTCATGGACATTTGCGTTCAGTTAATATTTTTGTTTCAATTTCCACGGATAACAAAAAGTATTTAAAGTATCATTATAATTCATTATACCGCCAAAAGTACTAATGTATATTGCTCATTCTAGTACCAATATCATAAATAGCACGTTAAGTTCCAATTTGTGAAAACAACTTTTCTTTTGTTGAGGGTGAAATCTTCGACAAGACACATAAAACACGTTAAACTTCTTTTTTTATGTGCGGCACATGTTCGGTACTGTCTTTGCGGTTTTAATTTTGTTCCTCCAGTGGTAATTTTAACCAATTTATGCCTTCTGGCATTTGTTGATAACCGCCCTGGAGAATCACTTCTGCTGGGCGTAGCTGATCTACCTGGTTACAAAGTATGGCTTAATTTATAAAAAGTTCTATTGAGTTCGGAAGTCGGGGTTAACAAGGAAAAACATATATTGTATTTCGCTTTCTTGCTAGCAATCTATTTATACAATTACATATAACAGCATATCAATGTAAAAGGAGAAAATATCTGTACTCAGGTGAACACAAACAAACGTTCACCTTCTAGCAGCAGTTTCAAAGAATGTTCAGTGAAAGGAAACTCAATGTTTACCTGAATGCTCGAGAAATACTTGACAGGTAAATGAAACGCGAACATTCAGCAACTTATTTACAGCAACGTTTTTTACAGTATTTTACACAACGAGTTGCCAAGGGTATTTGATATGTATGCGGCAGTGATGAAATAGCTTGCATAATATTAGCATTGCAGAAATTAATATATTGATCCTGTGATTTCAGGTCGCAATGGCAGGCGACTATATTCTCGCAGTTACCTCGATGATGATGGCTCGGCTAAGAAATGACGATGTGTCCATCACGCTCACTCAGGTAAATCTTACAAAATTTCCTTCAGTCATTTATTTATAAAAACGTCAAAGTTTCTTTGGCTTGCATTCTTATTTTGTCGGATTAAAATATAGCAATATGATATATGATTCTTTGAAGCTTTACTTTAACGCTGGAAAATGGAATTAATAATCCACGAAAACAATGTAAAGTACAAGGTGCTTACCGCGTTTGCGTTTTGCAATTTGAATTCGAAACTGTTTCGTGCCCGATAATCTGGTGACACAATCTTGACGATAAATATTGACAAGTCCAGGTACTTTCCAGGTCGTGACGGACCTGGTGCAGGGTGAAATCATGCAGCTCGGCTCAAAGGAAACAGAAAATGAGAGATTCGCCCACTACCTCACGAAAACGTATCGCAAGACGGCCAGCCTGATTGCAAATACAGCGAAAGCTGTGAGTTTCGAACATCTCACGCGAAATTACCATTTAGCTATTACTTGTTAGTGCTTTTTCTTTTGGATTTACTGCATACAATGTGAACAATTATATAAGCGACTAATATTAATATTGAGGCACTCTTCGAAGTGTAGAACTAAATTATTTCTTAATTTGTTTGAAGTATTTATTTCTTATAGATCGCGATATTGGCTGGTGCGGACGATGAACTGGCTGACGTTGCTTTTCAATATGGACGTAATGTTGGAATTGCGTTTCAACTCACCGATGACCTCTTAGATTTCGTATCATCGTCTGAAGCTATGGGAAAACCGACAGGAGCTGATCTAAAACTCGGCTTGGCCACTGCACCCGTTCTTTTCGCTTGCGAAAAGGTGCGTTTTGTGGTTTTTAATAATATCTTCTTAACACTAGATTGCCCAAGGCAGTCATTTTGACGGTTTTTTAATTTCAATTAGAAAAACAACTATGAAGTAAATGACACAATTTCTTAGAATTTGGTGACTTTTTCTATAACATATAAATGGGTCTATGAATAATTGTAGTTACTTCCGCCCTCCTTTAATTCCGTATATATATATATGTGTTATACCTATATTGCCCAGAAGCAGTCATTTTGACTGCTTGGTAAATTTTAAATAATCAAAAGATTTTTATTTATTGAATTGAGCAATAATTTCTTATATGACCTGTCCGGCTTTGTATTGAAATTGTCGATTTGGGCGTATACTTGATAAGTGTCAATTGCTCAATAAGCTAAAGTAGTACTAGTTATTCGAATGTTTATAAAGTGTTGTTCTAACAAGTTGTTTATTTTATTTCTTTTGCGCCCTAACTTTATGAAAAAAATGTCGAACACAAATGAGTTATGGAAAAGCTAACGAACATAAGTGAAGAGTGCTCTGATATAGAATCAAATGCAACAAATTCTGAACTATCATCTGAAGATGAAGCGGATTATATTCAAAGTGAAACATCTGACGCTGAAGATAGTGATGAAGAGTCGATCACCAATGATGAAAATGAAAGTGTCATCAATATGCCCAGGAAAAGGTGTAGGGTGCTAACTAGTTCAGATTCTGATGAAGAAACTGAAAATACGGTTCAGGAGGTCGGAACAGCTGCTGATGGTACTGTGTGGAGAAAAATTGACGAAGGTGGTATTCCTGGAAGGATACCATCTGCTTGTATTTTCAAGGATGTGAAAGGGCCAACAGGCTACGCTAAAAGGAACATTATCGCAGATAACCTTATCAGTGCATTCTCGTTGATAATAGATAATTATATTATCAAACATATAAGAAAGTGCACAGAAGAAGAAGGCCGCCGAATTTTCAGGAACGATTGGACAACAACATTACCGGAAATACATGCATTTATTGGGATTTTATATGCTCGTGGAGCCTACGAGGCAAAAAATTTAAAACTGAGTTATTTATGGTCAGCAAAGTGGGGTCCCAAATTTTTTAGAGAAACTATGGTCAGAGAAAGGTTCAAGCAAATCCTTCGATTTATTCGTTTTGACAAAAGAACCGAAAGAAGTAGGCGCCTACAAACAAATAAATTTGCCCTGGTTTCGGATATATGGGACAGGTTTATTGAAAATAGTCAAGCTTGCTATCAACCAGGGCAAAATATAACAGTTGACGAGCAATTATTTCCGTTAAAAGCCAGATGTAGGTTTACACAATATATGCCTAATAAACCCAACAAATTTGGCATCAAATTTTGACTTGCATCAGATGTTAGTAGCAAATATATTTTGAATGGTTTTCCTTATTTAGGGAAAGATGAACAACGACCATCATCAATGCTTCTCAGTGAACACGTTGTTCTGAAACTTGTCGAGCCATATACAAACTGTGGAAGAAATATCACAACCGATAACTAAAAATGAAAAGACTAAATTTAACTTTATTACTTTTTTCAGTTGCCAAATCGATTAACTCCATCAGTCACATAAAAACTGTAACATTACTGACGATTGTTTGTTGGCTATCCTTTCTTATTAATTTTATATACCGTTAGATGAGAGCTATACCTGCAATTATGCATTCCACATTATATATTTGAATTAATATTATCAGAGGAATTTTTAAAAACAATATACATTACATCATCGCGTTTCTCAACTTTTCGTTTTATGGAGTTAATCGATGTGTGCACTGAGCGGCTCAAATAATATATTCTGAGTATTTGAAATAAACACACGCTATCACCTCCATCCCTCAATCATGAGCGATAGACAACCAATAAAAGTGAAGAGGCATTTCATGTATTAAATATTTTAAATGACAAAATTGAAAAATTAATGTTAATGAAAAATACTTCCAAAACGACGATGATTCTTCGTAAATAATAAATCATGACAAGGATTTATGTTTAATAGAACATTAAGGTCGCCTTGAGTTTTTACCGATTACTGTGTATTTTTTAACTTGATGATAGCTGAAGTAAACAGTTATGAACAGGTGAATACTACAGGTTAATATTTTCATATCTTGTAACTGGATAATTACATACCAGTTATTCTTCACAATCTCTTAGCGACTACTGCGTTTTTAATCATTTTGTTGTATATAATTGGCCATGCTACTATCCGGACAGTCTTTAATATAGAATAACACATTTTCAGACGATTCATTAGTTACTTTACTTACGCAGAAACCTGGAAAAGTTGTTTATTACATGTTTTCTTTTTACTAAACCTGTGATGAAAATTTAAATAATATGTTTTGTAGATTTAGTAAATTATATACAAGCTAACGGTTTAATTCAAATTAGTTGACGTTCTGATGAATTACAAATAATGCGAAATAATGAAAACCTGTAATTTTTAGAGCTTTTAGCTTATAAACATAGTAAGTCCATATTTATACATATTTCAACGCCTGACGTTTATATCGGTATTAACCTTTTTCTATAACATTTTGAGCAGATACATAATTTACCAAGATATACAAAATGCACTCTAACAAAT
Source organism: Cryptocheilus praepositus (assembly GCA_033815515.1). Lineage (NCBI taxonomy): Eukaryota > Metazoa > Arthropoda > Insecta > Hymenoptera > Pompilidae > Cryptocheilus > Cryptocheilus praepositus. The sequence goes on from JAWWQZ010000274.1 coordinate 555,564, forward strand.
TTTAAATTGAGTTATTTATGGTCAGCAAAGTGGGGTCCCAAATTTTTTAGAGAAACTATGGTCAGAGAAAGGTTCAAGCAAATCCTTCGATTTATTCGTTTTGACAAAAGAACCGAAAGAAGTAGGCGCCTACAAACAAATAAATTTGCCCTGGTTTCGAATATATGGGACAGGTTTATTGAAAATAGTCAAGCTTGCTATCAACCAGGGCAAAATATAACAGTTGACGAGCAATTATTTCCGTCAAAAGCCAGGTGTAGATTTACACAATATATGCCTAATAAACCCAACAAATTTGGCATCAAATTTTGACTTGCATCAGATGTTAGTAGCAAATATATTTTGAATGGTTTTCCTTATTTAGGGAAAGATGAACAACGACCATCATCAATGCTTCTCAGTGAACACGATGTTCTGAAACTTGTCGAGCCATATATAAACTGTGGAAGAAATATCACAACCGATAACTGTTTCACTAGCGTGTCACTTGCGACAAAATTATTGGCCAAAAAATCAACTCTAGTTGGAACTATTAGAGGAAACAAAAGAGAACTACCCAAAGCAGCCAAACAAACGAAAGATAACATGCCTCGTTTTTCCACTTTGCTACATAAATCAGAGAATTGTGTTCTTACAATATATAAAAACAAACCAAATAAAAAAGTAGCTGTTCTAAGTTCTAAGCATAAATTTGTTAAAATTGATAAAAGTAATAAAAAAATGTTACCGGAATCAATTCAATTTTATAACAGTACAAAATTTGGAGTTGATATGGCGGATCAAATGGCCAGAAAATATACAGTAAAAGTTAGTTCTCGTAGATGGCCCCTCCAAATATTTTTCAATATTTTACATTTGGCTGCCATAAATGTTTGGATCATTTACAAAGGAACGACAGGAATACAAATAGAACGAAAAGAGTTCTTATTTCAATTAGCAGAACATCTTTCCAACGAATATAGAGTTGCAAGACAGAAAAATTTATCAGAACATGAAGACCCACAAAGATCAACTGCAACATCATCAAATGCAACCCATTCTCACAAACGCAAATTTTGTCAAGTACGACTTTGCCACAACAACAAAACAAATAATATATGTGAAAAATGTCAAAAGTATGTTTGCGGAAAATGTACACATAAAAAGATTTCCACTTTCATTTGCATAAAATGTACAAATAATAACGCATAAATTATTTTTTTTTTAAATTAAAGTAAATTTTTTTATTGTTAATATTTACTAATAACTTGTTCTGTAGTTGGATAAAACGATCGTCTGGCATAGGTTAATTAATATACACCAAATTATGGATACGTCGAAGGCTTCTCCAATACTGCTTTATTTTACCTAGTTTCGCTTTACATTATAATTCTCTAATAATAAATATAAATAATAAAAGGGACTTTTTATCTCTGTTGCAGTACCCAGAACTCAATGCGATGATCATGCGCCGGTTCCAAGAACCAGGCGACGTTGAAAGGGCCTTTGAACTGGTGCACAAGTCCCAAGGTTTGGAACAAACGAGATTCCTGGCCAAGAAGCACTCGGTCGAAGCTGCCAGACTGACTCATTCTATCGCAGAAAGCCCATATCAAAAGGGTCTACTGGTCGCCAACGATTTCGTCATCAACCGCATAAAGTAGCATAAACAAATGGCACAGTGCGCTGAAAGGCAATAGCATTTAGGGATAACGTTGAAAAAGGAGTTTCAATGTATATTCAAAATAGGAAGCTATTCCTTTAGTCACCGGTTGCACAATTATTCCGCGATATTATTTATCCGGGTACACGAATTCCATATTGGACAAAAAATACTCTGCGAATGTAGTGCATACACTTTTTGACCAACGTTCGTGAGGTTGAAATGTATTGGATCGAAAGATATTAAGAATTTTTTTACGTTTGATGCGCAAAAAATGTAAATTAGGGGCGAAAAATGAAGAAATTAGTTATTTTTATAGAATATATGCGGGGGATGCATTGAAATTTGGGAAAAAGGGGTCCATTTCTATTATCAAAAAATGTAATAATGTCTGAAGAGAAAAGCGTCAGTTCTGCGACGAATGTTTGTCTATTTTTCAGTTGACAACATTGGGTTTAAATTCTCTAAACCTAGACAGCGGAACACGTTCGCTTGTAAAGACGAAAACTCTTACTCAGTTAACTGAGTATAACAAATCTATTTGTTCGACATTGATAATATCCAAAAAATTCAGGGTTGTTTGTACCCGTACCCGATGGAATATCTAGTTAAAAATGAAGTTTGCGGTGGATTTCAGAATTTCCTGACACTGTCAGAAATGGCGAGGAGATACGTTCTTTGAGCGGTGCATATATACTATTTATACAACAGGAACATTGCATAAAAGCTGATAAAAGCTGATAAAATTGGTACCGCGGGAAAATTCCGAAATACACGGTGGCTTTTGATATCCAGCGAGAATCGAACGAACGAACGAACGAGTAAGTGGCCGCCAATATCACTAACCACCGCTTGCTCGCGCCGTAATACGCGTGTTACCTGATTTTTATCGATATTGTCGTTAGCCAATCATAATTATTGTAAATAAAGTAACATAGGGACATAGTAATAATGCGTACACACCCTTCCTCATCGTTCTTTCGACCATCACCGGTATTGCCACTAGAGTCAGTATGGCTAAGCAAGCTTGACTTGGAAAAAAAAAGAATGTTTTTTTTAATCAAACTGCGAGAAGTTGAACAGATTCTGTCAAAATTACATTATGACCATTTATTAATTAATTATGGTTAGTTTATAAAGTATGAAACAACGTAGAGAAGAGTCACTAAACTGCTTAATATTTGCACTAGAGTCAGTATGGCTAATGCAAGCTTGACTTGGAAAAAAAAAGAATGTTTTTTTTAATCAAACTGCGAGAAGTTGAACAGATTCTGTCAAAATTACATTATGACCATTTATTAATTAATTATGGTTAGTTTGTAAAGTATGAAACAATGTAGAGAAGAGTCACTAAACTGCTTAATATTTGCACTAGAGTCAGTATGGCTAATGCAAGCTTGACTTGGAAAAAAAAGAATGTTTTTTTTAATCAAACTGCGAGAAGTTGAACAGATTCTCTCAAAATTACATTATGACCATTTATTAATTAATTATGGTTAGTTTATAAAGTATGAAACAACGTAGAGAAGAGTCACTAAACTGCTTAATATTTGCACTAGAGTCAGTATGGCTAATGCAAGCTCGACTTGGAAATTTGAAAGAATGTTTTTTTTTTAATCAAACTGCGAGAAGTTGAACAGATTCTCTCAAAATTACATTATGACCATTTATTAATTAATTATGGTTAGTTTATAAAGTATGAAACAACGTAGAGAAGAAAAAACTGCTTAATATTGCCACTAGAGTCAGTATGGCTAATGCAAGCTTGACTTGGAAAAAAAAAGAATGTTTTTTTTAATCAAACTGCGAGAAGTTGAACAGATTCTGTCAAAATTACATTATGACCATTTATTAATTAATTATGGTTAGTTTATAAAGTATGAAACAACGCAGAGAAGAGTCACTAAACTGCTTAATATTTGCACTAGAGTCAGTATGGCTAATGCAAGCTTGACTTGGAAAAAAAAAGAATGTTTTTTTTAATCAAACTGCGAGAAGTTGAACAGATTCTGTCAAAATTACATTATGACCATTTATTAATTAATTATGGTTAGTTTATAAAGTATGAAACAACGTAGAGAAGAAAAAACTGCTTAATATTGCCACTAGAGTCAGTATGGCTAATGCAAGCTTGACTTGGAAAAAAAAAGAATGTTTTTTTTTAATCAAACTGCGAGAAGTTGAACAGATTCTGTCAAAATTACATTATGACCATTTATTAATTAATTATGGTTAGTTTATAAAGTATGAAACAACGTAGAGAAGAGTCACTAAACTGCTTAATATTTGCACTAGAGTCAGTATGGCTAATGCAAGCTTGACTTGGAAAAAAAAAGAATGTTTTTTTTAATCAAACTGCGAGAAGTTGAACAGATTCTGTCAAAATTACATTATGACCATTTATTAATTAATTATGGTTAGTTTATAAAGTATGAAACAACGTAGAGAAGAAAAAACTGCTTAATATTGCCACTAGAGTCAGTATGGCTAATGCAAGCTTGACTTGGAAAAGAAAAGAATGTTTTTTTTAATCAAACTGCGAGAAGTTGAACAGATTCTCTCAAAATTACATTATGACCATTTATTAATTAATTATGGTTAGTTTATAAAGTATGAAACAACGTAGAGAAGAAAAAACTGCTTAATATTGCCACTAGAGTCAGTATGGCTAATGCAAGCTTGACTTGGAAAAAAAAAGAATGTTTTTTTAATCAAACTGCGAGAAGTTGAACAGATTCTGTCAAAATTACATTATGACCATTTATTAATTAATTATGGTTAGTTTATAAAGTATGAAACAACGTAGAGAAGAAAAAACTGCTTAATATTGCCACTAGAGTCAGTATGGCTAAGCAAGCTTGACTTGTAAAAAAAAGAATGTTTTTTTTAATCAAACTGCGAGAAGTTGAACAGATTCTGTCAAAATTACATTATGACCATTTATTAATTAATTATGGTTAGTTTATATAGTATAAAACAACGTAGAGAAGAGTCACTAAACTGCTTAATATTTGCACTAGAGTCAGTATGGCTAATGCAAGCTTGACTTGGAAAAAAAAAGAATGTTTTTTTTAATCAAACTGCGAGAAGTTGAACAGATTCTCTCAAAATTACATTATGACCATTTATTAATTAATTATGGTTAGTTTATAAAGTATGAAACAACGTAGAGAAGAGTCACTAAACTGCTTAATATTTGCTCCAGAGTCAGTATGGCTAAGCAAGCTTGACTTGGAAAAAAAAAGAATGTTTTTTTTAATCAAACTGCGAGAAGTTGAACAGATTCTCTCAAAATTACATTATGACCATTTATTAATTAATTATGGTTAGTTTATAAAGTATGAAACAACGTAGAGAAGAAAAAACTGCTTAATATTGCCACTAGAGTCAGTATGGCTAATGCAAGCTTGACTTGGAAAAAAAAAGAATGTTTTTTTTAATCAAACTGCGAGAAGTTGAACAGATTCTGTCAAAATTACATTATGACCATTTATTAATTAATTATGGTTAGTTTATAAAGTATGAAACAACGTAGAGAAGAAAAACTGCTTAATATTGCCACTAGAGTCAGTATGGCTAATGCAAGCTTGACTTGGAAAAAAAAAGAATGTTTTTTTTAATCAAACTGCGAGAAGTTGAACAGATTCTTTCAAAATTACATTATGACCATTTATTAATTAATTATGGTTAGTTTATAAAGTATGAAACAACGTAGAGAAGAAAAAACTGCTTAATATTGCCACTAGAGTCAGTATGGCTAATGCAAGCTTGACGGGGAAATTTGAAAGAATGTTTTTTTTTAATCAAACTGCGAGAAGTTGAACAAATTCTCTCAAAATTACATTATGACCATTTATTAATTAATTATGGTTAGTTTATAAAGTATGAAACAACGTAGAGAAGAGTCACTAAACTGCTTAATATTTGCACTAGAGTCAGTATGGCTAATGCAAGCTTGACTTGGAAAAAAAAAGAATGTTCTTTTTTAATCAAACTGCGAGAAGTTGAACAGATACTCTCAAAATTACATTATGACCATTTATTAATTAATTATGGTTAGTTTATAAAGTATGAAACAACGTAGAGAAGAAAAAACTGCTTAATATTGCCACTAGAGTCAGTATGGCTAATGCAAGCTTGACTTGGAAAAAAAAAGAATGTTTTTTTTAATCAAACTGCGAGAAGTTGAACAGATTCTCTCAAAATTACATTATGACCATTTATTAATTAATTATGGTTAGTTTATAAAGTATGAAACAACGTAGAGAAGAAAAAACTGCTTAATATTGCCACTAGAGTCAGTATGGCTAATGCAAGCTTGACTTGGAAAAAAAAAGAATGTTTTTTTTAATCAAACTGCGAGAAGTTGAACAGATTCTCTCAAAATTACATTATGACCATTTATTAATTAATTATGGTTAGTTTGTAAAGTATGAAACAACGTAGAGAAGAAAAAACTGCTTAACATTGCCACTAGTGTCAGTATGGCTAAGCAAGCTTGACTTGGAAAAAAAAAGAATGTTTTTTTTAATCAAACTGCGAGAAGTTGAACAGATTCTCTCAAAATTACATTATGACCATTTATTAATTAATTATGGTTAGTTTATAAAGTATGAAACAACGTAGAGAAGAGTCACTAAACTGCTTAATATTTGCACTAGAGTCAGTATGGCTAATGCAAGCTTGACTTGGAAAAAAAAAGAATGTTTTTTTTAATCAAACTGCGAGAAGTTGAACAGATTCTCTCAAAATTACATTATGACCATTTATTAATTAATTATGGTTAGTTTGTAAAGTATGAAACAACGTAGAGAAGAAAAAACTGCTTAATATTGCCACTAGAGTCAGTATGTCTAATGCAAGCTTGACTTGGATAAAAAAAGAATGTTTTTTTTAATCAAACTGCGAGAAGTTGAACAAATTCTGTCAAAATTACATTATGACCATTTATTAATTAATTATGGTTAGTTTATAAAGTATGAAACAACGTAGAGAAGAGTCACTAAATTGCTTAATATTGCCACTAGAGTCAGTATGGCTAAGCAAGCTTGACTTGGAAAAAAAAAGAATGTTTTTTTAATCAAACTGCGAGAAGTTGAACAGATTCTCTCAAAATTACATTATGACCATTTATTAATTAATTATGGTTAGTTTATAAAGTATGAAACAACGTAGAGAAGAGTCACTAAACTGCTTAATATTTGCTCGGTACATACTAAATTTGTGATAATCACTGGTGAAAGTACGGGGGTGTGAGACATGGGTTATTCACGTTCGAAATGAATAAATTCTACCAAAGAGAACTCGAATGGATGTTAAATCTCGCCGGATGTGAATAACGAGAATTCGAATTGCGAGAAATAAGGACAAACACAGGACAGTTTCTCATTTCTTGCTATACAAATGCTCAAAATGTTCGTTTTTACATAACTGAGTATAGATATAAATATCTATTGTATAATAACTTATATTTATGACGGGAGTTAATGTATATAATTCCGATGGGATATATTGTAATATCAATTGAAAATGCAAACATGTAATTATAATCAAACATAGTTCTAGGGATAGAATAAGGGTCCACGATTTGCGCAAACAATGTTAACGAAGCTATCGATTCAGTATGGTGTTTTAAAAATTGACTTTTCGAGGTAAAACGTAAATAAGTGCACTTTCGTTTTTATTTAAATTTAAACGTACCCTGTATATTCTATTGGGAGTCAGGAAATAATAGGTACACAACTTTGCTCCCGCCGTTTTTCCCTTTCGTCCAATGCAAAAAACGGCGGGAGCAAAGTTGTACACCTAATAGTTATCATTAAGTAGCGATAAATCTTTAACTCAATGCAAAATTTTGACTAGGTCGATTAGCTTCATTATTGTTAAGGTCTAGTATCATTACTACTGTGTTGGGGATAACTAAATCCATGTTGTATAATTTTTTAAATATAAACATTATATTTGAATTAATTTGTTGTTCCTTTTGATACCACTTCCAGAAGTCATTCAGTTTTCATTATTCACATTTCCCTTTCCATTAATGATGTTTTGGGGCCTTTCGCCTGAAATTTCTTAATCATTCGAATTTTATTTTTAATTTTATTTTTAATCATTAGGCATTTTATATCATTATACCCATTAAATAAAGTTAATTTTTAAATGACGCATTTTTATCTTTATGCATTTCAAACACGCGCCAAAACCCGCGGTTGTGTTGTGGTGGATTTAGATAGTTGCTCTCCAGAAAATCTGCAGTATTTCATTAATCAGAAGAATATGGCTACTTTATTAGACTTGTGTGACCAATATTTTGGCGCCCGTAACTTTTACGATGTTTTAAAAATACCAAAGAATGCTAATGACAAGCAAGGTACGTTTTTTACGATTCTATTATTTAAACCTAACCTCTTAATACATTGTACACGTCTCAGACAAGTAATAAGTAAACAAGCATATCAGTTAATGAATAAATTACAACGAAAACGAATTACGAGTATATTCATACTTATTAGTAATACAGTTAGATTTGTCACATTTGTTATATATTTTATATGTTATTCATTTTAGTGAAAAAAGCTTATCACAAGCTTTCTTTGTTGGTGCATCCTGATCGAGTTGAAGAAGATGTAAAAGAAGAAGCGACAGAAAAGTTTAAAGTTCTTGGACGAATTCATTCTATTCTTAGCGATACGGAGAAGCGCAAAATCTATGACGAGTCTGGCGAATACGACGAAGAAAGCGAAGAGGTAGTTATGCGGAACTGGGCGGAATATTGGAAATCTCTTTTTAAGGAAGTGACGATGAAGGACATTGACAACTATAAGGAAACGTACAAAGGATCCGATACCGAAATTAAGGATTTAAAGAGAGCTTATATGGACAGTAAGTAATTTTCATATGCAAAACAAATATAATAATAATATAGAAATATATTACGTTGGAAATTTCTGTTATCAGGCAAGGGTAACATGGATTATATCTTGGAAGCTGTCCCGTTCACCAGCTGCGAGGAAGAACCAAGATTGCATGCCATAATAGAAAAATTAATAGCGAACGGGGACGTCCCAGAATACAAAGCTTTCACGCAAGAAAATGACAAGAAGAAGGAACGTAGGAAACGAAAAGTAAGTAAAATACTAGTTTTATCTGTGAAACATTGATAATACAGTTTTATTTTACCAGAAATAGTAGTAACCGTACTTTAAGATCGGTACGATAGTACTGCATTTGAAAAGTTATGTGTAGGTACGCTTGAAAAAGTGTGTATAATATATATTCACAAAAAACTTAACGTTTCGTCAATTGAAGCATACAAACACCACAACTGCTGTTCGTATTCAACTTACAATCTCACTCAAGCCCTCCGTCGCTTTTCTGCGGACGCGCGGTTCCCAGTCGCGCTATTATTAAGCTTCTCTATTTTTGCCGATGGGCACTAGACACGCCTAACGATTAAAAGTAGTAGGAGGAAGCAGGAGACTGGCTAGTTGTATTCGTACCAGAATTAGTATAAGTAGTAACAGTTCAAGCCTGACAGAACTCTCTACAGAACTGTAGTTACTGAACAGCGATATTCCGACGTGGAGTTCAGTCTACCAAACAATCGAGAACTTGAGCTAAAAATTTCACCATGATGATCGTGAAAGTTTGACACAAATCAATATAGCCTAGGATTTAAAATGATAAACAAAATGGTCGTGTCGGGTTTAACTGTATTAACGATTATAATCGGGTGTGTATTTAGAGTGAGAGGATCGTGTGTGCATGTGGAAAACGATGACATGCTGGAATATGCCTGTATAGGCGGTCATCCGTCAGACTTGAAGACTATACCGGAGAGAACAGAGAAAATTCGAATAAGTAGGATGTTAATACCGATTTTATCAGCGGATATTTTTTATCGGTTTGGAGATAATTTATGGGTTCTCTCGTGCTCTCATTGTGGGATCATTAATATCAAAGCTGACGCGTTCCAGCGTTTGGTGAATTTGCAGCACCTAAGTCTCGATAGCAATCATCTGACTACTGTCAGAGGAGTCTGGTTTAAACGTTTGGACTCCTTAACATATTTGGATCTGAACTACAATGACATCGACACTATCGAAGACGACGTATTTGAAAATTTACCCAGCTTGGTAGATTTAAGACTATCTGGCAATCGTCTGCAATGTTTGAATTTGGATGCCATGAACCACTTGACCGAGTTGAAGAGAATATTTCTAGGAGAAAATAAAGAGTTTCGGTGTCCTAACGCCGTAAGCAAGTTCCTGGAAGATCGTGGAATTACCTTCGAACCAGATCCAGAGTGGCGTAAAATGCCCGTTGATATGATTTACGTTCCAGTTCCACCTCCAGAAGATTTTACAACGACACCGGCTTCTTTTCATCATGCAAGAATATATCCACCGAGACATCCTGATACGACGCTTGTTCCCCCGGAAATTTATCCTACTTATCCCAGTCATGATCACACTACGTTTCGGTTACCGATTTTCCCAACGAGAAACTCTGTGACTTATCCTCCACATAGTGCTTCAACTGTTCCGTATTCGGAAAGTAAGAGTGTAACTGATCCATCACCTCATCAACCTTACCCAGACCATGAGTCTGTCACTTATTCTTCATATGAGTATGAACTCATGACTCATTCACGAGAACCTCATGTTGACTCCCGCCTTAATCCTGTGACTGAAACGCCATATAAACCATCCACATACCTGGATTCCTCAACGCATTTTGTAGTTGAAACCATGACTGAACCTTCTACTTATTCGCCATCGGAGATAGTAATTTATCCACCGGAAGACCCCTCGATTCAGAACACGCCTGAACCTATTACTTACCCTCTGTACACATATAAATATCCTCCAACACCCAGTACATCAGATTCAAACACAAAATCGTCACCTCATAGCTACCCATCGCCTTATATTACGTCAACAACCTCTGCAGCGATGAATTCCAAGGAACCTTGGTCAGAATCCGACTACGATTTTCGTCAACAACCTTATTATCCGAGTGAAGCGAGCCAGTCGCCTTCATTGGCCACGGGCCTACTGGATCAAACAGAGAATTCAATGAAATCAAATCAAGATCATATCACTGTCTCATCGACGAATCCTTGGGCCATTGATACGTCTGATTACTTTTTCCACGTGACAACCGCCGAGAATGTGACATCGAAAGTTGAAGACAATATTGACCCAGTGACGACCACTGCTACAAATCATGTCATTCGACCATATGTGCCGCAGTCAACTATCCAGCCGTCGTCACCGGATGATTTTTTCCAGGCACCTTATAATGAACCGACAGTAACAATCAGACCGCCGTATATTCTAGACAATTATCAAAATACTAACGGTCCTACCGCGGCTGATGTTGTGCCGCTAGAAACCACCACAACCACAGACAAACCACTTCCGGAGTGCCCTTCTAGTTCATCCGTGTTTTCTATAAATCTAAAATCAGCGCTTACCATGGCTTCCGTCGTTATATACAGAAATATAATGTTGAAGGGATTTTAGTTTAATGTCAACACCAAGACATTTGTAAACATAGTTGAGAGCAGAACAAATATTTTCGATTGGAACATGCGGGTATTTATGTCTAATAGGATTTTGATTTAGTTAATCAGTGTCTTATAATTTATTTCTACGCTTGCGGAATATATTCTGGGAGGAGCTGTTACATCAAAATGCTGTGAGATGTTATCGGACAACTACGGATTGTGCAAAAGTCGATTTTAGAGAAACTATGTGGACAACCCCGCCTATTGTGTAGGTATCGTTTGAGCTAAAATTTGGAATCTTTTGAGTTGAATTCAACTTTCAATTCTGTGATAGGTTTACTAATAATAGGGAGAAGGGGAATAAACAAAACACTGTTAATACATTTTTTTATCTTAACCATTAATTTTGCTAGCATGACAATTTTTCTAAACGAAGCTTACATGGAGGAATGTATATCCCAAATATTTATTTAAATTTTTTCAATGAGTTTAAATTTTTCAAATCCTATATTCAATGCAGTATGTGTATAATGTATCGACATATTTTAATATACAATTATCCACATTACTATTTGGGCACTCCTTACAATAGAATAACTTTTTAAAAAATGAATAAAGTGATTTAAATGTTTTTAAGATGTTTCAAGATTTAGTTTACTAGATGACGTATAAGACTTGCAAAAAATGCAATTTATAGGAACTACGCAAAAATGGTAAAGGTCATTTTACGCAACTTCTTGATCTAAGTCTGTAATGAAAATTTGAAGAATACATTTTGTAGAGTTAGGTTGATGTTCTACATGCTGAAAATTGCATGTTAATCACTTAACGTTTCTATGAGGTATACGCAATGAAGAATAATAAAAATCGCAGACTTTAAGGACTTTCAGTCTATAATAACTGTAATAAGCTATTATAAGCTATAATTAAGGACTTTCAGTCTATAATAACTGTAATAATGATCTAAGTCTTTAATGAAAATTTGAAGAATACATTTTATAGAGTTAGGTTGATGTTCTACATGCTGAAAATTTCATGTTAATCACTTAACGTTTCTATGAGGTATACGCAATGAAGAATAATAAAAATCGCAGACTTAAAAGACTTTCAGTCTATAATAACTGTAATAAGCTCGAAAAATGTTACATCTTTTTTAATCATCAATGCTTATCACTTATATATGGATTAAACAATTTTGATTAAGTTTTTAATATCTATTCAGCTGATCTTAATCTACAAAACATCCGACTATATTTTCATTAAAGATTCGAATTACTATTTTTTTTTTCATACATCCTATAAATTGTAATTTGTTTAAGACTTTCTTTATATATATACTTTCGTCCAATGCAAAAAAACTACCTAATACTATCTAGTAAACTCCTCTAACATCTGAAAAAAAATTCAAGTCGCTTTGTTCCATTAAAAAAATATTCTGTTTTAAAAATTAGTATTAATGAATAGGTAACTGCAGTTGTATTCTCGTTTATACATGCGGTTTCTCTTCATTTGGCTAATTTACTCCAACTTTAAAGACACTCCAACTTGACAGATTTACGCCAACTTATTATTTATTTCATTGTGCAAATTGGCAATGTACCATTCGTATTTGACGAACTTGCCATAATTATGAAAGTGGTGTAAGTCAAAATTTAAAAAAAATGAGTTTATGAGTTATTTCATACCACATTATTTTTAACTAAATTTATTCAATGTAATTTTTACGAAATTGTCAAAAATGAACCATTAGATAGTGGTTGTAATTTCAACATTATATGGAATTCATTTAGTTTTAATTATGAAAGTGGTCTAAGTCAAAAATTTAAATAAATTATATAAGCAACTTGAAAATGGCACGTGGCGTTCTTTGACGCGTTTCTGAACTACATAATAAAATAAATGACAATCAAATTTTAATAATAACGACAACTTCATTACTAGAAGAATCAATAACAAGAAGAGTAAAAAATACCGCTCTTGGCTACAAATTCAATGGATGAGATTCTTGAAAAATGAACCTTATAAAATGTTCTGTAAAACATCTTTAGATGATTCTAAATTTCACGTTTTGGATCTTTCACCTAAAAAAGGAAGACCAAAAATATACGGAAATATTAAATTACTTCCATTATACACCACCATTAGACCAGTATCGGAAGAAAAACATAAAGATATTATGAGTTTACTACCGTACATCCCTCCAGTTTTTCAGGAACATTTTAAGAATCTTAAATACTCGAAATAATGATAAAAATGGATTACTGTTTAAAAATAATTAATAAATGTAATAAATGTTCACGAATTATTTCAATCAAATTATTGTTTCAAATAAAACTCAAAGTTCTTTATTGCTTTAAGTCATTTATAGGACATTCAGTTAATTTTGAAAATGGTCTAAGTCAATTCAATCTTTAAAAATAATATTATCGTATAAAATTCACACAAAATTTCATATTCATAGTAAATTTCCATTAATTAAGACTAATAAAATTATAAATTAAAATGTCGCATAATATAAAAATATTTTTTAATTTATTCAAATGCAATTCATTAAATATCTAACACAAATATATGCTCCCGCCGTTTTTTCCCTTTCGTCCAATGCAAAAAACGGCGGGAGCAAAGTTGTACACCTAATATCTCGAAACAAGAAATATATGACTTAGACCACTTTCATAATTATGGGCACATATATATCACTGAATACAGGATTTACGAGTTAACAAATTGTAGACTTAACCACGCGGCCTGATCGCCAAAAAGGAAATCAACACGTGTCTTCAATTTGTGATTTAGCGCCTGCGTTCTTTAAAGACAAACGTAAACACTTAAATGAGGCAGCGGAAAGAGACCACTGAATGGGGGCGGTCCGTGGTTGCAATCTTAATTGAAACTAACGAGCAGTGAGGGACACTATATTCGTATAATTAATGAAATAATTAATAACGCCATTGCGACCGGCAATAAAACTCACTAGCCACTACCGCATTTTTCTATGTTGTGCAACATCCTTCGCGTAAATTGCTGACGAATACACAATTTTCGTTGGTTAAATTTGCCCTGTATGTAAAGTCAAGTTCGCGAAGAAAAACCTTGTCGATTGTATGATTGGTGTGGATCCTGTGTTAACACTTTGACTGCCATGCGTATTTTGCTGTATTAGAACGGCGATGCTATGAAATACTACAGCGTTTGATTGAATTAAGCAAAATGTAAATAATATGCAGATATTGGAGACCAAAGAATCGCATCACTATTCCAACCATATCTGCATTTATAAAATAATCGTTGCTGCCCTTTGCAAATATTTTGGATCTTCAATCAAATCTCTTGCGCCGGTCACTGGTGACCATCATGGCAGTCAAAGTGTTAACGGCGAATAATAGCTTTCTGTCACTGAAATGTGATTAGCAAAATTGCACTGATCTTCATCTGAATTGGCACATGTTTTCAATCCGTTGAGACACGCAAGCGGAATTTATTCGCGGAATTTCTTATTGATGAATCGACCATGTTACGTAATTGGAGACATCAGTTGCGAGACAATTTCCCCAATTATTTGGCACTTTGTCGAGCTTTCCGGGCATTTGGCAGACAAACGAGAATACGTTGCAATGCCAATAGACAATAGTCAAGGTTGCGGACACTAATCTAGGGAAGATATATGCTCGTGTGGTATGTTCACAAGTTCAGAGTAGGAATGATGGATTGGAAGTGCATTCTATTAGGTGTACAACTTTGCTCCCGCCGTTTTTTGCATTGGACGAAAGGGAAAAAACGGCGAGAGCAAAGTTGTGTACCTATTATTGAACGCTTTAAGTTAGTTAGTAACTCAAACTAGTATACAATAATTTCAGTAATTTTAGTAATCAAAAAATGTACTGTGCCACTCTGTTTCTTCCGCATACAATTTTCGAAGCCGGATCTTTGTATGTTGAAGATTTTGTGTGTGAAGGAATGTTACCAGGTGCATTTTTATGTTATGCAAATAATGTCAAGTTAAATTTAAGGCACTGTACTAGACCGTTCAAGGCAGTTGAGCATATTTGTTATCGTTTAGTGAATTTATTGCGGCGAAATTTCTAGGGTTTTGTCTACGGAAGTGAAACGTGTACAGTATTACTGCAGATAATTTTTTATCGCATTGGAATTAAATAAAATTTTAATAATAGATCTTTTATCACCAGACGGTTTTGTCGTTTAGACGATATTGTACAATTTGATTCTGAGAAGTAACTTTACTCCAAGTTGTATCGAATCTCGTCCATCTTTTAATTAAATTAAATTTTAATAATAGATCTTTTATCACCAGACGGTTTTGTCGTTTAGACGATATTGTACAATTTGATTCTGAGAAGTAACTTTACTCCAAGTTGTATCGAATCTCGTCCATCTTTTAATTAAATTAAATTTTAATAATAGATCTTTTATCACCAGACGGTTTTGTCGTTTAGACGATATTGTACAATATTTGATTCTGAGAAGTAACTTTACTCCAAGTTGTATCGAATCTCGTCCATCTTTTAATTAAATTAAATTTTAATAATAGATCTTTTATCACCAGACGGTTTTGTCGTTTAGAGGATGTTGTACAATTTGATTCTGAGATCTTTTATCACCAGACGGATCTTTTTGTCGTTTAGACGATATTGTAACTTTACTCCAAGTTGTATCGAATCTCGTCCATCTTTTAATTAAATTAAATTTTAATAATAGATCTTTTATCACCAGACGGTTTTGTCGTTTAGACGATATTGTACAATATTTGATTCTGAGAAGTAACTTTACTCCAAGTTGTATCGAATCTCGTCCATCTTTTAATTAAATTAAATTTTAATAATAGATCTTTTATCACCAGACGGTTTTGTCGTTTAGACGATATTGTACAATATTTGATTCTGAGAAGTAACTTTACTCCAAGTTGTATCGAATCTCGTCCATCTTTTAATTAAATTAAATTTTAATAATAGATCTTTTATCACCAGACGGTTTTGTCGTTTAGACGATATTGTACAATATTTGATTCTGAGAAGTAACTTTACTCCAAGTTGTATCGAATCTCGTCCATCTTCGTGGACCGTAACTATGGCTAGGCCGCTCGGGCTAGCATTCAGAATTTTTGCGTAACGTTGTGCAACTGCACTAACATTAGCTTGGTACTTCGATGGACTTGCCAGAAATTATAAATAACGGAATTTCCTCAGCGTTGAATTATGGAGTAGGTCACGCGCTGTATGGAACGTCATCGACGATTGCGGAAATACGTACTTGTAACATTCTTGTCTTGCTAAACTTATTTGTAACGGTGAGGAACCTATTAGGTGTACAACTTTGCTCCCGCCGTTTTTTGCATTGGACGAAAGGGAAAAAACGGCGGGAGCAAAGTTGTGTACCTATTATTACCCGCGTTTCAACCGAAAAAAATAATACAAATCAAAAATATTCATAGACTTAGGTTGTACGATCGTTAAAAGTTATATTGTTAAACGACATGTTTGACAAAATATTGTTAATTCGACAAGGAGCATAGATTTATCCAATTTAGTTGGTCAAGTTCGATCAATCGAAAAAAAATAATACAAATCAAAAATATTCATAGAGTCAGGTTGTACGATCGTTAAAAGTTACATTGTTAAACGACATGTTTGACAAAATATTGTTAATTCGACAAGGAGCATAGATTTATCCAATTTAGCTGGTCAAGTTCGATCAATCGAAAAAAAATAATACAAATCAAAAATATTCATAGAGTCAGGTTGTACGATCGTTAAAAGTTATATTGTTAAACGACATGTTTGACAAAATATTGTTAATTCGACAAGGAGCATAGATTTATCCAATTTAGTTGGTCAAGTTCGATCAATCGAAAAAAAATAATACAAATCAAAAATATTCATAGAGTTAGGCTGTACGATCGTTAAAAGTTATATTGTTAAACGACATGTTTGACAAAATATTGTTAATTCGACAAGGAGCATAGATTTATCCAATTTAGCTGGTCAAGTTCGATCAATCGAAAAAAATAATACAAATCAAAAATATTCATAGAGTCAGGTTGTACGATCGTTAAAAGTTATATTGTTAAACGACATGTTTGACAAAATATTGTTAATTCGACAAGGAGCATAGATTTATCCAATTTAGCTGGTCAAGTTCGATCAATCGAAAAAAAATAATACAAATCAAAAATATTCATAGAGTTAGGCTGTACGATCGTTAAAAGTTATATTGTTAAACGACATGTTTGACGAAATATTGTTAATTCGACAAGGAGCATAGATTTATCCAATTTAGCTGGTCAAGTTCGATCAATCGAAAAAAATAATACAAATCAAAAATATTCATAGAGTCAGGTTGTACGATCGTTAAAAGTTATATTGTTAAACGACATGTTTGACAAAATATTGTTAATTCGACAAGGAGCATAGATTTATCCAATTTAGCTGGTCAAGTTCGATCAATCGAAAAAAAATAATACAAATCAAAAATATTCATAGAGTTAGGTTGTACGATCGTTAAAAGTTATATTGTTAAACGACATGTTTGACAAAATATTGTTAATTCGACAAGGAGCATAGATTTATCCAATTTAGCTGGTCAAGTTCGATCAATCGAAAAAAAATAATACAAATCAAAAATATTCATAGAGTTAGGCTGTACGATCGTTAAAAGTTATATTGTTAAACGACATGTTTGACAAAATATTGTTAATTCGACAAGGAGCATAGATTTATCCAATTTAGCTGGTCAAGTTCGATCAATCGAAAAAAATAATACAAATCAAAAATATTCATAGAGTCAGGTTGTACGATCGTTAAAAGTTATATTGTTAAACGACACGTTTGACAAAATATTGTTAATTCGACAAGGAGCATAGATTTATCCAATTTAGCTGGTCAAGTTCGATCAATCGAAAAAAAATAATACAAATCAAAAATATTCATAGAGTCAGGTTGTGCGATTGTTAAAAGTTATATTGTTAAACGACATGTTTGACAAAATATTGTTAATTCGACAAGGAGCATAGATTTATCCAATTTAGCTGGTCAAGTTCGATCAATCGAAAAAAAATAATACAAATCAAAAATATTCATAGAGTCAGGTTGTACGATCGTTAAAAGTTATATTGTTAAACGACATGTTTGACAAAATATTGTTAATTCGACAAGGAGCATAGATTTATCCAATTTAGCTGGTCAAGTTCGATCAATCGAAAAAAAATAATACAAATCAAAAATATTCATAGAGTCAGGTTGTACGATCGTTAAAAGTTATATTGTTAAACGACATGTTTGACAAAATATTGTTAATTCGACAAGGAGCATAGATTTATCCAATTTAGCTGGTCAAGTTCGATCAATCGAAAAAAAATAATACAAATCAAAAATATTCATAGAGTTAGGCTGTACGATCGTTAAAAGTTATATTGTTAAACGACATGTTTGACAAAATATTGTTAATTCGACAAGGAGCATAGATTTATCCAATTTAGCTGGTCAAGTTCGATAGACTCCTGCTTAAAATTAATCTGAACTGAACGACTTGCTTTCGTTTTACTTCTCATAAATTCTGAAAGTTTATAATTTTCTATAAGATATGTTAATGCAAAATTAGAAGCAAAGTTATGATAAATTTTCCGTAAAAATGTATCTTCCATAAGGTTATCACTATTATTGCCATATATAATAGGTACACAACTTTGCTCCCGCCGTTTTTTCCCTTTCGTCCAATGTAAAAAACGGCGGGAGCAAAGTTGTACACCTATTATATATATATATATATATATATATATATATATGGCAATGTCGTCTCCAATTTCGAGCACTTTTGTGTACAAACATAACTAATGATAATGCAAAACGTAAAATTTTAATTTTCTGTTCACTACCTATCAAAGCCTGTTTACAAAAATAAAGCAGCTACAATGTGGCTATCTTCAAATAAAAATTGCTGC
The DNA here is from genome assembly GCA_033815515.1 of Cryptocheilus praepositus. Lineage (NCBI taxonomy): Eukaryota > Metazoa > Arthropoda > Insecta > Hymenoptera > Pompilidae > Cryptocheilus > Cryptocheilus praepositus. The sequence goes on from JAWWQZ010000274.1 coordinate 574,671, forward strand.
GCATTTTACATAATATTACACAATTTCTTCAGTACTCTGACACCGATTTTTTTTTATTTTATTAAACGCAGAGTAAAATATATAACGGCTTTTTGCGGTCCATTTTTTGTTTCGTTTCAACAATGCATCTTGAATCACAATTTCAAATACATTCTGAACAAGAATTTTACTGTTTTCTAGTGGGCCAAAGAAGCTGTGGAAGCGGAACGCCTGGAGCAAATGTTGAAAATTGAGAACGAAGAAAACGATGCTGTGAATGATCTCGCATTGGTCATTCAGAACCGCAATAAAGCTCGTGCGGAACAAGCGAGTACCTTTTTCGATTCACTGGTCGAAAAGTACGCGAAAAAGACGGATAAGAGAAAGAAGACTTCACCCAGGAAGACAACGAAAAAGAAGAATATTAAAACGAAGGCTTAGATAGTCTGAGCCGGTACTACTGGTGCTTTATACCCTCTCCTTGCCCAAATTCATCGCTCATTAACCCCTCCCTTTACTCTTATTACTCTTATCCTACAAAGAAAAGCGAAACTCATCTGTAACAGACGCTAAATTGTTTTGTAATAAATTATTATCAAAGTGAATAAAGAAATTATGAGCCGATAATTAAATATGTATTTATTAATCGATTACTAATGCGTTACAAAGGAAAACCGTAAGTGACACAAACTGGCAAACAATAATATAAACGGAAACAAGATGAAAACATTGGGAAGTATAATAATATAGGGCTGAGAGTGTAAAAATAATTATGAAGGAATTCTATTTCATATTCACGCTTCTATGAATTGCTTTGTAAAGAACAACATGCCGATTTTTTGGAGGAAAGTTTTAAAATTTATTCTTTTCAAACTTAGAAGATATTGAATACAATTTTAGGGAAATGAAATATTTAATAATAAATAATGTACATTTTTATATTTAGATTATATAAAATATACGTGGAAAATTATTTTCAAAAAAATGTATTAATGATAACGATGAAGCGTGAGTGAAAACATACACACAAAAATATTTCTTGATAAATACAATAAAGTCGTGTGTGCAATGCAAACTTATTATTATTTCAAATTTGAGTAGCGTTAAACTTACAGAGTTATATTTTATAACTAGCTAGTACTATTCGCAATATCAGCATATTATAAAATGTTCCTCGGAATCTTGAACAGATACTTAATTAATGAATTAATGTATATATATGAAGGATGTGCGGGTACCCGATATTTTGTATAAGGGTCAAATCGGGAATTTAACTCTGGTTAATATATCATGTGATGCTTTTTCATTATTTTACAATTAAATTGGTACTTCCAGTTTCTGGGGAATATATTATTATTCCTGGGGAAGACGGGATTTCCATATTATGTTGGATGGTCAGACTCGGACTCATGAATAGCCGAACATTAGACTTTTTCAGTATCCCAACCTCGACTCCCGATTCAGGATTCCGACTCAAGTTTGACTACTCAAATGTTAACAAATTTCGCGACCTGGATCGAACTTCGGGCATTTGAACACTTATACAATACATATAACCAAAATGCTCTCAAAAAAAACGATTTACATTTTCTCCACACCGAATAATGTATTCACAGGCCAAGGAATCAATTTTATATCCGACACGATGAAAGAATTCGAACGAGATTTTGAAATGTAACACATCAAAATGACTGCCGACCATCCACGATGAAATGGGAGCGTAGAAAGGGTACACGCTCTAATAAGAGACTCACCTTCACCCACAATTATGTAGAGTCAACTATACAGAAACCACCTACAATAGTCTAATAGAAAAATGGATCAGTAGACAGAATTTTAACCTGCAGCAAGCCAAAGAAAAATTTAAACACCAACACCCGAAATATACACGAACCCACAAATTATATGAGATAGGAGATCTGATACTGCGCATAACAGCAAGAAATTAAGAAAACTAGACAGCGAGCGGCTAGAACCGTTCGCTATAACGGAACTCCATGAAAATTATAACATAACTCTCGCACAGAACAAGAAGTGAGCCAGAATATACTCAACTTGAACCCCATCACCTTGATAGAAGCCGGTGAGAACTGAATCGAGGGGTGCAGGAGCCACGATTAAGCTCAGCCAGTCAATCAGCCATTCGCTGGGCGTCAAATACGGAAAGAATATCTCCCTACAGATTTTGGAAGGAAAACGATCTTATTTCGAAACAACTCATTCCTCTACAATACCATATTTACCCCGAAGAAGTGGGAGGACTCAACCACAACTTAAACGATGTACAAGCTGCCATAAGCAATGTCAAGAATGCGCATTATACACGTAGCTGGATAGAAAACACCATCAGCTCCCTTACATACCTGGGTTACGCATCTTTGGAACTGATCGCGTTATGAACCAACAAAACTGGGATACGCGACTGCATTAACTAATGCGTACCGAAGCAATGCTTAGTATTTGTTGCAACAAGCAGATTAACATAAGGCAACCCATAGTCGCGACTACCAGATCGAACACGTCCAACTAACCATCAGCGAACGCCTGGTATAGCAGATTAAATGGATTAAGCCACGTCTTCCAGGAGTAAGACAAATGTAACCCAGAGGATGTATTGACGCAACCCCTTGTGTAGGACCCCGAGCCAAAGATCTGCAGGTTATAAAGGCTCACGTCCACGCGACCCGAAGTATTTTCTTTATTGACCTTTACGCTCAACACCAAAGAAAAGACATACAGTTCCTCGAGTGAAAAGTCACAAGCGATTGCCACAACAATTCCTTATATATTTTCAAAAACCATAGTCAAAGTCTTTTACTTGTGTCATTGCACTTCAACCTCAGATCCTTTATTCTTTTGCAGTCCAACAGCGAGTGCCACTCACTGTCAACTTGATTCTTGTCATTTTATTATTTATATTAATATGCCAGTTCAACCATAAACAATTACAGTCAATTAGAAATATGTTTACGAGAAGTTTTATCTATTCTCTCCATGTTGGTGCATTTATTGTAATTCAACATCAAACAAAATAATACAAAAATTGATGACGTTTTCATAATTAAATTCTAACGGCGTTCAAAATTCATATATACTCAAAAAAACGAAAACTATTCACCTTACAGAGTCATGAGAGACGGCAAACTTAACTTCTAATAGAGCAGTTAGGAATAACATATGGAAATCGTTTTCTTCAAATAGAGACTATAAATGGAATCATCCATCAAACAAGTTTGTGATGAACTGCGTTACACGAGAACGTCGCACGATTGAAGTGGGACAAGTAAACGCGATATCATAACAGTTCAAAGAACTCTCCTCTACAATATATTAAAGCATTAATGTTATTATATCTTGTAAGCATCAAGATGGAGATTTGCGGGTAATTGAATCCAATTTTTCTTTAATTGAGACTTATTTCTGCCAGGGCTATTGAATCTTCAAAGGTATGATAGTGCTAAAGCGTGATCCAGGTACACACAGGAATAAAATTGCAAAAATAAATTGTATTAATTTCTGCTTTATATTCACGAATTTTCAAAAATCGAAAATCCGTTTATTTATTGAATAAATTATATGTGATACTCTTTTGTTAAATTTAACTTGTGGTATCCACCACATAAAAATATATCTAAAATACTGTTATTTTCAAGATTTTTCAAGGGCGTTTTCTCTTTTATAGTTTTTTGTCAAAAAAGGCGCCGAAAACTTGTTTTTTGGCGGGAAAACCATATTATTTTATTAAAATTTATGGTAGGTTACCATACATATATTCCGGAAAGTGGACAAGGACGAGGTTTTTTAATATAATTAATCTTCTAATTTTTTTTGTTTTGGTATCTATAATTATTTAAATTCTTTATCGAGTTATTTTTTTTTCTATAGTCCCCAATTTCCGCAAATTCATCAAAAATACTAATTATACTGTTGAATTCGATCTACATGCAGTTTTTATTGAAATAATGAATTTAGAATGTAGAAATTTTTATGAAAATATGGTTAGATGGATTAAAAAAGCTAAAAGTAAACAGGAATTTATTTAAAAATTAAAGTGTTGTTTTTAATATTTTGTGTAAAAATAATATCTGAGGATGTAGTAATTTTTGCAAACAAATGAAAATATCTTTGCAAAACCCTGTTTTTATAATAACATAATATTTTATATTTGATTTGAGATTAGTTTAATTCCTTTATTCATTATAATTTTCTGATGAGGGAAAACAAAACATTAGCTTCATTAATATGCAATATATATATTAATATATACAATAATGGGATCATTACCCTTATTAATATCAATTTTATATATTTATAAAAATAATTATTCAACTGAATGAGATTATTTAATAATATTTAATATTGAAAAAATAACATTAATCAATTATTGAAATATAATTGTAGCATTTTTAATTAAAATTCCTATTTTTGGATTTCACATTTGATTACCAAAAGCACATGTTGAAGCACCAGTATATGGTTCAATAATTTTGGCTAGAATTATTTTAAAAATAGGAAGAATAGGTTTAATACGTACAATAATAATTTCAATAAAAAGATCAATAAAATTTAACTCTTACATTATAATAGTAATTATCTCAGGGACATTATTTGTAAGATTAATTTGTATTTTACAACCCGATATAAAGTCAATTGTAGCATATTCATCAATTGATTAACATCTTTTTTATTAATTATTCATTATCAAAGAGAATATGTTTACAATTATGGTTTAATTACATTTATTTTAAATCGAATTGGAGATATTTGCTTTATTATAGCAGGAACATATATATTTAACTCAGGAGTATGATCAATTTATATTGAACATTTACCTATATTTATAATTTTATTATCAATAGCAGCATTTACAAAAAGAGCTCAAATACCATTTTCATCATGATTACCAAAAGCTATAGCTGCACCAACTCCGGTTTCAGCTTTAGTTCATTCATAACTCTAGTAACTGCTGGTGTAATTTTACTTATTCGAATTGAACCAATATTAATTAATAAAGAAATTAGAAATTTATTAATAACAATTTCAATAATATCTATACTTATTGGAAGAATAGCTGCTATAACTAATTATGATTTAAAAAAATTATTGCATTTTCAACTCTTAGACAAATTAGTTTTATAATAGTAATTTTAACAATAGGAGAAATTAATTTAGCTTTCTTTCATCTTTTAGTTCACGCATTATTTAAATCTTTAATATTTATATCAGCAGGAACAATTATTCACCATTCACTAGGAGAACAAGATATCCGAAAAATTAATATATTAAGAAATTGATTACCATTAGAATTAACAATAATAAACATATCTATATTAGCATTAATAGGATTTCCTTTTTATTCAGGATTCTTTTCAAAAGATATTATAATTGAATTTGCAATAAATTCAGAATTAAATATAATATTTATTATTATATTAGATATCAGAATTTGTTTAACATCTTTTTATTCATCCCGATTATCAATTTATTTATGTTGAAACAAATCAATAAAAACAATTATATTTAATTATTATACTAATATTCAAGAAAAAACAATTATAATTTTATTTTCAACTCCTATTATTATATCAGGAAGAATAATAAGATGAATATTTACAAAAATATTTTTTATAGAAAATCCATTACCAATATATATAAAAAGTTTTGGTATTTGAGGAATAATTATAACAGTAATTATTACTTTAATAATTATTAAATCAAATTATATAAAAAAAATAAAATTAATAAATAATAATAATAATAACAATATATTTAATTATCAAAATTATATAATAAATTATCTAAATAGCTTAAACACAAGAGCATAATATTGAAGATATAAAGGTAGATTTTTTAATCTTTTAGATATTTATAAATAATAATAAACATACTATTATTTTTACATTGAAAATGTAATGTTTTAATTTAAACTATATAAACTAAAGAAATAAAATGAAAAAAATTCATTAAATTAGAGTTAGAAGCTCCAATAAATTATTTCAATTTATCTAGATCATCAATAAACGATAATATATAAAAACAATCAAACTACATCTACAAAATGTCAATATCATGAAGCTATTTCAAACCCTACATGATGATTAGATAAAAAATGACCTAATATTATACGATAAAAACAACAAGATAAAAAGATAGATCCAATAATAACATGAATTCCGTGAAACCCTGTTATTAAAAAAAATAATGAACCGTAAACTCTATCTGTAATAGTAAATGGAGCCTCATAATACTCAATTAATTGAAATAAAGTAAATACAAAACCTAAAAAAATCGTTAAAAATAAAGAAACATTTATTATAAAATAATTATTAATCAATAAAGAATAATGAGATAAAGTAACTATTATTCCTGAAGTAATTAAAATTAATGAATTAACTAAAGGAATACTTATAGGATCAAATACAACAATCCCTTGAGGTGGTCAACAATTACCTAATTCAATTGGAGGAGACAACATTATATGAAAATAAGATCAAAAAAAAGAAATAAAAAAAAATAATTCAGAAATAATAAATAATAAAAAACTAAAACGTAAAATCTTTACAATTAAATCACCGTGAAAACCTTGATAAGTTCTTTCCCGAACTACATCACGTCATCACTGAAATATAATAATTAACATTAATAATATACTATATATTATTAAAAAACAAGAATTAAAAATTATTCACTTTATAAAACCTATTATAAACAATAAAGAACTAAAAGACAATAAAATAGGTCAAGGGCTAATATAAACTAAATGAAATGAATAAAGAAGACATAAAACAGAAAATACATAAGATTGAATTAACGAAACTCCTAATTCTAATATATATAATAAAATTTGAACTAAAACTATTAAATTTAATATAAAAATATTTAAACTATTACAATTTAATTTTTTTTTTAAAAACGAAAATAAATTCAATTTAAATCTTTTTGGCTTTATTTTTAAATCGTAAAAGTTATTTTTTCAAAAAAAAAAAAAGAAAACACGAAATTTAATTAAACAATTAAATTTAAATAATATCAAATTAAAAATGAAAAAAAAAAAAAATAACAATTAAATAAAATAAATAAAATATATAAATACAATCAATTTAAAGGACTTATCTGATTTATGCAAAAGAATTTCAACAATTAATACCGTAATTTTTTTGGTAAAAATGAACGGGTAGTTCATTAAATATTAAATCTGAGTTAGTTTAATATATATATACATTAAACAAAAATAAAAAAGAAAAAAAGTATATTTTTACAATGTTTTGTAAATTATCATATAAATATATCAATAGGTAAAATTGTTCAAATTATTCTAATTCTTCCATGTAAAAGATAACGAGAAGAAAATTTAATATAAAAATATAAAATAATAAAATAAATAATTAATGAAACCGTAAAAACTAATATTATTATATTATAATCATACAAAAATAATAATAAAACAGAACAATAAGAATTTGGATCTTGAAAACTAAATATTGATCAAGTTGCGATTTTTAATAAAAATTATATAAATTTTATTATGAATCTTAAATTCATTGCACTTATCTGCCATATTAAAATCTATTATTTCTGTTTTTATAACTAATTAATGGAACCTCATCAAAAGTATGAAAAGATATTAAAAGGAATTAAGACGGAATATAAATCAATAATTGTTGTTTTCTTTTAATGTCTAATTCCATAATACAATTTAATAAAAAATATTTTTATTTAAATCAATGTTCCAACATTTAAAGAATAAATAATTATAAAATTTCTTAAAAATAAATTAAACTACCATAATGAAGATAAAACATTTCAACAATAAATAAACATTAGGGAAATGACTATTAACGCCGAGGAATGATTCTAAGAAATGCTGACCATAAAAAAGTTGGTTAATGTCCTAAAATATTACAATGCCTGAAGACTTTAAAAAACGATCATTTTTAAACAATATGGACATTCCAGCAATAAATAGCCTTTGATCTTTTTCTTGGTCCCGCTATTAGAGTTTTGATGGGAAATGACTTGATTAATTCGATTATTGAAAATGATATATACTCAAATGATTTCTGTGGATTTTTATCCGAACAATATAAAATGTTGACAATGAATATCGTAAATGAAATATTTTAAAATAAACCTGAGTATTTAATACTGGCAATAGAAAAATACTTGATAGAATAGTTCGCTAAATAGTGGAGAAAGTTCTTAATATTAAGACAGGGTGAATCAGAAGTGATCTAATCTAATACAAATAATACCTTGTATAAACCTTTAAACTTTTCAAAATATAATCTTATTTAACTCCAAAAAATCAAAAAAGATGCAGGCACGCAACATGTTAAGTTTTACAACCGAAAAGATTAACAATGAATGTCGGAATATTTGGTGCTATTACGTGAGCATCCCATCAAAATATGGGTAATACGCCACGTGTTAAATTTGTGAAAATTCAGATAAAATGCGTAAACTGAAAATCTTATTTAACTTCAACAGGGAAAGCGTCACCCATATATGGGTGACACGGGCCCCACGTGAGCATGCCCATCACCCAAGTACGGGTGACGCGGTACGCAACGTGTTAATAGAGAGGTGTATATAGTTGATGAAATACTTCAATTCAATAAAGTAAGACTAATTTCTGAAAATAACGGGTCGATAATTGAGGAAATTGATATAATACGCCTAAAAAACTTGGAAGCTGAAAAAAATAAATTTTAATTATATTATTCTATTCAAAATTAATTATTTAAAAGAATTATTTTCTGTATAATCATCATTAACTTTACTTTTTTTTCTTTTTTATTCTGAACAACTCATTTTCCCTCCTTTTTTGTTATTTTTCCCTCTAAAATATATATAAGACATTTTTTCGGCTCAATCCCAATATAGGCCGTTATTAAAAAAAGTAGAATTTTTGAAAAAAAAATAAAAGTAAATCAAAATAGGTAAAAAATCATTAAATAGATTTGTACATACATGTTTATTAAAAAAAAATTCACTATTTATGCTTTATTTTTAATTTATCATATGAACAAAGACGTGTTTTAAAAATGATATATTGATGACGTCATCGTTTACATTAATAAATTAAAATATAAACATAAATTAATTAAAGAGAAAAGAAAGTAAATAAGCAAATTAAAAGTCATGAAAGCTTCACATCATGACTTTTTGAATTAAAAAATTGGTTTTAATTTTGGTTTTTATATTAAATATTGATTATTATCTTTCTATGAATAATTTGACGAACATTTGAAATGTCAAATAAATGTTTCGGTTTTGTTTACTAAGATAAAAATAATAAAAAAAGTGAACTTATTTTATGGAAAAAAATGAACTAATTTTATGGAAAAGTGAACTAATTAGCTGGAAACCCTATATTCAGAACTTACCCCTCTTTCTTGGATTATTTTCATATTTTAATTTTTAAATTTAATAAAATGTTTTAATAAAATTTTAATAAAAATTTTAATTTTAATAAAACAAAATAAATATATACATATCATATATTTATACTTAATATTATTATAGGTATAAATTTCTGATAAGTAGATATTAAACCAATTCTAAATCAATTTATATTATAAACTAAATTAACAACTCAATTATAAAAAGGAAATAAACCAATCTTTATTGATAAAGATAAATTATATAAAAACATCCCTATAATATTAATATATATATTATTAAATAAAAAAGTTAAAGAAAGTAAAAATAAAGAAGATCTAAATACTTGAATTAAAAAATATGAACTAATTGATATAAACTTTTGATTTACATTATTTAAACAAATTAAACTCAAAAAAATTAAAGTTGAACATTCTATTAATATCCAACAAAAAATAAATCTTGATCTTATTATAAATAATAAAATAATTAATAATATAAAAAAATAACAAATAATTATAACAATTATATAATATTTTATAGATTAATTAAAAATTAAAAAATTTATTATATTTCAGTGTTAGAGCACAAAAAACTTTGATATTTTAAGAAATAGTTACAAACTATTAAATATAACAATAATATTATAAATAATATATGATTTATCCTATCAAGATAACCCTTTTAATCAGGCATATTGTTAATATACAGAAGAATTATATATTCTATGGTCAGGGTATGAACCTAATAACTTAAAATTAGTTTATCTGTATATAAAATTTAATAAATCTAAATCTAATAAGAAATTGTTCAAATTAATTAAAATAATAAAAATTAAAATTAGATAAAATTTTTTTGATTATATATATCAATGAAACAAAAATTAAAATTCTAGATAATGACTTTATTAATAACTTAAATTCAATAAACAAACTTATAATAAGAAATTCATGAAAATAAAAATATAAAGAGATCAAATAAAAGAATCAAATTTAAAATTATATCCTTTATCGAAAAATTCATAACTTCAATATCATTGATGACCAATAGTTTTAAATGAAAAAAAAACGAATGAATATTTTCAATAAAATATAAAACCTTTAAAGAAGGTAAAGCCATATCATATAAAATAAATATAGGTAAAATTGTTCAAATTATTTCTAATTCACTCCCATGTAAAAGATAACGTGAAGAAAATTTAATATAAAAAAATAAAATAATAAAATAAATAATTAATGAAACCGTAAAAACTAATATTATTATATTATAATCATATAAAAATAATAATAAAACAGAACAATAAGAATTTGGATCTTGAAAACTAAATATTGATCAAGTTGCGATTTTTAATAGAAATTATATAAATTTTATTTATGAATCTTAAATTCATTGCACTTATCTGCCATATTAAAATCTATTATTTCCTATTTTTATAAGTAATTAATGGAACTTCATCAAAAGTATGAAAAGATATTGGTCTAATAGAATATAAATTAATTCATTCGATTCAATGTCTACTACATATCTTTACTAAAAAAATACGCTTACAAATTAATTGGATGCCGTAATGATCATTTAAAAGGTTATCTGTATGAATATGTTTTTAGAAAGTCATCAAAGAAAAATGTTATAAATAGATTAATTCTGCTAATAAAGAGAGATTTTATTTAATACTTTTTTAATTATTTTATTTAACCGCATATTAGTAGCATCATTTATGTTTTGATTTGCTGAATACATTACTTTCTCATATATCAGTGGTATTATATTATTTTAAATAATTATCATAATACTTAGCATTTCAAGCATTATTGATTACAAGAGGCTTAAACAATAATTTACATGTAATTAATGACATATTTATAAAAAAACCTAAACTTGTTAATTATCAAGCAATGTTTAAAGCTTTAAATTTTTAAATATGAATATATTTATGTTGTGAATTCATTAAATTTTAAACAGAAGAACTCATATAACGAAGATTCGTGTTATATTTTTAATCGTAAAAATTAATTAGATTCATTTTATAGCTAATTGATGAACAATATTCCTAGTTTTAAGCAGATAAATTAATTACTAAGATAGGCCTGGGTTGATTCAAATGAAAAAATAAATATATACTTTTTTTTATCATTTATTTGCTAACAGGGAGGTGTTTGAAACCTGCGAATAATATAAATCAAATCTTTGATTTACATTTTAAAACTTTTTAAGCATACCATTCGGACAAAATGTTATTTTTGTATTAAAACCCTTTTGAAATGAAAATGTACTTTTAAAATATCAATTATCAATTTCTTAAATGTCTTCTAAAAAAAATTTTAAATATACTCACAATTATAAATATAAATAAGCAGATTTTTTTGGTGGTAGATATTTTTTTTTGGTGGTAGATATTTTTTTTGGCGGTGGATATTTTTTTGGCGGTTTACATTAGATATTTTTTTTTTTGGACAAAATGTTATTTTTGTATTAAAACCCTTTTGATATTTTTTAAAATATCAATTATCAACTTTTAAATGTCATTTTTAAATACAATTTAAATATAAATAACAGATTTTTTTGGTAGATATTTTTTTTGGTGATAGATTTTTTTCGGTGATAGACTTGGTGGTGGATAAATTTTTTTTTATTTTAAATGTACTTTTGCCAAAAAATCGATTTTTTTGTAAAAAAAAAATGAAAATATACTTTTAAAATATCAATTATCAATTTCTTAAATGTCTTCTAAAAAAATTTTTAAATATACTCACAATTATAAATATAAATAAGCAGATTTTTTTGGTGGTAGATATTTTTTTTGGTTGTAGATATTTTTTTGGTGATAGATATTTTTTTTGGTGGTAGATATTTTTTTTGGCGGTGGACATTTTTTTTGGCTATAAATAGCCAATTAATGAGGCTCCTTTCGACTTTTGCCAAAAAATCGATTTTTTAACCATAAAAGTAAAAAAAACCATAAAATATACTTTTAAAATATCAATTATCAATTTCTTAAATGTCTTCTAAAAAAATTTTTAAATATACTCACAATTATAAATATAAATAAGCAGATTTTTTTGGTGGTAGATATGGTAGATTTTTTTTATAATTTTTTTTGGATGATAGATATTTTTTTTGGCGGTGGATATTTTTTTTGGCGGTGGATAACTATAAATAGCCAATTAATGAGCCTCCTTTCGACTTTTGCCAAAAAATCGATTTTTTAACCATAAAAGTAAAAAAAACCATAAAATATACTTTTAAAATATCAATTATCAATTTCTCAAATGTCTTCTAAAAAAATTTTTAAATATACCCACAATTATAAATATAAATAAGCAGATTTTTTTGGTGGTAGATATTTTTTTTGGTGGTAGATATTTTTTTTGGTGATAGATATTTTTTTTGGTGGTAGATATTTTTTTTGGTGGTAGATATTTTTTTTGGCGGTGGATAACTATAAATAGCCAATTAATGATTTTGTTTCGACTTTTAAAAAATCGATTTTTTAACCATAAAATAAAAAAAAACCATAAAATATACATTTTAAAATATCAATTATCAATTTCTTAAATGTCTTCTAAAAGAATTTTTAAATATACTCACAATTGTAAATATAAATAAGCAGATTTTTTGGGTGGTAGATATTTTTTTTGGTGATAGATATTTTTTTCGGTGATAGATATTTTTTCTTGGTGGTGGATATTTTTTTGGCGGTGGATATTTTTTTTTTGACGGTGGATAACTATAAATAGCAAATTAATGAGCCTCCTTTGTATAACAAAAAATCGATTTTTTACCATAAAATAAAAAAAACCATAAAATATACTTTTAAAATATCAATTATCAATTTCTCAAATGTCTTCTAAAAAAATTTTTAAATATACCCACAATTGTAAATATAAATAAGCAGATTTTTTGGGATATTTTTTTTGGTTGCAGATATTTTTTTTGGTGGTAGATATTTTTTTGGTGATAGATATTTTTTTTGGTGGTAGATATTTTTTTTGGCTATAAATAGCCAATTAATGAGCCTCCTTTCGACTTTTGCCAAAAAATCGATTTTTTAACCATAAAAGTAAAAAAAACCATAAAATATAGCGCTTAGACAAAATCGAAAGCTAAGCACAAATAAAATACTTCTTACAAATGAAAATTGAAGTGATGGATATAATTTTTTATGGATGAAAAGTTCTAATAGAGTTTTTTATAACAAACGGGACCATCTTTCATAGCATAGTTTACAGAAAATGTGGAGAATTAAGTTATTTATTAAGTCAATCTGCTTTTAATGCGCATATCATACGAAAGCGATGTTTATAGAGATCATTTAGAGTTAAAAATTCCCTGCCATTTGGCGGCCAAGTTTATGCAGGCTGTTACATTATATTTATTTACTCTTGAGCGACGTAAATTATGAAAGTGGTCTAAGTCATATATTTCTTGTTTCGAGATATTTAATGAATTGCATTTGAATAAATTAAAAAATATTTTTACATTATGCGACATATGAATTTATAATTTTATTAGTCTTAATTAATGGAAATTTACTATGAATATGAAATTTTGTGTGAATTTTATACGATAATATTATTTTTAAAGATTGAATTGACTTAGACCATTTTCAAAATTAACCCTTTGGCCTATAACCACGAGTCTGACTCGTGGTAAAGAATTTGTGCCATAAGCGAAAACAACGAGTCTGACTCGTGGTAAAGACTTTGTGCCATAAGTGAAAACCACGAGTCTGACTCGTGGTAAAGAATTTGTGTCATAAACAAAAGCCACGAGTCAGACTCATGGTGAGGAATTTGTGTATACTATGCCGCGTGTTATTATTAGACCGAACAGTTAGCGCAATCGAATGTTTTTCCTTTGATTGTAAGGTCAGTATTTTGTTTTTTTTTTCATTTGTTTCTGACGAAACTGGATGATTTCTTACTTTAGTTGCCCGTAAAGCTTCGTTGCTGTCAGACGTTTCAAATATAACTTCGTATAAAGAATTAAGAAACTCTTATACCCATCATGCCAAGAAGAAAGATATCTAATTGTGATGGTAGTCAAGAGAAGTGTGGCACTATTGCCGATTCTGATTCGACAGATCCTTTTCAATATGATAGTGAGGACAGTGATATTATTGTTCCTGTAACAAAACGTCCACGAAGATTAATAATTGAAGATGATTCCGATGATGAAGACAGCACTTATCAGCAATTACCAGCGCAATGGTTTTGGGAAGAAAAAAATAACAAGCCGAAAATCTGGAAGTATACACAAACACCTGGCATAACAGCAGCAATTCAAGACCAATTCGGTGGAAGTAAAAGAGAGTTAGACTTTTTTAATATAATATTCGACAATGTGTTTTGGGATAATATTGTTCAGGAAACGAATCGATACGCAGAAAAAATAAAAAGCCATACACATACAAAAAGGATAATTGATGAAACTTGGATGCCGGTAGATCGCAATGAAATTAAAATATACTTTGCATTATGCATCATAATGGCTCAAGTAAAGAAACCGAAAATCCAGATGAACTGGTCTAAAAGAGCCATTATAGAAACACCCATATTCCGAAAATGTATGCCACTAAGAAGATTTTTACAAATCACTAGGTTTCTCCACTTTGCAAATAACGATACGGCTGACAACAGTGATAAATTACGTAAAGTGACACCTGTGATAAACTATTTTAATGAAAAATTTAAAGACGTATATGTAATGGAAGAAAATATCGCGATCGATGAATCACTGATGAAATTTAAGGGACGTATGTCTTGTAAACAATTCAATCCTTCAAAAAGGGCGAGGTTTGGAATTAAATTTTATAAACTCTGCGAGTCATCATCGGGTTACTGCTATAATTTTAAAATATATTCAGGAAACGATAAAACAAGTCTTGAATACAGTGCATCTGAAACTGTTGTGATGGAGTTATTGCAATCAGTACTAGATAAAGGACATAACTTATATATAGATAACTGGTTTTCTTCGCCGAAATTGTTTCTAACTTTGGTTAGAAATGGAACAAACGTTCTTGGGACAGTACGTTGCAAGAGAAAAATATGCCGGGAGATTTTGGTAAAGCAAAATTGAAAAAAGGAGACTGTATAATAAGAAGTTGCAATGGCATACTAGCGGTGAAATGGAAAGATAGACGAGACGTCCATATGCTTTCAACAAAGCACGAAAGTGCAGAAATGATTGCGCAAAACGGAAGTCATCTAAGCCCTATTTTGAAGCCAAAATGTATTATAGATTATAATATGGGAATGATTGGTATTGATCGCCAGGATCAGGTATTAGCGAGTTTCCCTATTATGAGAAAATTCATGAAGGGGTACCGAAAAATCTTTTTTTACATGTGCGATATGGCCCTTTTGAATTCATATATTCTGTACAACAAAACCATTATGGGAAAGAAACAGAATTACACTGAGTACAGGCTTCGAATAGCTGAAGGAATATTACAAACCGTGCCATTACAAAATTATAATAGACCAGAACCATTATCGAACGGGGATATACCAATGAGGCTACAGGCGCAAAATTGGGGTCACTTTCCGAAACATATTGACCCCACGCCATTGAAAAAAAATCCAACGAGAGCTTGCAAAGTCTGTACCAAACATAAGAAAAGATGTGAAACTACGTAGGAATGTAAGAACTGTCGCGTTGCGTTACATGTACCTCATTGTTTTGAAAGATATCATACAGTTGAAGACTATTAATTTTCATTATTCTAAATGTTATTGATTCATTATCTACTTTGAAATAATAAATTATTTTTGTCAACTGATCAATTGATTATGATTACATCCTAGACGTCTTAAAATTACTATTTGTACCTAAACATTGTTTATTATTTCACAATTCCTTTTGTAAGGAATGGCCTATTTGTTCAAAAATTAGGGTGAGGCGGGGTTTTCATAAATCACAAACACTTAATTGAGACGACCACACTTTATTGACTGCTCATAACCAACTCTCATGATCGACTGTCTTCCAAACGGACGTGACCGCGTGCCTCTTATCGCCCAAGACGCAATTCGGCGGCGGCACGTTTGATCTGAGACGCGCATAACAAAAGCATGCGTCGCCGTATCGGCCGTTGAAACTTCAAATGGCCGCTACAGTTTCGGCCCTCCTGACCCTAAGTCTGACCCCGGACGCATTTACGAAACAACAATATTATTTCTATTCTAATTGATCCACGGTCGAAGATTTGATGCCTAATCTCGTTTTCGATAGTGAATTCTTCGAACTCCTGGGAGGTAAGTACGTTCCCCTATCTGAGATCAATATTACCGGACGACTATAATCCGCAACGTAGTCGTAATGCATGAGCTCGACTGCCCATCTCTCAATTCGTGGGTTAACATCCTTTTTATCTAATATCATCTTGAGAGATGCGCAATCCGTAACAATCTTAAATGGTATGCCCTGCAAATAGATTCTAAATCGCCTTAACGCGTAGATAATAGCTAACGTTCCGAGCTCAAAGCTATGGTAGCGACTCTCAGCATCGGTGGCAGTCTTCGAAAAATAGAAAATAGGATGAAATTTCGTGTCACTCTTTTTCTGCAGCAAGGTTGCGCCAAACCCAAGCGAACTAGCGTCCGTATGAAGTTCGGTTTCATCATAGGGACTGTAAATGCTCAAAACAGGTGCTTCAGTTAATCGCGTCTTAAGGATTTCGAAAGCGTTCAATTCCTTCTCGCCAAAATTAAAGTCTACTCCTTTGCGTACAAGATTATATAAGGGCCTTGCTATTAGAGAAAATCCTTCAATAAACTTTCTAAAATACGATGTCATACCCAAAATCCGTTGTATCCCTTGCACATTCTGAGGGATCGGAAAGTTTCTTATGGCCTGAACGCCAGACGGATTTGGTTTGACTCCGTCCTTCGATATTACATATCCCAAAAACTCAATTTCAGTGTACGTTATTTTGCACTTATCAATACGGAGCTCTAATAGATTAGTCACCAGCGATGAAAAAAGACTCTTCAACACATTCAAATGCTCACCGATACTGTTTGTGGCCACCAGCACATCATCCATATAAACAATAACGTCACCCGCTCGTATCAAATCCGCTAACGCCTCATTCACAAATCGTTGAAAACGTGGCGGACCCACTTTCAACCCAAACGGCATCTTAATATATTCGAACACTCCTAACGGTGTTGTGAATGCGGTAAATTGTACAGACTCTTCTGCCATCTTAACGTGGAAGAATCCATCCTTAAGATCAAACGTACTAAAATATTTCTTGTCCCTTAATGGATCAATTTGATCCTCATTTTTCTTTTTCACTACAACAGTTGGCGATACGTATTCAGAATGACTTAGTCGGATAATTTCTTTCTCGAGTAAGGTGTCCAATATGTTCCTTAATTTTTCTTTTTCATAAAACCATAATCTTCGTGGACTATAATGAAATGGTTTTGGCTCTTTAATATCCAATTTTAACTGCATATTAACTTTCAGAACGGATGGTCTTGCCATTTCCACGTATTCCTCTCTAAATAGTTTTTCGACCTTGTCTTTTACCTCGCATGTTAAATCCGGGTTAACGTTCAAAATGTCCTTAACTCGTATCTTATTATCTCCAATGTCGACATTCATCAGTTCATCTACTACGGTTTCTAATGGTTTCATTAACATAAGTCCAAATTCTTTCATAACGTCACGACCTAACACAATAGCGCTCCCCATTGTCGAATTCGGTACCACCAAAACGATCTGATTGTCTTTGGTTTCGTTATCAATCGTTATGTTTAGTCTAATTTTTCCTTTTATTATAAAATTTGAGCCATTAATACCCCTAAACCCGTTCGTAACTTCATCAGCAGCTTCGATTTCATTCAACGGAATAAGATTTTCTTTAATAAAACTTATCTTACTGCCTGTGTCCATAAGTGTTGTTAAACGAAATTTGAAGTCGCAACCCTCACGGCTTACTTCATAATCAATGTCTCTAATAAAAGTGTCCTCTTTTTCCTCATCCCGCATCACTACAGTCACCTAATCTTCTATTTCCGTCTGTTCCGCCTGCTGTTCTTCCGTTTCCGAAACCAAAGTCACCTGCGCCTTCGCCCTCCTCTTCGGACAGGCGTTGACTCGATGTCCAAACTTCCCACATTCGAAGCAAGATCCTGTTCCATCGTAAAACCCAACAATTTCTAATAGGGACTGGATACTGTCGCTCCTTCCCTGGTTCAGATTCGCGTCACTTGACGGTGTTGCTTGCCTGAGTTGCACATTCTCCTTCCTGACAAGTGCCAACTCCCTTCTCAAAAGGTCGTTTTCCCTTTGTATTAATTCCATCCTTATTTCATGATATCTTTTCTCTAATTCATCCATATTGCTCGGGTCCATAGTTCAATATTTCTTAATTCACCGTGTCCTTAGTCTCACCCTTTCTAAATCACTTAACTTTCAATATTTCTTAATTCACCGTGTCCTTAGTCTCACCCTTTCTAAATCACTTAACTTTCAATATTTCTTAATTCACCGTGTCCTTAGTCTCACCCTTTCTAAATCACTTAACTTTCACAGTTTCTTCACTTCACTAAAATTCAGCGAGTTCTAAATACAGCGTTCCTAAGCTCAACTAAAGTTCACCGTTTTCTAAATTCAACGTTCCTAAATTCACTTAACCGTTTGAGTGCCAAGCGGCGCGATCGCGCTTCTTCTGTCTGTCCTCAAAACTGCAGCGTAATCACAGCAGGCTCGGTTTCTCTCGATGCACAACATTACGGTAACTTTTCAATCTTAGGTAAAAAAGATAAAATTGGAGTAATGTTACACTTTATAGGTCTACATGCTTTTATTCATATAAAAATTGCTGTAATATAACAAGCGCTATAGCGCCGCTTGGCAAGTTTCGACACGGAATATAACAAGCGCTATCGCGCCGCTTGGCAAGTTTCGACCGGGAAATGAGAAAGACCCGTGGCACTCAAACGGTTAAAGTTCACTGTTTTCTAACTTCACTGTTTTCCGATTTCACACGTCCTGATCCCACTTCTGATTATTGTAAGGAATGGCCTATTTGTTCAAAAATTAGGGTGAGACGGGTTTTTCATAAATCACAAACACTTAATTGAGACGACCACACTTTATTGACTGCTCATAACCAACTCTCATGATCGACTGTCTTCCAAACGGACGTGACCGCGTGCCTCTTATCGCCCAAGACGCAATTCGGCGGCGGCACGTGTGATCTGAGACGCGCATAACAAAAGCATGCGTCGCCGTATCGGCCGTTGAAACTTCAAAGGGCCGCTACACGTGCCATTACAAAATTATAATAGACCAGAACCATTATTGAACGGGGATATACCAATGAGGCTACAGGCGCAAAATTGGGGTCACTTTCCGAAACATATTGACCCCACGCCATTGAAAAAAAATCCAACGAGAGCTTGCAAAGTCTGTACCAAACATAAGAAAAGATGTGAAACTACGTGGGAATGTAAGAACTGTCGCGTTGCGTTACATGTACCTCATTGTTTTGAAAGATATATACAGTTGAAGACTATTAATTTTCATTATTCTAAATGTTATTGATTCATTATCTACTTTGAAATAATAAATTATTTTTGTCAACTGATCAATTGATTATGATTACATCATAGACGTCTTAAAATTACTATTTATACCTAAACATTGTTTATTATTTCACAATTCCTTTCGTTGCATTGAAATATATATGTTACGAAAAGTATACACTTTGCGCCAGATCGGGTACACGGCTGAACAGTTGAACTCTTGAATCTCAAAGAACACAAGTAGGTGTCAATGATGAAAACCATGCATACACTGCGCTAGCTGATTCCCCAGACAGCAATGAAAATTTAAATATGGCCTTTTCCAATTTTTCAAATGGCAAGTTTACATCAGCTAAAGTAAAAAGCGTTGAATTGAAAGAATATGACAGAATGTCAGGACTAGACAGAATGACGGAGCACTTCATGGAAGCGTTGCTTGCATACATCAAGATATCCACATAACTAGAAATTATTATGTTAAGATGAACAAAACTAAATGGAAACTTGAGATATAATAAGATGCATAAAAGACAATGGCTTACTGGGTAAGCTTGTACAGTGTTGATCTATAAGACTTATGGTTTTAAACAGCAGATGTACCCGTCATGTCTGGAAATAACAAGAATGAGTCACAAGCTTCTGACATATAAATTCTGCAATAATGAAGACAGCAGGAGAAGTAGGGAAACAAATGTGCGGAAAATTAAGTGCGCAACGTATAAATTTAGAGATCTGTGATATAGAGCTGAACAGGATTCTTCAAGAATGGATGTATCAAAAATGAAAGATTGAGTGTCAAAATGTGGAACTCCACAGATAAATAATGCAACTCAAAGAATAAGCAGTGTAATATTACAGTTAAATACATCAATGCTCAAGTCTGCGTATTTGCAGTCCATTTACACAAAAGGTTTTGGGCAGAAGCGATAACTACAGCGACCTACGTTAAAAATGTATGCATCATCCAAGCAAAAGTGTGCATGATATTAGAAGAATTGTATTCATCTGCATTTTTTAATTTCAGAAATTATAGGAATTTACTATGATAACCGAGCATCCTTAGATTATTTTAAGAAAAGAATAGAGAAGTGCGAAGCCAAGTGCATAGATATCACATCATATAGTAAAGAAAAATTGAAGAACGGGCCAATAAAGGTCTTCTACAATGCCACGCATGAAAACCTAGTCAATTCTGTGATAAAAGCAATTGGCATATACGACTAGAATATTTTTGAGACGTTAAAAGAAATAGTTTACTAGGTGACATGTAAAAAGTATTGAAAATATATTAGGTGTACAACTTTGCTCCCGCCGTTTTTGCATTGGACGAAAGGGAAAAAACGGCGGGAGCAAAGTTGTGTACCTATTATATAGATATCGTGTAGGCCAAAGGGTTAATGTTCCGATTTTGGCCTGAACAAGCATCACTGTAAGCTATTACGTGTTTTTGAGTAGTTATGTCCTGCATATGCGATAAAATGCATGATGCTACTTCCTGTGCACCTCTTGAAGCTGCAGTTTCATCCCATACGTACATCTTCACATTATCGTCATGGAAATGATGGAAACCCAAGTTGTATACGTACATATTTCGCTTATAATAGGCTAACGAAACAGACAGTTTAGGATACGGAAGAGCCTTTTGCAAATCAAATGAGAATCCATAATATTCCCTGGAATTTTCTTTCGCTTTTTTCTGGTCCTCTGCAAGTTCCTAGCTCGTTCGGCATTTTGTAAATGTACATCATGATTTTCTCTAAGACGTAATTTCTCTTCCTCATTATTGCATGCTCCGATTTTTTCCTTCAGTGAATCACATTTTTGGCATGTGTCTTTTCGAGGAGCATGGAAATTTAAGTTAAATTCTGTATTAAATATTTTTCTGTAGATCCATTCCTTAACAAAGGGTTGGTTATTTTCCTCGCATTTCTCTACATATAGACTATACATTTTACGAATATCCAAATCAGGACTCAAATATTTTCGACTGGTGTAGTGGCTCTCATATGCTGGGAAACTTAAAATATGTTCTCGTACAGCTTTTATTTTAATTTCATCAGTTTTTCGCGAAGATCCAGGCATTTTCCCACGACGATCAGTTCCTGGTGTTTCAGCATTCAGAGCACGAGATAACCGCCCTACAGAAATTTTATAGGTGTCTAAAAAAAAATTCCTGCAAACCGACACGTCTGACTTGTTATTTTTTGACAGAAAATACTTGTAGCTGCATTTTCTCATAGGCCTTTCAAACGTTCTGGGCCGCCTTTGTTTTATTAATTGTTGGTGAACTGTAGTACACAGATACAGATTCTGTGTTTCAAAATCTTTTAATTTCCAGAAAGTATGAAAATTAAATTTTCTTTCATTATATTCTACGCGATCTAAACATTTTTTTGAGCAAAAGCAATCCTTATTTTCAAAATTCTCACAAGTTTTATTTTTTTGTCTGTATTCTGCGCCATTATTTCTTTTAACTTTTCTAATATTTTCTTTCATTTTTATCCTCTCTACCATTCTGGGGTTTCTAAAAAAATTTTTTTAGAAAAGCTTAAAAGTTGAGAAAGAAAATCCTAAAATTTTTATTTATTAAAAAATTTTTGACTCACAAGTTTTGATTAAATGGTGTTTTAAAAAGGAAATTGTTTTAGAGATAAAAAGCTAAAAATTGCACGTTTTATAATATAAGGCACCATGTGGTAAACCATAACAAAAGCTTTGTAACCTAGATGGTGTATATGCGGATATAAAAGAATTTTCTTAATACTTTGTTGATGCTTTTGTAGTATCCTACATCTTTTATTTTATTTTGTTTTTTTCCCTCCAAATATTATTTAATAATTTTAGCCCAAGAAGGGTATGGAGAAAAGAAATAAGGATTATATCATTAAAAGTCTTATTGAATATTTTTTAGAGATTAGTAGAGCCTTTTATTTTATTTAAACCTGTAAGGGTAGCGTAATAATACAAAACATTGGATAATAAAAATCACTAAACAATTTAAGCAGCAGAAATTACCGATAAAAGCCTTATGTGCCATTGTTTTTTTAAAAAAAAAAAAAAAACAAAGATTTAAATATTTTAAATTTTAACGAACAAAGAGAAATAAAGAAAACAATTTGTCAGTGCTTTTTTTAAGAAAGAAGAAACAAATTTTAACGAACAAAAGAAATATGCTTAAACCACTATAAAATATAAAACCTACCGAAAAGCACATAATGACAAAACTTGCGAGTATAAACCTTCGAAACGAAAAATAAAAACACTTCTAACGAAATTAAAATGTCGACTTATTTCTTATTTAAATTTTAGGGGTTGTTTTTTTAAAAAGTATTCAATATTAGAAAAATCCATCTTTAGCTGTAAAAAATGTGATATTTCATAAATATTATACTTACTTGTTAAATTTGAACACCAATCCCTGAAACGATGTTTTTTGTATTTTTTAAAGTATTTTTGCCTGTTTTTATTAAAATTCTATTTTTAGCAAATAAATTCTATTTTTATAAATTATGTATCAAAGCATGTACTCCCCGACCTGGGGAGTGGCAAATCCATTTTAAAAAAATATAAAAAAAAGACAAAAATTTTAGCAAAAGATTAATTCAAGAATTTTTTACACATTAAAATATTTGGCGCCTAAAAATAAAAGTATATTATTAAAGCATATACATTCCTTGAAATTCTTCAAAATAGGAATTCATATAGATATCTTTCTATAAAAGCAGCTTCAGTACCAAATTAATTTTTAATTCTTTTAGTGCCGGACGACAATTTTTTATTATGGCTCTAAAATACTTTTCACATGCGATATATATTCAAACGAATCTCTAAAAATGTTAAAATAATTAATAGCCGATCCAGCCAAGATTAAAAGTGTTTGTTGGAATATTTTTTTTCTGTATTTATATGAGGAATGTCCTCATTTCTCAGACTAATAAGATAATTTTTCTAAAAAAAGATTATCCGCCGTCTCAACTCCTTCTAGTTTGAAATATACTTTTTTTAAGTTTGTCAAAATGACAATCCTGTTTTCATTTTTAAAAACTTCTTTCATAACCTGTTAAATTTAGTTAATTTTTCCGGTTATTTTTGCACTGGCACCTCTTTTAACTCAACTACAGCTAACTTAAATTAAATACTTAATTTTACTTTAAATCTTCCTTAGCTACAGTTAAATTTTTTACAATAACAACTATTGTTAAATACTTTAATCTCAATAAAATAAATATTACTCTTTAAATATTTAGCAATCACGTTAATTTTTATTATTCTTCAATAAAAATTTCATAGATAATAATAATGATTAATAAGTCTAGCTTAATTTTAAATAAATTTCTACTTGATTATTTTGAACTAAAGAATAATAGCACCCTCAAGGGTGTTATTTTTAATTTAAGTTCTTATCTAATTAACCTAAAGATTATATAAAGATTATGTGGAGTAAAATCATTTATAATATAAACTTTTAAAATCTTATAATTTAATCTTTTTTTTTTAAATTAATTTCAAATAATGTTCTTTAACTTTAAAAATAATCTTAAAAGATATTTTCTAGAAAGAAATATAATCTAGCTTAGAAACTAAGTTCTTATTTTTCTTTAAGGAAAGAAAAAACATTCTGTTATACTTAAGTTATTAAAGTGATGATTACTAAGGCTTAGAGGAAAGTTAAGAGTTTAGTTTAATTTAAGCTAGCTAACTCTTATTAAATATTTTATATTCATTGTGTTTAGCTAACTTAAATTAAATACTTAATTTTACTTTAAATCTTCCTTAGCTACAGTTAAATTTTTTACAATAACAACTATTACTAAATACTTTAATCTCAATAAAATAAATATTACTCTTTAAATATTTAGCAATCACGTTAATTTTTATTATTCTTCAATAAAAATTTCATAGATAATAATAATGATTAATAAGTCTAGCTTAATTTTAAATAAATTTCTACTTGATTATTTTGAACTAAAGAATAATAGCACCCTCAAGGGTGTTATTTTTAATTTAAGTTCTTATCTAATTAACCTAAAGATTATATAAAGATTATGTGGAGTAAAATCATTTATAATATAAACTTTTAAAATCTTATAATTTAATCTTTTTTTTTAAATTAATTTCAAATAATGTTCTTTAACTTTAAAAATAATCTTAAAAGATATTTTCTAGAAAGAAATATAATCTAGCTTAGAAACTAAGTTCTTATTTTTCTTTAAGGAAAGAAAAAACATTCTGTTATACTTAAGTTATTAAAGTGATGATTACTAAGGCTTAGAGGAAAGTTAAGAGTTTAGTTTAACTTAAGCTAGCTAACTCTTATTAAATATTTTATATTCATTGTGTTTAGCTAACTTAAGTTAAATACTTAGTCTTACTTTAAATCTTTCTTAGCTAAAGTTAAATTTTTTACAATAACAACTATTACTAAATAATTTAATCTCAATAAAATAAATATTACTCTTTAAATATTTAGCAATCACGTTAATTTTTATTATTCTTCAATAAAAATTTCATAGATAATAATAATGATTAATAAGTCTAGCTTAATTTTAAATAAATTTCTACTTGATTATTTTGAACTAAAGAATAATAGCACCCTCAAGGGTGTTATTTTTAATTTAAGTTCTTATCTAATTAACCTAAAGATTATATAAAGATTATGTGGAGTAAAATCATTTGTAATATAAACTTTTAAAATCTTATAATTTAATTTGTTTTTTTTAAATTAATTTCAAATAATGTTCTTTAACTTTAAAAATAATCTTAAAAGATATTTTCTAGAAAGAAATATAATCTAGCTTAGAAACTAAGTTCTTATTTTTCTTTAAGGAAAGAAAAAACATTCTGTTATACTTAAGTTATTAAAGTGATGATTACTAAGGCTTAGAGGAAAGTTAAGAGTTTAGTTTAACTTAAGCTAGCTAACTCTTATTAAATATTTTATATTCATTGTGTTTAGCTAACTTAAATTAAATACTTAATTTTACTTTAAATCTTCCTTAGCTACAGTTAAATTTTTTACAATAACAACTATTACTAAATACTTTAATCTCAATAAAATAAATATTACTCTTTAAATATTTAGCAATCACGTTAATTTTTATTATTCTTCAATAAAAATTTCATAGATAATAATAATGATTAATAAGTCTAGCTTATATTTTAAATAAATTTCTACTTGATTATTTTGAACTAAAGAATAATAGTACAACAAACATACTACTACTCAGCACTAAAAGGGTTAAGCATCCTCTAAGCATGAAGTCTGCAGTTTTCGATGTTTGTATGTATATCTGAATTTAATTGATCAACACAATTGTATGAAATGCTAAAAGTTAAACGATTTAAATATTCATACTGCGATAACCCTCTGTTTAAAGTCCAACAATAGTGATTATTGTCGAGTAATATACTATTTTTTCATTAATTAAATATATTAAGGACGCAGCGCTTCTGTAAAATACTGCCCAAGAAACAATTATCAATTCCTCTTATGTTGCGCCAAATACCCACTAAAAATATCTGTTATAATTTCTCCTGAAGTAAAGTGACTCATTAATTGGACGATCAAACGAGCTCGCCGAAGGCGAGCGAAGTTCGATCGTGATTATATGTAGACGTCTCGTTCTCAATGATAACAGGTAGATGTTCAGAGATTGTGCTTCAATTTTTATCCAAACATCTTTATTTAAGAACAAACAATAACTTAATATATTTAACATATAAACTTACAGCAACATGTTTATTAACTTTTAAGAATCGAAAAAGCAAATGTTCCATTTTTGCCTTTTGATATTGGCCTGTTATAGAATTTAGCGAAGGTTTTTGACCTTTCTGACCAACCTGCTGTTTTCCTAATAATGTCAATATCTACACCCTTGTGAACTGCTCTGGAGATTGCTGCATGTTTTGTACTATAAGCTGTAAAATTATTCGTGTCAATCCCTGATTTTTCTAAAAGCGATTTTACCCAGTGGGCCAGAGTCTGTGCAGAAACCGGTTTGTACGGTTTAACTGTAGAAACAAAGAGATTTTTATGTTTTCCTCTGAGTTCTTTTGTATACTCAACATATTGCAAGACAGTTTCTGCTACACATAAATTTTTTCTTTCCTTGAAAAAAGGTAGTATAAGATTAGGTTGATATGCTCCAGGCTTCGATGTCTTAACTAATTCTGGAATTTGTATTTCAATTCCCGACCTTGTTACTTTTATATTTTCTATATTAATTAATGCCATTGTTTGTAACCGTTGAGCTGTGACCAATAATAACAAAGTAACAGTTTTTTCTGCCAAATCCTTAAATTTGAGTTTACCTATTGCAGATATTTTGTCTATATAATCAAAAACCAAATCAATATCCCACGTAGTTGAATACTTTGCTCTCGAAGGACGTTTCTTAAAAACGCCGCGCATAAAACGAGATAATAATTTATCTTTCGAAAATTTTCCTGATGAAATTAGCGTAATTGCTGCTCTGTCCGAGTTCAACGTACCATATTTGGCACCATCGTGAAAACGCTCCGAAAGAAATTCTATTATTTTAAAAGTGTCAGTGTCAAATAAATCATAATTTTTCTTCTTAATAAAGAACCACCATTTCCTCAAAGAACATTCATACTGTTTCATTGTAGAGTCAGAAATTGAATCAACCATTATGTCCACTGCGCTTTCTGTGAGACCTTTGTTTAAAAAAGCTTGCCGGACAATCTTCCTGCCACCAGCGAAAGCGTCTTCGCCAATGGATGCTGTTCTTTCCTACAAGGAGACAATGACAGATTTTTCCTTGGTTCAAAAATAATCGGGGATCCTCTGAGCAGCCTAGTAAATAGGGGATACCAAGATTGATTTGTCCATTGTGGTACCACAATGACCCCCTCAGCTTTATCCGCAATAAATTTTAAGGCTTTGACAGGCACTTTCAATGGCCCTTGCTTCCTTAATTTGTGTAGCCAAATTTTGACCATATAGCCATTCGTCCGAGAGTAACGACTCAACCAGGGGTTTAATACTTTTCTTCATCAGAGGCGTAATGAAAGATTTTCTAGCATTGGACTGTTGATAAAATACCTCTGATAACAGTTTCCCAGTGTCACATAGGTACTCTAAGAGTTTCATTTGGTCAACTCCTTCCTCAGGATCATCAAGTAGTAGGGACACAGCAGCACCAAGAGATATAATTGCTGTTCCCACACATTCCTGATTTTTTGTAAAATGCAGATCTCTTTTCTTCGCGATCTCAGTAAGCGCACCTGAGATCTCTAAATTAATTTTGGGAGGTTCTGAATATAACTCGCCTTTGCGAGAATATTTCTTTGTTAAACCATTTTTCATTTCGTCAGATAACCCCTCTTTCATCCAGTTCATCCAACGATTTTTAATTTCCGTGTGCAAATTTATTACATCGGCTTTATCCTCCCTAGGATCATCTCCCAGAATTTGCAGAACCTCTTCATCAATCTCCGTATGGGAGTTTGACTGACAATCGATTTTGCCAATAGAGTTAATAGATACTTCTGTCTCATTCATAACCTTATTTTCTTTGACAGAAACATCCTCTGAAAAATACATGATTTTACTTTTTGTTCGTATGGAACTATTTATTTCAATATCGGTACTCGTATGGAGCCAGTTGAACTTTGTTTGTTGACTTTTTGTCGTTATTGCCCTTGTTGGACGTGCATTATTCGTGTGGAATAAGCAATCTGTCTTTTGTGTGGAAAGTACAGATGAGGATGTAGAAGAGATCATTTTTACTTGAGATTTGTTGATATACCGCATAAGTTTCTTCGTCCTTTCCTTTATTAACAAATTGCGTGAGAAGATCAGCAAGACTATCCAATTGAGTTTGCATTTTTTGTAACTTCTCCTCTGTTTTCCTTTCTTCACGTTCCCGAGAATCTGACCGCGAGCACTTCCTTTTCTTTTCCATTTTGTCAAATAAATTATATCGACAAATTATATCTAAATCTTGTGCAGATTTACTCTTTTCCGTGTGAATCTTTCAGAACAACAAAACAATATGAGGTGTTACTAGGCCATACGTTGCTAGGAAGACCGACGATGCTAAAAAATTAAAATACTCTAAACGTTGTGGATTTGAGCATAGCTGACACTACTACCTGTTATCATTGAGAACGAGACGTCATAATATAATTGGTTTAATTACCGGACGAGTGACCAAAACACGTCTAGACTTACAGATTTCACAAGACAACACAGCCTGATGTGCATCTCTTCTTGTAATCCCGTATGCCTGTGTTTTTAAATATTGAAAAAGCCTATCCCGCCAGAATGTCCATTTGAAACGTGAATAAGCTTTATATAGTCTTTTCTGAACACGCCACTCTTCTACAGGGAAAAAGCGTAAGTACTGATCGGCACCTTTATTAAATTTCAAAGTCATGGTATTTTGGCAATAATAAAATTGTTTTACTTTCCTTTTAAATGTCTTCAATGAATTTCCGGTAGTAATATAATCTGGTACATTTCTATTGACTAGCCAATCTATAATTTTTGCTCTTTCGTAATTTTTTAATAATATTTTCGTGATGGGGCAAAATTGTAAAAAATATAAATAAAAGTTTTCTTTGAAGAAAAGGGCAAAAATCATCTTTTGAAGCCTTTGAACATCATTTTTACAATTTTATTTCAGTTCTTGAGATCTTTATCATAATAGAACTTTTTTGGTGAGAATTTTTATAAAAACAGATAAATATGTTCAAAAAATATTGAATTCTATTTCTTACACGTATTTTTTTCATTATGTCGTGCCATGTTGATATTTTTCAAATTTATGAGACCTTTTTCGATTAAAACGAGTAGTTTTTTTTTGGAACCGCTATGGCGTCATATTTCTACATAAATAATACCACAATTATCGATATTAGATATGTTTTGGCATAATCAATGTCATATTTTGTAATTAAAAAAAATAGAGGTAAGTAATTGTTTTTTAAATTGATATATCATTACATCAAATCTGTTTCTACCAAAAAGTGTAAAAATATACTCTTTTTCTTTTTTATTTTAAGGTGATTAAATCTCTATATATAAAAAACTAACTCAGATGGTAAAAAAAAAGTTACCCCTTCATTTTTACGAAGAAAATAAAGTAAAAGTAGTTAAAACAACACTAAAATCATTTATAAATTTGATAATTATGTTTATTTCATTCTGAATCATATCATACACTACCATAAAGTACAAATATACTGTTGTTATTAGATACTTATGAAGATGGTTCTGTGTTAAAATTTTTGACAAAAGTCACAATTTTTGCTTATTTTTGACCATTTTTCATTTTTTTTAAAAAAAGCAACTCCTATTTATTCAAAAACAAGAAGTTTAAAATTAAGCGAAACTACTTAAAACATCAATTATTTGCAATGTAAGTGGCGAAAATTGTTTATATTTTTAATTCATGCTTTTAATTTCGTGTTTTCTTTATTTTTTTTATACGAAAATGTTTTTATCTTTTAAATAACTTTTACGATTTATAAAATAAAGCCAAAAAGATTTTTAATCAAATGATTCCTTCACTCTCAAAAGTCGCTTAGTTTTTTTCCCGTTTTAAAAACGGGATAATTTTGCTATCTCTATATATAAAAAGTGAACTCGAACAGTTAAAAAAAATTACCCCTTCGTTTTTAAGAAAAAAGTTAAGTGAAAGTATATAAAACACTATTAAAATCTTTTTAAAATTTATTAATCGTGTTCATTTCATTTTAAATCATATCATACACTACTATAAAGTACAAATATGTTTCTGTAAATAGCAACTTATGAAGTCGATTTTGTGTTTATTTTTTTTCAACAGTCTCCATTTTCACTTATTTTTGACAATTTTTTATTTTTTTTTTAAAAAGAAACCCCTATTTTTTTCAAAAACCAGAAATTTAGAAAAAATATCAATGTACTTAAAACAGCAATTTTGTGCTTATTTAAGAGACTAAAAGACTAAAAAATATACGTTAACCTTAAATTTAGTGGTTAAATATCTTCTGTTATTTTTTTTATTTGGAATATTTTTTTATCTCTTAAATAAGTTATACAACGGAAAAAATTATGCCAAAAAGAACTCAAAAACAAATAAATACGATTGAATCTCCTATTTCGTTTTGTTTTCCCGTTTTCAAAAATGTTTTTATCTTTTAAATAATTTTTACGATTTATAAAATAAAGCCAAAAAGATTTTTAATCAAATGATTCCTTCACTCTCAAAAGTCGCTTAGTTTTTTCCCGTTTTAATCTTTATTACAATGCTGTCGCCATGTTTATCGAAGCCACTTAAGTTATATGATTAGAGTATACCAGAAATTTAGAAATACCTTGGATATTTTTTTTTGCGCAGATCTAAGCATTTCGTTTTGTTTTCCCGTTTTCAAAAATGTTTTTATCTTTTAAATAAAATTTATAAAATAAAGCCAAAAAGACTCTCTAAAAAGTCGCTTATTTTTATTATCTTTATTGACAAAAGCTCAGTTATTCAACAATGATTTGCTGTTGTTGGTCGTTGCAACACAGTTTTAAAAACATAAAATATGAGTGCATACATACTTTTAAAAATGCAAAAAAAGAGCCTTGCCGAATTTAAGGTTCTTCTCTGCATTGAAGACAACAAAGCCACATACATTGATCTAAGTTTATTTTTTTGAATTTTAAATGCATATTAAGATATATTCATCATCATATACAATTTCGACCATTTTTGTTTTCTTCTCTTTTTTAGACATTCTCGAGCGGGGGCTTTATATTTTTTTTAAAATGACTTATTTTTTTTTAAAGTAGCTTATTTCGATAAAGAGTCAATTACTTTGTTTTAAATCCCATACAAAATGACTGTGATTAAATAGGATTTGTGATTTTACTTAAGAGCTAACAACACATTTGAAAACCCATCATTCATACTATTAAAGATGGGATTTATGTGCACCTTTTTTATAATAAGGTGTTTTTCGACACCTCTTCTTAAAATAGTGTTTAAAAAATTGTTTTATATTCCATCAAAATAGTGTAATATTTTTTTCTATGATTTTTTTAGGTCTAATAATGTACTTTAGTACAATTAGGTTAAAAATTTTCTATGATAACATCTAAAGAATAGTTTCGGAATAACAAAGGTTTTGATAAACATTATTGAATATTTTTATAAACAGATCATGTTATTGTCAATAATAAGAGACTCTGAAAGAAGAATATGCTTGACAATTCTCATTCTACAAATTTTAATTTATTCACTTTAAAAAATTAGAAAATTTCATTCATATTTTAAGGGGGTCTATGGGGTGATTCACAAAAATTGTATAATTATTTTTTGTGGCGTGTTATTTATTACGGACACAATAAAATTTCGTCACAATCACGTAAACATTTTATTAGCATGCAATTTATTTCTTTTAACAACGTTTGAGGTTGTTAAGTTAACAATGTTGTGTACACCACCGAAAGTGCTGTTGAAATCCCCCTCAAAACAAAACTTATGGCCATACAGGACTGTAAAGCTTTTATAAAAAACATTTTAATCACTAATTACTATTTAAAATATTTTTTAATGTTCTCAAATACACAAAAAAATTTATAAGCAATTTTATTAGTGATGTCTTTAGAAAAATATAAAATTAGCGTTGCAATTTGATTCTTATAGATAATTCAAAAATTCTCATTTAACCGCCTCTTCCGATTATCAATTTATTTATGTTGAAATAAATCAATAAAAACAATTATATTTAATTATTATACCAATATTCAAGAAAAAACAATTATAATTTTATTTTCAACTCCTATCATTATATCAGGAAGAATACTAAGGTGAATATTTACAAAAATATTTTTTATAGAAAACCCGTTACCAATATATATAAAAAGGTTTGGTATTTGAGGAATAATTATAACAGTAATTATTACTTTAATAATTATTAAATCAAAATATATAAAAAAAATAAAATTAATATTAATTATAATTAATTCACTAATATTTATAATTATAATTAATTTATAATTAATTATATTAATTTTATTGAAATTATATGAAATAATTTCTTAAGAATTAAAATAATTAATTCAATAATAATATCAATAAAAAATAATAAAAAATTTTCTCCCTGAATAATTCTAAAAATCATAATTACAATAATAATAATAATAATAACAATATATTTAATTATCAAAATTATATAATAAATTATCTAAATAGCTTAAACACAAGAGCATAATATTGAAGATATAAAGGTAGATTTTTTAATCTTTTAGATATTTATAAATAATAATAAATATACTATTATTTTTACATTGAAAATGTAATGTTTTAATTTAAACTATATAAACTAAAAGAAATAAAATGAAAAAAATTCATTAAATTAGAGTTAGAAGCTCATAAAAATTATTTCAATTGGAATTAAAATTCAATATAATTATTAACAATAATTAACCTCTATTTGGTTTCAATTAAATATAAGGATTGATAAATCAACCACAAAATTAGGTCGAAACTAAATGTAAAATTTTACTTCTTATATAATTATAAACTTCAATCTAACGAACCATCTAATAATTCAATCAACAAACCTAAAATAAGAATAAATATAAAATAAGTAAATAACAACATAGAAAAATAATTTAAAACTAAATCCTTTATAATTATAACTATAGGTAATAATAAAACAATTTCTACATCAAATACTAAAAAAATTAAAGAAAATAAATAAAATCTAATATAAAAAGAAACATAATGATTAAATGAAATTAAAAATCTTAATAAAACTAAAAATAATAAAATAAATATAATAATAAAAGAATAAATATATAAAATACAAAGAATCCCAATTTTTCAGTGTTTCTCAGTAAAACTTTCAGCTCCAAATAAATTCTCTGTTTTTTTTTTTAACTTCAGGAAAGCCCCAAATCCTTCATTAATGATTAGTCATAGTTTAGAAAAGTGCTTTTAGAAAAAACCTTCGTATAATTTTTCGATAGAAAATATTTTTCATCTGTTAAGAATATCTTAAAAATTTCAATATAGCTTTAAAGATAATTGTTACTACATTAAATAATTTACATCCTCAGTTTATTCGAAACTCTAGTTATTTTTAAATTTTTTGAAAGTCTTCACTAATTGTTTATAAATGTTACAATACCAATATGATTGCAAAAGATTCTTTATGATAACTTTTTAATGTTTGCTGTTAGCCTTCTTTTCAGAGGCTTTATAAATTAAATAATTGTTTGTAAAGTAAAAATCTTTATAAAAATTTCTTATTTTTTGACCCATATTCTCTGTTTCTATTTTAATATCTTTATCTTACACATTTCAGCTTATATACTTAATTTTTAAGCCTGAAAACCGAATAAAATAATAAATTACATATAATAAAATACTTTTATCCTCGATTTAAAAAGATTTAATAAAAAAACAAACATAAAGAACATAGAATACACTACTGTCAAAAAAATGCGCCTTGCTCATAGAAAATTAAAGTTGTAAATTAATTTTAATAAATACTTAAAGTCAAAAAGACTTCTAAAACCGGAGACGAATTTTAAACACGTCTTCAAATGCTACACAGTATCAGTATTTTCTCCATCTTCCTCGAAGATAATATCATAAAAAGCTTTAATTTTGATAAAAGTTCAAGGTTAAACAGTGCTCTTCTATTTTAGTAAATGATTTGATTGATCTCACAGGGCTATGCAAGTTTATAAATTCATAAGTTAAAAATACCACTCGATAGGGGAAGGTAGAAAGGAACATAAATAGCAAAGGAAATTAAAAATTTAGTTTTTATTCCACTGATTGATTTCCGGAAACATTAAGTA
This sequence comes from Cryptocheilus praepositus, assembly GCA_033815515.1. Lineage (NCBI taxonomy): Eukaryota > Metazoa > Arthropoda > Insecta > Hymenoptera > Pompilidae > Cryptocheilus > Cryptocheilus praepositus. Next base: position 609,384 of record JAWWQZ010000274.1, read on the forward strand.
ATTTAGTATCCGAAATTTTAAATCTCCACAGAAACAGGGTATAAAAAACAGTTAAAAACAGGGTTTTGGCTATTGAATTAAAGGCTTTTACAAATAAAAGAAGTTATCCTGGTAAAAAACGGGATTCTGTATATTTTGAAGCAGATCAATCAATCTACAGCACTGTTATTACAAACAACTCTATTACACAATCCTAAATCAAAAAATGTTCCTTTCAGAAGAGAATAATATCAATTTATCACGCTCTACTATAACTATCAAATTTAAATACTAAAATACAAAAAAAAGCTGCTGTTCATATTAAAAGAAATACCGCGGATTGAATTTTCCACAGGAAAGTAAATGCAGTAGAATTGTCACAAATTTATGGTGTAAATCAAGTATTTCCAGAATAAACAGGATTTAATTCACATATTAGAAGGATTAAAAAGAATGTATGATCAAAGGCCAAAACGGATAGCACAAAGGTAAAGCACGCGAATGTTTTGCCGATTATTACCACTCGAAAGTGTTGTTAGTATTTATAGACATTTTTCAATTGCAGAGAGTCATTTGTTACAGTGCCTGTCAATAAAATTATAAATGTAGCGGCCCTTTGAAGTTTCAACGGCCGATACGGCGACGCATGCTTTTGTTATGCGCGTCTCAGATCACACTTGCCGCCGCCGAATTGCGTCTTGGGCGATAAGAGGCACGCGGTCACGTCCGTTTGGAAGTCAGTCGATCATGAGAGTTGGTTATGAGCAGTCAATAAAGTGTGGTCGTCTCAATTAAGTGTTTGTGATTTATGAAAACCCCGTCTCACCCTAATTTTTGAACAAATAGGCCATTCCTTACACTTCTCAGACAACCACCACACAAGACACATCTCCTTTGACACGGAAACAGTCCACACGCATCATCACACTTCAACAAAGTCAATCATATACTCAGTAACACAAAGTCTATCAATAACTATCCTAAGTATCTAAACGGGACTTAGGAATATTCTCTCATCGATTCCGCATACCGGCATTTTCCGATCGAAGATTTACAAAAAAAATTTTTTTTCGGTGACGCGGTCAACACAGATTAATCCGTCGTATCGGACGCGATACAACGAGAGAAACAGTGACGATTCTACTTATACTGCTAGAGATTGAAGTTATATGAGCATATAAGTTTAGCAAAGGTCTAGTATTGCTCAGAAGCAGAATACTGAAAGCAACAATTTTGCAGTCACTGCAAGTGACCAACATTTCTAATAGATGACAATTCGAAGGTTTCGCATTCACAAATAACTCTCATTACCCAACCCTCTCTACTCACTTCGCATTAATGATTCCACGATATGGACTGTTCGACTGCACCGCCATCGCGACGGTGATCTGTGCGATCGTGTCCAGCGACTCCAGCATGCAGTCGATCTTCGGCTTGAGCACCGAAGCCATATTGTCGACCGTCATGAAGGCGTACTTCTCCTCCGCGCAAACCTTCGTCAGCCCGTCCAAGTAGTTTATCGGCAGGTCCGTCTCCTTGCGCAGCACTTCGTCGAAGAGCACGTTCAGAACTTTGTCGTTGGTGTTGAGGAAGAAGGTGTAATCGGCCGAGTTGCCGACCACACCGAAACGGTAGGTGCTGTCTTGCAGCAGTCCTGCCATCGTCGTGAACGGCATCACGAGGGCTTTCACGGCCAGGAAACTGATCAGCGCAGCAGAGTACGCGGCCAGCACGACGATTGCTGTCAAATGTATCACGAGGTGCACCATTCTGACGGGCCCGACGAGGGACGGTTCGATGCCTGCGGGAACAATAGATCTGATGTGCGGGGTTTGAGAGTGCTGAAGAGGTGCAAAGTTCGTAAAGGGGGAAGGCATTAAAAAATTTAACTTGCTCCCTTACATGGACTGAAGGTGGATTGAAAGAGGTCCCAGAAAACGAAAACCGCACCCCAAAATTCGAGATAGTTCCTGAGTTATTAGTAAAAATAAATAGAAAAATGGTGAAAAATAGGCCGTAAATACGCGAAAAATCGCGAAAAATCTTAAATTTTTTTTTGTTTCTGACCGATACCGTTCCATAGAGAGTAATTTGCCCTGAAGATAGACCACATTCCGCGCGCTGAACTGTTCATAGTTTCCGAGATACGACGATTTTAAGAAAGCGGAAAAATTTTTTTTTCAAAATTCGTGATTGCGATTAGTCTCACGTGAAAGTGTGTCGAATGAGCTTTAAGAAAACCTATATTACTTATAGGTTTCGATCATTAGTTTATACGGGACAGGGCCTTGAAGAAATCGTGAAAATCTTAAGGTTGCCATTTTTGCCAAAAAATGATGGTTCACCGATTTTGTTGCCCTTTTAATATATCAAAGGGGGTCCAAAATGACTCGGAAAAATGCAAACCGCACCCCGAAATTCGCAATAGTTCCGGAGATATCGGAAAAAATGTGTGAAAAAATCATGAAAAACGAGCTTGAAAACGGGGTTAAAAATTAAAACTCTACTGATCGACTTGTAATTGTGCCAGATGAAGAGGGGTACAAAGAGACTTGGAAAAATTCTAACCGCGTTGAAAAATTCGAAATAGTTTCCGAGATATGACCCAAAATAGATGAAAAAATCGGGAAAAACGTGAGAAAGAAACGGGTTTTTTTATATTTACCAACTGAAAGCCAATTATTCCACTTGCTCCCCTATATGGACTGAAAATAGACCGAAACAAGCCCCAGAAAACGAAAACCGCACCTCAAAATTCGAAATAGTTTCGGAGATATGGCCAAAAATAATTGAGAAATTATTGAAAACCACGCATCTTACTGAATGACTCTATACCAGCACCATTACCCATAATATTATTGCAACATGAACATATAATCTCCTGTAATATGCTGCAGCACTTCAATCTTCATAGATAATCTTTCCACATAAAGGATTGTCCGAAGAAGTCACCAACTGTACTATAAATCTATCTCTGCCGTAACACTCCCAAGAAATCTTAAAAGACTTAATTACCCTAATTGTTACCTTGATTGCAAAACGCCCCGAACACACAAAAGAGGACATCCACCAGCCTCGACGGCGAATGCTCATAATCATTGACGTAAAACGACACTACTTTAAGCGTCGCTTTCATCCCAGAAATTGTCACACTCGCAACGACGATTAAAATGCCCAACGAACACCATATGCTTGCTTCGAATGGGGCAGTGTATGGTTGCCACTTCACGGCACGTGAAGTTGGTTTTTTTATATATGTACGACTCCTGCAAAGAGCACCGTCATAAATGCAAAATTACATAATATGTCTTGCCAACCTCGTAATATCAAGAAGCGAGGAACAGTGAGCTCTTTTATTGATCGAAACGTTGCTTAGACTTTATTTGAAGCTTCAATCTGCGTTAATGTGTCTTTTAGTAAATATATTTTAATGATATGTGTCGCCATGGAGTTCGGTTATGATCATAATCTTTACAATTGTACAGAAAACAGATTCATTTAATCGCTGGTGCAACTAGTTAAAGAGCTCATCATTCCTTGTTTCTTTATGTTGAATATAAAATATTACGCATGCATTATTAACGCTAGAAGACCGAGTGTTAAATCGTACTTAGTCGAATAGACAGGTGTTGTAAAATCAATTGCGTCCATTCTGTCAGCAGTCATCATCAGTTCGGTCGCAGCTAAGTCGGCCTCGTCGCTGATCAGCATCCCTACTGCGCCTGTCCAACTTCCGTTCGGCATCATTATGCCCCAGGATTCAGCTTCCTTGAAAGTGTACCTAAAAACATTTCAATTGCACAACGTTGAAAGATCTGCGTAATACCGATGTACCTATAGATACTGCAATGTACATTTATGGATCGATATAGAAGATGCATATACATCGGCATACATGCTCCGTACATATATAATATGCACATGTACATCGATGTACAATATACATATATAGTACGTATAACAAATATACATACATACACGAATATATACACAATACAATACATATGGGGAAAAATGCAATAGAAACATAATACACATGCAATGCAATTCATATACAATAAAATACACTTACAATACCATACGTATAGAATAAAATAGACATGCGGTACCGTGAATATGAAATACAATACACATGTAATAGAAAAAGTGTACATTAAAATACACACACATTACCATAAAAATACGTTACACGTAAAAATATAATGCACATCCAATACAAGACACATATAAAATACACATACAACACCGTGGAGCAGCACATACGCTGAAAAACCTGACCTCCTGCAGCTGTTCGGCAGGTGGGGCGATCGAAGCAACGTGTTCTTCAAGGTAAATTAATTGTTAGAAATGTTTATGGTGCAGTTGTGGAAGCGTTCAAACGTTGACTGCCACGGTGGTGGACCGGCGCAAAAGATTTTACTATAAATGCAAAAAAATACGCCATGAAGCCTATTTGCAATCTTGTAAAAGCAATTGATATTGGAATGATGCTTCAGTACTTTAACTTTAACAACTCTGTGTTACTTTCACTTTGCATGATTTAATCTGAATACTCTGCAGTATTTTATCGCATCGCGGATCTAATATAGCAAAATACACTTGGCAGTCAACGTGTGAAGAATAATCGAGAAGGATATTTGAGAAGGAGCGATCTGTGTTTTGTCGGTAGCGATTAAAATGTTTGAGCAGAACGGCGGTTTGGGTAGTTTGGTGGAGATTGCGGTTGCAGTAGGATAAGGGTGCTTGGAATGGAATAATGGAGGCAGGTGTTTTTGTATCACAATTGGTCACTTGTGAAAAAGGTTGTAACTCGCTCTAATGTCAAACGGCAGATAGGCAGATACCGCTACAGATCATTTTTTAGTGAATTCTAGTCGATGTACTGCCAGTTTAAAAATAGTGGCGGTGTCTAGTATTATTAGTTCGACGGTTTTTTGTTAAATATCTTTCAGCGCATTCTTAATTTGAGAATAGCGGCGGTGTTTTTAGCAGTTTTAATTAGGCGCTTTTTTTGTTCGATTTGTTCTGGTATACTTTCAATTTCAGAATAGCGACGGTGTTTTCACAGCTTTTAGTTGGAGAGTTTTTAATTACATTTGTTCGAAGGTGAGGAGTGCCTGAGTTGTCTGAATGCTGGGGTGAACTAGCTATGCTAGTCTTAAAGTTCCCGTAGTTAGCTATGCATTATTTCTAATTTTCCTTCACAGGACGACGCCACCGGATTAACATCCGTCGACAAGTCATGGAACCCATGGGACTCTTGGCAGACGACGAAAACCGAATACGGCACAGCCTGAGTCACGGATTATTGATCCAACATTTATTTCTCGTTCATCACACGCGTTTCCGGTCATTTCTACCCGTATATTACATAAACATTACGTATATATTACGTCCGTACGTAATCAGAAAACGATCGAAACATGGACATGTTTGAGGGTAGCTTGATGGAAATAAGAGTCAACCACGAATGTTCGCAACAGTCTCAACAATTATTTCAAAGTACCCTGCCCTTTATTTTCTCCCTTTAATTACACATGAAATTCTTCCTGCAGATTCTGAAGTCTACCGGTTTGTTAAATTTAGCGAAGCAATGGATTTTCATATGCAACTATGCCAAACGCATGTTGTAACTGACAGTGTGAAACATCTGAACGGTCGAGAAAGTTTGTGCCATTTTTAAGTCGAGTTATTTAATACGTTTTCACCGCGAGGGGAGCATGAATGGTGTTAAAAAACATCTTTATAGGCGTCTTGTTAACATCTTTAATAAACATCTTATAAATATACATGCTACCATTTTAAACCTGATTCCCGAAGTAGTATTAGAATTGGTATATAATATATAGAATGCACTGCAGAGAAAGTCAAGAGAATAGAAAACCGATGGTGTAACGTCAATTAAATTGAATTGAATAAAAATTAAGTCATTAAAATAAAAATGAAATTATATTGAACAGAAATGTAATAATTTCAACGAACAAAATATTCTCTGCAAATACGGGAAACGATCGTACAAATTTTTCTCTATTGGAATTAATTTACTAACAAAATGTACTTCCGGAGCCTTATTATAATTGGCATGCGACATATGGAATACATTTGCATAAAAATATTAACAAAAAGCAGAAACAGAAGACGGATGATGTGACGTGGAGAAAAACTGTATAATTGAAAAGTACGGTCATTTAAATAAAAATTAAATAAACATTACATCAAAACATTTTTCCGTCCTTAACACGAATGATCAATGCATCGATAGAAGAGCCTCATTTTTTGGAGACAAGAAAATGCAGAAGAAAGTCAACATAAACATCTGAATACGCATCGTTCAAAATTTAGTAAAGCACCATTGCACTCGATTAAATTTGGTTTGGACGAAAAATACAGAACAAAATTGACATAGTCACCCAAATGTACATAATTGAAAATGTAACAAAACGTTATTGCACTCGGTCGAATTAGTTACAGGCAAGAAACTTCTGCTGGAAATATGTGAATTTTTTTACCGTATGACTGTTCTCTGTTTTTCTATCTTCTGCACTAAAGAGCTTTTGCTCGTCGCATATAAATAACAATAGTCTTTATAATAGATTTTAGGCATGAAAATTCTGTTGGAACCATATGATTTTTTTTTATTATCGCTATTCTCCGATTTTCTCTTTTCTATACCAAGGAGCCGCTGCCCATGAATAAATAAATAATAATAAAATGACTCACGCTGACGTGTATGAGAAATATGACCAATATCTTTCGCTGATCGACATTGATGTCTCGCTGCAGGAACATTTCCGACAAAACGAACGACCGTTTCTCCTTCTCAGCCTCCGTCACCAACAAGTCATCATGATATTGACTGTGGAACTCCAATTCCGTGGGTGCTTCCTGCATCGTCTTCGGAATGATTTTGCGTCGCAAATTTACCTGCAGCACGCAAAAATGTACACTCGACAAAATGTTAACCCGAAATACCTGTGCAGCTAAAGTAACATTCAACAGATGGGAAGATAATTCGTAGTATCGAAAAACGCTTACCTTCATCGGTACTGGTGGCTGCAGCACATTTTCCACCGGCGTCAAGACAGTATTAACTTTTTCACGTCCCAGACGTCCAATGGGATTTTTCGTTGACATTCGGCACGGATCGGGCACCGCCAGAAATGCATTGCACACCGGCTTCTTGCGCACACCGCTTGGTCCAGCCAAGCTCTTTTCCGTTCTGCTCACAAATGTGTCAATATGCATAATTTATGCAAAAAGAATTTTGAATAATTGACAAATTAATAATAATTGCACTTGGAAATTATAATAAAAAAATTGGACGATTTTGCGATCAATGTCATAACTGAAATTTCAAGCAATGACGAATAAGATGAAACAAGTATAGTCATAAAGATTCTCTTACGGTACGTGCCTGAAAACTTAGATTAATTCCAGTTACTTACACTCTTGACATATTTTTCGGAGGGTTCGGTGGTTTATTCTTCCGTACATAATCGTACCATAATTTACTGACTGTCGGCTTAAGGTAATCGACGCGTCTTCCGTCCGCGGAATTAGACCTGAGGAATAAATCACATGTAAGTGAGAGCAAGATAAGTACTGCAGATATGTAAAGAATGTTAAAGTACTCAAATCCGCAAGTGACAAAAATGTGGATGAGTCAAAAACGCAAGTGTCGGGAGTATGAATCAGTTGAAAGCGCAAGTGTTAAAAATGTCAACGATCAAAAATGCAAGTATCCCAAATGTCAGCCACACGAAACGAGCGTTTGACAAATGTCAATCAATCAAAAATGCAATTGTCAAGCATATCAATCAGCCAAAAACGCAAACGCGCTAAATATCAACCAATGAAACACGCAAGTGCCAAGAACGTAAATCAGTCACACACGCTTGTGTCAAAAACATCAAAGCTCTTGAAATCGCAGGTGGCAACGATGTTAATCAGTAAAAAATTCAAGCGTTAAAAATCTCACTCAATCGAAAGTACCTCTGCTTAAGAGTTCGGCGAACCGTAACATGCTTATGTGCTCCCGGAATCGCAGACACCGAATTGGACCTGCAAATTACAATTCACATAGAAACGACTTCATAAAGGCTTAACACACCAATTGCAGACCTTCTTTTTAACTTTGGTATGTTCGGCGACTTTTCCTGACTTTTCTGCACGTTTTGCGAGGACGCAGATGCCTGCCGAGAAATTCTCAACGTGACACCACTCATCGGTTTCTTCTTAAGTGATGTCCTCGATATCGACCTGCAACGAGGCTGAGCCTAATATTCGGATGAATAAATTAATCATCGTCGACATACCTTTGCTCCAGTCCTTCAGTCATCGCGACATCTTTATTTTTCTTATACGGCGACGCCGAAGATGATCTGAAACGGGCAATAGTAATTTTGGGACAGAAACACGAATTAACGGGAGAAAATATTTTTCTGGTTTAATACCAAAATTAATGGACGCGTTTACCTTTGCTTTTCAACGTGCACTGCTCCGCCATTAAACTTCTGCTTTAATGAAGACACAGAAATCGATCTGCAAGGACCATATGTTTTGAAATTTATATTTATATAACTTTTGAAAAATATTATAAATTCATATTTTATTCACAGCTAATTACCTCCGCTTGGGTTTAAGTAGTTGATGATCGTCAATTGGCTTTTCAACTGCAGGTAGCGCTGCTGATCTAAAAAAACAGGTACGAAATTTTACGTACAGTAAAGAACTGTCGAAGTATATTTTTAAGATTATTTATAAACTGTGACTAAACATATTATTGACCTTTGTCTCGGTACGCCAGAAGACTCAGCTCGAAAATGTTTGATTCTTGAAGATGACACCGACCTGCAATTTTGATATCCACCAAAAGTTATGGAGCCAAATGAATGATTTTGTTTTAACAATTACCTTGGTTGCTTAGGCGCCTCGGGTAACTTTATAGTACTCGTTTTTTTCTGTGCTGAAGGCGGAAGGATTCTGAAGAAAGCGGAGGCTTTAGGTGCGTACTCCAACGTGCTGGTAATTTTAATTGAAAAATTTTACCTTCTACTTGAAATAGCCGATGACGTTCCAGTGCTAATCGTTCTCGTAATGGAAGGTGTGATACCTTTGTCCGCGGGTTTTCGTTCACTGGCAGGGTACCTACGGAGGAAAACGAAGAGGGCTCGGTCGTTTGCAGAAATAAATTCGTAAAGAACAACTAGAATTTAACCAATTTATTGTTCGCATAAAATGCCTCTGCTGCTTTGCGATAAGAAAAGAAAGCAAACAACACATCAGTAGCTCGACGGAACTTTATCGAATTTTTTCTCTTCTGCCTATCGCCCATGCAAATTCACTGCCCTCTGCACCCTCACCCTCTTTTTTACTTACTTCCACCTGATTCCACTGACAGCCCCTACCAACAGAATCTCAGCTTCGCTCAATCAAACCATTACCCCATCCAGTTTTTTAAATACCTTCATACAATTTCGCTGACAACCCCAACCAACATGACTAACCTCTTCACCATTTCCTTTTTTTTTATTTACTTTCCTACAAGTTCACAGAGAGCCCCTACCATCATCAGCATAACTTTCTCTACGAAACCATTGTCCCATCTACTTTTTGAAATACCTCCATACAATGCCACCGATAATCCCAACCCACTGATCTCTTCACCATTTCCTCTTTTTTATTTATTTTCCTACAATCCCACTGACAGCCCCTACCATCACCAGTTCGACTTCGCTCTATCAAATCCATTTTTTTAAATAACGCCATACAATTCCACCCCGACCCACTGACTTCTTCACCATTTCCTCTTTTTTAGTTACTTTCCTACAATCCCCCTGAGAGCCTCTACCATCAGAATCCCAACTTCGCTCTACCAAAGAATTGGCCCATCCAATTTTTTAAATAATTCATACAATTCCACCGATAACCCCAACCCACTGATCTCTTCACAATTTCCTCTTTTTTATTTACTTTCCTACAATATCGCTGATAGCCCCTACCATCACCAGCTCAATTTCACTCTATTTTCACCCATTTCTCCACCTTTCCCCCACCCCTCCACCTTACCTCCTCGCACTTTGCTTCACCAGCGGCGGCGGTGCCACCTTGCCCCCTTGCTTCTTGTGCCAACATCCTTCTCGACCATCTTTTTGCCTCTCGAATTCGAGCTTGACCTCTCCCGCACCGGAATCTTCGTGTCTCCCAACGGCCGCCGTCCTTCATCCAGTTTCATCCGCGTCCCCCGACGTGCTTCATGCGTCGCGACGCCGACCTCTTCGTCCGCGTGCACGCGGAACGGCATCTTCTCGATTCCAGCGCAGACCGATTCATTTCCGCTCTTCTTTTCGCAATCCGAGACGCCGCGGAGTCTGACGCCGGCGGAAGGTCGTTTCGCGAGGCGCGGGATGTACGATTTCCCCGACGCCGCATACGGTCGGACGTTTTCCTTCTCGTCCGACGGCTTCGACGCCAACTCCTTCGACGCCATGGCGCGAACTCTGCGAATCGACTGTTGAGAGACCCGAGACACGTGGAAACTAACGGCCGAACGCCGCGGACAACGCGTAATGGCAGCGGTGTGTTTGGTTTTTTTGCTGGGGAGCTTAGTGCGAAAGCGGCAGAGAGGCGAGAGGGGTGATTGTTATGAGGAAATCGAAGAGGTTTCGGAAAGAGGCAGAGACAGTGTAGTTTATGTTTGAATTTCAAAATTATTGGTTGGCGAGGTTTGCGGATACTTGGAAGGTTTGGAAGTATGGGTGTTAAGTTGATACGGAGGTGGAAGAGGTTTGGTTAGAGAGACAAATATTGAGGCCGTTTGGAATTATTGAGAACTGGAGGATTTTGGAAAAATTTATTCTGAAGTCGGGTAACGATATGAAGAGATTTGGTTAGAGGGACGAATGTTCAGGCCGTTTGGAATTGTTGAGAAATGAAGGATTTTGGGAAAATTTGTTGCGAAGTCGGGTAATGATATGAAGAGCTATGGTTAGAGGGAAGAATATTGAGGCCGTTGGGAATTGTTGAGAAATGGAGGATTTTGGAAAAATTTGTTGTAAAATCAAGTAACGATATGGTAGTGTCAGGTATAATGAGTTTGTCGCAGGATGTAGTTGGTTAACTACCTACTAGTTACCAAAACCAAGTTACCTTTCGCTACGGCAGCCCCGTCCGCCGAAGTACCGTCACTGAACGGAAACTCGCGCCCGAAATATGCACAGTGCGCGTGGTTTCTGTATATATAAGGTTGTTCAATAAGTTTTCTCGGTCGATAAGAAAAACACAATGTTATGGTTCAAAATACACTTTATTATTCAGTATAATCTCCCTGAACATTAATGCACTTGCTCCAACGATCCTCCAATCTGTGGATCCCATCCCTGAAGTGAGATTCCGGAAGGTCTGCAAAATACGCTTCAACAGCCGTTATGACCTCTTCATTTGACGAAAAACGCTTGCCACGCATAAATTTGTATGAATCGATCGGAATTATTAAATACGGATTAAATTATATTCCAATTAAATCTAGGGTTCCAAGATTAGTTACGTAACCTAACGCTGGACGGAAGCACATTAGTTTGGCAACGTTTCCTCAACCTCAAATCGTTGTATTCTATGACATCAGTACTTAAACGCCTGTATTAGTATGGAGCCTGTATAAGTACGCCTGTATTAAGTATGAATCAATCGGAACCATTAAGTATGGATTAAATTATATTGCAATTAAATATAGGATTCCAGGATTAGTTAGGTACCCTAACGCTGGACGAAAGCACATTAATTTTGCAACGTTTCCCCAATCTGAAATTGCCGCATTCTATGACATCAGTACTTAAACTTAAGTATGCCTGCATTAAGTATGAACCAATCGGAATTATTAAGTACGGATTAAATTATGTTCCAATTAAATATAGGATTCCAGGATTAGTTTGGTAACATGCCGCTAGACAAAAGCACATTAGTTTGGCAATGTTTCCTCAATCTCAAATTGCCGCATTCTATGACATCAGTCCTGAAACTTAAGTACGCATGTACCAGGTTGTTCCATAAGTTTTGTCGGTCGATAAGAGAGGGCGTTGCTACTAGTCCAAATTTGTTTTTGTTTTGTTGGTTCACTCTTCTGTGATCAACGTATGTGAAGGTTCATTTCAATCAGTCAATTCATTCTTTGTTTACAAGCCATTTAGTGTCACCGTGTCACAGTATTTTCGACAATGGAAAAAATTGAATATCGTGCAGTGATAAAATTCTTATTTTTGGAAGGTGTAGCACCAAAAGAAATTCACGAACGAATGTTAAGAGCGTATAATGAACGTTCACCTTCAATTAGAACAGTACAAAGATGGGTTGCTGAATTTAAACGTGGTCGTACAAGCCTTGAAGACGATCCACGTGAAGGACGTCCAATAACCGCATCAACACCAGAAATGGTAGCCAAAGTACTGGATATGGTTTTGGAAGATAGTCGATTGACTGAGAGGGATTTAGTAGAGGCTCTACACATCTCATTAGGCAGTGTGAGTCATATTATAAATGAAATTTTGAGTTTTAAAAAGCTGTGTGCACAATGGGTGCCGCATTCGCTAACAATTCAACAAAAACACATTCGAATGCGACTTTCTCAACAAAATTTGGAGCGTTTTAAAAAGGATAAAGTGAATTTTGTGCGTCGATTCATCACTATGGGTGAGACTTGGGTCTATCGCCATGATCCTAAATCAAAACAAGAGGCTAAAGAGTGGTGGGAACCTGGTTGTTCGGCTTCGAGACAAGTTCGTGTCCAGAAATCGGCCAAGAATGTTCTGGCATCAGTTTTTTGGGGTTGCGAAAGGAATTTTATTTGTGGATTACTTGCAAACTAGTAAAACAATTAATTCTGAATATTATTGCAACCTTTTGGACCAGTTGAAGGAAAAAATTCGTGAAAAAAGACCCGGTTTGCAGAAGAGAAAAATCCTTTTTCATCAGGACAACGCACCGTGTCACAAGAGCATTTTGACAATGGCTAAAATCCATGAATTAAAGCTCGAATTGTTGGAGCATCCGCCGTATTCGCCAGATCTGGCCCCCAGCGACTTCCATTTGTTTCCAGAACTCAAAAAATTTATGCGTGGCAAGCGTTTTTCGTCAAATGAAGAGGTCATAACGGCTGTTGAAGCGTATTTTGCAGACCTTCCGGAATCTTACTTCAGGGATGGGATCCACAGATTGGAGGATCGTTGGAGCAAGTGCATTAGTGTTCAGGGAGATTATACTGATGAATAATAAAGTGTATTTTGAACCATAACATTGTGTTTTTCTTATCGAACGACAAAACTTATTGGTCAACCTAGTATGTTGTTCTAAGTCTTAAATCGGAACTGTGCCGAATGCATCGGAAAGTTTCAAAAGTTTTAAGAAATTATTAATCCAATATGTCAATAAAATCAACGGACAATGCTCTGCCGATAACGAAAAATGTTGCCATCGACTATAGATGACACTTGTACAGATTATTTCGATGCCGCATATATGCGGCGCTCGTACACACAAGTCGTCGAGTGGATGCCGCATATATGCGGCGCTCGGCGCGAAAGGGTTAAATGAGTGGGTTACGGACGTTTGTTATATATGTGTCGGTAGGGATGGGTGTTGAATTGTGTTGTGACGTGTATCTTCATTGCGTTACGGGACTCCACCTTTTGGCACGCACCTGAAGGTTTGTCCCCCACGCCAGGCGTATCGCCTGACTTTTGTTTACAGCGTGCGAGTTGCCGGTGCGCTGTGTGTTCTTTCGTTTGTCTTTGCGATGTACGGGAGCGCAATACAACAAGATGTTAAATATTGCTTTTAATATAATTAATGTTTTCTTATTAATATTTTCCTTAAAATCGATTTTTTTATGTTTAATATCTCAAATCACTTCTGTTTGTTTTTTTATAAATATTTTTTTCCATCGACATATATTTTTTCTATCGACATATATTTATTTCATCGACATATATTGGGAAATAGCCGGAAAAGATCCTTAAAATTTACTCATAGCACGTTTCTTATGGACTTATACAATACAAAACACAGAAACATTAATAGGCTTTCAAAAGTATATGTGAAAGCCCCACAAGAATTTAAAAATATATAAAATAAAATTTAATGTAAATCACATTATGCTAAAAAGAGAAACTCCTTTGTTAACAATCTCTACTAATATAGGAAGTGGTTTTGAAGGCTTTTGTTTTGGAACTGTTGATTTATTCCTATCTACTTCTCTAGGCATCTCTTGTAGTTTATTGATATATTTGATATATCTAATAGCAAAGAATAAGAAATCAAGCGCTACAACTAGCCCAATTAACGAAGCTATAACTAAAAATTTTGAATTCTTATAATTTTTCTCATCTAAAATATAAAGCCGAGAGTTAGATAAAACCTTCTTGTAAATACCGTGTTTACTCCTAATCACATTATATGCATCAGTCAAAAGGTTTACAGATTCTTTTTTAGAAAGCTTTGTCCCTCTTATAGGAATATCCCTCTTAATCAAAAACATATAGTTTTTCTTGATTTTTCTTGATGAAGAAAACTCAGAGGCATCAAGTAATTCATACAGTGTACCATATGGTGTATGTTCATGAACTCTTTTAATAACTCCCATAACATATTGTACATCTGAGTTGTAGTCTGCAAAAATGTACTCAAATAGAAATAGCCAGAAAATCATGGGGGTTTCAGAAAAAAAAAATAATTAAAAGAAATAAAAATTTATTTAAATCTTTAAATTGTGCTGTAGAAATTAAAAAAAATTATTAATAAAAAGCGCCTTGAAACTGTCATAAAATAATTTTAGTTCTTTGATTGTGTTACTTCTTGATTTTCATAATATTGAGTTATAAATATTTAAATCAGAGATTGTTTTCAAAAAAAATGTTTATTGTATTTTGATATGAGAAAATGCATATAATATGTTTTAAACAGGCTGAAAAATCTAAAAAACACACATTTTATTCTTGTGCTATCTCTCATCAAGAAAATATGCGGCAGATGACAGGGATTAACAAGAGAATTGAGAATAAATCGAATTATGAACCTTATTTTAGTGATATCAATAAAATACTGTATTTTAAAAATAAAAATATCATTAATAGTTTAAGCTGTGAAATGTGATTTAATCTTTTTACAATTTTTTCGTGGCAGGTTGAAATCACCATATACATAAAAAGATGGCAGATTGTCAATAAAATTAGCTTATACTATCCACATTTTTTTATTTTCAAAGCAATTTATAATTGTTTTAATATATTAAAAATATTTATAGATATGTTATATGTTCACAATAGGGTATTATCCCATTAAATTCACTTTGGTAAATTAAGTAAACACTAAGGAGATTTCGTTACACTTTCTGCTTTCTAAAATACAAGTAAAGTTTTGTATTATTTTTAAATCTTGATTCATTTAATGTAAACAAAAGCCACGTCATAATTAATAATAAATTTTCAACTTATCCGATAAATTCGATTGAATTTAAAAGGATTTATAATTTACAAATTTAGAAACTAAAACTGAACACTTATCAACACTATATATACCAGTGGTGGGCAACCATTTATACTCAATGCGCATTTTGTTATGAGAAATTCATAAATGCACTAAAAATAATTTAAATAAAATGTATTTGCGAATAAGCGAACTAAATTCACAGATTTACTTTATTATCAAATAGAGACGAGATATTGCCTAATACATTATGTTTATTTTTCATAGATAATTTTTGTTTAGAGCAGTGGTTCCTAAACTTTTTGGTTCCAGCGCATCCTTTTCAGAAAAAAAATTTGAAAATGCCCCCCTGTGGTTAAAAAATTGTGCTCAGCGCCCCCCTGCAAGAGAAAAGTATTAATTGTTCACTCATAAAGGTTTTTTTTGATGTTATTAGAGATAAAATGGTCTTTTACAAACGTTTAACAATCCAAACTTCGGTTTTACAAATTGAAAGTGCCCTTTTTTGCTTGGTTTTTTTATTCATTAAAGGCTAACTTAATTTTTAAATTTGTTTGAGCGCCTCCCTAGCCCACAAAAACGCCCATAAGAGGGCACTAGTTCCCACTTTGGGAAACACTGGTTTAGAGGATAACATCAAGACTTAACAAATTTTTCTAAAGTCACGTCTCCTGCCTCGAGTATTAAAGGTTTTTTAAATCAATAATAGAATCCAATGGATTATCTACAAGAGCATATAACAATTATGATAGTACATGCTTTTAAGTTTAAGAAACTTTAATAACAGCGCAGTTTGGCCTTAAAAGGAATCTGTCTGTGAAATTATTCAAAATTAAATTTGAGCTGTGTCACGCTTTGTAAGAGTATTTTTTAATACTTATTTAAGTCTGGAATTAAATATTTTTTTTAATTTTTAGTGAATTTAAAAAAATAAAAAAAATAGTTTTATAAAAAATCCACTTACACAAAAGCTCTGACTTATCTATAATAAACATCTGTAATAAATTTTAACCATGCTGATTTATTCAATGCCTGTTGGTTATTTGAAAATTATAGAAATACAATTTTCTAAACAATTCAAATTCTAATTATGTCTGTATTTCATAATTTTCCTTATACTATTTACTGTGCTGGCTTGCTTTTTTCTTTGGCAAGTATAAGAAGAACTATTTATTATCATAAAAACTAGGGGTATAAAATATAAATATTTTATACCCAACATCCCCTCCTCATCAAAGCTAACATATTAAAGCTTTAAGATGGGATGCGTGTCGCTTAATTGTAGATCCATCATTTTGCTTTATCATATAACTGTTATTTTCTAGTTTCTTAACTACAACACCACGCTTTTTAAACAAAACTTCTCCTTTTGTCTTTTTGGCTTCATTTTTAATGATTACCGAGTCACCTATTCTAAACATCTCTTCTTTAGGTAGATAGCTTAATTGTTCGCTCATCTTTAAGTGTTTTTCATATTGAAGTTTTTTAATATTTTCCCATTGTTCGGGATTCAAAGCTTCATTTGGTGTACATTCGGTAAAGCTATGTTTAACATTATTATACACATCAATAACTTTCTTTACCTTCCTTTTAAGATTAAGTCTTCCTGATTGCTTATAAATACCCTCCTGTAATGTACGATTAAACCTTTCTATCCTTCCATTCGATTGATGATGGAAGGGACTGGTATAGTGAAGTAATATTTCATTATCTTCTGCCCACTTCTTTATGTTAAGGCTAAGATTTTCTTTTGACTGATCCAGTATAAGTGTTTTAATGTTCAATTCGAAATGTATGTGTTTTATAAAATTTTGAACTTTTTTCGAATCCCTGGTTTTTATTACACTGGCCCAAGCCTTTCTTGTAAAATAATCGATCCCCGTGATTATATACGAATTTTGTATCGGACCAATAATATCGACTGCTACCTTCTCACCTGGATAATAGGAGGTGACATGAATATACTGCCTTCTTGATTTAGGGTTATATTCCTTGCATGCTACACAGTTTCTAATAACCTCTTTAACAAGACTCTCAAGATTAGTCCAATCATATATTCTTCTGAGTGCAAGTGTCACAATTTTATATCCTCTGTGAACTAACTCTTCGTGTTTAGCCATAATAATTTTCTTTTTTTCTTCAAGATCAGTTATTTTATTCATTTTAGTTTCAACAATATTATTAATTGTAACCAGCCTGCTTAAAGCATCGACGTGGGGTATATCTTTTCCCTTCTTATATTCTATTATGTAGTTGTATTCTTTAAGTCTGTCCATCCATCGTTGTATTCTTAAAGATTTAATTTCGCCACTATTTAATGATTCCAATGCTTTGTGGTCAGTTATAAGTTTAAATTCTTTTCCATAAATATAGTACTTGAAGTTCTCCATGGCCCATATAGCTGCAAGGCATTCCTTCTCGCTAATGCTATACTTAAGCTCATTTTGCCTTAACTTTCTCGATGCATATACAACTGGATATATTTCCCCATTATGTTCTTGTGACAAAATGGCTCCAATGCCATAACTGCATGCATCAGTTTAAATTATAAATGGTTTGTTATAGTCGGGTTGTATTAGACAGCTTGAGTCGACCAGAGCATTTTTGAGCTTATTAAAGCATTCTTCGTGTTTTTCATCCCAATAAAATTCCTGTTTATTCTTCAAAAGATCATATAAAGGAGCACTTAAGTACGCGCAATTCTTTATAAATTTCCTGTAATAATTAACCATTCCCAAAAACTCTTGTAAAGATTTCATGCTCACTGGACGGTTTAATTTACTTATCGCTGCAATTCTTGTCTCTTTTGGCATAACTTTATTATGTGTCAAAATATGTCCCAGGAACTCGATTTTTTCGACTCTTTTAATTGATTTCTTTTCATTTATTTCAAGACCGTAATCCTTTATTTTTTTCAAAATTTTCAAGTATGCAGCATCGTGCGCCTCCTCGGTATCGCCAAAAATCAAGATATCATCTACATATATATAACAAAATTTCCCTATTTCCTCTTTAAAAATTGAATCCATAAACCTTTGAAAGACTGCAAGTGCATTTTTAAACCCCATGGGCATGACAGTCCATTCATACAGCCTATGTTTAACCCTTTCGCGCCGAGCGCCGCATATATGCGGCATCCACGCCACGACTTCTGGGTACGAGCGCCGCATATATGCGGCATCGAAATAATGTGTACAAGTGTCATCTATAGTCGATGGCAACATTTTTCGTTATCGGCAGAGCATTGTCCGTTGATTTTATTGACATATTGGATTAATAATTTCTTAAAACTTTTGAAACTTTCCGATGCATTCGGCACAGTTCCGATTTAAGACTTAGAACAACATACTAGGTTGACCAATAAGTTTTGTCGTTCGATAAGAAAAACACAATGTTATGGTTCAAAATACACTTTATTATTCATCAGTATAATCTCCCTGAACACTAATGCACTTGCTCCAAAGATCCTCCAATCTGTGGATCCCATCCCTGAAGTGAGATTCCGGAAGGTCTGCAAAATACGCTTCAACAGCCGTTATGACCTCTTCATTTGACGAAAAACGCTTGCCACGCATAAATTTTTTGAGTTCTGGAAACAAATGGAAGTCGCTGGGGGCCAGATCTGGCGAATACGGCGGATGGTCCAACAATTCGAGCTTTAATTCATGGATTTTAGCCATTGTCAAAATGCTCTTGTGACACGGTGCGTTGTCCTGATGAAAAAGGATTTTTCTCTTCTGCAAACCGGGTCTTTTTTCACGAATTTTTTCCTTCAACTGGTCGAAAAGGTTGCAATAATATTCAGAATTAATTGTTTTACCAGTTTGCAAGTAATCCACAAATAAAATTCCTTTCGCATCCCAAAAAACTGATGCCAGAACCTTCTTGGCCGATTTCTGGACACGAACTCGTTTCGAAGCCGAACAACCAGGTTCACACCACTCTTTAGCCTCTTGTTTTGATTTAGGATCATGGTGATAGCCCCAAGTCTCATCCATAGTGATGAATCGACGCACAAAATCCACTTTATCCTTTTTAAAACGCTCCAAATGTTGTTGAGAAAGTCGCATTCGAATGTGTTTTTGTTCAATTGTAGCGAATGCGGCACCCATTGTGCACACAGCTTTTTAAAACTCAACATTTCATTTAAAATATGACTCACACTGCCTAATGAGATGTGTAGAGCCTCTACTAAATCCCTCTCAGTCAAGAAGAGTGAACCAACAATACAAAAACAAATTTGCACTAGTAGCAACGCCCTCTCTTATCGACCGAGAAAACTTATTGAACAACCTTATATATACAGAAACCACGCGCACTGTGCATATTTCGGGCGCGAGTTTCCGTTCAGTGACGGTACTTCGGCGGACGGGGCTGCCGTAGCGAAAGGTAACTTGGTTTAGTAACTAGTAGGTAGTTAACCAACTATATCCTGCGACAAACTCATTATACCTGACACTACCATATCGTTACTTGATTTTACAACAAATTTTTCCAAAATCCTCCATTTCTCAACAATTCCCAACGGCCTCAATATTCTTCCCTCTAACCATAGCTCTTCATATCATTACCCGACTTCGCAACAAATTTTCCCAAAATCCTTCATTTCTCAACAATTCCAAACGGCCTGAACATTCGTCCCTCTAACCAAATCTCTTCATATCGTTACCCGACTTCAGAATAAATTTTTCCAAAATCCTCCAGTTCTCAATAATTCCAAACGGCCTCAATATTTGTCTCTCTAACCAAACCTCTTCCACCTCCGTATCAACTTAACACCCATACTTCCAAACCTTCCAAGTATCCGCAAACCTCGCCAACCAATAATTTTGAAATTCAAACATAAACTACACTGTCTCTGCCTCTTTCCGAAACCTCTTCGATTTCCTCATAACAATCACCCCTCTCGCCTCTCTGCCGCTTCCGCACAAAGCTCCCCAGCAAAAAACCAAACACACCGCCGCCATTACGCGTTGCCCGCGGCGTTCGGCCGTTAGTTTCCACGTGTCTCGGGTCTCTCAACAGTCGATTCGCAGAGTTCGCGCCATGGCGTCGAAGGAGTTGGCGTCGAAGCCGTCGGACGAGAAGGAAAACGTCCGACCGTATGCGGCGTCGGGGAAATCGTACATCCCGCGCCTCGCGAAACGACCTTCCGCCGGCGTCAGACTCCGCGGCGTCTCGGATTGCGAAAAGAAGAGCGGAAATGAATCGGTCTGCGCTGGAATCGAGAAGATGCCGTTCCGCGTGCACGCGGACGAAGAGGTCGGCGTCGCGACGCATGAAGCACGTCGGGGGACGCGGATGAAACTGGATGAAGGACGGCGGCCGTTGGGAGACACGAAGATTCCGGTGCGGGAGAGGTCAAGCTCGAATTCGAGAGGCAAAAAGATGGTCGAGAAGGATGTTGGCACAAGAAGCAAGGGGGGCAAGGTGGCACCGCCGCCGCTGGTGAAGCAAAGTGCGAGGAGGTAAGGTGGAGGGGTGGGGGAAAGGTGGAGAAATGGGTGAAAATAGAGTGAAATTGAGCTGGTGATGGTAGGGCCTATCAGCGATATTGTAGGAAAGTAAATAAAAAAGAGGAAATTGTGAAGAGATCAGTGGGTTGGGGTTATCGGTGGAATTGTATGAAGTATTTAAAAAATTGGATGGGCCAATTCTTTGGTAGAGCGAAGTTGGGATTCTGATGGTAGAGGCTCTCAGGGGGATTGTAGGAAAGTAACTAAAAAAGAGGAAATGGTGAAGAAGTCAGTGGGTCGGGGTGGAATTGTATGGCGTTATTTAAAAAAATGGATTTGATAGAGCGAAGTCGAACTGGTGATGGTAGGGGCTGTCAGTGGGATTGTAGGAAAATAAATAAAAAAGAGGAAATGGTGAAGAGATCAGTGGGTTGGGATTATCGGTGGCATTGTATGGAGGTATTTCAAAAAGTAGATGGGACAATGGTTTCGTAGAGCAAAGTTATGCTGATGATGGTAGGGGCTCTCTGTGAACTTGTAGGAAAGTAAATAAAAAAAGAGGAAATGGTGAAGAGGTTAGTGGGTTGGGGTTGTCAGCGAAATTGTATGAAGGTATTTAAAAAACTGGATGGGGTAATGGTTTGATTGAGCGAAGCTGAGATTCTGTTGGTAGGGGCTGTCAGTGGAATCAGGTGGAAGTAAGTAAAAAAGAGGGTGAGGGTGCAGAGGGCAGTGAATTTGCATGGGCGATAGGCAGAAGAGAAAAATTCGATAAAGTTCCGTCGAGCTACTGATGTGTTGTTTGCTTTCTTTTCTTATCGCAAAGCAGCAGAGGCATTTTATGCGAACAATAAATTGGTTAAATTCTAGTTGTTCTTTACGAATTTATTTCTGCAAACGACCGAGCCCTCTTCGTTTTCCTCCGTAGGTACCCTGCCAGTGAACGAAAACCCGCGGACAAAGGTATCACACCTTCCATTACGAGAACGATTAGCACTGGAACGTCATCGGCTATTTCAAGTAGAAGGTAAAATTTTTCAATTAAAATTACCAGCACGTTGGAGTACGCACCTAAAGCCTCCGCTTTCTTCAGAATCCTTCCGCCTTCAGCACAGAAAAAAACGAGTACTATAAAGTTACCCGAGGCGCCTAAGCAACCAAGGTAATTGTTAAAACAAAATCATTCATTTGGCTCCATAACTTTTGGTGGATATCAAAATTGCAGGTCGGTGTCATCTTCAAGAATCAAACATTTTCGAGCTGAGTCTTCTGGCGTACCGAGACAAAGGTCAATAATATGTTTAGTCACAGTTTATAAATAATCTTAAAAATATACTTCGACAGTTCTTTACTGTACGTAAAATTTCGTACCTGTTTTTTTAGATCAGCAGCGCTACCTGCAGTTGAAAAGCCAATTGACGATCATCAACTACTTAAACCCAAGCGGAGGTA
Organism: Cryptocheilus praepositus; assembly: GCA_033815515.1. NCBI lineage: Eukaryota > Metazoa > Arthropoda > Insecta > Hymenoptera > Pompilidae > Cryptocheilus > Cryptocheilus praepositus. Next base: position 631,745 of record JAWWQZ010000274.1, read on the forward strand.
ATTAGCTGTGAATAAAATATGAATTTATAATATTTTTCAAAAGTTATATAAATATAAATTTCAAAACATATGGTCCTTGCAGATCGATTTCTGTGTCTTCATTAAAGCAGAAGTTTAATGGCGGAGCAGTGCACGTTGAAAAGCAAAGGTAAACGCGTCCATTAATTTTGGTATTAAACCAGAAAAATATTTTCTCCCGTTAATTCGTGTTTCTGTCCCAAAATTACTATTGCCCGTTTCAGATCATCTTCGGCGTCGCCGTATAAGAAAAATAAAGATGTCGCGATGACTGAAGGACTGGAGCAAAGGTATGTCGACGATGATTAATTTATTCATCCGAATATTAGGCTCAGCCTCGTTGCAGGTCGATATCGAGGACATCACTTAAGAAGAAACCGATGAGTGGTGTCACGTTGAGAATTTCTCGGCAGGCATCTGCGTCCTCGCAAAACGTGCAGAAAAGTCAGGAAAAGTCGTCGAACATACCAAAGTTAAAAAGAAGGTCTGCAATTGGTGTGTTAAGCCTTTATGAAGTCGTTTCTATGTGAATTGTAATTTGCAGGTCCATTTCGGTGTCTGCGATTCCGGGAGCACATAAGCATGTTACGGTTCGCCGAACTCTTAAGCAGAGGTACTTTCGATTGAGTGAGATTTTTAACGCTTGAATTTTTTACTGATTAACATCGTTGCCACCTGCGATTTCAAGAGCTTTGATGTTTTTGACACAAGCGTGTGTGACTGATTTACGTTCTTGGCACTTGCGTGTTTCATTGGTTGATATTTAGCGCGTTTGCGTTTTTGGCTGATTGATATGCTTGACAATTGCATTTTTGATTGATTGACATTTGTCAAACGCTCGTTTCGTGTGGCTGACATTTGGGATACTTGCATTTTTGATCGTTGACATTTTTAACACTTGCGCTTTCAACTGATTCATACTCCCGACACTTGCGTTTTTGACTCATCCACATTTTTGTCACTTGCGGATTTGAGTACTTTAACATTCTTTACATATCTGCAGTACTTATCTTGCTCTCACTTACATGTGATTTATTCCTCAGGTCTAATTCCGCGGACGGAAGACGCGTCGATTACCTTAAGCCGACAGTCAGTAAATTATGGTACGATTATGTACGGAAGAATAAACCACCGAACCCTCCGAAAAATATGTCAAGAGTGTAAGTAACTGGAATTAATCTAAGTTTTCAGGCACGTACCGTAAGAGAATCTTTATGACTATACTTGTTTCATCTTATTCGTCATTGCTTGAAATTTCAGTTGTGACACTGATCGCAAAATCGTCCAATTTTTTTATTATAATTTCCAAGTGCAATTATTATTAATTTGTCAATTATTCAAAATTCTTTTTGCATAAATTATGCATATTGACACATTTGTGAGCAGAACGGAAAAGAGCTTGGCTGGACTAAGTGGTGTGCGCAAGAAGCCGGTGTGCGATGCAATTCTGGCGGTGCCCGATCAGTGCCGAATGTCAACGAAAAATCCCATTGAACGTCTGGGACGTGAAAAAGTTAATACTGTCTTGACGCCGGTGGAAAATGTGCTGCAGCCACCAGATACCGATGAAGGTAAATGTTTTTCGATACTACCAAATATCTTCCCAGGTGTTGCATGTTACTTTAGCTGCACAGGTATTTCGGGTTAACATTTTGTCGAGTGTACATTTTTGCGTGCTGCAGGTAAATTTGCGACGCAAAATCATTCCGCAGACGATGCAGCAGGCACCCACGGAATTGGAGTTCCACAGTCAATATCATGATGACATGTTGGAGACGGAGGCTGAGAAGGAGAAACGGTCGTTCGTTTTATCGGAAATGTTCCTGCAACGAGACATCAATGTCGATCAGCGAAAGATATTGGTCATATTTCTCATACACGTCAGCGTGAGTCATTTTATTATTATTTATTTATTCATGGGCAGCGGCTCCTTGGTATAGAAAAGAGAAAATCGGAGGATAGCGATAATAAAAAAAAGTCATATGGTTCCAGCAGAATTTTCGTGTCTGAAACCTATAATAATAAAAATAAACCCATATAAGAATAATTATAAAGACTATTGTTATTTATATGCAACGAGCAAAAGCTCTTTAGTGCAGAAGATAGAAAAACAGAGAACAGTCATACGGTAAAAAAAATCACATGTTTCCAGCAGAATTTTCTTGCCTGTAACAAATCGACGGAGTGCAATAATGTTTTATTACATTTTCAATTATGCATATTTGGGTGATTATGTCGTTTTTGTTCTATATCTTTTGCCCGAAAACAAATTTGATCAAGTGCAATGGCACGTTGCTAAATTTTGAACGATGCATATTCACATGTTTATATTGATTTTCTTCTGCATTTTCTTGTCTGATACACATTTGACCAAGCGCAATGGCGCTGTGTTAAATATTAAAAGATGTATATTTAGATGAATTTGTTGATACTGTTCTGCATTTTTGTTTTTTATTTGCCAGTCACACTGCGATTATCCTGCGTCTATCGTCTATCAAGCTGTGAAACTACTGGACGTCGTGCTTGATAAGATTTCTATAAGAACGGTACACATGCAACTGGTCGCACTTGCAGTTTTGTGGATAACGTTGAAGAAGGAAGAGCGTTTGCCGAAGATTCCGACGGTAAAGATGCAAATAATTTGTCTGTTTTTTTTTGAGCTCGTGTGCGACTCATCAAAGTATGTCTCTGGCAATTTAGTAAAAACGTCGGTCTTGATCCTTAACATATCGGTTCAGGTGATTAAAAATTCCAGCCACGCGTTGTGATGCATCCCAGCACTATCGTACTTATATATGTATATACTTATATATATATATATATATATATATATATATATATATATATATATATATATATATATATATCGGTGCATGTGGTAATCGTGTTAACTAGGTTTGCTCTTTTTTCGAGGCTAGTCTGATGAACCGGATTCCATCCTCGAAATTCTGATTCAGATGATTTCAGATTCGAACCACGCATTGGGACACGATTCCGACATTGTCGCATTATTAATACAATTGTCACCTGTTGAATTATAGTAGTGCAACTGTTTTTTCGTAACTTGCGTCCAACATCGTTAAGAATCTTATGTCCAAGCAACAACACATAAAGTACCTGTTTAATTCTTCCCTATTTTACGCAATCACTACATTCACGCAAAACTTGACAATTTAATCTGCTTTTCAGGCGACAAACATCATCGCGCTCGCCGGCGATTTATACGAAGGCAGAAAAGATTTATTAATGACCTGCGAGCAGAAAATTCTCACGGCCCTCAACTTCAACCTAACCTTCGCCGATCCGCTGTCGCTATTCACCTATTACACCATCAACTGCAAGCGCACCATCAACTTCCCAGACGACATGATGACGCCGATGTATTATTGCGCCAGTTATATTGTACGTCATTCTAATCAGACGTTTCGGAGAAGTATGCGTAGATTTATAAATGATTGGCTTTCGGATCTTTGCGTACGAATTCTGGCATTTAGGGTAATGTTATTCTATCTGTCGAAGAGCGACATCAAAAGTTTCCATCCATTGGTGCAATCCGAAACAACTGATTCGTGTTTGATAAGCAGAAAGCGCTTTAATATGTTCAGCTTTGCTGTATTATCATTTTGTATTAGCATTTTTGATATACTGTGCTATCCAACCTTGGGAAGGTGTTTAGCTCGGGTACCCCGGGTTCGCCAAACCCGTACTGTGGGTCTAATGTGACCCACAGCCCCTGGGGGAACAAATCTCTACAGATGTTTTAATTTGTAACCGTCTGACGTCGTGTAATTCTTGCAGGTCGACATCACGTTGCTCGAAGATACCTTTTGTCGAACCTCACCGATCGTTTTGGCGACTGCGACGGCACAGCTGGTTCTTTGCATGTTTTTGGAACTCGAGTGCAACCTCGTTTGCCCGTTTTGGGCGTTTTGGGCCAGAATGATCTTCAAGGAATCGAACGTGCCAGCATGGTGAGGATGTTTTCTTGAAACGTCGACTAATAAGTATCTATATATAAGAATGTATGTATGTACAATACTTCAACTTATACTCATGTGCCACGTCCGAAAGTCCACACTCGCGGATTTCAGTTTCATGTGTGGTTGAAAAACTTTTCGTAAAAGATACTCTGAGCACAGTTGGCAATCGTGTGCAGTAAAAAATACATTGATTTCTTCACCTTTGCTTCTTTATTTAAGAATCGTCCATGGTGATCCGCGGTTTGGTTACATAAGCCTAGTGTACTTTCTTTTATCTTTTCCTCCTTATATTTATTTTATTTATTTTTTACTTTTATTTATTTCTTCCATTTATTATTTCTAGTTTTATTTTTAATTACTCTATCTGACAACCGAAAGAAAGTACACTCTATTTACCTTCTTTAAGAATCGCTGGTGTGTACTTTCATTAATCTGTTTCATTGATTTTTCGCCGAAAAATATAGTTTCCTCGCTTTTGCTCTCAGGTACAACGAAGCAGAAATGAAAACACTTAGGCTGGCCATAATTCGATGTGTTCTGCGATCAGCTGAACGTCACGGCGGCTCGGAAGTCGTTTACAAAAAGTATCGCCGCAGCAGATACGATCGAATAGCCGACATGTTCCTCCAAAAAATGAGGCTCTTCTATCGATGCATTGATCATTCGTGTTAAGGACGGAAAAATGTTTTGATGTAATGTTTATTTAATTTTTATTTAAATGACCGTACTTTTCAATTATACAGTTTTTCTCCACGTCACATCATCCGTCTTCTGTTTCTGCTTTTTGTTAATATTTTTATGCAAATGTATTCCATATGTCGCATGCCAATTATAATAAGGCTCCGGAAGTACATTTTGTTAGTAAATTAATTCCAATAGAGAAAAATTTGTACGATCGTTTCCCGTATTTGCAGAGAATATTTTGTTCGTTGAAATTATTACATTTCTGTTCAATATAATTTCATTTTTATTTTAATGACTTAATTTTTATTCAATTCAATTTAATTGACGTTACACCATCGGTTTTCTATTCTCTTGACTTTCTCTGCAGTGCATTCTATATATTATATACCAATTCTAATACTACTTCGGGAATCAGGTTTAAAATGGTAGCATGTATATTTATAAGATGTTTATTAAAGATGTTAACAAGACGCCTATAAAGATGTTTTTTAACACCATTCATGCTCCCCTCGCGGTGAAAACGTATTAAATAACTCGACTTAAAAATGGCACAAACTTTCTCGACCGTTCAGATGTTTCATTCTGTCAGTTACAACATGCGTTTGGCATAGTTGCATATGAAAATCCATTGCTTCGCTAAATCTAACAAACCGGTAGACTTCAGAATCTGCAGGAAGAATTTCATGTGTAATTAAAGGGAGAAAATAAAGGGCAGGGTACTTTGAAATAATTGTTGAGACTGTTGCGAACATTCGTGGTTGACTCTTATTTCCATCAAGCTACCCTCAAACATGTCCATGTTTCGATCGTTTTCTGATTACGTACGGACGTAATATATACGTAATGTTTATGTAATATACGGGTAGAAATGACCGGAAACGCGTGTGATGAACGAGAAATAAATGTTGGATCAATAATCCGTGACTCAGGCTGTGCCGTATTCGGTTTTCGTCGTCTGCCAAGAGTCCCATGGGTTCCATGACTTGTCGACGGATGTTAATCCGGTGGCGTCGTCCTGTGAAGGAAAATTAGAAATAATGCATAGCTAACTACGGGAACTTTAAGACTAGCATAGCTAGTTCACCCCAGCATTCAGACAACTCAGGCACTCCTCACCTTCGAACAAATGTAATTAAAAACTCTCCAACTAAAAGCTGTGAAAACACCGTCGCTATTTTGAAATTTAAAGTATACCAGAACAAATCGAACAAAAAAAGCGTCTAATTAAAAATGCTAAAAACACCGCCGCTATTCTCAAATTAAGAATGCGCTGAAAGATATTTAACGAAAAACCGTCGAACTAATAATACTAGACACCGCCACTATTTTTAAACTGGCAGTAGATCGACTAGAATTCACTAAAAAATGATCTGTAGCGGTATCTGCCTATCTGCCGTTTGACATTAGAGCGAGTTACAACCTTTTTCACAAGTGACCAATTGTGATACAAAAACACCTGCCTCCATTATTCCATTCCAAGCACCCTTATCCTACTGCAACCGCAATCTCCACCAAACTACCCAAACCGCCGTTCTGCTCAAACATTTTAATCGCTACCGACAAAACACAGATCGCTCCTTCTCAAATATCCTTCTCGATTATTCTTCACACGTTGACTGCCAAGTGTATTTTGCTATATTAGAACCGCGATGCGATAAAATACTGCAGAGTATTCAGATTAAATCATGCAAAGTGAAAGTAATAATATACTAATACTGCAGAGTATTCAGATTAAATCATGCAAAATGAAAGTAACACAGAGTTGTTAAAGTTAAAGTACTGAAGCATCATTCCAATATCAATTGCTTTTACAAGATTGCAAATAGGCTTCATGGCGTATTTTTTTGCATTTATAGTAAAATCTTTTGCGCCGGTCCACCACCGTGGCAGTCAACGTTTGAACGCTTCCACAACTGCACCATAAACATTTCTAACAATTAATTTACCTTGAAGAACACGTTGCTTCGATCGCCCCACCTGCCGAACAGCTGCAGGAGGTCAGGTTTTTCAGCGTATGTGCTGCTCCACGGTGTTGTATGTGTATTTTATATGTGTCTTGTATTGGATGTGCATTATATTTTTACGTGTAACGTATTTTTATGGTAATGTGTGTGTATTTTAATGTACACTTTTTCTATTACACGTGTATTGTATTTCATATTCACGGTACCGCATGTCTATTTTATTCTATACGTATGGTATTGTAAGTGTATTTTATTGTATATGAATTGCATTGCATGTGTATTATGTTTCTATTGCATTTTTCCCCATATGTATTGTATTGTGTATATATTCGTGTATGTATGTATATTTGTTATACGTACTATATATGTATATTGTACATCGATGTACATATGCATATTATATATGTACTCAGCATGTATGCCGATGTATATGCATCTTCTATATCGATCCATAAATGTACATTGCAGTATCTATAGGTACATCGGTATTACGCAGATCTTTCAACGTTGTGCAATTGAAATGTTTTTAGGTACACTTTCAAGGAAGCTGAATCCTGGGGCATAATGATGCCGAACGGAAGTTGGACAGGCGCAGTAGGGATGCTGATCAGCGACGAGGCCGACTTAGCTGCGACCGAACTGATGATGACTGCTGACAGAATGGACGCAATTGATTTTACAACACCTGTCTATTCGACTAAGTACGATTTAACACTCGGTCTTCTAGCGTTAATAATGCATGCGTAATATTTTATATTCAACATAAAGAAACAAGGAATGATGAGCTCTTTAACTAGTTGCACCAGCGATTAAATGAATCTGTTTTCTGTACAATTGTAAAGATTATGATCATAACCGAACTCCATGGCGACACATATCATTAAAATATATTTACTAAAAGACACATTAACGCAGATTGAAGCTTCAAATAAAGTCTGAGCAACGTTTCGATCAATAAAAGAGCTCACTGTTCCTCGCTTCTTGATATTACGAGGTTGGCAAGACATATTATGTAATTTTGCATTTATGACGGTGCTCTTTGCAGGAGTCGTATATATATAAAAAAAACCAACTTCACGTGCCGTGAAGTGGCAAGCATACACTGCCCCATTCCAAGCAAGCATATGGTGTTCGTTGGGCATTTTAATCGTCGTTGCGAGTGTGACAATTTCTGCGATGAAAGCGACGCTTAAAGTAGTATCGTTTTACGTCAATGATTATGAGCATTCGCCGTCGAGGCTGGTGGATGTCCTCTTTTGGGTGTTCGGGGCATTTTGCAATCAAGGTTACAATTAGGGTAATTAAGTCTTTTAAGATTTCTTGGGAGTGTTACGGCAGAGACAGATTTATAGTACAGTTGGTGACTTCTTCGGACAATCATTTATGTGGAAAGATTATCTATGAAGATTGAAGTGCTGCAGAATATTACAGGAGATTATATGTTCATGTTGCAATAATATTATGGGTAATGGTGCTGGTATAGAGTCATTCAGTAAGATGCGTGGTTTTCAATAATTTCTCAATTATTTTTGGCCATATCTCCGAAACTATTTCGAATTTTGAGGTGGGGTTTTCGTTTTCTGGGGCTTGTTTCGGTCTATTTTCAGTCCATATAGGGGAGCAAGTGGAATGATTGGCTTTCAGTTGGTAAATATAAAAAAACCCGTTTCTTTCTCACGTTTTTCCCGATTTTTTCATCTATTTTGGGTCATATCTCGGAAACTATTTCGAATTTTTCAACGCGGTTAGAATTTTTCCAAGTCTCTTTGTACCCCTCTTCATCTGGCACAATTACAAGTCGATCAGTAGAGTTTTCATTTTTGACCCCGTTTTCAAGCTCGTTTTTCATGATTTTTTCACACATTTTTTCCAATATCTCCGGAACTATTGCGAACTATATCGGGGTGCGGCTTGCATTTTTCCGAGTAATTTTGGACCCCCTTTGATATATTACAAGTGCAACAAAATCGGTAACCCATCGATTTTTGGCAAAAATGGCAAGGGGTATACCTTAAGATTTTCGCGATTTTTTCAAGGCCCTGTCCCGTCTAAACTAGTGATGGAAACCTATAACTAATACAGGTTTTTTTAAAGCTCTTTGGACGCACTTTCACGTGGGATTAATCGCAATCAGCAATTTTGAAAAAAAATTTTTTTTGCTTTCTTAAAATCGTCGTATCTCGGAAACTATGAAGAGTTCAGCGCGCGGAAAGTGGTCTATCTTCAGGGCAAATTACCCTCTATCGAACGGCATTGGTTAGAAACAAAAAAAAATGTAAGATTTTTCGCGATTTTTCGCGTATTTACGGCCTATTTTTCACCATTTTTCTACCTATTTTTACTAATAACTCAGGAACTATTTCGAATTTTGGGGTGCGGTTTTCGTTTTCTGGGACCTCTTTCGATCTACTTTCAGTCCATGTAGGGGAGCAAGTTAAATTTTTGAATGCCTTCCCCTTTTACGAACTTTGCACCTCTTCAGCACTCTCAAACCCCGCACATCAGATCTATTGTTCCCGCAGGCATCGAACCGTCCCTCGTCGGGCCCGTCAGAATGGTGCACCTCGTGATACATTTGACAGCAGTCGTCGTGCTGGCCGCGTACTCTGCTGCGCTGATCAGTTTTCTGGCCGTGAAAGCCCTCGTGATGCCGTTCACGGCGATGGCAAGACTGCTGCAAGACAGCACCTACCGTTTCGGTGTGGTCGGCAACTCGGCCGATTACACCTTCTTCCTCAACACCCGCGACAAAGTTCTGAACGTGCTCTTCGACGAAGTGCTGCGCAAGGAGACGGACGGTCCTTCATGACGGTCGACAATATGGCTTCGGTGCTCAAGCCGAAGATCGACTGCATGCTGGAGTCGCTGGACACGATCGCACAGATCACCGTCGCGATGGCGGTGCAGTCGAACAGTCCATATCGTGGAATCATTAATGCGAAGTGAGTAGAGAGGGTTGGGTAATGAGAGTTATTTGTGAATGCGAAACCGTCGAATTGTCAACTATTAGAAATGTTGGTCACTTGCAGTGACTGCAAAATTGTTGCTTTCAGTATTCTGCTTCTGAGCAATACTAGACCTTTGCTAAACTTATATACTTATATAACTTCAATCTCTAGCAGTATAAGTAGAATCGTCACGGTGATTATTCTGCAGCTGTGTAATAATGAAAATTCCCAGTGTCTGTTAAAAGCTAAATTACATTTTGCTATAAATCACCATCCATGCCACGACAATCGTGAACGTTACCTTCCAGTATCCTGTTACTGCGAGACAGTGGAATTCTGCAACGTTTACTGAAACTCGAATGGACAGCCGAGTTTGTGAAAGTGAGTTCACATTTTTAAGCTGCCAAAATGTACTTCCTTACTTACTTACTTCCGTACTTACTTTTCTCGTTCCTTTCAGTCTGACCACGGTTGGACGACAGTCGAATTCGGCGACATCTTACCTCTCCTACTTTTCATGTTCGGCAGCTTCATAATTTGCCTGTTCGTCCTCTGTCTCGAGCGCGTATCCTTCCAGCATCTGGTCAAACGTTCCGAAAATCATCGCATCCTGAAAAGAAAATGAGTCAACAGTTGGATCTAAATCACCTAAGACAAACTCTGGAACCATTGTGCAATGTGCCGTAGCTCTTTCTTTTATTTTATAAATCTGATCACCAATACATGACACCGACAACTATACCATGTCAGTATCAGAATCATTAGTCCAATTGGCATTTTGCGCTCTTCACAGCTGGTACTGGCTTGTCCAAAAAGTTCATGTGATTTTCAGTAGGCAACATTGAGCCATGTCTGAAAATATGAGAATGATGAAAAACACATTAGCTTTGCACACAGCCCGAAATGTGACATTTAACAAATTTAGAGAAAAGTTTGATTAGGATAAACTGATTTATGTCAGTTTGGTGCCCTCTTAAAGATGGCAAAAAAACAGTGCATTTTAGGCACTCGATGTTTTGTTCTTATCGATAATGATAAAAATGTCACACGCGCAACAATTAAGGTATGTGCTGTTTGCAGAGAAGGTGTTTTAGTTGAAAGAACTGTGTGTAAGCGGTTCGCGCGGTTTGGAGTTGATAATTTCAGTTTTAAGGATCAAGAACCATTCAGTGATAGTATCAAAACTACTGTACACGAGCATTCTGCGAAGCTTCGATACATATACGTATTTCAAATGTCCGTAAACCCACTCACCCAACAGTGCGACCATCCATGTGTATATCCTGTGATAAACACATTACACAAATTATACCTGACACTAGGATAACGTTACCCGTCATCAGAAGAGATTTTTCCAGAACCCTTCTACTTCACAACGACACTTCTAAATGGCCTTAACATTTCTCCGTCTATCAAACGTGTTACATTTATATTTACGTATATCAATTTGTTGTATTGCGCTCCCGTACATCGCAAAGACAAACGAAAGAACACACAGCGCACCGGCAACTCGCACGCTGTAAACAAAAGTCCCGCAACGCAATGAAGATACACGTCACAACACATCTTAATATGTACTTTAAAAATATACAGTACTTTTATTGCACCAAAAAAATAAAATTTGACAAAAAAAATTTAATTTACGACATTCGTGTTGTTCAACTTGCGCCTTAGAACTAAAAGAAGATAATTGAAGCATTCATGTTTTTTGTACTTTTTCTTGAACATAAACTCATATAAGTAGCCATTTAACGAAGCAGAATTAGTACCGTGCTGAATTTTAAGTCGCTTCTTTAGGTGAAGCCAGCAATTTTCGATATTTTGAGTGTGAACTGTGCTGTTTTCAGGATCTACAAAATTAACACTGTGGTTAACAGAAAAATGCTCGAATTCCTCAAGACTATTAATTCTATTGTAGGCTGCCCAACAATCTGTAATTATAATAGTGTTTGGCAAAACATTATTTTGAATAATTGGAATAATTGTGTTAGCACACCTATCATCTAACAAAAAAAAAGGCAGACTTATTACTATCTCTCTCTCTATAAGCCCCAATACCCACTTTTGTTCGCTAATTCTTCCCCTATTGTATTTCCTTTTGAAGAACAGGGATTCATCTATTTCAACAATCTTCCTGTTACCATTGGCGTCTAGACCTCCAAGTAAAGATTTATTTTCGATTAGGTAATCTTGTATGACCTCCCTCATCTCTGAACACCATGAAGATATAGTGTTTTTTGAGGATCCAAGCTCAAATCCAATATCATTTTGCAAGACATTCTTGCAAAACTTTTGTATGAATTTAAGCTTGGTTTGAATAGGACATCTAGACCCCTCAAAAATACTGTCATATCTACATGTTTTTCCTTTCCTACATGCATTGCAGAACCATACATAGCCATCAATAGTTCTGCTTTTTTTAAGCAAAAACATACTTAAACCACAGCTACAAACTGATGTATTATGTATAATACCCAGTTCTGCAAAATGTATTAGTCGTTCCAGAGGTGCCCTGTTGTCCAGATCAAATAAAAAATGTTCTCTGTATTTTAAATCTAAAATTTCATGGTCATTAAATATATATGAGTTTATTTCATACAATTTTTCACTTCTTTCCATAGGGGTTTAAAAATATTTTTTTTCCATCAACATATATTTTTTCCATCGACATATATTGGGAAATAGCTTCTTTTCCTAACATTATTAGCACCCATGCGTTTATTTCAAAATTTACTGCATTGATGTATATCTGTCAATATATTTTCATAATGTGTAAATGGTCCTTGTGTTGATATCTAAACAAAAGTAATTTCTTTATGTTAAAGTGAACACTTTAAGTGCTACGCAGAATTAAAGTAGACCCGTTTGGACAGATCTAATATTTAGGCGGGGCCTGTCCGGATCTAAGGCTTGAATTGGGCCGAATCCGAAAATCTATCGATTGTAGCTAGGAATAGGAATGACACTCAACGTGCTAAATGATATCAAAAGTATAATGTATCACAAAAAACGATCAAAATTAATTTTAAGTGGGCAATTCATCTTTTTGAAAGTGAAATGACATTAAATTCTGTTATATAAGAAAAAATACTTTATTTAACATTAAAAAATTCTCAAAGTTTGAATTCTAAAGACTAAGACTTGTTAGCGAGTTTTTTAATTCCCCATTTTCTATGAACTTTGCATACCTTTATATTTTTTTAGGAAAAAATAGTACATTGCTAATTTTCCCAACAGATTCCATGTAAGAATAATATAATGATTGCCTTTTATAAAACATTTATACTTTTATTATTTTTAAGATCAGAATATATTTTTAATTTAAAAAAATGTAAAAGCATATAGATAGGGAAAAATTGTAATTGATCAAATCACAAGAATGATAACAAAAATCCTAATTTAAAATATCATGCGCATTATATTTGAACTTGCCAAATATTCGTAAATATATCACTTTTTTAATTGATGTTGAACTAACAAGGCAAAATAATTCTCAACAGATAAAGCTGTACTTAAAAAAATTGGTTTCAGAGAGAGTATTTTGCAAAAAAATATATATTTCCTCAAATACGTAACTTCGGTTTTTTCGCTTATAAAGTATCAAAAATGGTAACAATTGATAGAAAATAGTTTGTATAAACTTAATTTGCTATCTTTTTTTGATTCTAGTTTCAATTCTTTATTGTATGTTAGGCCTTAGATAATATTCTAATTTCTATCTCTAGTAAGCAAACATAATATACCACAAAGTGACTTAGTAAAAAAAAGTCAACTTTAATTTTTTTAGATAATAGGGAGTAATCACCAAAATATTATTTTTATTTCTATTGGATTTTTGACCTTAATAGTTACATACTCCATATTTATTGGCTCTATTAAAAATAATTTGGTCATCTGAACTCAAAAAAGATGGGACTTTCAAAACTGAACCCTGTTACCCTCAGGATATGTAAAGGATATCTAAGGATGCCGCAAACTTTTTAGAAATGATAAAGTAAAAACTTTAAATCGTTATTGTATACTTGAAAAAGGAATTTCAACCGCAAGTATTTGTATAATAAAAAAAAGTCCTGTTTATAATATATTGAAAATTTTTTTATTTTTTGATAAGATAAACTGTCAAAATAACTCTAATATTGCTTATTTAAAAAGTAATCCTATTATACTCCTAAAATATAGTTCTGAAATATTATACAGGGACTCGCCCAATCAGACGAAGAAACTCCTCTGCAACGTTCTGCTCTTCATTGGCTCCATTCTACCCATAAAACATGTTTTTTTAAAAATAATTTTTACCGTTAAATACTCTTTCGACCCATTTATTTTAATTAAGATTCTAGAATAAAAATAAATTTTAGGATTTTTTGAAAGAAGGAAAAATTTAAAAAACATGTAGATTTTATCACAAGCATAAAATTTTCATTTATATTAAAATGGACGTATGACTCTTGCGGTTCTTTTTTGTATGTAATATTTTATTTTGTTTTTTAACACTATACGAAAGGTGATCAACCCGCGACGCATGCTCCACTAGTGGCACCTTGGAATTTTTTTTGCGGTATTTTAGTTGATTCTAATACTAGCCTAAAAGCCTTGAAAAAAAAGGTTGTATGCTTTTATTCAAAGGATTTTATAGCCAAATGTCGTATTTTATGTTTCTAGATATTTTTCGTTTTTTCTTAATTTTCAAAATAAGTTAAAGTTATTTTAACAGCACATATCTAATTTTTTTCAATAATACTTTACTAATGTACTTCGTTATCGTCTCAATCTGAATACAAATTCAATGACTTTTTTTGGGGGGGGGGGGGGGGGGAGACATTTTTTTACCAAAAATCGCTATTTAACCCCTGCTCTTTTTTAACACTATTAAGTCCAGTGACACCACTTTGCTTTGGTGAGATTCACATGAGTTTGCGAAAAGGCTAAAAATGTCATAGATTTGGATTTCACAATAGAATGGATAAATAATTTTTAACAAAAAATTGCTGGTGTAGTACGTCAAAGTGTTAAAAGTTACAAAAATTTGTGAAAAATTTTTTTACGCAAAAGATCTACAACAAGAACAACATATTATTATAAATCCAGTTATATTTCGCAAGTTTCGATTGATATTTTTTCAATTTATCAAACGTGCCTGACTCGTGAAAGTAATGCAAGAGGTTAAGGTAAATTTAAAAAATTTCAAGCTTATTTTTACTTAACAGATCAGGAAAAAACAAACGAAGCAATAAATATAAAAAGCGTTAAAACATCATCATTGTGCAACCGTTTTAACTTAAAATGAACTAAATCGATGGCTATTAACTTTCTGGTTCTTTTTTGTGCAGAGGCTGAGGATCTACAGAAGCCCAGTCACCTTCTGCTGTATTATTACAAACATAGATATAGGATTAAAAAACCATTTCGAATGGTTTACATACCAATGGCAAACAAATCCTTGGGATTAATCATTAAAACCATCAAAAAAACATTATTTAACGTCTGGTCCTTACATATTAAGTTTTTTCAAGGAAGCATTTTTGTTTTCTATAATATTCCTCTTTTGTTAGTTACTTTTTTTTTAAATAAGGGTAAAGTTTTCAAAATTTTCCTTATATAGCAACTTTTGGTAAATAAGTGTCCCGTTAGCCTTCATTGATACATAAAACGAAGATAAGGATAGTTCCTTATGTAATGACATAGGACTGGGTGGTTAAAAAATACCACTAAAGCATATCCAAGGGCTCTGAATATAACTAAACCTAAAAGCATATATACAGTAGGTCTATTGAAGAAGGCGTTTGAAGTATCTCGAGGGAGTAGAGTCAAGGGCTCGAACGAAAGATAATAGGGAAGATGATTTTCAAAGCTAGATTATGATAGTAAGGTAGAGTTTATGAACTCAAATCTCTGTGCACATAATGACTGGAATAGACTAGAATGCCTAAAAGCACAATCTCGCTTTCTGCAGAAGACCTGTAATGGCAAGTAATGTTTGTAAACTATAGCCCATTAAGCTTATTATTTTGAATTGCTGATTAAAGCAGTTTGAATTTGAATTAAAAGTATCACATGAGATTTAAATGATAATTATAGTGACGTATATATCTGAAATTTACCATAACAGGTCACATAGCTTATCATAAGCAAGTGAGGACTTGATCTGTATTACTATGGTCTGGTATTTAGATTATAAAGATAACATTTGAGTACTTTTAAATCGCATTTATACGTTAAATGTACACTTACCAAGATTTCATTCTATTTCCTATAGATTAAAGATATTTATGGGCTTGTATGACTATTAGATGAAATATTTTTAACCACAAAACTTTATACTACTTTATAGAATCAAAAATTTTAACTCCTTTACATCTTTAACGAAGGCATTCTAATTTTTTAATAAATTAAACATTTGATATTTTTCAATAATTACAATACAAGTAAATTATTATATTTTTTAAAAATATATAAAATTCAATTTTAAAATTCAACTAATTCAAATACATTTTAGGGTCATAAACGTAAAAATAGTTACTATGAAATATGTAATAGGTTTGGCATTTAAAATATGCTGTAAAAAAGTATTAAAGTTAAAAAATATAAAATAAGAGTTTATTAGAATATTTAGTCTTAATTCATCTCGAATCTAAGGCTGACACTTTCAAAATTAAACATCCTTTCTGGAATAAGATTATTATTTGCCATATGATTATACGATTGATCCGGTAAAAGCTCAATTATTTGAGTTTCAACAACTTTCTCAATTAAAGGAATTACTAGTCCAGTTTCCATTTAATTTGAGGTTTCTTCTAAATCAGCAATTGATGACTCTCGTATTTCACCTTCAAATACTATCAACTTGGTTTGCTCAACCCCGTATAAACTTTTGGTCATTTTTTTCTCAGTTTCATATACTTTATTTCCTTCAAAACAAACTTCTAGGCTTTTTCTATTCTTAATCATTTTCCTGCTCACTGTCAGGTAAGAATTAGCAAACAATCTGATTATGAAAACAATGAACGTTTTAAGCATTTTTCTAATCGAGAATGATGTCAGCAAAACTATAGTTAGAACTGTAAAATACTTTACTTCGTTCTCATTGACACAATTTCTATATGAGTTTCTGTTGCAGCATTTTTTCATTGTTTGTTTACTTTTTAAGATTTTTATATTCGATGGTTCAAAATAATCACGAATGATTTTTAGAAAAAATCAACAGTGTGTCACGCTTAACAATCAAAATGCAGAGCTCCGTAACATATTAGTGGTTTAAAACACAATTTTTAGATTTCTTAGGAAAATACTTGAAAATGTATTTTCCTCTCATTTGAAAATATTTTAGATTTATTCAAAGTTTAATTAATAAACCCACGTGAATTTTTGTAATTATAGAAGGCTTTAGTATTTATATTGAGTTTATTTAAGCTTTTTGTCAGGATTTATCAAAATATAAAATCAACAAAAATTTGATCAAATACTAGGTAAATGTCTAACTTAAAAAGTATCAGATAATTTTAAATTTTAAAAAAGATCTTTTTTATATAAACCTCAAAAAATTTAAATTTAAAGTGATTTCTTATTTTTTAATATTTTTACTTCCATGATAAATAGATATGACATTTTTTAAAAATTTAGAAAGCGTTCAATTCCAAAATTTCAAACCAAAAATCCTTTTATAGTAAGTTTGAAAAATTATATTGAGGTTAAATACAAAAAAAGAATTTAGATAAAAACCTTATCATTTGTGTCACAAATATACATTTAAGAAAAAACAAGGCTGACCTTGATCCATCCCTTAAGTTGGCCATTTTAATTTTAAATTTAATTAAAAGAAGGCTTCTGATTTTTTTATTAATGAAGCCTACTGTGGTAAACTCTTACCACATGGCTTTATATTTTTATTTTTTATCTTTCCGCTCTTTCTTGGGAAATAATATATATTTTTATAAAATTTTAACCCCAATAAATAAGCTGGTTTTTTTGAAAGTGGTATAAGTCCTTTTTTCTCTATATTGAGATATTTAAGGGTTTACGATTAAACAAATATAAAAAAATGAGCCAATCGTAATCAATTCGAGTGAGGTTATTTACACTATAGACCTTTTAAATCTTTTTATAAAATAATGTTTATTAAACTTTTTTGAAAAAATAAAGAATTTTTTTAGCTCCACATGGACTTATACCACTTTCAAACATAACATATTACAATAAATAAAACAGGAACAGATATAAGTCCATATTTTTATAGACATAATAAGATTTTCTGAAATGGATTTTTGTATAAAAAGTAATAGTTTAAATAAAGACATTTGAATACACGAATAACCAAGTAAATTAAGAATTTAATTGGGTTATTTTGAAGATTTAAAAATTAAAATTACATCGTTAAGACCTTAAAATTAAAAAATTCAAATTAGTTTTCTTTTACAGTTAGCATATTGAAGTATTCATGGTGAATAGGTGGTATGTAGGGTAACAAGCTTATCATATCGTTATATTTGTCTCTTGTTATGCTCCTTGAAGTTTTGTAAAGTGGTAACATATTGATTTTGCTGAGATTTTTTGGTCTTCCCTTTTTTCCAAATAAAAAAGTTGTTTTAAATGGAACATTTTCTTCCATACTAAGTTTGTAAAAAATTTTATGAAGTTCATTCTTTTTGAACCTCATCCAGCATATTTTAAGCCAGTTTACAGTTTCTTCGTTAGTGTTTTTTTTTTTTCTGTTAGTAATTGCTTCTTCCAGGAATTTGGTTGAGACAAAGTCTTCTCTTTTCATTTTATACAAAATAAAGCTGTTTTTTTCGGCAAGCTTTTATTGCATCATAATAATCTTGTGCAGTGTATAATTGATCATTTTTCTTCAACGCTGTTTCCACTACTGCAAAATCTCTGTCGTTTGGAAGGAATGAATGACCTGATAGTAAAAATTTGTGGTCTATAACATTTATGTTATTATCGTCTGATTCAACAATCCTCAACCACATCAGTGCGAGTTTAATATTGCGATTTTGTCCGGTGCACATGTCACTGTATGCTATTATATGATCTTGAGTGGTTATTGTCTGAATATGCTTCAGACACGAAGATGCTATTTCTTCCGCGCCTCTTGATGCTACAGTTTCCTCCCATGCATACATATGAATTCTATTGTCATGAAAATTATGAAAACCTTCATTAAGAACATACATGTTTCGTTTATAATATGCAACAGAAACTGTTAATTTGGGATATGGAAGCGCCTTTTGTAGATCAAAGGAAAATGCCAAATATTTATCTGGGTTCATTGATACTAAGTCTTGATCTTCTTTTAAAGCTTTTCTAGCCAGTTCCGCATTTCTCAAATGTGTGCTATGTTCCTCTAAAGGGTTGCTTTTTTCATTAAGGTCTGAAGTAACTTTAATTTTTAAATTGAAACAATCGCATTTTTGACAAGTATCTTTATGCGGGTGATGAAAACTTAAATTGAAATTATGTTAAAAAATTTTCCTGTATATTTGCTCGCTGAGAAATTTCGTATGGTTTTCTTCGCACTTTTCAATATACAAGTTGTACATTTTTCTTAAGTTCAAATCAGAACTCAGGTATTTTTTATTTGGATTATTAGAACGCGTATAATGGCTTACATAGTGTGGGAAACTTTTTATATGATCTATTGCTACATTCACTAATTCCTCATCACTCTTTCTGCAAGATCCTTTCATTTTTCCACGTAAGTCATGTCCTATTATCTTTGCTTTAAGAGCCCTATGTAGTCTGCCTATAGATATCTCGAATGTATCTATAAAGAACTTTTTACATACCTTAATGCTCTCCTTTTCAATATTTAAAAAGTATTCAAAACTACAATCTCTGGCTAAACCCTTAAATTTTCTGCCCCGTCTTCTTTTTATTACGGCACGCTGAGTGGATGCATACAAAAAAGTATTTTGTTTGTTGAAATCCCCCATTTCCCAAAATGAATTAAAAAGTGATATTCGGTGACTCTCTGTGATACGATTCGCCCACAATTTCTTACATTTGCAATCCTTATTTTTAAATTCCTTTGCAGGAATAATATTTCCAGTTTGTGTATAACATTTTTCTCCTTTATTCCTTTTACTTTTTTTAATCTTCTGATCATTATTTTCATAATGTGATCGAGATTTAGTAACATCATCTTCATCAATCGTTGAATCACATAATTCAGAAATACTAATTTTCTTTTTAGTTTGTGGAGATTTGGAATTAATGCTACTCAAATTGCTTTCCTCATCCGATTCATAAATTCTTCTTGTTTTTCTTATATTCATGGGTCTTATTTTTATAACAAATAAAATTCTAAGTTCCACCAAAAAAAAATTATAACTTTTACATACCATCATCACTTTTAAACCAAATCGACAGATTGTCATATTCTTTACAAATATATGAACTTATTGTAACAAATAATATTATTTATTTAAACCTTTAATTTTCTGTTCTAAAAGCAAATATATTTAAATAATACTCCCACTGCAATCGATTAGTGTAAGAAGTAAAAAGTAGGACTTTCAAAGGAGAACTAAACAAAACTAGTGTTTAATTACTTCTCATCATTTCATCATAACAATGTGTGAGGGGTGGACGGGCGTGAAATATAATTAACTGGGTAAAGTGATTCACTCTTAGAAAACCGACTTTATTATTCGTGCTCTGGCAAAAGACTGTCGAACTTCGTCGGGCCACGCATCGTCAAAGACGATGCGCCTTATCCCCACCACGCGCCCCATGCGTCGCCCGACGGTGGGCCCGTCGATGCGACGTTCTCATCTTACAATTCGGCCGTCCTGATTAATATCCGACCTCGGATCATATAATAATAACCAACTTGTCACAATGTTTCTTAACGTAGCTTATCCTAAATATTATTCTAGACGCTAGTCTTGCCATCACGCCAGGGTCTTATATTGCAGGCTTCCCATACTCCAGTGTACGGCTTTTTGAGTTGCCTGGAAATTTTCGGCGTCTCGCAGGATGTACCGATCATGGCGCAATGCTTTGACTATCTCGTACGGCCCTTTGAACAGGGGAATTAACTTTTTAGGAGCGCCTGGCGTACTGTCGAAGTTCCGAATTACTACATAGTCGCCTGTTTTATATTCTATAGGTTTTTTCCTCTTTTTATCAAAATGCGCTTTGCTATATTGTTGTGCCTTTACTGTCTTTTCTTCTGCAGCCGCCCTAATCTTTTCGAGATCCCTATCCTCGGTTTCCTTCCCGTGATCTAAATATTCGGCGATGGTATCTATTACCACTCCGCGTTGTCTGGTCCCAAAAAGCAGCATACTGGGTGTTTGACCAGTGGTTTTATGAACTGAATTGTTCATCGCGAACTCTACGTCTCGTTTACGATAAACAACACCATTTCGCATTTCATACAATCTATCCTCCGATTTTTCTAAATTGTCGCGAAGTTCACATATCTTCGCGTCTTGATTTTGGCTTATCGCGAGATTACGTTCGAACGAGTTGTCCTCGATTATTAGGATGTTACTCGCCCGGCTAAACGCGTCGACGTGCTTCATTTTATCACCTGCTCTGTGCTCGAGTACTTTATCGTAGCCGTCTAACTGTAGCGCCCACCTCGCGATTCTCGGATTGACGTCCTTCTTGTTAAGCGTAAGTGTTAACGAATTGCAATCTGTGACTATCTTGAATCGAATAGGTTGGAGATAAATACGAAATCTTCTAAGCGCGTAGATTATTGCTAAAGTCTCCAACTCGAAACTGTGGTACCTGCTTTCTATATCGGAGGCGCGCTTTGAGAAATAGAATACGGGGTGGAATTTTTTATCGGACTTTCGCTGAAGCAAAACGGCACCGTATCCCAATTTGCTCGCGTCACAATGTAGTTCGGTTTCGTCGCCAGGTCCATAGATACTTAGTACCGGCGCTTCCAACAGCCTCGACTTTAGCGTCTCAAATGAGTGCAATTCAGCTTCGCCAAATTTGAAATCTGAGTCTTTTCGCGTCAGATCATAGAGTGGTTTAGCTATTATTGAAAATGACTCTATAAATTTCCTAAAATACGCACATAAGCCAATAAAGCTTTGTACTTGTCTTACGTTTTGCGGTATCGGGAATTTAGAAACGGCCTCCACGCCTCGATCCGTCGGGCTCACGCCCTTTTCAGATATGCGGTACCCCAAAAACTCTATTTCTGTCTGTAGGAAACTACATTTATCTATGCGTAACTCTAACAGGTTCGCCACTAACAGTTCGAAGACGCGTTTCATTACTTCGAAGTGCTGCTCAATTGTTTCGGTGCCTATCAGAAAGTCATCCATGTATACTACCACACACCCGGAATCTATGACCTCCGCTAGAACGTCATTCACAAACTTCTGAAATTTCGACGGGGCTGTTTTCAACCCAAAGGGCATTCGCACGAACTCGAACTGTCCCATTGGTGTAACGAATGCCGTGTACTGAATTGACTCTTTTGCCATTTTAATGTGATGGAACCCGTCCTTTAGATCGAGCAAACTGAAGTATTTCTTATCGCGTAGCGCGTCGATTTGATCTTCAATCAATGGTAGTGGATAATTGTCTCGCGCAATTACTTTATTCAGGGCCCTATAGTCGATGCAAAGTCGTAGTTCGCCGTTCTTTTTCTTCACCAGCACTA
The DNA here is from genome assembly GCA_033815515.1 of Cryptocheilus praepositus. Classification (NCBI taxonomy): domain Eukaryota; kingdom Metazoa; phylum Arthropoda; class Insecta; order Hymenoptera; family Pompilidae; genus Cryptocheilus; species Cryptocheilus praepositus. Next base: position 653,970 of record JAWWQZ010000274.1, read on the forward strand.
TCTGGGAAGCATAAGGTGACTCGCTTGGGCGAATAATAGACTTCGCGAGTAGTCCGTCTAGTATTGACTTCAGTTGGTCTTTTTCGCGAAACGATAGTCTGCGCGGGGTGGAATGGAATGGTCTCGGGTCAGTTACCGTCAATCTCAGCTCAACTTCGGTTTTGGGCTCAGGTGGACGTTCGGTCGTAAGATATTCGCGTACGAACGGTTCTCTCATTGCTGCTGACGTACACTCGTCTACTTGCTCGTTTATCTTCAGCGAGTCCGTCATATCATGCTGAGGACTGCTTACGTCGATGCCCATGATTTCCCTGATAGCCTCCGCCTCTCGAGCAGTCGGCACTGACAATTCTATTGATAATTGCTTAAATGCATCACGACCTAATACTACGGAATTGGTCATGGT